>CM059440.1:84350975-84942686 GCA_030390025.1 Squalus acanthias | reverse complement strand
CAACCCGCCCGATTTCTTTTATGGAGAAGAAAATCAGGTGAGGTGTAAAATGGGTGGCCGACTCGCTATCGCTCGTTTAACGCGACTACCCAAGACCAATTTCACCCCCATGCCTCTGTCTCTGTCTGTGTATGTTTGTCTCTCGCTCTATCTCTCTACCATTGTCTCATTCTCTGCCGCGTTTCCTACATTACAACAGCGACTACACTTCAAAAGTACTTCACTGTCTGTAAAGTGCTATGGGGCGTCCTGAGGTCGTGACAGGTGCTATATAAATGCAAGTCTTTCTTTTATCTCAATTTATTTGTCTGCCATGAATCGGGTCCTTAATGGTTCGAGTTTGGGGGGAGCCCTTGCTTGAACCAAAGCCCCACACTGCCAGCACAGCCTCGGCTTTCCCTTATCATTCAGTGCGATCTCCGCATTACTTTATTGTAGTTGGGGTTTCCAGTGACAGATGCCACTGTGGTGGGTCTCACAGGAAGTGAGTTGGAGGAAGGGGAAGTGAAGGATGTCAGGCACCAGGGCTTCAACTTTACCCACAGTGGAACTGTTTCCTGTGTCGTTTGGTCCCTGGGGTTCGGATGTTCTAACTAAGAACTTTACAATGTTGTTTTTAAAACATTTTGTGCTTCGTCTCTATTTTTCTTCTTATTTCAAGTAAAAATTTGCATAGGTTTCAATCAGCATGCGAGGAATTTGCATATGACGTGATCAGCTGCAAGTGTGACACAAATTTGTTTATGATGTAGAATATCTTTGACTCTAATTAAGTGTGACAGAAGTCCTAGATTCATAGAATGATGCAGCGCAGAAGGAGGCCATTCGGCCCATCGAGTCTGTGCCAGCTCTTTGGTAGAGCTATCCAATTATCCCACTCTCCTGCTCTTTCCCCATTGTAATATAAGTGGGTAGAACAAATGAAGGACAGAGACAGGATGAGTTGCTAGTCAAGGTCGATGTTTACTAGGCCAGAGCGAACTGAGCATGCTCATACTAAACCATGTGACAAACCATGTGACAATACATTACACTGCTTTCCCCCTTAAAAACATGCACATATTCCCGTCAAATACAACAGAACCATGGCCCCACCTTTCCCAGCATTACATGGACCACACAACAAAACCATGGCCCACCTTTCCCAGCATTACATGGACCACACAACAGAACTCTGGCCCCACCTTTCCCAGCATTACATGGACCACACAACTAAACTCTGGCCCACCTTTCCCAGCATTACATGGACCACACAACAGAACCATGGCCCACCTTTCCCAGCATTACATGGACCACACAACAGAACTCTGGCCCACCTTTCCCAGCATTACATGGACCACACAACAACACTCTGGCCCACCTTTCCCAGCATTACATGGACCACACAACAAAACCATGGCCCACCTTTCCCAGCATTACATGGACCACACAACAGAACTCTGGCCCCACCTTTCCCAGCATTACATGGACCACACAACTAAACTCTGGCCCACCTTTCCCAGCATTACATGGACCACACAACAGAACCATGGCCCACCTTTCCCAGCATTACATGGACCACACAACAGAACTCTGGCCCACCTTTCCCAGCATTACATGGACCACACAACAACACTCTGGCCCACCTTTCCCAGCATTACATGGACCACACAACAACACTCTGGCCCCACCTTTCCCAGCATTACATGGACCACACAACAGAACTCTGGCCCACCTTTCCCAGCATTACATGGACCACACAACAACACTCTGGCCCACCTTTCCCAGCATTACATGGACCACACAACAACACTCTGGCCCCACCTTTCCCAGCATTACATGGACCACACAACAAAACCATGGCCCACCTTTCCCAGCATTACATGGACCACACAACAGAACTCTGGCCCCACCTTTCCCAGCATTACATGGACCACACAACAGAACCATGGCCCACCTTTCCCAGCATTACATGGACCACACAACAGAACCATGGCCCACCTTTCCCAGCATTACATGGACCACACAACAGAACTCTGGCCCACCTTTCCCAGCATTACATGGACCACACAACAACACTCTGGCCCCACCTTTCCCAGCATTACATGGACCACACAACAGAACCATGCCCCACCTTTCCCAGCATTACATGGACCACACAACAAAACTCTGGCCCCACCTTTCCCAGCATTACATGGACCACACAACAGAACTCTGGCCCCACCTTTCCCAGCATTACATGGACCACACAACAACACTCTGGCCCCACCTTTCCCAGCATTACATGGACCACACAACAAAAACTCCTGGCTTTTTTTCTTTTAAATGAACTACAAATCCAGTTTAATAACAGGTTTGCGGAGCCTGCCTGATCTCCTTACAGAAGGTTTTGGTGTTGAACCAATTTTCGGGCTGTTTTGTTTTGGTTCCGAACTCAAAGATGATCCTGTTTCTATCTCAGAATTGCTTGAACCTGGTACTTCAATTACTGAAGTCTGAATGGAGTCAAACTCATGTATGTGTTCATGATCAAGTGATTCAAGATCACTGTCCAATCCAGGCCGGTAAACAAAGCTTCTTGCAATTGATTTCACACTGACGATCCCTGGATGTTCAGTGTGAAGTTCAGCCAGAATTCTATCTCTCAAAGAAGTAGGTACCACCACTCTGTTTTCCCCAACCTTGCTCACAAGACAATTCAGTACGACAGTTATGGAATGGTTTCAATTCTGTGTCAATCACAGATCAGTCCATCCATTCAAGGTGTTTTTATACAGTCTCATCTGCAATCTCAGTTGCATTCACGGGATAGTCTTTGTCAACTGCACCTGGCGTGAAAATCTCACCTTCACTCCCAACACGAGTCCCCGTGTGGTAACCTGGACAAGGCATCTGCGATTGCGTTCTGCTTTGAAGTGCGATATTCAATCGTGTAGTCATATTGTGACAACAACACTGCCCAATGTTGAATTCTTGATGCGGCCATTGCAGGGATGGCAAATTTGGGCCCCAATATTGCAAGGAGCGGTTTGTGATCGGTTATCAGGGTAAACTTTCTGCCGATCAGGAACTGTTGGAATTTCTTGATTCCAAACACTATGGTGAGTGCTTCCTTTTCAATTTGTGCTAGATTCTTTCACTCTTTGTTCCTCTTGGCCATCATATAACAACTCCCACACCGTAGCTGGAAGCATCACACGCCAAATTATGCTCACGCTCTGTGTCGTAGTGCACAAGTAGAGCATCGCGAGAGAGACTTCTCTTACAAGTGAAGTAAGCTTCCTGTTGCACTTTCGTCCACTTCCACTGGACATCCTTCTTGTGGAGCTCGTGCAATGGCGCTAACATGATCGCTAACTCAGGTAAGAAATGTGTGTAGTACTGGACCTTTCCAAGGAAGATCTTAACTCAGATATGTTCTGTGGCTTTGGAGCATTGATGACAGCATCAACCTTTTCCTTTACTGGTTGCAAACCATTTGCATCAACTTTCAGACCAAGATACACAACCTCGGGCTGCACAAAAGCACATTTGCTCCTTTTCAATTTAACATTGTGGGGATTCAACCTTTGAAGCACTAAATCTAACAGTTCTAGATTATCTTCCTCACTGCTTGTTGTGATCAGCACATCGTCTTGATTGCATAAGCAATTTGGAATTCCTTGCAAATCTTATCCATCGTAGCCTGGAAGATTTTGGGGGAGGACTTTACACCATACGGCAGCTTGGTGTATGAGTACAGTCCCTTGTGTGTGTTGATGGTGAGATACTGTTGACTCTCTTTGTTAACATTCAGCTGAGCGTAAGCGTGCAACAGGTCAAACTTGGAGAAAACCTTTGACCTAGAGAGGGCTGCATACAAATCTTGCGATGTAGGTAATGGATACTACTCATCGTCAACTGCTTGGTTGATAGTAACTTTGTAGTCACCGCACAAGTGTACAGTGTTGTCTGCTTTGGGCACTACCACAATCGGGGTACCCATTCACTTTCCCACTTTTGTCAGATTTTAATAGCACTCCGTTCTCCCTGAGCTTAGCTAGCTCTTCCTCCACCTGGCTTTTCAACGCATAGGGGACCAGCCTTGGCTTACAATAGACATGCTTCACGTTGGACTTGATGTAGATATGCACGTCAAACCCAGTGATGCCCTCAGACTTTTGTACTTGTTCAGCATTGTGTCGAGTCACTTCTTTGAAGCATCTACACTGAAGGTGTTTTTCCAGTCTAGTTTTAACTTTCTCAACCAGTCTTTGCTCATGAGGGTTGGCCTGTTGTTGTAGCTCACTGCAATAATAGGCAGCTTTACTGACTGGCCATTGTGCTGAACTGTACATTCCATTTGTCCACATGTCTCTAGGATTTCTTTGGAGTAGGTTTTTAACTCTACGGTACTCTTTGTAAGTGGTACTTGATTAAACTTAATCTCATATGTGTCCTTACTCATGATAGAGCAGTCCGTCGCCGTGTTGATACACATATCAATATATTGCTCGTTGATCAAAAAGTTTTGTACGGAAGTCTTTCTCACGACTGCTTGCGTTGCTGCAAGTGGCATAGATAGTGTAAATGCCTAGTCTTCAACATCACGTGTGTTCACTTCAATATTGTGAACTTCTCCCTTTTGTTGTCGTTGCTTTGCATTGCCACTAGAATGGTTCTTACTTCCTGCTTTAGATCTAGCTCTGCAAGCTGTTGAAATGTGGCCTGGCTTCTGGCAGTGAAAACACTTCACATTTCTATATTGGCAGGACCCCTTAACCGTCTCTGCTCTAAGCAGAACAGCCCCAGCTTCTCCAGTCTCTCCACAGAACTGAAATCCTTCATTCCTGGTACCATTCTGGTAACTGCACCCTCTCCAAGTGTGGTGTGACTGACAGGAAAAGTGGTGTGATGGACAACAAATGTACACAGACGCACTCTTTTCTGACTTCCAATGATGTTGCTCACAATTAGTCAGATGTTGTACTGTTTTATAAGATGGAGAATATTAGAATGCAATGCACAGTATTATTCTGCTGCTCAGATTGAGTTGCAGGCTGGGGTTCTCCATTACTGCGCTCACCAGCCTACCATTTTACACCCACTAAATTTTTTAAGTGGACAAAATCGGCCAAACCAGCGCGAAAGATTGCGGAATTTTAAGCGCAAATTACATCCAACCCAATTCGAGTTTCCGCGATCTTTTGCTGCAGTTTTAAAAACATCGCGCTGGAAGTTGCCCCCACTGGCCACGCGCCCCCCGATCGAATTAATCACCATGGCGAGTTTCCACTAATTGCACCTGTTCTCGGGCCTTCGAGGAGGTTCTTAAAATTAAGCCGGAACTTTTTAGGTGCAAGGACACTAACAGGAATCTTTCAAAAGCTTTGAATTTTATTTTTAATTTACTAAGAAACTGACTACTGTAACCCAATGAAATGAGCAAATGGTCCTGATAAGTTTTTAAAGTCATTTTCAGTTACTTATAATCGGGTTACTCACAGGTGATTGATTGACCCTGTGATTTAAAATTCTTAGGGGGGAATTTTTTGGGGGGTCAGCAGGCGCGTTTGGTGGCGGGTCGGGTGAGAAAAATGTTTTTGACAGCGTCTAGGTAAGCTGCTGTCAACCCACTGCCATATTAGTTTCCCAGATGTCGGGTCTGTCAGCGCTGAACATGTAAGGTTTCCAAAATTTACAGATCCCCAAAACCTAAGGAAAAAGGACTTTGGAACTAACTCAGAGTGATAAAAATGCATTTGGGCCTAACCTAAGGAATTTAAGACCAAAAACCAAGTTTTGGCATTTTAAAAAAACATGTCTGGGCCTGTAAAGGGACAAAAGGCTGTGAAGGAAGTTGGGTTCGACATCTGTAAAAGCAGCTTTGGTTATTGCAGTTAATTGCACTGTCTGGGGAACCAGGATGACCTCACTCAAGCCCCAGCAAGCATTAACATTTTGACAATAGACCCTGGGAGAAAACAATCCCACCCAAAATAAACAGGCCCCATCAAACCGATTACAGGGCCCATCAGGAAACATGCATAATACAAATCACTCAGGACTCAGCTATAGAAAAGACTGAGTCCAGCCTAGAAACCCAAAACACGAAACCAATCACCAGTGATCAGCCAAGGAGATCGACAGGTTGCAAACCATCCCAAAACCCATTTGACACTTACAGAGCAGTTACTGGTAACAGGCCCGCCAAATTCAGACAATGAACTGAGTAGATTTGGCGGGTAGATAAGGCCACTTCAATTTGGTATAATTGAAGGCCCATCAAGCAGTTCAACACACACAACAGTTCAAAGTTGGAGTCGAGCAGTCAGTCGCAACCGGTGGTCATCAGAAGAAGAAGAAACAAGGAAGAAGAAAACCCGAGCTGGAAGCGAGTCGGCATCGCTCACCACTCAGACACACCTGAGTCCAGCTCACGAAGACACCACCTCGACGGACCTCCAACAACGGCCCCAACACAGTCACCCGGAGCAACAAGCAGTAACAAGTCACCGACGGCTCCACGAGGTCGACTGACACATTAAACAAGGCCTAAAGCCATCGCGGAAACCAAAGACCTCACGAAACCAACAACCGCGCATTACCCCCAACTGACCGGGTAATAGCAGGCCACCGCGACCAACAAAGACCAACTCCAGGGAAGAAAACCCGAAGAATCGCAAAGTTTCCACACTACAAACTACTCCTGACTTACCCCTGGGTAAGATTTTCCCTAAAGACTCTAAGCCCTACTGCTCAACTAAAGAAGTTGGGTACTCACCAGATAAATCCAAAACGACATCCTACCGCATCAGCGGACTCGCGAAGACTGACCAGAGACCCAGGTGAAGTCCTCTACCGCGTACGGGGTACGGCGGACACTAACCGCCATAAACAGCGAACCCCAAAACCGCGATTTAGCCCAACTGTCAAAGGATTGGTGAGCATTATCCCTGGTCCTTCAAAATCTAACTTAGCTAGTAAGGTGGGGTTGGGAGGGGTGAAGTATTGTTCTACTGTCATTTCCCTCGCTTGTACCGAAGTGTTCCCCACCTTTACAGTGATAAGAGTGTTATTATTTGTGTCTTACCTTTTAATAAAGATTGAAGTTGTTTCATCAAACTCAGTTGTCTGCTGCGCCTTTGTATCACAACCCCCAAATAAGTCCAAGGTCTAGAACCAAGGGAGTGGGAGCGATTCGAACTGCTCAGAAGTCAGAGGTAAAGCTGACACAAACCATCACCCCCTACAAACAGACCCGACACCAAGCGGCGGGGGAGGCAATTTAGGTGATTAAGAGCTTGTTAACAGCCTGTTAAAGAGAATTTTGAGCTCACCTCACTATTTTACGAGATCGCCCATGGGTTCCACGCTGCTCGGGGATCACGTCAGGTAAGGAGGTCGGGAGTTGTGTTACCCTGCACTGATCTCTTTACTTGACAGCTGCAAATGTGCTATAAAAGCTCCCATCTCACAGCTGTTCACTTTCCAAGCTCAGAAGCTGTTGCTTAATGTATTTGGAAGACAGATTGAGCTTTATGCAGATTGCAAGTGTTTTGGAGTAAACTCTCTATCCAGTGTCACCTCATTGGAACAACCTCTCTCACCATTGACTGATCGCTTCTGTCATCTCAATTTCACCTGCCATCTATTCCATCAGCATCGGTGCCCTTGAAACTATTTCACCTTGGTCCTCGGAATCTCACCACGATCAGCTCCAACAGCAGCAACACCAGGCACACCAGCAGCACCAACAACAACACCAAACTTCTCTGCAATCACCTGATGCTGCACAGGACACAGGGCATCAGCACCCGAGCATATTGTTGCCCAGGACGCCAGGGATGGCCTCACCATGGCCAGATTTACTTCACTTGACGCTGTACACCCTGGCTGCCACATGATGTGCCAGGTTGGCACCACCCCACACCAACACCATAAGGCATCCCTACAATGCCCAAGCCATTCCTTTCACACTCATGACCATTGTGGGGGGTACTGTTATGTCTCACCATTCACTGCAGCTCACTAAGCCACTTCCAAAGGTTCCCACAAATCTATCCAAGAACACAAAGTGTTGAAAATAAAGATTTCAATGTTTGACAAAACATTAACAGAAACTTCACATGAACATTGGCTAAAACACACAAGTGCCTACCCTTGTGTGTTGCTAGTTGGTATGATTGGACTAGGATGAGGGTGATTGTGAGGGATGGCTCGTGAGATGGAGAAGTGATAATGCAGATAGAGAGGGATGGATGGAGGTGCAAGGTAAGTTGGTGTGAGTAAGGATGTGCAGGAGCAGGGTAGGAAAGGCAAAGTGATGGGGATGTGATGAGTGGCACAGCAGGATGAGGTTGACTTTGGCTTTGCAGCAACATTTTGTGATCTACTGAGATCATTGAACAGTTTGTACTAACGCTGCACCCACCTCCTCCTGACGACATCCCTGCTTGTGTCCTCCTGTGCAATGTGCAACCAGGCTGCGTTAGTCTCCTGGGGAGGTCTCTTCCACCCATTGGAAGTGATGTGGAGATGCTGGCGTTGGAAGGGAAGAGAACCTCCCTGCGTGCTGTGACTCCCTCCATAAGCATATGGAGGGAGTCATGGGAGAGCCTGGGTGCAGCCCTGCACCTTTGTGCAACGCTTGTCAGTGTTTGCAGCATCTCAATACTGTAGAACACTGACAGCACAACTGTCAAAATAAAGTTGTGCATGGTCCCTTTAAGGAAACCGGCTGATGACGCGTCATCAAATGATGTCATCAGACCCGCTTCCTTCAATTGGCCGGCTAATGCGCTGGGCGGGTTTAACAAGCCCAATTAACGTAAAATCAGTTTGGACAGCGGGCTGGAGCCAGCAGCGGTGTCGCACCCCGCCACCGACGCCAGCCACACTGGACCCGCCGAGGTAGGGGAAATCGCGGCCTTGGTTTTTGTGATAAACCCCATTTTTACCTGTATTAATCAAACTGCCCCAAGTTATCACTCTTAACTATATCAAGGAATACTTCTAAAGGAAATGTTTTTTTAAATATTCTAAAACGCTGCCGATTGCGCTGGTTCACGGCAGATTTTACATTTGGCGATATGCAAATGATTTTGAACGAAAACTTGAGTAAATAAAACACCTCTTAAAACTAGAGTTTAATTGCTTTGTTGAGTGAACAGTGCTTGGTGAGGTTAAGTAGCGTGTAATTGCTTTTCAGACTCTGGGTTTCTTTCTGTTGGTGAGGCAGTTGCTCTGCTCATTCCAAATGACTGGCTTTCTATCTCTGGCATTGTAGGACCCCAAGCATTGCCCAGCCTCTGATCAGTTACCCCATCACACAACCATTGGCCAGGCTGTGGTCAGTTACCCCAGCACACAACCATTGGCCAGGGTGAGCTCAGTTACCCCAGCACACAACCATTGGCCAGGGTGAGCTCAGTTACCCCAGCACACAGCCATTGGCCAGGCTGTGGTCAGTTACCCCAGCACACAACCATTGGCCAGGGTGTGGTCAGTTACCCCAGCACACAACAGTGGGGTGAAATTGGTCATATGCAACTTAGCAAAGCAGCCCGATTTGCACCTGGTCTGATTGAGTTCCATTGGAACAAAATTGAGGCGGGTTGTAAAACGGGCGGCCAATTCGCTATCACCCATTTCGCCCCACCGCCCATGTCCCTTCACCACACTGCCCACCCCCATCCCGAATCATACCCTGGGTCCTTGCTGGTCTGTATAGCTCAGTTCCAAACTGGGTACTGAACCTACCAGCTGAGGAACTGGGGCTGTTCACCCGAGTGAAATTCTTCAGTTTCTCACACTAGCCAACCCATGGCCTCCGACAGCGAGATTCCTGATTTTGGTTTCAATCTGTGTCGATTTGAGTTGTAGACGCAGAACATTGGGGGAACGGGACGGAGACTGGCTCCAAAACAGTGACTTATAGGGTCTTAATAGGCAGCGTGGGCTAGATTCATAGGGGGAGAAATTCAGTATCGCCCCATTTGGGGCGTAATTATCGGCCGGGCGCAAAGATTAGCGCCTGGTGCTAATTATCACCACCGACTGCAAACTTGACTTTTATCGCCCCTGGAGGTGATTGGAGCGCTAAATCAGGCGCTTCACACCTGTCTTAAGGAGCAAAGGCCGAGGAGCGAGGCACTACCTCAGAGCGCTGGCGAAGCTCATGTGATGTCAGTCAGCAATGGGACATAGACACAATGGCGTGGGCCAGTTCTTAAAGAGGAGGGTTGATCTTGCTTTCCATCCACATCCTGCTCATTGCAGCCTTGAATCTCAGCCTGGAGAGACCTGCACATCAAATCTGCTGGAAAGAACAATGGAGAGTACCAGGGAAAGAGCTCAGAGTGCAGCCCCCACAGTCTCTTCTAAATCGATACAAGGAAGGGCAAATCAAAATGAACCTGCAAAGTGCTGCTCAGTACCCAAAACTCCTTCACACAGTGTTGAATCTCTCCAGAAGTCTCTCTCGCTCTCTCTCTCAGAATGCGTGGTTCAAAAATGTCACCAACAATAAAGGCAGGAAGTGGTCACCTTTAAATAGCGCTCCCCCAGTCCCTTCCTGACTGCAAAATGCTCCCCTCAACCTGTCGTTGCTAGCGGCAGGCGGTAAGGCAGGGGGCGCCACTCAATATCCGCTCCGGGGCGATACCGGGGCGTTGCGCACTCGACTGACGTCACGATCTGCCGGCGCAGGAGATCGTGGCGGTAGTGTTTAGCGCCGCTGCAAAATGTCTAGTTAATTTCGCGAGCGGCGCAAACATCGCCGCGCCCGGGCGCTAGTTGCTTTGCGCCCCATTAGCGCCCTCTTAAGGCGCTAACGGGAGGCGCAACCAACTGAATTTTTCCCCCATAAAGCCTGCAGTTCAAGTTAAAGGCTGGAATTCAATCTTGAAGCTCCATTGATATTCAGAAATGCCTCTCAGCTTGGCTTTGACAGCCTGTGGTCCCTTCAGACATGTTCGATCGAATTGCCTCTCAAGCATCCATTATTTTCACTCTCCTCCAGCATTAAAACCAAACTTTTCAAGACTGTGGGTTCTTCCGTTTTCAGATACATCCCATTAGCTTCTGATTAATGTTCTGCACACGTACAGAGTAATATCTGGTCTGGGCACTGTATCACAAGACTGAAACAGCATCTGATGCTTAACACATCATCTGCACCCCTCTATTTGTCGAAAGCCTTGTTATCTGGTCCAGTTCACCAATTACTGTCAGCAAGTTCACAACACTAATAAGGGACCTCAGCATTCACTGAGTCAGTGTTAGGGAATCGCCTTTAACAAGGCTCCAGCTGAACATATCCACAGATAACTCTTGTTGAGGATTTCCAGTCTGCAGTGGGTGTACAACAACAACAACTTGGATTTCTATTGCAGCTTTAACATAGTAAAATGTCCCAAGGAGTTTAATCTTCAACTTAATACAAGGCAAAGAGTTACAGAAGTGTTTGCAGAGATAGATTGCAAGATGGGGTTGGATAAAGAAGGCCCTTCAAACTATCCCATAATACCAGTCCGATCCCCTCCCTATACAGCCACCCAGATCAGCCTTCTCAGTTTCCCAACACAGCAATCGTGCAGCGACAGGAATGGGAGGCAGTAATTGATTTTCTGGGAATAAGCTCATCAAGGATAGACGTGAGGGCAGTAATTGATTATTGGGTCATCATCAGTCTAAGTCTCAAGATGAGGGAAGGGACTAATGAGAGGGTTTTGGGAATTCGAGAGTTTGTGAGGGAGTTGGGGAAATGTTTTGCCAGAGGCAAATGATGAAGGTAGTGAGATGAGGGAGGGGAACGTGAATGGTAAGGGAGATAAGGAAATAGCCAGAGACAGGCTAATCGGTGATGGAGACTTCAGATGCAAGGAACAGGAGTAGCTCATTCAGCCCCTTGAGCCTGTTCCAGATTCAATTAGATCATAGCTGATCTGTATCTTAACTCCATCTACCCGCCTTGGTTTCGTAACCCTTAATACCCTTACCTAACCAAAATCTATCGATCTCAGTTTTGAAATTTTCAATTGACCCCCAGCCTCAACAGCCTTTTGGGAGAGAGAGTTCCAGATTTCCACTACCCCTTGTGTGAAGAAGTGCTTCCTGACATCACCCCTGAACGGCCTAGCTCTAAGGTTATGCCCCCTTGTTCTGGACTCCGACACCAAAGAAAATAGTTTCTCTCTATCTACTCTATCAACTCCTTTAATCATCTTAAACCCTCAATTAGATCGCCCCTTAATATTCTATACTCAAGGGTATACAAGCTTAGTCTATGCAATCTGTCCTCATAATTTAACCCTTTTAGTCCGGGTATAATTCTGGTGAATCTGTGCTGCACCCTCTCCAAGGCCAATATATCCCTCCTGAGGTGCGATGGCCAGAGCTGAACACAGTATCCAGATGGGATCTAACCAGAGCTCTGTCCAGCTGTAACATAACCTCCACCCCTTGTATTCCAGCCCCCTCGAGATAAAGGCCAACATTCCATTAGCCTTTTTGATTATTTTTTGAACCTGTCCACTAGCTTTTAGTGATTTCTGTACATGAACCTCCACAGTTCCTCGCTTCGCACCATTTTGAAAATACTCTAATCTATCTTTTTTCAGTCTAAGTGGGTGACCTCACAGTTTGCCATCTGCCACAGTTTTGCCCACTCAGACATGACTTGCCCTTTACAATCCACGCTGGCTCTCTCTGATCAGCTCATATTGTCCAAATGCTCAGTCCCTCTGTCCCTAAAAACAGATTCTAGTAAATTCCCCACAACTGACGTTAGACTAATAGGTCTATAATTTCCTAGTTTATCTCTCTTGCCCTTCTTAAATAATGGAGTGACATTCGTAATGTTCCAATCCAAGGGGACAATTCCTGAATCGAGAGAGTTTTGGAAGATCATGACTAAAGCATCTACAATTTCCTCACCTCCTTCTTTGAATACCCTGGGGTGGAAACCATCAGGTCCTGGAGATTTTTAGACTCACTGTTTTCGCCATTGCCATTTTTTAACTTATATTACATCTAGTAAGTTCCTCCCCTTGATTTATTTTTAATTTTTCTCGTATCTGTGTTAGATTATCCTCTTCCTCTACTGTGAAGACTGATACAAAGTCATTATTTACAAAGTCTGCCATTTCCTGATTTCCAATTTCCAATGTGTCTGTCATTAAGGGGCCCACATTATCCTAAACCACCCTCTCTCTCTTAATATATTTGTAAAAGCTTTTAGTGCTGTTCTTGATCTCCCTCATAAGTTTTTTCTCATATTCCCTTTTTGCAGCTCTTACTATTTTCAGTGTATCCCTTTGCTGTTCTTTAGATCTCTCCCAGTCCATGGGATCACCACTATTCTTTACATTTGTATAAGCTTGTCCTTTTAGTTTCAAACTATCTCTCGCCTCTGCTGTTGACCAAGGTGGTTTACCCTTGCCCTTTAGGGGTGTGTATAGGTCTTGTATTCTACCAAATACTTCTTTGAACACCTGCCACTGTTCATCTGTGGTTTTATCCATTAATAGTTCAGCCCAGTCTTTTGTGGTCAATTCCTGCCTCATCCCTCCAAACTCCTAAATTTAAAACCTTGGTTCATGACTCACTATGGGTCGGCCATTTAGGACTGAGATGAGAAGAAATTTCTTCACTCAGAGGGTGGCGAATCTTTGGAATTCTCTACCCCAGGAGGCCGTGGAGACTCAGTCGTTGAGAATACTCAAAAAAAAAAGACTTGCATTTCTCCAGCGCCTTTCACGACCATCGGACGTCTCAAAGCGCTTTACAGCCAATGAAGTACTTTTTAAAGTGGAGTCACTGTTGTAATGTGGGAAACGCGGCAGCCAATTTGCACACAGCAAGCTCCCACAAACAGCAATGTGATAATGACCAGATAATCTGTTTTAGTGATGTTGATTGAGGGATAAATATTGGCCAGGACACCGGGGATAACTCCGCTGCTCTTCTTCGAAATAGTGTCATAGGATCTTTTACGTCCACCTGAGAGAGCAGACGGGGCCTTGGTTTAACGTCTCATCCGAAAGACAGCACCTCCGACAGTGCAGCACTCCCTCAGCACTGCACTGGAGTGTCAGCCTAGCTTTATGTGCTCAAGTCCCTGGAGTGGGACTTGAACCCACAACCTTCTGACTCAGAGGCGAGTGTGCTACCCACTGTGCCACAGCTGACACTAAAGACAGAGATCGATAGATTTCTGAATATTAAGGGAATCAAGGGATATGGGGATAGTGCAGGAAAGTGGAGATGAGGTAGAAGATCAGCCATGATCTTATTGAATGGTGGAGCAGGCTCGAAGGGCCAACTGGCCTACTCCTGCTCCTATTTCATATGTTCTTACCCTTCTCCCTCTCAAGCCTAATATTGATTTCTACCATTTTTTTAAATTCATTTTTATGAGATGTGGGTGTCGCTGGCAAGGCCAGCATTTATTGCCCATGCCTAATTGCCCTTGAGAAGGTGGTGGTGAGCTGCCTTCTTGAACCTGCTGCAGTCCGTGTGGTGAAGGTACTCCCACGGTGCTGTTAGGGAGGGAGTTCCAGGATTTTGACCCAGGGACGATGAAGGATCGGCGATATACTTCCAAGTCAGGATGGTGTGTGACTTGGAGGGTAACTTGGAGGTGGTGGTGTTCCCATGTGCCTGCTGCCCTTGTCCTTCTAGGTGGAAGAGGTCGCGGGTTTGGGAGGTGCTGCCGAAGAAGCCTTGGTGAGTTGCTGCAGTGCATCTTGTAGATGGTACACACTGCAGCCACGGTACGCCGGTGGTGGAGGGAGTGAATGTTTAAGGTGGTAGAGGGGGTGCCAATCAAGCGGGTTGCTTTGTCCTGGATGGTGTCGAGCTTCTTGGGTGATGTTGGAGCTGCACTCATCCAGGCAAGTGGAGAGTATTCCATCACACTCCTTACTTGTGCCTTGTAGATGGTAGAAAGGCTTTGGGGAGTCAGGAGGTGAGACACTCGCCACAGAATACCTAGCCTCTGACCTGCTCTTGTTGCCACAGTATTTATGTGGCTGGTCCAGCTAAGTTTCTGATCAATGGTGACCCCCAGGATGTTGATGGTGGGGGATTCGGCGATGGTAATGCCATTGAATGTCAAGGGGAGGTAGTTAAACTCTTGCTTGTTGGAGATGGTCATTGCCTGGCACTTCTGTGGCGCGAATGCTACCTGCCACTTATCAGCCCAAGCCTGAACGTTGTTGCATTCGGGCATGGACTGCTTCATTATCTGAGGAGTTGTGAATGGCGCTGAACACTGTGCAGTCATCAGCAAACATCCCCAGAAAACTGTCCAGAAAACACCCAAGAAATTCACTGCCTTTGGGACTCGGGCTGTTCTCCTGCCTCGGTCTGTGTGAAAATTAAAGTCTCTCATTATAACCACTCTGTTTTTGCAACAAGCCTCGCTGATCTCCGTGTTTATACATAGATACATAGATACATAGAAGATTGGAGCAGGAGTAGGCCATCCGGCCCTTCGAGCCTGCTCCGCCATTTAATGAGATCATGGCTGATCCTCCAATTCAGTATCCCGTCCCCGCCTTCTCTCCGTAACCCTTAACCCCTTTTGCCTGTAGAAATATATCTAATTCCCTCTTAAATATATTTAATGAGCTGGCGTACACTGCCCTCTGTGGCAATGAGTTCCACAGGTTCACCACCCTCTGAGTGAAGAAATTCCCCCTCATTTCTGTCCCAAATGGTTTAGCCCTTATCCTTAAATTATGTCCTCTAGTTCTGTTCTCACCCGCCAAGGGAAACATTCCTTCTGCATCTAGTCTGTCTAGACCTGTCAGAATTTTATACACTTCTATGAGGTCCCCTCTCAATCTTCTAAACTCCAGTGTGTACATCCCTAAACTACATAGTCTCTCCTCATAGGTCAATCCCGCCATTCCTGGTATCAGCCTGGTGAATCGCCGCTGCACCCCCTCCATGGCAAGAACATCTTTCCTCAGATGAGGCGACCAAAACTGTACACAGTACTCGAGGTGTGGTCTCACCAGTGCCCTGTACAGCTGCAGCAAGGTATCCCTGTTCCTGTATTCCAACCCTTTTGCTATGAAGGCCAGCATACCGTTTGCCTTCTTGACCGCCTGTTGCACCTGCATGCTCGCCTTCAGTGACTGGTGTACAAGAACACCCAGGTCTCTCTGTACTTCCCCCTCTCCCAATTTATTGCCATTTAAATAATAATTTGCCCTCCCGTTCCTGCACCCAAGGTGGATAACTTCGCACTTGTCCACATTATAGTGCATCTGCCATTTATCCGCCCAATCACCCAGTCTGTCCAAATCGCTCTGGAGCTTCCTGGTCTCCTCCTCTGAGCCCACCCCCCCTCCTAGTTTAGTGTCGTCTGCAAATTTGGAAATGCTGCATCCGACTCCCTGATCCAGGTCATTAATGTAAATTGTGAACAACTGGGGACCCAGGACAGATCCCTGTGGTACCCCACTTGTTACTGCCTGCATCCCACTGCTTTATCAACGCTATCAGGAGGTCTATAAACAACTCTGACCAAAGTCAGCTTGTAAACCCTCCAGGATTGTCCAGGAGTCTCCAGGAACTGAGGATTAATCTCCAGGACACTGCTGGGGGCAGCCCGGGAGAAACATCAAAGGGGCATTAAACAACTGTTCCTTTTCATTTTCTTTGTGTATTAGTTATAAAAATATTGAAGATGAGAAAAAGTTTGTTTTGACTGACAGTCAAGAATCATCCAATGAGCTTTCAGACTGACGCGGGAAGGCGGTGCGCTGTGAGGATGGACGCGTTAGGCGGCCAATGGCGGGAGTGCGGGGGCGGGGCAAGTAAAGGCAGGAGATCATGTGATGAAGCCTCCAGGAGGTCATGTGATGAAGCCTCCAGGAATACATGCAACCAAAGGTGGCCCCAACAGATAGTGAGGTAAACAACACACTGCTCAAACATTGCCAGGTTCTACTTAAATCTTCCTCTTCCAGACAACCAAAAGGAAAATGAGGAAATACGGGAAAAATCTTAAAATTGAGGTCGCATGGAATAAACGAACGACTTGTGAAGCTGGGCTTCCTCAGCATCTGGGTCAATCTGACATCATCCTGCCCTAGCCACCAGAGGGCAGTCACGCCTCACACATTCCTCCTATGGCCTGAACTGGTCTTCAGTTTAACAGCAGCACCAGGGCTGGCACTGTGGCTGTGAAAGTAGGTTCCTGCGATTCCAGCCACAACCAGCATTACAGTGTAACTCTTAAAGACACTTATACATGGGGCTATGAGTGCTGCCCCCCAACCCCCACCATGCTTTCTCTTTGAAGTACATGCTGTTATGGTGAGTATTGGTGTAGTCTCAGGTGTAGAATTTATAAATGTGAGAAGTCGCACAACACCAGGTTATAGTCCAACAGCTTTATTTGAAATCACAAGCTTTCGGAGCGCTGCTCCTTCCTCAGGTGAAGCAGCGCTCCGAAAGCTTGTGATTTCAAATAAAGCTGTTGGACTATAACCTGGTGTTGTGCGACTTCTCACATTTGTCCACCCCAGTCCAACACCAGCATCTCCGCATCGTAGAATTTACAGGATATGGCTTTAAGTGTGGATGCCTGGATTTGCATAATTTGCATTTGATTTGATTAAGGTGTAAAGATTTTTTGGCAGCTAAATTACTTCTAATTTAAGCAGTAACATGACAGTGCTCTTCTAAGTATCTCTGAGAGTGTTCTATTTGTGTACATAATACGGCTTAATGTTTTACTTTCAATTGTCAGTTAAATGATGTGTCAGTTAAGGCAGCCCCACTGGGAAATGCAGTTTGCTTTTCCATTACTACAGCACAGGTAAAGGCGAACACAGGCTCTCCCTCCACACTTTCTCCCTCCACACTCTCGCCACGCTCTCTCCCTACCTCTGCCCTCCCTCTCTCCCTCCCTCCACCCTCTCTCCCTCCCTGGCCCAACTTGCCTTGTTCCTGTTGCCGGGAGATGTTTTCTGTGAGGGCTTTGGCCTTATAGTTGACCCAGTAGACACTCAGACCCTGGGCTGTGATCACATCAAGCGGTGCCATGGCATGGATTGAAATGGAGATGTGTGATTCAGTCCGTAAGTGTGACCCCGAGCTCCCGGTGGCCTGTCACTTTAATTCACCGCTTCACTCCCACTCTGACCTCACCGTCCTCGGCCTCTTGCATTGTTCCACGGAAGCTCAGCGTAAGCTCGAGGAACAGCACCTCATCTTTCGATTAGGCACTTTACAGCCTTCTGGATTGAACATCGAGTTCAACAATTTCAGATCATAACCACGGCCCCTATCACATATATATATATATTTTTTTTATCCACACTTTTTGTTTGGCCTTTTTTCTTCCCTCCCACATGGCAGCTGTCCTTCATTCTGCCAGCACAATTCACACTTCATCTAAAACCATCCTTTGTTCCTTAACCTGTCCCATTACCACCTCCTCTTGTCTTGAATATCTCTTAATCTCTCCTGCTTTCTATCCTATCACTGACCTTCCCTTTTGTTCTTTCATCCCCTCCCCCTTTTCCCAGCCCCTAAACTTGCTTTAAAATCTATTTAATTTCCTGCTTTTTTTCTAGTTCTGACGAATGGTCTTCGACCTGAAACGTTAACCATGTTTCTCTCTCCTCGGATGCTGCCTGGCCTGCTGAGTTTTTCCAGAATTTTCTGTTGTTATTATGTGTGATTAATTCACTGCGCTGTGCACAGGAGGTGGGTCAGTGCATTCCTAGGGTGTCAACCAGGGCTCACTAGGTATCACTCTCACCAGAAACATGTGTTCAAGTCCCACTCCAGAGATTGAGCACAGAATCCAGGCTGACACTCCAGTGCGGTACTGCGGGAGTGCTGCACTGTCAGAGGGGTACCGTCTTTCAGATGAGACATAAAAGATCCCATGGTACTATTCGAAAAGAGCAGGGGAGTTCTCCCCAGTGTCCTGGCCAATATTTATTTCTCAACCAACATCACTAGAAAAACAAATAATCTGGTCATTTACTTCATTGCATGTTTTTTGAATCTTGCTGTGAGCAAATGAGCTGCCACATTTCCTACATTACAGCAGTGACTCCACTTCAAAAGTAGTTCATTGGCTGTAAAGCGCTTTGGGATGTCCTGAGTGTAGAATTCGCAATTATCACGATTTTATTAATAAGGAGAAAACACAAAGTTTCGTTCAAACAGCTTTTATTTCAGCAGAATGCTGTCAGGTTTAAATTGGACACAAGCAGCCTGTAAAATGGCCGCCGCACCTCGTGACAGAACATTCTAGACTTTTCAACAGGCAGACAAGATGGCGTTCCAATACACATTTTTGCAAGATCGATAACGATTCAGCACAGTGAAGATAATACCCGAGACATTATGGGTTTGCAGTATAAACATAGATACTGGAATCGGTCTCCCAGGTGCAAAGGAAAGCCATTGTACCAAGTACTTAAGGGCCCATCCAAAGGACATTAATATGTAAACTCCCAACGACTCTACGATGAGAGAGCCGTTAGCAGGTAGTTATACAGGACACTTGGAAGCCCCAAACCCCTCCAGGGAGAACACCGACCGATTTAACAATGGGAGAAGTATTAACAGGTACTCAAACATTCATGAGTAGCCCCGAAACCCATTAAGAACGGAGATCACCCATACAGGACATTTGGGCGCCAAACCCTAAACAAAAGAATGGACATTATAGTTGGGCGGGAAACGGAAGAACTGTGCACTATAATTGCAGGCCCCAAACCGTCCATTCGCTCTCTTGCTCTTGACTCTTGCCTCGTGTTCTTGACTCTTGCCGCTTGCTGCTGTTATCATCGTGGCTGCTCCTGTGTAAAAGACTGTTGAACTTTCTGATCCGTTCGGATCTACCTCGTGTCGCGTAAAGAAGACCTATGTTGGTAGCTGGCAGCGGAACCAAAGGCCCGAGATGAGATGAGATGAGATGAGATGAGAGGAGAAGAGAAGAAGACCTTATCCATCGCCACGGTCAGTAAATCCCGACCGCGCCTGTAGGTCGATCAGCCAAGTCTTCTCGACAGGAAGTTTTCTTCTTTAACAAGACATATTGCATCGATGATAACTGGACTGTGCAAACACATCGTATCAGTGATATTGACAACGGTGCTCCACCATACTTTGTAGCCAACCAACAGAGGTCTTCACTACAGCGGACGGTCCAGCCGACTGACCGAGCAGCAGAAGCAGTAAACAAGTGGGACCAGGAGATCTCCTGACCAACACGTGGGTGCTGCGGTGAAAAACATCCGATCAGCTATTCGGGATTTCTCCGAGTTATTACGAGTGGTGAGCATGAGTCTCGAGGTCCTACGAAGCTAGTTTTAGGATAGATGTTGATAGGGGAGGGTTTAAAGATTAAGGATATTTGTAATGTGTGCCCTATTTACGTTGTGCTGGTCGTTCCTCGTTTCCCTAAGAGTGATTATAACCGTTTGTAAGATTGTACTGTCATTAATCTGTGCGTATGACATGTATTTCATAATTTTAAGTATCATGCAATAAAGATTTTCCATTTCGTACCATTCAAACCAAGTCTACATGAGTTTTATCTCCATTACTGCTCTCGCATCTAAGTCCAGTGTCTAGAACCGTAAGGGAGAGTGATTCGAACCACTCACAGGGGTGTCTAGTGTTCCCAGACTGGCTGGAGACCAGGCCTAGACCCGCACTGACATACAGGCTGCACAGAGCCGCGTGAATCTCACAGGCTACGAGACACGCAGGGTCAGGAGAGAATCCCTTACAGAAAATGGTGACCGCGGCAGGACACTGGCAGCGAGAGGGTAGTGTGTTAGATTTTGGAATGACTGTACGAAATGTGATGCAGGAAAAGATAGCGGATTACGTATTTGGAAAGGTTAATCTAACTAAAAAGTGGATAAGCGAATTGTTAGCGGATAAGAGCCCACTAGAGGCAGCTGAAAGGTGGACTGATAGTAAGGAGCATAAAAAGGCAGTTGAGAAAGCAGTCTGGCTTATGTGCTACAAAAGGCAGGTTCAGATTTCAAACCAGACCAATACAGCGCTAACCGCTCGAATCAAGCAGTTAGAGGAGGAAATGGAGGAGAAGGTTTCTGGAGGGGAGGCGCTCATTAAGAGTTTAAATGAGTTACGCCAGGAAAGCCAGGAAGTCTCCAGTTACCTTAAAACAAGGGTAGAGTATCTCGAGTGCCAGATCACTGAAGCAAAATTGAACGAGAGTAGGATGAAGGAAAGATGTAACCGTCAAGCTGCCCAGATAAGAACTCAAGAAGAGAGCTTAATGGGGGTTAGGTCGGCGTATAAGTTGGCCCTTGAGGATAAGTTTCAGGGAGCCGACCATAGCGCCTGCCAAAAAGAGATAGAGAGCCTCAAAAAGGCCGTGAATAATGCGAACGGCATGGTGTGCCTTATTAATCCGTCGGCACGCCAGCCGCTAGTAAATGAGAGATTTAGAAATTCCCCACCATGTAAAGCGGAAGAAGTAGTAGCCACTGCGCCCTCCGCGCCACCCAGCTATTCAGAAACCTGGGTTAGGGAGGAAGCAACGGAAGAAACAAAAGAGCCCGTTGAAAAGGAAGTAGAAAAGGGATCGTTGTATCCAGTAACGGGGATTAAAAGGGGCCCAAGCAGAAACGGTGGGGAAGAACTGGGGGATCTCCTCGGACAGCTGGTGTTGCCTCACAGTTCACATCAGCTGAGGGCCATGATAAACCACGTAAGGAAGCTGACCGAGATAGACGACCCTTCCGTACATTTCAGGGAAGTTGAGCAAGCCGCAGCCATTAACGGCTGCGATGATGGGGAGACAGCAAAAATGCTGCTGTTCTCGTTAGATAGCTCGGTCCTTCAGTGTCTCTCAGGCGATAGCAAGAGGGGAAACAAAAGTTATGAGGAATTGAAAAATGAGGTCCTAGAAGTAGTGGGAGCGAACGACGGAGGTCCGTTTGCTAGAGTGGGACAGACAGTGCAGATGGAGGGAGAACCCCCGAAGGTTTTTGCCGACAGGCTGTGGCCAGTATATGAGCGCAGCTGTCTAGGTGCGCCCGAGCGCGAAGATGTGGAAGGCGCCGCTTTAATTCATTGGCTTAGGTGCATCATAGCCAACAGTTTACCAGCCGTTAGAGAGCAGGCAAAAGCCTGGTTCGATCCCAATGACCTCAACCTTACGGAAGAGTCGGTCTTGAATCGACTTACGTTAGGTTACCGTAACATAAGGGGTATGACGACACGTCCCTTTAAGGGAAGAGTACATGAGGTACGACCCGCAGCCCCGGCTCAAAGAGAGTGGCATCAGGAGGGTAATCGCGCCCCACAGGCAAGTAATGCCTGTTACGGGTGTGGGAAGACAGGGCACTGGCGCAAGCACTGCAGGAACCCTTGGAAGGATTCCAAGGATAAAAATCCCGCGGTCCGAGCCCAGGCGCCTGTCCCGCCTAAGGAAGCAAAGGCACCCACATCCCCCGACGACCTCGAAGCAGTGTTAGGAGCCATGCGCAAGATGGTCTTGAATGCGCGTGGACAGGTGGCGGTCGCAACCGGCCCCGTAGGTGCCGCAGGACCGTCTATTAGTACCCAATGACTAGAGCCCACGCAGCCTGCCTACCTGTGTCCTTTTAAAAGACACGCACAGGAGGGGGTCTGCGGTGAGGAGGCCAGGTTAAAAGAGCAGGCCTTGCGGGAGGAGAACGCCCGCTTAATAGGGAAAATAGATGGGCTGGAAGGGCAGCTTAGAGAGCAGACCCTGCGGGAGGAGAACGCCCGATCAATGGGAAAGTTAGACGTGCTCAGGCTAGAAGAGCAGCTTAGAGAGATAAAAGCAGCCTACAGGGTAGCCAAAAGCCGGGAGTATGAGGGTGTAAACCAATGTAAACTGTACCAGCCGGGTGCGCAGGGGAAAACTACAGGGGTAAATCCCGCCAATGGGAAAACACAGCCCCAGGTAGGACCACAAGGCACACAGGCAGGCGTAGCAGCTTGCATCAGGGGAAGGGACATCCCGGACGATCATGCAGCGTTTTTCTGGAGTTGGGGGTTAGATGACGAAGAACCCAGGGTACCCTGGTCAGATGAGGATAGTGCAGATGAGCATAGTGATGATGACGGGTGGTTCCTGAGGAACGGTCTGGGAGGATTGGGGCCGATAGGTAGAGATCCACACGGGGTGGACACACAAGCTGCAGGTCCCGACAACAGGAGGGAGGAGCTAGAGGAGGCAGGGCCAGCCGCTATAGGAGCACAGAGAGTACCAATGTGGTTCCCAGAGGTGTGGCCGCCCGCTTTGAACGTCCAGTCCTCAGGGGAGGCAGAGATCACGAGTGAAGGGCCGCCTGCTGGGCCGAGCAGGGCGGAGCCACGAAATGCCAGCCCCGAGGTTAGGGAGGCGGAGTCAGCGGAGGCGGAGCTGGCGACTGTGATGGAACCCCAGGTCATCCCGTTGGAGGTCTCGGAACCCGGTCCGTCCGTCACGGAGCCCCCGCCCATAGCAACTCCCCGTAGGTCAAGCAGAGAACCCCAGCCCAGGAGGATGTGGTCATGTCCCCAGACTGCCCCAAGGCGTAAGTTTCAGGTTAAGATAACCCGGGTAGAGACAGGCCACATCGAAGCAGTAACAGGCTGCGGCAGATCAGAGGAAAGGGTCAGCGCAGCAACAGGCTGCGGCAGATCAGAGGGAAGGGTCAGTGCCCTCCCACCGTCGGGAAGAGCTCGCAGCAGCCTTCTCAGAATTTAAAGGGGCCGCCCTGAGAACGGGCGGCACTGTAAAGTTATTAGTTTAAAGTTTTAAGTTTTAGTTTATAGTTCGGGGTTAAGTTTTAAGTCTAAGTTTTAATAAGGCTAAGTTTGTAGTGTTTTAACAGATAACGATAAAATGATGGGAGTTTTAAGGCTAGGTTTAGAGGAAGTCTATTCAGCAAACGTTGAAGTTTACGTGAGGCGAGGTCAGGGGACCCGCTCACCCTTCACAAAAGCCAGAGACTTTTTGCGAGGCTGGCTACCTCATTCTATCTGATCACAGGAACCAAGGAAGGATGGAACGACTTATAGTATTGCTCGTGGCAATCGGATGTGGATTGGCCTATCGAGGCCACACCAAGGATGTCGTGGTGTTTGGATGTTCCGGGGACACGGCCCCCATCGCGGTGGATGGGACCGGAAGACGGAAGGCAGAGGGGACCAGCACCTATTTCCACAAGGGAAGGTGGCCAGGATGGCTGGGAACGAACTCAACGGAGTATTCCAGCACATCGGGGTTCGCCTACAAAGAGACTTCTTTAATGTGCCCCAAAGTACGGATCATCGCACCCAGGATCAGCGTCACCGTCGGCAAACGGATTTGTTTGACCTGTAGTGGGGATGTCCCATTGAGCCGATGGTGGTGGCTGCGAAAGCTGAGCAAAACTATGAGGAACTCTTCGGTTGAGTGGGAGCGACTGGGTAATAATACCCATCGGACAATTACGGGGACAGATGGACAAGTGAAAGTCTGTTGGGACAAATGGTGGGAACCGGATGAGGGGATTTATGTTTGTATGTGGGGGTCAAAGTACGTTTGCCCCAAAGGCATCTCCATATTCTTTATTAATCAGTGGCAGGATAACGGACAGGGGATGAGGTGGGATGCGAGCACCAGGGGGTGCGGAGCCCCATACTCTCCGATCCCAGTAAATGCCACTGAGCTCATTACGCGCCCACGCAAAGCCCCGCCCACGATTCCGGTGGTTGTAACTGAGGAAGAAGGGTGCCCTAAAACTAGTAAGGGACCCGGGAACGGTTTGGTACTGGTCCCCACAGACCAGATACTATTTCAGGGGGTACATTACGCGGTGGCCTCGGTGATTTTAAATCTCACTGAGGTACGGTTACCAGAGTGGTGCCCCAAAAAGACGGAACAGTTGTATCAGGTCCTGTTGACCAAGATGTTCAGGCAATTTTACGAGTTTGATTTTGCAGAAATTGATAAGACAAGTTTATACACCGCACCGCAGGAAGTTTTGGACCAAGTAGGGAGGCAAAGAAGGGGTTTGGTGAACGATGCGTTCACTGCTTTTAACACAGGGACATCTGTGGTCAACGCTCTAGACAGTGTGGAGCTGCAGACCCAGATTAATGGTTTAAAAACACAGTTAAAGGACATCCTAACAGATGAGAATAAAGTGGTAGGGTCAGGTCTGCACGAGGACCAAGCCATGACACTACACTTAAAGGAAATCATAGCAGAGCTGGAGAAACATGCGCGTACGGTAAATGCCCTGATTAGGGAAGATCGGAATGCATCCGATCAGGCTGCGCAAAACGAGGTGTGCGTGCTTTACGGGGCGTGGTTACTGGGCGAGGGCCGCAGTAATTTGGAGGATTTAAAACAAGGTTTGGTTCCGTCCTGGATAAGTAACAAACACCTGCGGGCGCTCCACCCTTTTCAGAACGCATTAAGCCCGTGCCAGCTCAGGCTAGCTTCAGAAGCTTACCCAGTCCCCGTGGACTGCGGACGTTCAAACCATACTATTATGGGAATAGTATTACGCATGCCGGTTTTGGGCGACACAGCAAAGCCCGCCCCGGTGTATCGGGTAGAGAACATTGGTGTCATTCAGGGGGGAGCCCACATTCGTTATGCAGCGGTTCCACCTTACGTCATCCGCTGGGAGCAAACGATGACAGGTACAGATCTCTCTGGTTGTCGTGGCAGGGGAGCACACATAATACTGTGCCCCCAGCACTTGAATGCCTTTTTAACACCACAGTGCGGGTTCAGAACGGCTGGCGCCAAGTCCATGAATTGCACCATGGAGGCAATGGCACAAGATCATGTGCCTCCGCAGGTAGCATACATCGGGGGTGGAACATACTGTGTTACCACTGCAGCGCAACACTACCAGCATGGAAACCGTAGCCGGTGTCCGGTGAGTGACAGCAGTTTCTGTTTTAAACCCAGGGCTGAAGTTCAAGTAGCACAACAACGAATTATCCCAATCCCTGAACTATCCACTGTTCATCTCACAGTAAAAGAGAATTTCACCGACTTGCAGCGATTTGTCGCGCATTTTGGATACCTCATTCCCCCTCTCCCTGAGCATTTAACCAAACTTCTGAAAGCCGTCGCGGTGTCACAAAAGCATTTTTATACATTAGAACAGAAAACTGTCGAAATTGGAACAGACATTTTGGACATAGTGGTTCCACCGTGGTGGAATCTGTTCACTAATATTGAAGTGCCCTCATGGGTCAGAATAGCCTCCCACATTTTAGTCGTCTGTCAAGTGTTTATTGTAGTGTACCTATTGTTCATACATTGTAAAAGAGACAAGCGCCTCACCAAGCATGAGAACACGGGAGAGTGGCGAGAACGTTACGTGCGCGTGCACGATGAGAGCGCAGTGTAATGGGAAAATGGCGTCACTCCCGCTCGCCACGTGCGCCGCGGAAGTTTGTACTCATTGTAAATACGTTGGAAACTCGATATGTTTAAGAGTTGGGATTTGTTTATTTTGGTGATGGTGTTGATTGTTTGGTTTTGGGTTTTGTTTTTCCTTTCCCTGAATAAAAGACAAATATACAGGTGATGCGTGAGGTATCGGCCTGGTTACGCCGGAAAGGAAAACAAGTGGTGTAAGTTTAAGGGCAAATGATGCCTACGGTGATATAAAATGTGATTTTCTTGGGAAATAAGGACGACACAGAGACCCTAGTCAAGTTAAAATTTATGGGATTAATTTACTGGATTCGGAGTGAAATCGAGATAAGATTGCTCACCACTGAGTTTTTGATACGATAAGCGGAGTTATTCGCATCAACAGGAGGGACTGTAGAATTCGCAATTATCACGATTTTATTAATAAGGAGAAAACACAAAGTTTCGTTCAAACAGCTTTTATTTCAGCAGAATGCTGTCAGGTTTAAATTGGACACAAGCAGCCTGTAAAATGGCCGCCGCACCTCGTGACAGAACATTCTAGACTTTTCAACAGGCAGACAAGATGGCGTTCCAATACACATTTTTGCAAGATCGATAACGATTCAGCACAGTGAAGATAATACCCGAGACATTATGGGTTTGCAGTATAAACATAGATACTGGAATCGGTCTCCCAGGTGCAAAGGAAAGCCATTGTACCAAGTACTTAAGGGCCCATCCAAAGGACATTAATATGTAAACTCCCAACGGCTCTACGATGAGAGAGCCGTTAGCAGGTAGTTATACAGGACACTTGGAAGCCCCAAACCCCTCCAGGGAGAACACCGACCGATTTAACAATGGGAGAAGTATTAACAGGTACTCAAACATTCATGAGTAGCCCCGAAACCCATTAAGAACGGAGATCACCCATACAGGACATTTGGGCGCCAAACCCTAAACAAAAGAATGGACATTATAGTTGGGCGGGAAACGGAAGAACTGTGCACTATAATTGCAGGCCCCAAACCGTCCATTCGCTCTCTTGCTCTTGACTCTTGCCTCGTGTTCTTGACTCTTGCCGCTTGCTGCTGTTATCATCGTGGCTGCTCCTGTGTAAAAGACTGTTGAACTTTCTGATCCGTTCGGATCTACCTCGTGTCGCGTAAAGAAGACCTATGTTGGTAGCTGGCAGCGGAACCAAAGGCCCGAGATGAGATGAGATGAGATGAGATGAGAGGAGAAGAGAAGAAGACCTTATCCATCGCCACGGTCAGTAAATCCCGACCGCGCCTGTAGGTCGATCAGCCAAGTCTTCTCGACAGGAAGTTTTCTTCTTTAACAAGACATATTGCATCGATGATAACTGGACTGTGCAAACACATCGTATCAGTGATATTGACAACGGTGCTCCACCATACTTTGTAGCCAACCAACAGAGGTCTTCACTACAGCGGACGGTCCAGCCGACTGACCGAGCAGCAGAAGCAGTAAACAAGTGGGACCAGGAGATCTCCTGACCAACACGTGGGTGCTGCGGTGAAAAACATCCGATCAGCTATTCGGGATTTCTCCGAGTTATTACGAGTGGTGAGCATGAGTCTCGAGGTCCTACGAAGCTAGTTTTAGGATAGATGTTGATAGGGGAGGGTTTAAAGATTAAGGATATTTGTAATGTGTGCCCTATTTACGTTGTGCTGGTCGTTCCTCGTTTCCCTAAGAGTGATTATAACCGTTTGTAAGATTGTACTGTCATTAATCTGTGCGTATGACATGTATTTCATAATTTTAAGTATCATGCAATAAAGATTTTCCATTTCGTACCATTCAAACCAAGTCTACATGAGTTTTATCTCCATTACTGCTCTCGCATCTAAGTCCAGTGTCTAGAACCGTAAGGGAGAGTGATTCGAACCACTCACAGGGGTGTCTAGTGTTCCCAGACTGGCTGGAGACCAGGCCTAGACCCGCACTGACATACAGGCTGCACAGAGCCGCGTGAATCTCACAGGCTACGAGACACGCAGGGTCAGGAGAGAATCCCTTACAGAAAGTTGAGACGCACTATATAAATGTGAGTTCTTCCTCCCTCCCTCTTTTCCTAAATGCTGCCTCATGCAGACCAGCATCAGGTGGGAATTTAAATGGGGGATGGGATACGAGACTGGGAGCTCTCCCTGAACCTGTAAAAGCACCATCAGGGAGTGTCTTTGTCTGAGGACGGGCCGTGCTGGGCCAGGATTGTCGATCACCCCTGGGAGGGGAGTGTGTTTGTGGTGTTGCTGCAACCCTGTCAGAGTCGAGCGCTTTAGATACTGTGTGCCTGAGTCTGTGTCTGAGTGTGTGCATCGGTTTGTGTGTGTGTGCGTGTCTGTGTATGATATGTCTGTGTGACTGTGTGCCTGTGCATGTTCATCTGTCTGTGTGTCTGTATGTGTTTGTCAGTCTGTGTCTGTGTGTGTCTGTGTGTGTCTGAGTCTGTGTCTGTCTGAGTCTGTGTGTCTCTGCGTGTGTGTCTGTGTGTGTCTGAGTCTGTGTGTGTCTGAGTCTGTGTCTGTGTGTGTCTGAGTCTGTGTGTCTCTGCGTGTGTGTGTCTGTGTGTCTCTATGTCTGAGTCTGTGTGTGTCTGTGTGTCTCTATGTCTGAGTGTGTGTGTGTCTGTGTCTGAGTGTGTGTGTGTGTCTCTGTATCTCCATGTGCAGATTGTTTTGCTGCGGTTCAGCTCACCAATGAGACAGCAGCGCAGGCAGGCTGCACACCGGGGCAGGCTGCACACCGGGCAGGCTGCACACCGGGCCAGACTGCACACCGGGCCAGGCTGCGTCTGTGTCTCTCTCTCAGCGAGAGCTCCCCCACTCTAGCCTATCTAGCATCATTTCAAAGTGCAGTCGCAAAGTCGCTTCAACACTGCAGTCTGAGCTGTGCTCTGATCTTTATGAATCCGTTAGTAGTGCACAACCAGTGTGGAGCTGAGGCAACAGATCAGGAAGGTCCTAGTGTCCACCCTAGTGTGTGCTGCGTGAGCTGGCAGCAGGGGCACTACAGTTGACCTCAGTGTCCTTGGGGTGGCGGGGGGGGAGCGGTGGTGAGGAGAAGAATAATCGTCATTGTTCCTGCTGTTGATCCCAATCCAGTGACTCCCCCTCCATGATTTCCGAGTGTACACCTCGAGTGAGGGCGGGGTCGGTCTTGCCTGCGATGCACACCACAGTTGAATGTCCTGCCGTAATGACTGCCTGGGCTCACGCATGTATTGTAGTCATTTGGAGAAACAGTGCTGTGAATATTGATACCCAGGGACTTCCACAGGGAAACTGCTGAGACAGCGCCAGGCACCCACAGGGAAACTGCAGAAAACATTCTCTATTAGCGCTCGCCAACAGGAAACAACCGTGAATAAACCAACAAAAGCGGACAGGGACTTATCAGCGCCCCAGGATGCCCCAAAGTGCGTCGCAGCCACTGAAGTACTTTTTGAAGTGTCATCACTGCTGTTATGTGGCTAGAGGCAGCAGCCAGTTGACGCACAGCAAGGTCCCACAGACAACAACGGAGATAAATGCCCAGTTAATCTGTTTCTGCTGATGTTGGTGGACGGAGGGAGGTTACGCACATACGAACAATGATAAAGACCCTCTGGTCCATCCAGCCTATCCCACACGATTGCGATACCTTGTGTATCACAGTATATAAACTCTCCACCCCACTCGAAACCGTCTGATCTTCTGGGAGAGGCAAAAAAACAGGTAAAAACCCAGACCAATTTGGGGGGGAAAATTTGGGAAATTCCTCTCCGACCCCCCTAGGTGATCAAAACTAGTCCAGGATATCACTCTCGCCCTGATAATTCTATGCAGTACCTACCTTTTGTACAAGATGATCTTTGCCCCAGCCAGAAACAGGTCCAGCTCTCGCTTGAAGGAATTCAGAGAATCGGCGACCACTGCACGAGCCGGCAGCCTGTTCCAGAGGTCCACTATTCTCTGGGAAAAGAACCGCCTCCTGACATCTAACCTCGATCTAGCCTTATACAAATTAAAATCGTGAGCCCTGGTCCTCCCTGACCTATTTAATTGGAATATTGAACTGTCAGCTGGAACACAATCTATTCCCTTCATCATCTTATAAACCTCGATCAGATCACCTCTAAGTCTACGTTTCTCTAAAGTATACTCCCAGCTCTTTGGGTAACTCTCTAGATAGCTAAGATGCTTTAAACTGGGAATTAGTCTAGTGGCCCTCCTCTGCACCCTTTCCAAAGCCTCAATATCAGAGAACTTTCTTCAGTAGTGCCCTGGAATCTTTAACATCACCTGACAGGGTAGGCGGGGCCACAATTTAAAGCCTCATCCGTTACAAGACAGCACCTCTTGGACTGAAGTGTCAGCCTAGATAGTGCACCCATATCCTGGAGCGAGGCTCGAACCCACAACCTCCTGGCTCACGGGCAAGAGCGCTACTGACTGAGTTAAGCTGTACCTTACTAAATATAGGATAGAGAATATTGAACAATACAGGATACAGGAATCTTCAGCTAGTGTGAGGGGTGCAGTGAGACCACTGCTAGATGGGCAGGCACCTGATGGCTGCACAAACCCTCTGCGAACCCCCAACAAGTTAAAGCCAATCTGATTGAAGGGGGAGACGTGAGCTGTGCCTGTGAGTGTGTTTCATTGTAGCGAAGGCCTCGGATTGGACAGAGTGTTAAAGCAGTGGATAGTTTGGTGTGTTGAACAAGCTCCAACATTTGATGCGAGTCTAAAGCAGGCAGAGCTCTGTCAGCTGTGCTACTTGGGGGGGGGGGGGGGGTCAGCGCAACACAGCATCCCGCCCCAATGCTTCAGTAAAGAAAGAAACACGTAGGCCGCGATTTTCCCTACCTTGGGGGGTCGCGACCTCGCTGTTGGCTCCATCTCGGCCTCCGACGTGACTTTCCCCTGATTGGACTTGTTAAGCCCGCCCAGCGCGTTTGCCGGCCAATTGAAGGAAGCGGGTCTGATGACGTCATTCGATGATGCGTCACCAGCCGGTTTCCTTAAAGGGACCATGCGCAGATTTACTTTGACAGTTCTGCTGTCAGTGTTCTGCAGCATTGAGGTGCTGCAACCACTGACAAGCACTGCACAGAGGTACATAGCTTCATCCATGCTCTCCCATGACTCCCTCCATATGATTATGGAGGGAGTCACAGCATGCAGGGAGGTTCTCTTCCCTTCCAATGGGCAGAAGAGACCTCCCCAGGAGATCAACACAGCCTGGTTGCACATTGCACAGGAGGGCACAAGCAGGGATGTTGTCAGGAGGACCTGGCTGCAGTGGCGCAAACCTTTCAATGATCTCAGTAGATCACAAAACGTTACTGCAAAGCCACACTCGATCTTATCCTGCTGTGCCACTCATCACATCCCCATCACTCTGCCTTCCCTACCCTACTCCTGCACATCCTTACTCACACCAACTTACCTTGCACCTCCACCCATCCCTCTCTCTCTATCTACATTATCACTTCTCCACCTCACTAGCCACCCCTCACACTCACCCTCATACTAGTCCAATCATACCAACTAATAACACACAAGGGTAGGCACTTGGGTGTTTTAGCCAATGTTCATGTGAAGTTTCTGTTAATGTGCTGTCAAACATTGAAATCTTCATTTTCAACACTTTGCGTTCTTGGGCAGATTTGTGTGCACCTTTGGAAGTGGTTTAGTGAGTTGCAGTGAATGGTGAGACATAACGGTACCCCCCGCAATGGTGATGAGTGTGAAAGGAATGGCTTGGACATTATAGGGATGCTTTATGTTGTTGGTGTGGGTTGCTGCCAACCTGGCGCATCATGTGGCAGCCAGAGTGTACAGTGTCAAGTGAAGTAAATCTGGCCGTGGTGAGGCCATCCCTGGCGTCCCGGGCAGCAATGTGTTCAGGTGCTGATGCCCCCTGTCCTGTGCAGCATCAGGTGATTACGGAGAAGATTGGTGTGGTTGTTGGTGCTGCTGGTGTGCCTGGTGCTGCTGGTGTTGGGGCTGCTTGTGGTGGGATTCTGAGGACCAAGGTGAGAGAGTATAAAGAGCATCCATGCTGATGGCAGGTGAAGTAGAGATGACAGAAGCGATCTGTCAATGGTGGGAGAGATAATGAGGTCAGACTTGATGGAGACTCGTGTAAAGACTTGCAGCATCCTGAATCTGTAGTGAAAATGCAGTTTAGAGAAGCTAGTGGCTGAGGGAACATTTCTCAATCAGCTGGGAGCTTTGACTTGACATTTGAAGCTGTCAACTCATCAGCTGATACAATGGCCACTGACCTCCCACCTCAGCGTCACTGACAAGGTCTAGGCACAGCGAGAAACCGGTGGGCGACCTGTCAAATTCAAAAAGCTGGGGAAAAAAGCATTGTTAAGTGGCTGTAAACAAGTCACGAATGATTTGAATTGGGTTCCCCGCCGCTGCCTGTCGGGTCTGCTCAGCGCTGGCAGACCCGACATCGGGAAATGCAGGTGTGCGCGTTTTGACAGCGGGTTCTCGACCCGCTGTCAATCATATCCAATTTCACAGCCGACCCACCCATCCATCCCATCTGCTGAGCGCCGGCAAAATCGCAGCCTTAATCTTGTCCATGAGACCCACCTCCTGCTCCCACAACCTTATTCCCACTAAACTGCTGACCACCCAACTTCCCCTCCTGGCCCCCATGTTAGCTGATATTGTTAACGGTTCCCTCTCCTCAGGTACTGTCCCCCTCCCCTTCAAATCTGCCATCATCACCTCTCTCCTCAAAAAACCAACACTTGACCCTTCCAACCTTGCAAACTACCGCACCATCTCCCTTTCCTCTCCAAAGTCCTCGAATGTGTTGTTGCCTCCCAAATCCATGCCATCTTTCCCACAACTCCATGTTTGAAGGTCTCCAATCAGTTTCTGCCCCTGCCACAGCACTGAAATGGCTGTAATCAAAGTCATAAATGACATCCTTGGTGACTGTGATCATGGTGCACTATGCCTCCTTGTCCTTCCCGATCTGTCTGTAGCCTTTGACACGGTTGACCACTCCATCCTCCTCCAACACCTCTCCACCGTTGTCCAGCTGGGTGGGACTGCACTCGCCTGGTTCCATTCTTATCTATCTAATCGTAGCCTGAGAATCTCCTGCAATGGCTTCTCTTCCCACTCCCACATCGTTACCTCTGGTGTCCTCCAAGGATCTATCCTTGGCCCCCTCCTATTTCTCATCTGCATGCTGCCCCTTGGCGACATCATCTGAAAACAGGTCAGATTCCACAAGTACGCTGACGACGCCCAGCTGTACCTCCCCACCACCCCCTGTATTGAGCCTCCACTGACCCTGTGTTGTCAGACTGCTCGTCCCACATCCAGTCCTGCATCAGCAGCAACTTCCTCCAGTTAAATATTTGGAAGAACAAAACCATTATCTTCGTCCCCGCCACAAACTCAGTTCCCTAGAAACTAATTCAATCCCTCTCCCTAAGCACTGTCCCAGGCTGAGCCAGATTGTTCTCAGCCCTGGTGTCCTATTTGACCCTGAGACTAGCCTCCATAGTGAGAGACTCAGTCCCACTCATCACACTGCTGGCGAGCTGATGCCAGTGGTGCCTTTCAGCACCAGTAAGGAATGGAAAGAACAGATTGTGAGACAGAGGCTTTCCTGTCAGGCTCCGTGTGATCCCTACAGAACAGCATCCTGGGACAGTTCTGTACTTAATAAGCTACGAGCATGGGGAGAAATTGCACGCTGCAGAGCAATTTACAATCTGCTGGAATCAGTCCTACGGGATCAAGGAAATGAGCTCGTAAAGTTCGGGGAGCTGGGAATTGAGGGTAATTTTCTCAGGGAAGCTGGGACACTCATTTCATTTATAATTTAGCCTCCAGAATTTGACAGATTAATTAACAAATGGATTATTCAACAGCGCTGTCAACACACAACAAACCCTACTACAGTGTTGTCCAATATGTTACCCAGATGTGGCTAATTGGAAAGCCAGATGTGGCTAATTGTATTTCTGATCAGTGAATATAAAATGAATAAAAGACACAGTTGTTGGGCCTGGGATCTCAATGTTCAGATTTGCACGGTGTATACATGTGAACTTTAACCTTTTTGTGCGTTTAATGGTAAAACAGTAAAAGGAAAAGCAGAATGTGCGAGTGTTTTTTGATCGTTGTGTGTGCTTTAATTCCTTGGTTATTGTTTATTGGTTATCTGCTAAAATGGTGTGAAACACGGGTGAAAGCTCTGGACCTCAGGGCCATGGAAACACCCTTAACATTGTATGGACAGGAGAGTCGTCATCGTGGCCAGCTCGACCAATCACAATAACCACTCCAGGCCAGCGAAGAAACCAAGCCCAACCCGTAACAACCAGCTCCAACATTCTCACCAGTCACTCTGATCAAAGCATCGCTCACAGCTGCTGGGCAAAACCCGAGAAGCTGCACTAAGGTGTGCCGTGCCTGATAAATTCCTGCCAGAATTGCAAACTTTGGTGAAAGAGAAAGACTGCAAAGTTAGGAACATAGGAATTGCGAGACAAAAATAGACCACGGTCCATCGAGTTCACCTTCTACCATCCTGGTAGTCACATGATGCAATGATAATGGAGCTGTTGTCTAATCACAGCAATCAATCTCTATCAATGAGTCGACAACAGAGCTAGACATGAGGCAAGTAAACCCCAGTGGTGGAGAGCTTTGGGAACGGCAAGGGCCTTCTCGTCCTGTGAATGCATTATTTGTGCCAATTTCTTTCTCCACCCTCCCCACCCCTCCCATCTCTCCTGGGGTATAATCCACGGCATTAGAATCTCACCCGGGAGCCGAGGATCGAGATCGGAGACCTCGTAGGGAGGTCGGGGGGGAGATCGGAAGAGTTGGGGGGGGTGTGTCCGATCGCAGGAGGTTTGGCAAAGCAGGATCGCTGGATCGAGCAGGTAAGCACTTACCTCCAGGATCCAGCAGTCCTCGCCTTCCTTTAGCTGTCGGGTTCCCCGAGGCCTGAGAAACACGGCCAGCCAGAGTTAAATTTAAAATGGAGCTTCAAAATGAGGCAAGCCAGCCTCATTATAATATTTGAAGTGCGGTTGACGTGGTGTACATGGACATCCAAAGGCGTTTGATAAAGTGCCACATAATAGGCTTGCCAGCAAAGTTGAAGCCCATGGACTAAAAGGGACAGTGGCAGCATGGATATGAAACTGGCTAAGTGACAGCAAACAGAGAGTAGTGGTGAACGGTTGTTTTTCGGACTGGAGGAAGGTATAGTGGTGTTCCCCAGGGGTTAGTACTAGGACCACTGCTTTTCTTGCTATATGTTAATGACTTGGATGTGGGAGTACAGGGCACAATTTCAAAATTTGCAGGTGACACAAAGCTTGGAAGTATAATGAACAGCGAGGAGGATAGTGATAGACTTCAAGAGGACATAGACAGGCTGGTGGAATGGGCGGACACGTGGCAGATGAAATTTAACACAGAAAAGTGCGAAGTGATACATTTTGGTAGGAAGAATGAGGATAGGCAATATAAACTAAAGAGTACAATTCTAAAGAGGATGCATGAATAGAGAGACCTGGGGGTATATGTGCACAAATCGTTGAAGGTGGCAGGGCAGGTTGAGAAAGCGGTTAAAAAAAAACATATGGGATCCTGGGCTTCATAAATAGAGGCATAGAGTACAAAAGTAAGGAAGTTATGATGAACCTTTATAAAACACTGGTCCGACCTAAGCTGGTGTATTGTGTCCAATTCTGGGCATTGCACTTTAGGAAGGATGTGAGGGCCTTAGAGAGGGTGCAGAAAATATTTACAAGAATGGTTCCAGGGATGAGGGACTTCAGTTACGTGGATAGACTGGAGAAGCTGGGGTTATTCTTCTTAGAGCAGAGAAGATTGAGAGGAGATTTGATCGAGGTGTTCAAAATCATGAGGTGTCTGGACAGAGTAGATAGAGAGAAACTGTTCCCATTGGTGGAAGGGTGGAGAACCAGAAGACACAGATTTAAGGTGATTGGCAGAAGAACCAAAGGCAACATGAGGAAAAACTTTTTTTACGCAGCGAGTGGTTAGGATCTGGAATGCACTGCCTGAAAGGGTGGTGGAGGCAAACTCAATCGTGGCTTTCAAAAGGGAGTTGGATAAGGACCTGAGGGAAGAAGATTTGCAGGGCTATGGGGAAAGGGTGGGGGAGTGGGACTAGCTGAAGTGCTCTTGCAGAGAGCCGGCACAGGCTCCACGGGCCGAATGGCCTCCTTCTGTGCTGTAACCATTCTATGATTCTACTGGTTGAACCAGACAAGCCATCAGGGGGCGTGCACTCTGCTTCTCGAAGGCACAGCTTGCACTCTGTGTGGTGGAATTACTGGTTAAAACATGAAGAAAACAACAAAACATATGGGCCCAGAAATTAAACATCGATGGTTCCCACGGGGGTAAGGATTCCCCGCGATATCGCACTCCGCACCTACCTTTTTGTTTGGGGCCCACACGAACTTTAGTTTCAAAGCCTCTCCCTGTTGCAACCGTGCAGTGCTTGCGTATCCCAGAGGCGCAATTAGTTCGTGCGAGCTCTGGGATCACGTGATTCAGTTAGAGCCAATGTCAGCACACCATCTTTCATTCATAGCTTTGACAGCCCTTGCTGTTAAAACTATGAATACTACAAACCCCCAAAAGAACAGCTAAACCTCAATTAAATTTAAAAAAAAGCCATCACATTAATAAAATAAGTATAGTTAAATAAATTAACCACTTTAAACAAAAAATTAAATTTTTGAAAAAATTTAAAATCTTTTTAAAAGTTATAAAAATAAACTTACCTTTCTTTAAAGTCTCTAAAAAAGATAAACCTGTTGAAAAAAATTTACAATAACACTTAATTAACTACTTACCTTGTTAAAAGGGGGTCCTACGCCTGCTTTCTTTATGTGTAAAATCTTCACCACTTACCTGCGCGTTCAAAGCTGAAAAAAGAACTAAGTGCACTGCGTGCGCACAGCCTGTAGCGCGCACGCGGTTCACTTAGGAACTGCCCCCTTTGCAATTCACGAAGTGCCGGTTTCCCGCGCATGCGCAGTGCATGCAGGAAACCGGCAATTCGGGATCTAATACGCGAGAGTACACAGTGCGTACTCTCGCGTATTAGGTTTAATTTTCGGGCCATGATATAAACAAATCACAATTTGCAACACAGTGGGGAGAAGACATGGAGGGATTCAAGCACGAGAATGAGAATTTTAAATCGGAGCCGTTGGGGGAGCAGGAGGCACTGCAGGTCAGCAAGGACAGGGGTGATGGGTGAACGGGACACTGTGTGGGATAGGACGCGGGCAGCAGAGGTTTGGATGAGCTGATGTTTACTGAGGGTGGAGAATGGGAGGCCAGCCAGCATTGGAAATAGTCGATTCTGGAGGTGACAAAGGCAGGGGTAAGGGTGATTAATTGTAAATGGAGTAAATGGGAATGGACCCGGTATTGAAGTCCCAGGAGGGCTGTTTCAAGCTGCCAACCCCTGCGGGTAGCTGGCCCAATGGTACATTCTAATGCACAGAGTATGTTTATTAGCCACTGTCTCTCCTTACATCACATAATTATGCTGCACAAGATAACTACATTGGCGTGAGCTGGTTCAAAGAAGTAAAAGACTATTAAATCTCCCCTTAACCTTCTCTGCTTTAAGGAGAACAACCCCAGCTTCTCCAGTTTCTCCACATAACTCAAGTCCCTCATCCCTGGTACCATTCTGGTAAATCTCCCCTGCACCCTCTCTAGGCCTTGCCATCCTTCCTAAAGTCTGGTGCCCAGAACTGAACACAATACTATTAACCGGAGATGGGATCTGAGCCGGTGGGGGGGACGATGCGACAGCAGGCGACACAAGTTCTACATCGTGGGACGTAAGGGAATGTCCGATATCAACAGGGATCTCTCTTTCTCACTTTATTTCTGGGTTTCACGTCTCCACTGTGCGAGGGTGGGTGTGATGCGTACCCACATGGCATGATTTCACCTCGACTATTTAAAGGCCCAGTTAACAGATGCCATGGTGGAGGAGGTTTGGAGTTTTTCCATTGTCTTGAGTTAAGTAGAAGCAGAAAAACAGAAGGAAGGCGGGCAAAGGCTGTGCCCAGGCTCAATGAGGCATCCCTGGATGTACTACTGGGTGCTGTGAGGACGAGGAAGGAGGTCCTGTTCCCCAGCAATTGGGAAAAAGAAACCTGCAGCCACTACAAAGAAGGCGTGGCTGGAGGTGGTGCAAAGCTGCAGATTCACCTACATCCTGCAGTGGACTCCTCCCCCAACCTCACTCTGTCTTGTCAAGCATCCTCCATCATATCACTCCTCACGTACACTTCACTTACAGCAGCACCCATCGTTCCCTTTCTATGCACTTCCTCACCTCCACCCTTCTCCATCCAGCACTGACACTCACCCCAATCCTTCTAAGGAAGGATACACTTGCCATAGAGGGAGTGCAACAAAGGTTCACGAGATTGATTCCTGGGATGGTGGGACTGTCGTATGAGAAGAGATTGAGTAAACTAGGTCTGTATTCTCTTGAATTCAGAAGAATGAGAGGGGATCTCATTGAAGCATACAAAATTATTACAGGGCTTGATAGGATGGATGCTGGGAGAATGTTTCCCTTAGCTGGGGAGTCTAGAACCAGGGGCCACAGCCTCAGGATAAAGGGTAGGGCATTCAGGACTGAGATGAGAAGAAATTTCTTCACACAGAGGGTGGTCAATCTTTGGAATTCTCTACCCCAGAGGGCTGTGGAGGCTCAGTCATTGAGTATATTCAAAACAGAAGTCGATAGATTTCTGACTAGTAAGGGCATCAAGGGATATGGTGATAGGGCCGGTGAATGGAGTTGAGGGAGAAGATCAGCTATGATCTCATTGAATGGCGGAGCAGGCTCGAATGGCCGACTCCTGCTCCTATTTCTTATGTTCTTCTGTTCTGTAATGTGATCTCACCTCAGTCAGCTCACCTGATTCCCAGCACATGTCCTCAAATGCATGCTAGCGGCACTCATGATGCATCTGCCTGATGCACTGCAACCATCGGATGCACACATGCCTTGCAGACACTCGTCGTCTGTCGTGTCCCCTTGCAGGAGAAGAGAGTCCAAAATACAAGGAAGTGGGAGAGGACCGGAGGCAGAACCCACAGATCTTGGAGCTCACCACAGCAGACGAGGAAGAGGCTCTGGAGATAAGCCGGATCTCTATCTCCCTCAGCATTGGAGATGGCAAGACTAGTAGTTCAACAGGACTAGATGACAGAATTAATCTCTCAGACCCACATCTTCCACAAGACAAATTCATCTTGCCTTGACTTTAGCAATTAATCAAATATGTCACTTTAATCATGAGCACCTCAAAATTTGTATATTTCCATAACTAAATCATCTCTCTCTCTCTCCTCTCCTCGGGCCATCACATGAAGAACAGCAGCCTGTGGCCCTTCCGGACGATGTTTCCTCAGAGGAGTTGATTCTTTCTGAGGGTACACCATCCCAGGACACATTCTTACCAGGCACCAGTGCTGATACTAGCACTTCAGTGGGTGCTGTTAGAGAGTTAGCTGGGATCTCACCTGGTGAATCACAGTTCACAAGTCAGCACAAGCAGAGAGTGGTGGTAGGGACAATGGTGGAGAGTCAGCGTCGGAGGGCGAAGACCTCTCCAAGCTCTGCTGCAATCTGTAAGACATGCGGAAATCGCCCCTCACCCCATCGAACAGACAACACAAAAACCCAATGAATCTGTGAAAAACTTCTTTTACTTAAAAATCAGCAAGAGATTACACGTAAGCATCTGACATTTATGTAGCTTATAATAGTTCCCAATTATACCTCAGCATACACAGAGCTACCCCGTTACTTTAAGCTCAAACAAAACACCACATACGCTCTAACACCAGTGAGTGGTCAATCCGGCGGTGACTAGACGGATGATTTCTGACAACTGACCAGGTCGTCCAGCTGCAGCCTCAAGTGTCTTGAAACAGCACCTTTTATACCCCAAAACTTGGCAACCCTCCCACTACACGGCATTAGTTGTTTTTCAGTTCATCTTATCAATAGTCCGTTAAGCATCCATGGGCTTCAAGGCCGGTTACATTCCATAGTCTGAAGATGTTTCTGTTTTTGCACTGATGCCACAGCTCAATAGTCTGTTCCCACAGAACTTTCAAAGTCTGTTTTCCTTATCTGTTGAAAGACAGTTGGCAGCTTTCACAGCTTACAACCACAGCATCTTATTTTGCAAAGTTCTCTTGTCTTTTGTCCTCACGAAGCATGATGGTACATAAAATGTAGTCAACTTTTAAGTTTTGGTCAAGTTACAGCAAATCGTGTGTTCTTACAAATAATTCCCCCTAAAGTGAGTGACCGTGCACCAATCGTGAGGTCTCGCGCAGGCCGCTCACCAGCTCCTGCACTGGGAGAGATACCACATTTGTGGCTGTGCAGCAAATTTCAAGGGACTGCACACAAAAAACAAAATTAGAAGGAACATTGGTCAGCAGCAACTGTGCGAGGTACTGGCAGTCGTGCCAGGCACACGGCCCACAATAGCACAGAGGATGCAGGAGTACAGCTCAAACATTTGTGGAATGATGTCGCAGGCCCTTGCAAAGATACAAGCATCCATTGAGAGATTGGCCACATCTATAGACGATGTATCAGGCACACAAATGAGTCGATGCAGACCCAGATGGCGGCCGTGCATACTATAAACACCAATATTGCCGCCAGCTTACACAGGCTTGCAGATAGATTGGACATGGGCTTCCAAGACTTCAATGATCTCCTCCAAGCTGCTCCCCTGCAGAGAGGCAGGAGTGATGTACCACTGACTGTAAGATTATCATGGATTAGTTGGTTCTTAGAATACTTGCTTTACTATCTTATAATCATCAGTAATTAATTTATAATTGTGTGTAAGAATTAAATATAAAAGTCTGAAATCATCAACTGTATGCAATGGTAACCTGAATTATATATATGACATGTAACCCTTTTGCTTAGAATTAAAAGTCTATGAGTAAGCTGTAACCGGACAGCCTGGCGTGAGAAAGAGGATTGCTATAGTCGAATAGTGAGGCTGTGGGTGAAAGTTGGATATTAGCAAACAGTCAGGATGAGACATGGATTACAGCTAGCCTGGGAACCAAGGTTAGCTGTGGTTACCACTGTGTTGGAATGTTATAACATCCGCAGTGAATTATAAAAACAAAGGCCGACAGCAAGGACCGTATCTCAACCTGTGGAGACGTATTCCTTTTGTGTTGCCATAACTACCCCAGATATGAGTTTCGATGGTCAAAAACAGATGATGCGAGAGTGTCATCAGACCAAAAACCTGCGTAAGCCAGGGTGCTACGAGCATGGCATCTTTATGATTGGATCTTGGGTTTGGGTGTCTGCCAGTGATTGGTTCAGGAGGACTCCATAGGCTTTGATTGAGAGTAAGGGTATAAGAAGGGAGTGTTAAGCATTTTTAATGGATATCTTTCCTGCAAGAGAAGGGCAGATATGGAAGTTACCTCCAAACTAATTGCGAGCACTTCTGTCTCTAATGTGAAACCACCATGTAAACCACCAATAATAAATGCTGGAAATACTCAGCAGGTCAGGCAGCATCTGTAGAGAGAGAAACAGAGTTAACGTTTCAAGTCGATGACCCTTCGTCAGAACTGGAAAAAGTTGGAGATGTAACAGGTTTTTAAGCAAGTGTAGGGGCAGGGGCGGGGGGAGGGGAGGAAAGAACAAAAGGGAAGGTCTGTGATAGGAAAGAGATGTAGCTGTGAAAGCAAGTTTTGGTAGATACCTGATCAAACACGAGAAGGGAAACAGAAAGCAATGAAGATGAACAAGGTAAAAGAGACAAATGGAAATCCCGTCGGAGAGAAGAGCAGAACTTCTTCAAGGTGGGCAATCCTGGAAGAGAAGTGGCAGTGAATTACTGTTTAACTCTAATGGACTCAGGCACAATATATTGGGTTACTTTTGGGAAATATAAGGTCCACTAAAACTTTCTTCCTTGATACACAGCAATTGGCAGGACCAATTTATAACATCCCAGAGGGACCCTGGCTCCGAATGATTCAAGGTTGACCCACATTGGGGACAGTAATTTAACTTTCAGCACAAGCAAGACTTAATACATTACAGTATTCGAGCAGCAGTTTTACAGAGTATAATTGAGACTTATATTACCACTTATACTCTGGGATCTTATAGGCCCAGGAGAGGGATGATGGCGAAAGGGGAGATGAAAGTGAAAACTCCACTCAAAGCGCTCCCACATCTCACCCATTGCCCCTCCTCAGTCAGTGCCCGACATGCTGCCTTGTCTCCCGATGGCCGAGTCTGCCCCTGCACAGGTGCAGGAGGAGCAGTCTTTGGCAGGGTCCCCACGGGCTCCAAAACCCAGAGGTCATTGGTTAAAAGCATCACAGCGGTCAGAGCAGGGATCTGAGCAGCCTGCCTCTACCTCTGCTGAAGCCACAGGGGCTGCACCATGTAGAAGTACCAGAGAGAGGAAGAGAAAAGCTTTGTAGTTCACCAAGAGTACACACATGGGTATTTTTGAAAATTTGTTAATGTATTTAATTTATTAAGTCCCCATTCTTGAATGGCAAGTGCCAACTCTGCTTTCCATTTAATATAAAAACAGAAAATGCTGGAAATACTCAGCAGATCAGGCAGCATCTGTGGAGAGAGAAACAGAGTTAACGTTTCAGGTTGATGACCCTTCGTCAGAACTGCTTTCCATTTGTTTGGTGCTGCATGTGAAGATATGAATTGACTGAGACCAATTGGTGCATGTGCAATGGGTGGATGGTTGGTCACAGGACTGCTTTTTAAGTGGAGGGGTCGGGGGTCAAGGGGATGCAATACTTACTTTGGTCCAGTTAGTGATTAACTGAACCTTCGAGCTATTAGGGAATCCCTGACATTCCGAGCAGCAATGTGATTGGCTGGTCTGGCGTAGAGCACCCTATCTTCATCTTCCTCCTCCTCCTCTCCATTGAACTCCTCAACAGATGATGAGTGCTGAGCGGCTTGTTCCTCTTCCACCTCTAGTCCTCGCTGCTGTGTTATCTTGTGCAGAACACAGCACACAATGATTATCCTAGAGACGCTATGGCGAGTACTAAAGGGCGGCTCCAGACCTGCCCAGGCACCTGAAGCACATCTTCAACATGCCAAAGGCTTGCTTGATGACCTATCTGGTTCTCGTACGTTGTAGCACTCTTGGTGTTCATTGCTAGGGTTCCTCAGAGGCATCATCAGCCAGTTTTGAAGGGGATATCCTTTGTTGCCTAGTAGCCACCCACAAAGGGTGGTTCCAGGTACGAACAAGTCGGGGATGTTGGACTGCCACAGTGTGAAAGCATCATGACAGCTTCCATGGAATCTGGCGTAGACCTGCATAAACCTTTTCTTGTGGTTGCACACCAACTGTGTATTGATGGAATGAATTACCTTGCGGTTGACAGATACTCCTGGTTGCTGTGGGTGCTCGGATTGCCATGTGTGTACAGTCGATGGCACCCTTTACCTGTGGGAAGACAGCCAGAGAGGCGAATCCGAGTGCCTGTTCATTCCAGCTATTGTCATCACAGGGAAAGTTTACATAACTTACAGCGCTGCAAACAATCCATCCGTTACCTGCCTTATGCATTTATATGCAGTTGACTGCGAGACCCTCAAGATGTCACCGGTAGCACCTTGGAAGGAACCAGAGACATAAAAACTGAGGGTGGTTGTGACCTACATGGCTATAAGTAATGCATGGCCACCAGGTCCAGCAGGTAGCAGGTCTTCTTCTAGGAGGTTGCAGATGTCTACAATCACTTGGCGTTACAATCTCAGCCTCTGGAAGGACTGCTCTTCCAAGAGGTCGAGGAGGCTGAGCCTCTGTCTGTAGACCCTGTTAGGGGGGGTAGTGCTTTCTGCAAATTCGACCCCTCTGTTGCTCCCCTCTCTGTTGTCCACCTGCAGCTCCCTCCACACCAGGCTCTTGCTGCTGCTGTTGCTGATAGTCTTCCTCATCTGAAGTCCAATCAAAAGCAGCCAGGATGCCACCCGCAAATCCTAGAGGTCACTGACCACGAGCATCTCAAGAGCCCTTTAATTAGCCACAGCAGATTTCCACCTCACATACTCCAGCCACTGGGGAAGAACCTCGTAGAAGCACTAGAGCAAATAAGAGAGCACTTAAGACAGGCACTAGAGGCGCACACCGGGGTGACAGTAAGTTTGTAGTCACTTGTGGAAGTAAAATGATGATCCATTTTAAAATCTTTCTGTGCTGAGTATGCTCCTGTAGTGGCTGGTGATCCTGCAATGTCACGTGACAGGATTATCAATGTTGGTCTTTGGGCGGATGTAGTTTATTAGAGGGTGGAAGGACTGGGAGAGATATTAAACATGACTGTTAATGTGGGGGGGCAGGGATTGTTCAGCTGAAGTGCCCTTCAATGAGCTGTTGCTGAGGACCTCTGGCTGCAGGCTGGTGTTTGACCCTCCTGCTTCCTCACCATCCTCTATGTCATCAATGTCCTCTCCCTCATCACGCTGAGGGTCCTCATCCACTGGTGGCTCCATGTGTTGTCCCCGTTGCAGAGTAAAGTTATGCAGCGTGCAGCAAAGCACTGTCACACAGCACACTGTCTCTGGGCTGTACTGCAGGAAGCCACCTGTAAGGGGTGAGGCCTGTGGCTCTGTGCTTAGCCTGGGTGCTAGTGCGGGGTTAGGCCTTGTTGCCTGTTCTGGTCTCCAGCCAGCCTGGTAGCACTAGACACCTGTGAGTGGTTCGACCCACTCGCCCTTACGGTTCTGACACTGGACTTAGGTGCGAGAGCAGTAATGCAGAGAAAACTCAGGTAGACTCGGTTGAATAGTACGAAATGGAAAATCTTTATTGCATATTGTTCAAGATTACGAAATACATGTCATAAGCACAGATTAATGACAGTACAAGCTTACATACATTTATGCAACTAGGTTTAGGGAAACGAGGAGCGCACGACACATCGTAAAAGGGGACACACATTATAATTATCCTTAAAACAAAACCCTCCCTTATTAATACCTGTCCTAATCTAGATCTGTAGGATCGAGAACCATGCTCACCACTCGTGATAACTCGGAGAATTCTAAAACGATGCTCGGATGTTTTCGCCACAGCACCTGACTATTCACGTGTTGATCAGGGGTCTCTGTACCCCACTTGTTTACTCGCTCTGCTCCGGCTAGCAGGCTGGACCGTCTGCTGTCATGAAGATCTGTGTTGACCTCGGATTTCTGATAAAACTCAAAGAAGAGTCTTCCTGTGCCCGACACCGGTTGGCAGTAGAATTCGTGTGGTAACCTGTAAATGGTCTTTATAGTTCGGGCGCGGTCGGGGTTTACTGACCGCGGCGGCACGTGTAGTCGTCTTCTTCTTCTTCTTGTCTTGTTTCGTTTCGTCGGGCCTTCGGGTCCCTATGCCGTTTACCGACCCTCGGGATGGTGCACCCACTTACCGGCCTTCGCAGCCCAGCTCTTCACAGATCTTCGCGGCAAGCCACGAGGTTGACTCCCGGAAGATCAGCGGACCAAGAGCTCAGTGGGCAGCAAGAGCACAAGTCAAAAAGTCGTCAGGGAATAAGAGGAATAAGAGTCAAGAGCCAGGAGTCCAGAGGATAAGAGAGTCAAGAGAAAGATGGACGTTTGTTCACTACAGTTATAGTACTGTAATTCATTATCTCCCGCCCAATCTTAATGTCCATCTTTTGTCATGTTTTGGCGCTCAAACTTCTTGTATGGGGTGGTTCTTGTCGTTAATGGGTTTCGGTGATACTTGTAATTGTCTAAGTACCCGTTAATATTTCTCCCATTGTGGAACCGGCTAGGAGTCTCCCTGGAGGGGTTTTTGGGGGCCTCCGAATTCTTGCTGTGAGTACCCGCGAACGGCTCTCTCATCGTAGAGCCGCGGGGAATTTGCGTATCAATGTCTTTGGCTGGGCCCTTGATTGCCCAGTACAATAGCCCTCGTTTGTGCATGGAAAACCGATTCCAGCACTTATATTCTCTTAGGCGTACAAAATGCAAAACGATCGCGTCTTGTCTTATTTCATTATGCTGAGTACTGTCCGATCTTGCTGAAATGTTTATTGAAACGCCATCTTGTTTGCCTACTGAAAAGTCTAGAAACTTCTGCCATGAGGCGCGGCGGCCATTTTACAGGCTGCTTGTGTCCGTTTTTGAACCTGACAGCATTCTGCTGAAATAAAGCTGTTTTTACGAAACTGTATGTCTCTATCTCGTTATTTCGAAAACGCAATAATTTGCGAATTCTACACACCAGACCTGTCCAGGCATTGGAGTGACTGCATCATGGCAGCTGCCAGGAAAGTGGGTACAGATCTGTGTGATATGCAGCTGGTGATCACACACTAGTTGGACAATAATGGAGTGAAAGACTGAAGCAGCCTGTGTGGTGACGTGGGTACAAAGAGGCCCTGGACTTGGGGTAAGTCTGCAATCTGTGCAAATCCTGAACCCCCTCCTGCTTTTCCGAATGTCCGTGGGGAAAGTGATGAAAGTGATTTCTGTAATAAACAAGGCATCCGTCAGCTTCTTAATGCAAGCACGCACTGCAGGTTGACTGATGTTACTGATATCCCCTGGTAGGAGTCGGAGGCAAGAAGTTTAGGGTTGTAGTGACCTTGACTACAACAGGCCGTGCTGTGCCAGCTGTGGCAGTTGTTTGCAGGTCTTGTTGCAGGGGATGATACAACTCTGTGACAGCCTCTCGAGAGAAGCACAGCCTCCTTATACACTGCTCCTCAGAGAAATACAGGTGTGTTGTCCTGGACCTGTACACTCTGTGGTGGGGTGGGGGGAGGATGTCTGCGAGCTCGCCTCCTTCTATTAGCTCTCCCTGCAGCTGCAGCTTTAGTTGTTCCCCCTCCTCTTCCTCCTACTGCTCCTCCTCCTGCTCTTCCTTGTGCCCCTCCTCCTCCTGCTCCTCCTCCTCATGTTTCTCCAGCTCCTCCTCCTCCTCTTCCACCTCATCCTCCTGCTCCTCTTCCTCCCCCCTCCTGCTCCTCCTCCTCCTACTCATCTTCCTCCTCCTAGTTTTCTTCTTCCAATTCCTCCTCTTGTTACAGCTCCTCCTCCTTTTCCTCCTCCTCATCTTCCTCATCCTCCTCCTCCTCCTCCTGTCACACCTCCTCCTGTTCCTCCTCCTTATGCCAGAATGGAATTCACAGCAAGACACCCATATAGAATAAAGTGCATTGCCAGAATCTCTTTAAGAGTTCAGGAGATTGTACACCCACCGCAAACACTTTGAAATCACTTAAGTCACCAAAAACCACTATTAACTCCCAGCAAAGTGTCTGCCAAACCCGAGCAGTGTTTTAAATGACAGAAGGTGAGTATCTCTTTAAATAGCGCTGTAATGGCCTCCTCCCAACACATACCATCCGTGGTTTGTGGGCGGCTTGAGGAAGTAGCAGTGGCAGCACTGATTGACAGGAAAATGGTGTTGGGGGTTTCTGACCATCAGTTGACCCCTGTCTGGATATTTTATTGGGAAGCACTAGCTGTCTAAATCGAAGTCCGTCTGAAAATTGGAGTGAGCCTACCTCCAGCGATAAGTCGGCATTTCTTCCCCCTAATTGTTGTCTCACTATTGCTAAATGGGTCGGTAACAAGATGAAAATAGGTCCCATTGTCGGGCACAAACGTGTCACCAATGGCGTTCTAGGCTGCCCAAAAAATGTCCCATTGAAATCAATGCTGGCTCCCCCAGACCTCTTGGCCTTGGCATGACCCTTGATTGGACCCTGCAATGCAATCTCTTGGCCTTGGCATGACCCTTGATTGGACCCTGTAATGCAATCTCTTGGCCTTGGCATGACCCTTGATTGGACCCTGCAATGCAATCTCTTGGCCTTGGCATGACCCTTGATTGGACCCTGCAATGCAACCTGTTGGCATGGCCCGAATGAAGCCATGCCACAAACTTCACCGGACGTTTCAAACCAACTAAGATCAATCAGCTGGAAAGGAATCGGACCAGTCAGATCTTCACATCAGCCTCCAGTGTCACCCTTTAACTCTTATTCACTCCCAATTGACACGTAGTGGTGAAGGTGCTTCACTCTTCCTAGTGCACCGTGTGGGGAGTACGCAGGTTTCCACTCTGTAGCCTGCAACACTTGGCTGGATGAGGTTCCCACTCAAATCCACAATACAATATGAGCTGTGCAAATACAATGAATAATTCATTTTGGAAGCAAATTGATTTGCTGTCTAGCAGAGGCCTTAGTTGGACTGCAAGGAGCTGGGCTATTGAATATTGATTTGGGACTCTGAATAGCCATTTCATTGCCTGTCCTGTTTGTCCAGCATATTTAAATGTCAGCTCAGAAGAAAACTAACATTTAAAAAGTATTTATGCATGAAGGTGGTGATCAGTCATTGCAGAAATTGCAGTAATTCTGATTTGGTGTTTATCTATTGGCTGTTAAATCTTCCTTCACAAAATATGCTGCTTTAGGTCCCTGATGGCTCAGCTCATTAAAGCAGTGAGTAACTGAGACTCACAGATCCAGGAAGGTCTCAATTGCAGTTCTCAGCCGGCCCTGTGTTAGCTGATCTCAGTTGGGTCAGCAGTTGTGCTGCTAAAATAGGCATTAGTCCCCCTAAGGTGTCAGCCGTGGCTCAGTTGGCAGCATTCACGCCTTTGGGTCAGAAAGCTGTGGGTTCAAGTCCCACCCCAGACACTTGAGTACAAAATCTAGGCTGACACTCCAGTGCAGTACTGAGGGAGTGCTGCATTGTCAGAGGTGCCGTCTTTCGTGCGAGATGTTAAACTGAAGCCCTGTCAACCCTCTCGGGTGGACATAAAGGTCCCATGGCACTATTTTGAAGAAGAGCAAGGGAGTTCTCCCCAGTGTCCTGGCCAATATTTATTCCTCAACCAACATCACTAAAACAGATTATCTGGTCATTATCACATTGCTGTTTGCTGTGCGTGAATTGGCTGCCACGTTTCCCACATTACAACAGTGACTACACTTCAAAATTACTTCATTGGCTGTAAAGCGCTTTGGGACATCCTGAAAGGTGCTGTAGAAATTCAAGTCTTTGTAAGGCTAAGGAAGGAAAACCGGCCAAGGTCTCTGCACCTGATCACTGTCCAGTGATAGCTCCTGTCGGGTGTGGACACAGAGGATGGGATGTCGCTGCCTCATGATTCAATGGCCTGACATCATTCATTGTCTAGGTTCACACATGCCGAATGACCATTTGGAGCATCCATAGGACTTAACGGCAACACGGTGGCATAGTGGTTAGCACTGGTGCCTCACAGCGCCAGGGACCCGGGTTCGAATCTGGCCTCGGGTGACTGTCTGTGTGGAGTTTGCACATTCTCCCCGTGTCTGCGTGGGTTTCCTCCGGGTGCTCCGGTTTCCTCCCACAGTCCAAAAATATGTGGGTTAGGTTGATTTGGCTATGATAAATTGACCCTTAGTGTTAGGGGGGGATTAAATATGTGGGGTTACGGGGATAGGATGGGATATGTTAGGGGGAATTAAATATGTGGGGTTACGGGGATAGGGTGGGATATGTGTCGGTGCAGGCTCGATGGGGATTCTGTGTGAGAGAGCAGGGACAGGGTACTGGATTTGGATGATCAGCCATGATCGTATTGAATGGTGGAGCAGGCTCGACGGGCCGAATGGCCTACTCCTGCTCCTAGTTTCTATGTTTCTATGTTAACCCAGTGCCAGTCAGCACCTTCTGCAGAGAAAAGGGGAGAGAACTGACCAGAAAAGGGTTCAAAATAGAGAACGATTCAACTGCCCACCAGCCTTGATATCAAAAACATTCCCTCGGGACCATAATATAATTAATGCTAATAATCTGGGAGATGGACTCTGTAACAAAGGGTATGCGGATAGGTCTGTTGGCTGAGTGTGTCTGTGTGCATGTGCGTGTGTGAGTGTGTCTGTCTGGGTGTGTGGTAATTGATAGAGTGATTTGTTTGCTATGATTCAATGAGGAAAGCCAAAGGGAGAGTGTGTGTGTGTGAGTGTGTGTGTGTGTGTGAGTGTCTGTGTGAGTGTTTGTGAGTGTGTCTGTGTGTGTGTGAGTGTGTCTGTGTGTGTGTGAGTGTCTGTGTGAGTGTGTGTGAGTGTGTCTGTGTGTGTGTGAGTGTCTGTGTGTGTGAGTGTCTGTGTGTGTGTGTGAGTGTCTGTGTTTGTGTGAGTGTCTGTGTTTGTGAGTGTCTCTGTCTGTGTGTGTGTGTGTGTGTGTGTGAGTGTGTTTGTGTGAGTGTCTGTGTTTGTGAGTGTCTCTGTCTGTGTGAGTGTCTGTGTGTGTGTGTGTGTGTCTGTGTGTGTGGTAACCGATAGAGTGATTTGTTTGCTATGATTCAATGAGGAAATGATGCGGAGATGCCGGTGTTGGACTGGGGTGGACAAAATTGAGAGGTCGCACAACACCAGGTTATAGTCCAACAGTTTTATTTGAAATTTGAAAAGGAAGGAGTGATAGCTCCGAAAGCTTGTGATTTCAAATAAAACTGTTGGACTATAACCTGGTGTTGTGCGACCTCTCAATTTTGTCAATGAGGAAAGCCAGAGGGAGAAGCAGCTCCCGGTCCGTTCAATGTGAGGGCTTGTTTTGCTTTTACAAGAAGAACTACATATTGATTTTGCTTCCACTTGTTCGTAAAGTGCTCGCAAAGACTCCTCATGGACAGGCAATGAAGTAGCCGGTGCCTTTCAAACAGTCCCTGAGTATTGATCGGGCTGTGACAATCAGTGTGTGGGACTGATACAAGCAACAAGAATATAAGGCATCCTAAGGGTGAAATTTGTCCTTTTGATAATTTACATGGAACAGTGCATGTGAGTCAGTACAGTAAATCCCACAGTGTACAAACACTAACTTACACTTGAGAATTAATGCAGAAATCACCCCTTTCATCAGTTGACACAGGGTAGGATTAAGATTCTGATTTTATTGCTGTAAATTTATTGAGAACCAATTCGCACTTGATTACTGGGATGTAAAGTAAGCACTTGCATAACAAAGTAGCATATGGCTGGGAATTGTATAAACCAGGTTTTGACCTCGTTAATTATAACTCACCAGTGCACAGATTCCCATCGGCACCCAGTTTACAAGGGTATTAATTGTACAGTCACATGATGAGGATGGCCCATGGCAATGGTGTGCTGGAGAGCCAGTTGCATAGCAACAGGGAATAGTTCACACACAATTATTTGCAACAGAAAAGAACATATACAAGAATAAAAGTGGACCTAAGGGGCTTGGAGACTCCTCTGTGGGTGCGACCCGGGTGTTGGACCCAAAAATTCACCAATGTTGCCCGTGTTTTGCCAATGCCAAGTTAGGCCCAAAAATCCTCCCAGTCTCCTTAGAGTAGGTCTGAACTGTAAAATGGGCATAATCAGCATAAACAATTGGGCTAAAGGAAAGACCAAACCCACGCCAGTATATTTCTTCTTTAAGTAATGAAAATTGAAGTTTCAACTCATTTCACCATCATTCATGCATGTCAGGTACAGCATGTTCAAGGATCGGAAACTGGGGCAGGTTTTCAGTTGTTAATGTGACTTATACTTAGGTTACAAAAATGCAGTCAAAGAAACAGAAAATACAGAGCAGGTCTCAGTGAGGATTAAAAATGTTTTTAAACTTTGATTCTGCTGCGCCGGAAAATCTGGTCGCGCCGCCGTGAGCCCGCCGAGCAGGCGCGATTGGAGGATGCTCGCAGCCGAGAGTCGGGGGCACGGCCAGTTATGTGGACGGAGATTCGTTCGGACCGAGGGTTTGATGGACGGACATAAATGATCAAAGAGACTTGGGCACATTGTAGTTATGTGGGTAACTCGTTAACGGCCCAAAGTTCCGCCACCTTTTAAGCCACGTAATGGGTTTGTGCCCAGATTACGGGGGCACCTGGGCACAAATGGCACCCTTGGCCAGGACTTTATTATACCACACGCTTAGTGCGAAGCAATACCAGCGTCGCACCAATGCTGAACTTGTGGCAGTAAAATTCCATGGGGAGGGAGGGGGATTCTATCGACCTCCCAATAACTTCAGCTTATGCCATTTTTTCAGTGTTTCTGCCAAAATTATGTTGAGAGATATTACCCCATGGAGTGTCAATCGGGTGTTGAGGCCGGATTGACTCTGAAGTGAAGTGAACTGAGACTCCCTCCTCAAGCTCAGGCCCTGGCTCCAGAGTACTTGCATTTCTACAGCGCCTTTCACAAACTCAGGTCACCCCAAAGCAATTATACAGCCAATGAAGTACTTTTGAAGTGTAGTCACTGTTGTAATGTAGGAAACAGAGCAGCCAATTTGCGCACAGCAAGCTCCCACAAACAGCAATCTGTATTAGTGGTGATGGTTCAGGGAGAAATATTAGCCAGGGAGAACTTCCCTGTTCTTTGAAATAGTGCCATGGATCTTTTATGTCCACCTGAGAGGGCAGACACGGCCTCGGTTTATCGAAAGACGGCCCCTCCGACAGTGCAGTGCTCCCTAAGTATGGAACTGGAGCGTCAGCCTGGGATTTTGTGTTCCAGTCTCTGGAGTGGGACTTGAACTCACATCTTTCTATGACTCAGAGAGCGAGGGTGCTGCCCACTGAGCCATATGCAGAGATGGGATAAAGCTAAGTGTCTTTACACTGATGTGACAATTACAGGATAAATACAGCCGTGGAGGAAGGATACTGTTTGACATGGTCCTTATCCAGTACACAGACATTTTAGATAAAAAGGACTTTGTAGTCTTCAGAATATGCATCAATTTTGAAAATAATGCCCATCCATATCTCTGAGGGTACAGACTGACTTGAGCACTGGAGTCAACTCTTTCACTTATAGAAAGTAAATATTCCCTCAGTTATCAATTTGCATAAAAGTCTCTTCCTTGCAGATAGAACCCTGGCAGATGATAGTTACATTATGCAAATGTCAAATCAATGTCAGCGATTACAAAATTAACAAAAAGAAGATTAGGTGGTTATTTAATCATGGAGATAAGAGCAGTCATGTGGAATGACTTAATGTTTGGTCAAAGCACATTCCTGCTGTTTATCTCGCAGAGTACAGAAACTTGATTAAATACCATAACTCACACAGAGATGTGTCAGTGTCTTAATGAGTCAAATTGACCAACTATCTCAGTCTGTGAGACTGAATTACAAAAACTGGCATTGAGTCTTTATCAAACCAGGTCTTAGTGAAGTGCGATCGAAAGTCATTCCACTTTCCCAGCAGCATTTTTCAAAGCTCCTGGAGGGGTTCTTGGAGTTCGCTTCCCAACCGACACTGTTCCCGTACAAATGCTCCACCAGCTTGTACTGAATCCCTCGGCCCACTTACATGACACAGTCCTTCGACTGTTTACTCTGATCAGCTTGATACTGCGCTGAAAAGCTCACTCAGCGATTTAGCACAAGGCAGCAAGTGTGGGTGTGGGGGCTCCACAAGGTGGGAAGAGGTTTAAGTATCAATTCAATACTGGACCAACTGATCTCAGCCGGGGCTCCAGTGCTAATGATAAAGTTGCCCTCAACACCCGGGATAGAAAGGGAAAGTGTTCCCTCTACCCCACCACTACCCAATGACTCCTCCCAGAAGCTGTGTGCCTGTTGATATCAGACGATTGGGTTCAGCTGTGATGCCTTTCACTGTTGAATAGCGTGACCAATGAAGAATGTCGCTAACTCCCTTTTTCTCTCCACAGATGCTGCCTGGCCTGCTGATTTCTGTTTTTATCTCTTGTTTTTATTTCTTGTCAAAATAATCTTGTCTACCTTTTTTAAAAACTTCTTCTGATAAAAGTAGGAATTGCTGTCTTTCCTTTGATACAGTTTCACATACCTGGCTTTAAAAATGGCGGCTGCTATTTTGCTTAAACACAAGATGGTAAACCGGAGACACCAGGGGGTATTTTTGTGTTTTTTCTTTGATTTATAAATTATGTTATTCACCTCGCTATAAAACAAAAAGTCAAATATTTTATTCGGGGCTTGGTGATAATCAGACACTCAACTGAGGTAAATGCAATAACATTTGCAAACAGTGGGCAAATGTCACCTTATCAAATGCCACGTGATTAAGCATCACATGGGTGGTGTCATGTGATCGAATGCCATGTGATCAAGTGTCACATGATCAAAGCTCCAAGAATACGTAAACCAGAATTGGCAACCCTATTGGCAGTGCATTCCTGCACGTTCCTGACTCCCCACCCTTTCAACATGCTTAAAATCAGGCACAGGAAGGCTACCAGCCAAAGTGGAGCAGGGGCCGAATTGAAATGGCAAAGTTGTGTCCCGATAACATCATCAGGATGCACTCGCCATTTTAACCACGGGCCCGACTGAGGCCCAAACGGGCTCAAGCCCACCAGGTAGCTACTGTTCACTGAGGGTTGTTGGGATCTGGAACGCTCCACCTGAAGAGGTGGTGGAAGCTGATTCCATAAATCATTTTAACAGGGAGTTGGACAGGTGCTTGAGGATGAGCAACTTACAGGGTTACGGACAAAAGGTTGGGATGTGGGACTGAGCACGACTGCTCTTTCAAAGAGCCATCACGGGCACGATGGGCCAAATGGCCTCCTTCTGTGCTGTAAGTTTCTATGATTCTATGTGCTAATTGTTCAACTGGAGCGATATTTCAACTGATTTTTAAATTTAACATCGCAACCCTGGGTTTCCCAAGCTTCCTGGAAGGCGAAAACACAATGGCAATTAAGGGGGCTGATTAAAACTCATAGAAATACTGCAATAAATACTCAGTCCTCACGGGCGCTTTCATACCTTGCAGTGAGAAAGGGTTTGTTCACAGTACTTATGCTGAGAGTTTACTTTCTACACTTTGGAGGTTTTCTGAATTACATCAGGTTGGGTGGTGCTTTGATGCCTTGGATTGGACCTCGGACAAGGACTAAAATGACCAGCAGCAGCAGCAGCAGCAGGCTGCTGTTCAGAGACCTGGAACTGTACGGCACAGAGAGGGGAGCAGCAGAGAGGGGAGCAGCAGCAGAGTACCGTTTCCTGGAGGCACTACACGTGACACAGAGTCTTTCTACAGGCAGAGGCTCAGTTTTCTTGACATGTCAGAGCAGCAGTGCTTCAGGAGGCTCAGGTTGTCACGTCAGGTGGTGGCAGACATCTGCAGGCTGCCAGAGGACCTGGTGGCCACACGTTGCCAGTGGCTGTCAAAGTCATCACCGCCCTCAACCTTCTTTTGTCTTCAGATCCTTCCAGGGCTACAAAGCTTTACTCTTCCTTTTCCTACCGCTCCTACGTGGTGCAACCCTTGTGGCTTCAGCAGAGGTAGAGGCAGGATGCTCAGATCCCTGCTCTGGCTGCTGAGATGTTCTTGACCAATGTCCTCTGGGTTTTGGAGCTCGTGAGGGCCCCGCCAAAGACTGGTCCACCTGCACCTGTACAGGCAGACTCGGCCATCAGGACATGAGGCAGCATGTGGTGTACTGGCTGAGGGGCGCAGCGGGAGAGAAGTGGGAGCAGTTTGAGTGGAGTTCCCACTTCCATGTCCTCTTTTGCCATCATCCCTCTCATGGGTCAGCCGCACTGCTGGAGAGCACTTTTGTGCAGATCAGTGTGGCTCTGTAAGGCCAAGGCTAGGGTATCTGTCAACCTATTTAAAGCGGCAGACATGTTAGCATCCAGAGTCTGCACGGCCGTGGTCAAGGCCTGCATGGACTCATTTGATAGCCATGATTGATGTTCCATGGAGCTGGCCACTCTATCCATGGAAGAAGACATTGTCACAATGCCCTGCAACATCCTCCCACTCATGCTTAAGGCAGACTCCTCCATTCTCCCTGCAATCGTGGTCAGTGTGCCTGGAAGGCCTGTCAGTACATCGCACATTCTCTGCTGCTGCTCAATGATTCTCCGTTTCATCGATGGCCCCCGGTGTACAGCATCTGTGTCCAGCTGAGCAGAGCTTGGAGAGGGCTTTGCCTTCCATCGTGCTCTTTCCACAACTGTCCCTGCCACCACTGTCTGCTCTTGCTCACTTGTGACGTGTTAGTCACCAGGTAAAAAACCCAACTATCTGTCTAACTGGTCCCACCGAAGTGCGAGTATCTGAGCTGGTGCATGGGAAACATGAGTTCTGTGATGGTGCACCCTCAGAAGGAATCAGCTCCTCTGAGGATTCATTGTCCGCGAGGTTCATTGACTGTTGCTGCATGCCTGAAGGCCCTGACAGAGAGAAAAGACATGAATTAGTCCTGTCAAGGTAAGTATGTTGCAACTTATCGTTACAAAGATGATCATATTTCTCTCGCTCTTGAAATCATGTCAACATGACTGAGTGCCGTTTGACATGTGGGTCGCTGATATTTAATTGTGTCACTAGGTAGCTGGGAGGTCCCTGTCTCCCTATCTCCGATGGCCAGGGATGCTGAAATGCCACTGATCTCCAGTGCTTCCTCCTCTGCAGTTGTCAGCTGCGAGATCTGTGGAGGCCCACCTCCGGTTCTCTCTCTCTCTCTCTCCTATTGTATTCTGCGCTCTCTTCTCCTGCAACAGGGGAAAGAACAGACCTATGAGTGAGTGTAATGGCATGTGTTCACCCGATGGATGGAGTACATTTGACGAGGGTAACTATCAGAGACAGGCATGAAATTGCATAAGGATGAGGGTGAGTGGCAGTGGGGAATGGATAGATGGTGATGTGAAGAAGTGCATAGAAAGAGAAGGATGGGTGCACTTGCAAAGTAAGTGAGTGTGAGGAGTGATTTGATGGAGTAGGCTTGTCAAGGCAGAGTGAGGGGGTGGGGTGATGCACACAGCAGGGTGTGGGTGAATGTGGAACTGTACTTACCTTTCCTGACCTGGTTAGGTCATTAAAGCGCTTCCTGCATTGAATCCAGGAGCATGGCTCCTGCTGCTGACATCCTGGGCCACCTCCAGCCACATCTTCTTTGTGGCAGCAGCAGGTTTCTTCCTCCCATTGCTGGGGAAGAGTATCTCCCTCTGGCTCCTCACTGCCCCCAGCAATACATCGAGGGAGGCATCACAGAAGCGGGGCACAGCCTTTGAGTGCCCTGAATCCATTGTCACACCTTGTTTTCTCTTGCTTCCAACTCCTCCAAATTCCATCTTTGGATTGGCCTTTAACTACTGGAGTTGAGATCGCATCGCGCGGGTCCCCGTCATGCCCGCTGTCGCGCAATCGACGCCAAACCCAGCAGTAAAATAATAATGAGGTGGCTGCGCTAAAATGCCACTTACAGACGCGCTGAACCTACTTCCGAGTTTCCCACGTGATATCGGAACCCCTCGTTCCCAACGCGCATTCGAGTTAATATCAGAGCTAAAATCTGCCTGGCCACACGTTCCAGAGAATGGTTGGTTTATCATCCACTTCAGCAAGCGCACTCCCAACTTCAGCACCGAGTTAATATCAGGGCTAAACCGTCTGCGTCAACCCAGAAACAGATAAATAATTCCTTTTGATAGAGAGGCAGCATTTTGTATTACAAAAACTCATAACATTTTGTCAGAGCAATTGTAACTTCCAATTATTGTCAGTCGTTAAACAAACAAGAGTGTTAGGTAGTGAAAGTCAGGTGTTACAGGTCTCTGTCTCACTTCCTTAACACTGGAAAGTCATGAAACCATTGTCGATCAGTTACAGACCATTGTTCTATTGTCTATCAGTTACAGACCATTGTTCCATTGTCCCAGTTACAGACCATTGTTCCATTGTCCCAGTTACAGGCCATTGTTCCATTGTCCCAGTTACAGGCCATTGTTCCATTGTCCCAGTTACAGGCCATCGTTCCATTGTCTATCAGTTGCAGACCATTGTTCCATTGTCCCAGTTACAGGCCATTGTTCCATTGTCCCAGTTACAGGCCATTGTTCCATTGTCCCAGTTACAGACCATTGTTCCATTGTCCCAGTTACAGGCCATTGTTCCATTGTCCCAGTTACAGACCATTGTTCCATTGTCCCAGTTACAGGCCATTGTTCCATTGTCCCAGTTACAGACCATTGTTCCATTGTCCCAGTTAGAGGCCATTGTTCCATTGTCCCAGTTACAGGCCATTGTTCCATTGTCCCAGTTACAGACCATTGTTCCATTGTCCCAGTTACAGACCATTGTTCTATTGTCTATCAGTTAGAGACCATTGTTCCATTGTCCCAGTTAGAGACCATTGTTCTATTGTCCCAGTTACAGACCATTGTTCCATTGTCCCAGTTAGAGACCATTGTTCCATTGTCCCAGTTACAGGCCATTGTTCTATTGTCTATCAGTTACAGACCATTGTTCCATTGTCCTAGGTACAGGCTAATGATCCATTGGTTATCAGTTACAGGCCATTGTTCCATTGTCCCAGTTACAGGCCATTGTTCAGTTGTCTATTACCATGGCTCCCTGGGAATTTGTAAATATTTTTAGAGGTATTTTGGAATTGGGGAATATTTGCTCATGGTCCCTGACAGTCTGTCCAAATTTTCAGAACTCTCTGGGTGTCTATCAATATTTATGGAGAATCACAGAATCATAGAATGGTTACAGCACAGAAGGAGGCCATTTGGCCCGTTGAGCCCATGCCGGCTCTCTGCAAGAGCCTTTCAGCCAGTCCCACTCCCCCGCCCTTCCCCCATAGCCCTGCAAATTTTTTCCTTCAGGTGCTTATCCAACTCCTTTTTGAAAGCCATGATTGAGTCTGCCTCCACCACCCTTTCAGGCAGCGCATTCCAGATCCTAACCACTCACTGCAAATAATAAAGTTTTTCCTCATGTCGCCTTTGGTTCTTTTGCCACTCACCTTAAATCTGTGTCCTCTGGTTCTCGACCCTTCCACCAATGGGAACAGTTTCTCTCTATTTACTCTGTCTAGACCCCTCATGATTTTGAACACCTCTATCAAATCTCCTCTCAACTTTCTCTGCTCTAAGGAGAACAACCCCAGCTTCTCCAGTCTATCCACGTAACTGAAGTCCCTCATCCCTGGAATCATTCTCATAAATCTTTTCTGCACCCTCTCTATGGCCTTCACATCCTTCCTAAAGTGCGGTGCCCAGAATTGGACACAATACTCCAGTTGAGGCCGAACCAGTGTTTTATAAACGTTTATCATAACTTCCTTGATTTTGTACTCTATGGGCTGGATTTTCATTGACCTGTGGAGGCGGGTTTGGAGGTGTGTGGGGGGTTAAAATTGCGAAAAGTGGCGGGCGGACCCGATCCCGCCTCCATGCAATTTTGATAAAATCGTGTGCGGTGTTTCCGTCTCCATCCCGCCTCCAAGAGGCGGGAGAGGCCATTAAAGCCCTTAACAAGCCCTAAATTGGCTCTGTAATGCCATTTTGATACTGTAAATATTTGCAGAAGGTCTCTGGGAATGTATCAGTATTTGCAGAGATTCCCCTATACAGGAGAACTAAGGGAGGGAAACTCTCCCAATGATGGTATCCCAAAGCACAATTAGTCAGTCCCCCTTGGTAGCAATTCCTTCTCTCTGAAAACCGGTGGCTGTTCAATCCTTTGACTCGTTATCATAAGGATAGGGTCTTTTCTAGCTGAACAACATGGAGCAAAACGCATTTTCCCTCCAACGTATCGAGCTGACCAGTTTAGCTTCAGCGTGTTCTGTGCGTGACCTCCTACTGTGGAATGATGCAGAGCTTTCTTTAATTGCCGTAATAGGAGACTCATTATCTCTCTCTGAGAAGAACTATTGATTATCCCAATCTAAAGTCAAAGAGATTCCAACTGATCAAAACCCAGCAGATTAGAGATGGAAGGAACTGCCTGAGAATTTAAATTCTAGGGTCAATTAAAGTTACCTAAAGGAAGAATGAAGACCCTGGACTGATGATCTGGATTACCCCAAGTCATGAGGGCAGGAAAAAGAAAGGATGTTGAAACAGAAAAGGAGGCTTATGATAAATGTTAGGTTCATAGTGCAGTCGAGACCAAGCTGGATACAGAAAGTGGAGAGGAGACTGTATGAGAATACATTCGCAGCTAACATAAAAGGGAACATAAAGTATTTTATAAGCATATACATAGTAAAAGGATAGGCAAAGGAAGGGTGGGCCCGGTTAGGTACCAAAAAGGAGATCTTCTTGTGGAGGCAGAGGACATGGTCCAGGTACTAAATAAAAATTTAGCATCTCCCTTCAAAAAGTAAAGCATGCTGCCAATGTCACAGTAAAAGAGGAGGTAGTAGAGAAATTGGATAGCGGACTGGATGGTTGCAAATGTTATATCCCTCTTCAAAAGAGGGATAATCCCGGCAACTAAAGATCAGGCAGTCTATCGTCAGTGGTGGGGAAATTTTTAGAGACAATAATCGGGGACAAAATTAATTGGTACTTGGTGAAACATGGGTTAATCAATGACAGCCAACATGGATTTGTTAAAGGCAAATCATGTTTCACTAATTTGATGGAGTTCTTTGATGAAGTAACAGAGAGGGTCGATGAGGGTAGTGCAGATGATGTTGTGTATATGGACTTTCAAGAGCTGTTTAATAAAATACCACATAATAGTCTTATTAGCAAAATTAAAGCCCATGGGATTAAAGGGGCAGTGGCAGCATGGATACAAAATTGGGTAAGGGACAGAAAGCAGAGAGTAGTGGTGAACGGCTGTTTTTCAGACTGGAGGGAGGTATACAGTGGTGTTCCCCAGGGGTCAGTATTAGGACCACTGCTCTTTTTGATATATATTAATGACCTGGACTCAGGTATACAGGGCATAATTTCAAAGTTTGCAGATGACACAAAACTCAGAAAAGTAGTAAACAGTAAGGAGGATAGTATCAGACTTCAGGAGGACTTAGACAGACTGGTGAAATGGGCAGACACATGGCAGATGGAATCTAATGCAGAGAAATGTGAAATGATGCATTTCGGTAGGAAGAATGAGGAGAGGCAATATAAACTAAATGGTACAAATCTAAAGGGTGCAGAAACAGAGAGACCTGGGGGCGTACGTACAAAACATTTTGAATATGGCAGGACAAGTTGATCAGGCTATTAAAAAAACATATGGGATCCTTGGTTTTATAAACAGAGGCATAGGGTTGGATTTTGATACTGGGGCGGCTGGGGTCATGTAATCCGCATTTTGTGTTAGCCACCCGTTTCTAAATCGATGTGGGAGAATGATGCCATTTTGACCTAATTGGACAATTGAGTTCCAACGTGTGGGAACCCATGGCCAGTGAGTTTTTCCAGTCTGAAAGTCGCCTCCGATGACGTCATCATTGCTGCTGCATTTAAGGTCTGCAACAAGCCTTGCTTCTTCTGCAGACTGCCAAACTTTTGCCCTTGCATATTAGAGGCACCTGCAGGAAGAATGGCCAGCCAGAGACCTAGGTCTGCACCCCGCTTTGATGACGTTGCCCTGCAGGCTTTAGTAGAGGGAGCAAGAGCAAACAAAGAGGTGCTCTTCCCTTCTTCAGGGAGGAAGAAGGCTCCCCAGCAAACCAAGGCTGTGTGGATCCAGGTGGCAGAGGAGGTCAACTCTTTGTCAATAACCCGCAGAACCTGGCTTCAGTGCAGGAAGAGGCTTCATGACCTTCTGTGCACTGGAAAAGTGAGTATGAATTTCCCATCACCCTCAATCTGATCTCCATTGCCTCTCCTCACCAGCACTCAGCTTTAGCAATCTCGTCCTCCACATCCCACTTGACACTGACATCCATGCACCCTTACCCATTCCCTCTCTCTCTATGGTCACATTCACCTAACTATTCGACTATGCAGCCCTCACACTCCCTATCACTGTGATGCAATTACAACTTACAACACACAGGGAGGGCCCTTGGTCTTGCCAGCTCACTCCATCTTTGTCTCCTTCTAAGCATCTATGCTATGGATTCTCTACACTCACTCCTTCATTCGCACTCAAACTCCACTTGTCTCCCTCATTGCAGGAAAAGAGAGCTCACAATAAGAGGGAAAGAGCGAGGACAGGAGGAGGGCCACCCTCAGTAGCCCAGCTCACCACCTGGGAGGAGGTGGTCCTGGAGATGGTGGGAGTGGAGGAAGATTCCCAAGTGGGGGACGGACAGACGGGTGTATCACAGCAAGCTGGTGAGAGATTCGTTTTCCATCTCTCTCAATGACATTGCATGAGTCGCTGATAATGATTCTGAAGCTCTAACAGATGGACTTATGATCATCTGCAATATGCAATGTGCATGTAACCTTGGCCTCACATCTCTGACTCTTTCCTTTACTCCCCCCCAGGACCATTGCAAGCACCCGTCCCCACTAGCCAGGAGGAAGAGCATGAGCCTCAAGACTCCTCAGAGGAAGCTGCAACATCTGAGGGCACAGCGTCAGCAGAATTCAGTGCACCCAGCACCAGCGCAGACACTCACACCTCGGAGGGAACATCGCGAGATAGAATAGTGTTGTCACCTGGTGTATCACAGCTCACAAGAGAGCATCAGCAGATGGTGGAGACAGGGACAGCAGTGGAGAGTCCTAGTCGGAGGACGCAGGACTCTCCCAGCTCGGCTCAGCTGCATGTCGACCCTCTGCCTCTGGATCCATCCATAAGATCAGCGGTGCTGGAACTCCAGGAACAGATGCAGGAGTCTCTGGCAGGTTTTGTCTCCAGGGTCGCTGCGAGTGTGGAGCGAATAGAGGAGTCCATTGCGAACATGAGCAGAGCCTTTGTGGAGTCATTGGCGCATGAACGCATCACCACGGAAAGGATGGCAACCTCCGTGCAAATGATGGCAACCTCCGTCGAAAGGATGGCTACAGTAGACGAGAGGATGGCTGCGGCCATGGAGGAGATAAGTCGCCAGAGTGCAGAAAACATGGTGCGTGTTCAGAATAGAATGACATCTCTGGAGGAGCGATGGACATCTATTGAACACAGAAACCAGACCTTCATGGAAGTCCTTCTGAGTAGGACTTCCAGTGCAGATACGGGTCCCCATGGCCCCCCTGATGTGCAGCAAGGTGCTCTCAATCCACTTGCAAGCGCTGAGGTGGACCTGACCCATGAGAGGGATGTTGTTTGCTGAGAACAAGGAAGTGGGGGCTCCTCTCCAAGCGCTCACACTTCCATGCCACTGACAAGTCCTCGGTCAAAGCCCCACCAGAGTCCACACCCAACTGAGATCGGTGTCTCAACCCCTGCACAGCCGCAGGAGCAGCAGACTGTTGGCGAGCCCTCACAGGTTCGCAACCCCAGAGGATGCCTGCCAAAGGTGTCGAGACAGGAGCAGCAAGAAAGTGAGCAAGGGGCCTCCACATCTGCTGAAGCCACAGGGGAAGCACCACGTAGGAGCACGCGTAAGAGAAAGATAGTGCACAAATAATCACAAGGGTCGTCACTTGGGTGAATTTTGATGTTTTATGTTAAAAAGCCATCAGGTGATTACTGTAAATAAAAAATCTGATGGCTACTGCTGTAGTTGTGCGTGTTTCATTTCGCGAATGGGACTTCCACATTGAGGGCTTAGGATTACTTGCAATTGTCAGTATGGTGTTCAAATTGCTAGGAATCCACTGGTTCTTGGCCATTGTCGATGCTCAGGTAAGAAGCTGCGAGGCAAAAGTGCTTGATTGGCTAGGCTAAGCAAATCTGGCCAAGATGAGTGCGTTCCTTGCATCCCGGGCAGCAATGTTCTCGCGTACTGCTGCCGCTGGTTGATGGGCCTCTGCAAGATGTTTGTTTTCGCTCTCCTCCTCCTCCTCCTCCTCCTCCTCATCTGAGGAGGATATGTGACGAGCCACTTGGTCCTCAGGAATCTGCAAGCCACGACGCTGTGCCATGTTGTGAAGTGCACAGCAAACCACGACGATTCTGGAGACCCTGGCTTCTGAGTATTGCAGGACTCCACCTGATCGATCCAGGCATCTGAAGCGTATCTTCAGCAAGCCGATGGTTTGCTCGATTATGGCTCTGGTGGACATGTGGCTGGAGTTGTAGCTCTCCTCAGCTTCATTGGATGGGCTCCTCAACGGTGTCATTAGCCATGTCTTCAGGGGATAGCCCTTGTCTCCAAGTAGCCATCCGTTAAGATGGTCTTGCGGACTGAATAGCAGAGGCACACTAGACTGGCGCAGTATGAAGGAGTCATGGCAACTGCCAGGGTACTTGGCACAAACATGCAAAATTTCCTTCTTGTGGTTACACACCAGCTGAACGTTAAGGGAGTGAAAGCCCTTGCGGTTGACAAAAATACCTGGATTGTGATGGGGTGCCTTAAGGGCCACATGTGTGCAGTCAACGATGCCCTGCACCCTTGGAAAGCCTGCCAGATTAGCTAATCCAACCGCACGCGCCGTGACACTTGCTTGATCCTTGGAGAAATGGATGTGAGTGTGCGCGATGGCAAAGAGGGCATCGGTTACCTGCGTGATGCAAGTGTGTGCGGCCACCTGGGAGATGCCGCTGATCCCTGCTGCTGATCCCTGGAATGAGCCTGAGGCAAAACAGTTGAGTGCGGTGGTGACTTTGACGGCCACTGGTAAGGGTTGTCCACCTGGTCCTCTGGGCTCCAGGTCTTGTTGCAGCATTGCGCAGATGTCACCCACTACCTCTCGCGAAAGTCAGAGCCGCCTTTGGCACTGCTGCTCAGACATGTTGAGGTAGCTGACCATGTGTCTGTAGACCCTGTTTGGGGGGTATCTCCTGAGCCGACGGGATTCCATGCGCTGGCCCCTTCTGGCCTGTGCAGCTTCAGGCGGGTGAGCAGCAGCTTGGCGCTCCTGTTGTTGCTGCTGCTGTTGTTGCTGCTGCTGTTGGTGGTGCTGTTGTTCATGGTTCTGCTGCTGCCACGGCTGGTCTTCGTCCTCATCTGATGTCCAGAGGGGAAGGAAATAAATGGCTCCCATGCTTCTGGTATATGCCTCAGTTGAGGAAGCGCTCAGTCAAGGTGGCGAGAGGGGTTTCCCAGGAGGTCAGACTGGAGATGGGTGTCAGGCTCCAAACTTCCACAGCTGTGGTTATGCCTTCTAAAAGTTCCCCCAGACCTGAGACAGCAAAGTCCTGCCACCTGCAAATGATGGCTGATCAAATCTCCTATTTAATGGTTGAGCTGCAGCTGATAGTCAGCAATCCAATTGTGCTACCGCCAGGTTTCACCGTCGTGTTTCAGAACAGGCGTGCTTCACATGGGAAAAGAGTTAAAATCACAAAGGCCTATCAAAATGGCATTATAGAGGCAATTTAGTGCTTGTTAAGGGCCTTAACGGCCTATCCCGCCTCTTGGAGGTGGGATGGAGACGGGACCAGTAGACACGATTTAATGAAAATTGGATGGAGGCAGGATGGAGGCGGGGTTGGGCCCGCCCGCCAGTTTTTGCAATTTTAACCAACCACACGCCTCCAATCCTGCCTCAACGACCCAATGAAATTCGAGCCCATAGAGTACATAAGCAAGGAAGTTATGCTAAACCTTTATAAAACACTGGTTCGGTCTCAGCTAGAGTATTCTGGACACCACACTTTAGGAAGGATGTCAAAGACATAGAGCGGATGCACGGGAACGGTAGTGTAGTGGTGATGTCACTAGGCTAGTAATCCAGAGGCCTGGACTAATGATCCAGAGACGTGAGTTCAAATCCCACCACGGCAGCTGGGGAATTTAAATTCAGTTAATTAAATAAATCTGGAATAATTACTAGTATCAGTAATGGTGACCATGAAACTATCGGATTGTCGTAAAAACCCATCTGTCCTCCTTACCTGGTCTGGCCTATATGTGACTCCAGACCCACAGCAATGTGGTCGACTCTGAACTGTCCTCTGAAATGGCCTAGCAAACCATTCAGTTGTAACAAACCGCTACGAAAAAAAATAATAAAAAGATTGAAACCGGACGGACCAGCCAGCATCGACCTTGGCTACGGACACGGCAATGGCACACACAGCCCAGTCAACCCTGCAAAGTCCTCCTCACCAACATCTGGGGTCTTGTGCCAAAATTGGGAGAGCTGTCCCACAGACTAGTCAAGCAACAGCCTGACATAGTCATGCTCACAGAATCATACCTTTCAGCCAATGTCCCAAACTCCTCCATCACCATCCCTGGGTATGTCCAGTCCCACCGGCAGGACAGACCCACCAGGGGTGGTGGCACAGTGGTATACAGTCGGGAAGGAGCCCTGGGAGCCATCAACATTGACTCCGGACCCCATGAAGTCTCATGGCTTCAGGTCAAGCATAGGCCTCCTGCTGATTACCACCTACTGCCCTCACTCAGCTGATGAATCAGTACTCCTCTATGTTGAAGAAGCACTGAGAGTAGCAAGGGCACAGAATGTACTCTGGGTGGGGGACTTCAATGTCCATCACCAAGAGTGGCTTAGTAGCACCACTACTGGCCGAGTCCTGAAGGACATAACTGCCAGTCTGGGCCTGCGACAGGTGGTGAGAGAACCAACACGTGGGAAAAACCTACTTGACCTCGTCCTCACCAATCTACCTGTCGCAGATGCATCTGTCCATGACAGTATTGGTAGCAATGACCACCACACAGTCATTGTGGGGACGAAGTCCCATCTTCACATTGAGGACACCCTCCATCGTGTTGTGTGGCACTATCACCGTGCTTAATGGGATAGATTCATAACAGCTCAAAACTGGGCATCCATGAGGAGCTGTGGGCCATCAGCAGCAGCAGAATTGTTATTCCACCACAATCTGTAATGTCATGGCCTGGCATATCCCTCACTCTACCATTACCATCAAGCCAGGGGACCAACCCTGGTTCAATAAGGAGTGTAGAAGAGTATGCCAGGAGCAGCACCAGGCATACCTAAAAATGAGGTGTCAAACTGGGGAAGCTGCAACACTGGACTACATGCATGCTAAAAAGTGGAAGCAGCATGCTATAGACAGAGCTAAGCGATCCCACAATCAACGGACCAGATCAAAGCTCTGCAGTCCTGCCACATCCAGTCGTGAATGGTGGTGGACCATTAAACAACTAAAGGGAGGAGAAGGTTCCATGAATATTCCCATCCTCAATGATGGTGGAGCCCAGCAGGTGACTGCAAAAGACAAGGCTGCAGCATTTGCAACCATCTTCAGCCAGAAGTGCCGATTGGATGATCCATATCGGCCTACTCCTGAGGTCCCCACCATCACAGAAGCCAGTCCTCAGCAAATTCGATTCACTCCACGTGATATCAAGAAATGGCTGAGCGCATTGGATACAGCAAAAGCTATGGGCCCCAACAACATCCCAGCTATCGTGCTGAAGACTTGTGCTCCAGAACTAGCCGTGCCTCTAGCCAAGCTGTTCCAGTACAGCTACAACACTGGCATCTATCCGACAATGTGGAAAACTGCCCAGGTATGTCCTGTCCACAAAAAGCAGGACAAATCCAACCCAGCCAATTACCGCCCCATCAGTCTACTCTCAAACATCAGCAAAGTGATGGAAGTTGTCATCAACAGTGCTATCAAGCGGCACTTACTCACCAATAACCTGCTCACTGATGCCCAGTTTGGGTTCCGCCAAGACCACTCGGCTCCCAACCTCATTACAGCCTTGGTTCAAACATGGACAAAGGAGCTGAATTCCAGGGGTGAGGTGAGAGTGACTACCCTTGACATGAAGTCAGCATTTGACTGAGTGTGGCATCAAGGAGCCCTAGTAAAACTGAAGTCAATAGGAATCAGGGGTAAAACGCTCCACTGGCTGGAGTCATACCTAACACAAAGGAAGATGGTTGTGGTGATTGAAGGTCAATCATCACAGCCCCAGGACATCGCTGCAGGAGTTCCTCAGGGCAGTGTCCAAGGCCTAACCTGCTTCATCAATGACCTTCCCTCCAACATAAGTCAGAAATGGGGATGTTCGCTGATGACTGCACAGTGTTCAGCACCATTCACAACTCCTCAGATAATTAAGCAGTCCATGCCCGCATGCAACAAGACCTGGACGACGTTCAGGCTTCGGCTGATAAGTGGCAGGTAACATTCGCACCACAGAAGTGCCAGGCAATGACTATCTCCAACAAGCAAGAGTCCAACCACCTCCCCTTGACATTCAACGGTATTACCATCGCCAAATCCCCCACCATCAACATCCTGGGGGTCACCATTGATCAGAAACTTAACTGGACCAGCCACATAAATACTGTGGCAACAAGAGCAGGTAAGAGGCTAGGTATTCTGCGGCGAGTGTCTCACCTCCTGACTCCCCAAAGCCTTTCCACCATCTACAAGGCACAAGTAAGGAGTGTGATGGAATACTCTCCACTTGCCTGGATGAGTGCAGCTCCAACAACACTCAAGAAGCTCGACACCATCCAGGACAAAGCAGCCCGCTTGATTGGCACCGCATCCACCACCTTAAATGTTCACTCCCTCCACCACTGGCGTACCGTGGCTGCAGTGTGTACCATCTACAAGATGCACTATAGCAACTCACCAAGGACTCTTCGGCAGCACCTCTCAAACCCGTGACCTCTTCCACCTAGAAGGACAAGGGCAGCAGGCGCATGGGAACACCACCACCTCCAAGTTCCCCTCCAAGTCACACACCATCCTGACTTAGAAATATATCGCCGATCCTTCATCGTCGCTGGGTCAAAATCCTGGAACTCCCTACCTAACAGCACTGTGGGAGTACCTTCACAACACAGACTGCAGCAGTTCAAGAAGGCGGCTCACCACCACCTTCTCAAGGGCAATTAGGGATGGGCAATAAATGCTGGCCTTGCCAGCAACGCCCACATCCCATAAACAAATTTAAAAAAGAGGAAATTTACTAGAATGGTACCAGGGATGATGGATTTCAATTATGTGGAAGGACTAGAGAAACTGAGATTGTTCTCATTAAAGCAGAGACGGTTAAGGGGAGATTTAATAAAGGCATTCAATATCATGAATAGTACTGATAGAGTAAATAAGGAGAAACTGTTTCTGGCAGGAGGGTCGGTAACCAGAGGACACAGATTTAAGGTAATTGGCAAAAGAGCCAGAGGGGAGATGAGTAGACTTTTTTTTATACAGCGAGTTGTTGTGATCTGGAATGCACTGCCTGAAAGGGCAATAATAACTTTCAAAAAGGAATTGGATAAATACTTGAAGGGGAGAAAATTGCAGGGCTATGGGGAAAGAGCAGTGGAGAGTGGGACTAATTGAACAGCTCTTTCAAAGAGCCAGCACAGGCACAATGGGCCAAATGGCCTCCCTCTGTGCTGTAAGAATCTGATTCTATGTCTCTAGGGAACAGAGTGAAACAACTAAAGAAAATGAGGCTTAGATATATGTGAAGAGGATGGAAAGAGAGAAGGGAAAAAGCGATAAGGAGGAAGGTGAGGGAGATGAAGGGAAGGAACTAGGAGAGGAGAGAGAGAAGGGGAAAGGGTGGAAAATAATAGGAAAGGAAAGAGAGAAGGAAGAAGGGAATGGGTAGAAGGGAGGCCAAGACAGGGAGATTGTTATACTTTGATGATTTAACCTAGGAGAAATTTAGGGTGATTTATATGAATGGAATGTGGATTAGATCTAAATGAACTGGCTGGAGAGGCAATGCTTCCTGCATACCACATCAGCTTAAACCAATGGAACTTTATTAAGACATTCAAGTGCACATTCACACGAAGAGGGAGAAATTCGGCACGTTAGCGCCTCCCATTAGCGCCTGGGGGGTTTGTGGCGGGGCGCGGCGAAATTCACCCGGGATTTAGCGCTGGCGCTAACAGTTAGCACATAGGCCTTTAGCGCCTGGCAGATCGTGACGTCAATGAATTTGGAACGCCCCGTTAACAGCCCAGTTGCAAAATTGACTGTCGCCCGCTGCCTTAGCGCCTGGCCTGAACAATGGCAGGAAGAGGAGGCGGTATGCATTCAGATGGCCACTGTAGGAGCGGTATTTAAAGGAATCAACATCCGGTTTCATTTTAGTGGCCAATCAATGCTGCCCTCTCAGTTTCACATTGTGAAACTGCCAGGAGTGTTCTAACCTGCTAAAAATTTGTCACTTTCATTCTGCTAAAATTTCGAAGTCCTACACTTGGTTACATTAATGGGGGCTGTACTGGCACTCGACCTCGCCCTCCAGCATCAACGTCGGAGACAGTGGAGGCAGAGACAGAGATTGGAAAATATGGCCAGAGGGAGGAGGGCCAACAGGGCTGTCAACAGGAGGCCTTACCCTCCCAGGGTATTCCAGGAGCACTTCTCCTACAGGAATCTCACTGAGGACCAGTGTGTTAGAAGGCTCCGTTTCACCAAGGACGTGGTCACAGAGCTCTGTCATCTCCTGCAGCCAGACCTCGAGCCTCAGATCAGGACCACCACGGCTCTCTCAGTGGCAGTCAAGGTCACCGTCGCCCTCAATTTCTACGCCAGCGGATCCTTCCAGTCTGCAACAGGAGACATACCTAACATTTCGCAGTTCGCCATCCATTGCTGCATCCGGGAGGTCACAGAGGCTATCTACAGTTGGAGAAGGGATTACATTTCCTTCCCCATCACCAGAGAGAAGCAGGACGAGCATGCATGTGGCTTTGCCAGGATAGCGGGCTTCCCCATGGTGCAGGGCGCCATTAACTCACCCACTTGGCTTTGTGAGCACTTCATAACAATCCTGAGATCTTCCGTAACCGCAAAGGCTACCACTCACTTAATGTGCAGTTGGTGTGTGACCACACACAGCGAATCCTCACCGTCAATGCCCGCTATCTGGCAATATCCACGATGCCTTCATCCTGCACCAGACTGGTGTGCCAGCACTCTTCCAGCCACCACATCAAGCTCACAGCAGGCTGGTCAGAGACAAGGGCTATCCGCTCTCCACCTGGCTCATGACTCCCCTCCACAGCCCCAACACTCCTGCACAGCACTCATATAATGAGAGCCATGCTGCCACCAGGAACATAATCAAGCAGACCATCGAAGTGCTCAAGCAATGGTTCCACTGCCTTGACCGCTCGGGAGGAGCCCTCCAGTACTCGTGCAGAGCGGGTGTCCCATTTCGTCGTGGTGTGCTGCATGCTGCACAACTTGGCCATCATGAGGGCCCAGCCCTTGCCACCAGGAGGAGGAAGAGGGAGAGGAGGAGGACGAGGAGGAACAGGAGGAGGAACAGCAGTAAGGGAGGAGGCAGCCACTCAATCAGCCTTCTGGAAGGGTGGTCCGTGACCGCCTCATCAGACTGCGGTTACAATAAATTCTAGCTCACATCCCGGTTGTTCACCACATCCCCATCATTCCACCCATTTCGCATTCCATATCACAGCGCAAAGCTGAAATGAGAGACAGCACAAATTCTGCAAAATTCAATTAATAAATTTATCAACATTCAGTAAACACATATATACAACAACAATACTAACTAATCACCCTTGTGCAAACCTCTTACTTCCACTCTTTATAGTGCCTTTTCCTAATCTACTGCTCCTATGTAGTGTCTCCCCAGTGGCTGCAGCAGGGCTGGTGGAAGGCTGCTGAGTGTCAGTGCCAGAGACTACAGATGGTCTTGCAGGATGCCCTCGACAAGCTCTGGGCCTGGAAGGCCCGGCTGTAGACTGCACCACCTCAGGATGGGCGGCGGCAGTCTGGGCTGGCTGGATGACAGGCAGTGACAAGGGCACTGGCAGTGGTGGGATCAGGAACGCTATCATCCTGAGAGAGGACAGTAGGTTCCTGCTCCACTCCCACTCCCACTCCGCCGGGGCAGCACCTCAGCATCCCTAGCAATCTACTGGAGCACAGATTGCTGGCCTGCTGTGACACCGTGAGATCCCCGGTGGACTTGGTGGACCCAGCGACGATGGCAGCAGTCAGAGCTTTCATGGCATCAAGCTGAGATTGCATGAGAGCAGTCTGAGACTCTATGGCAGCAACCATTGACTGCATTACAGCTCTAAGACATTGCGTCACTTCCGCCTGTGCTGCAATAGCTGCTGCCACATCGCCCATGACACGTGGCATGAGGTCTGGGTCCCCACAGTCTCTCAGGGAGTCCACCATCCTTTGCAGACTGCCAAGGATAGGCCCTGTGATGTGCGCAGACCTTTGTGAAATGTTGGAGGCGGACTCCACCACTCTCCTTACCATTGCCGAGAGGCTCTCAGGCACCCTTGCCTTTGCACCTATCATCTCGGTTTACATGGCCATCACCCTTCTTGTGAATGCCTCCACATCGAGGTCCTCATCTGAGTTCTGTGCAGCAGAACTCGCACGCGAACTCGCCCTCCGGGAAGCTGACTCCCGAGCTACCCTTTCCCCCTGGCCTTGCTGCAGCCCGCTCATCCCCAGTGCATCACCCAGTGCAGACCCTTCTACTGAACTTGCCTCTAAAGATCGTGTAGTGCCAGAATCTGAGGTGGTGCCTGCGGGTGAGACATGCAGTGACGCGGTGCTTTCTTCCTCCTCCTCTTCTCCCGTCTCACTCTCAGTGGGAGGCTCAGGGATAGGCTGGTCAGCTGGTTGCTGATTACCTGAAAGCATAAAGGCACAAGACTCGCGTTAAGGTGAGGGCAGGGGGGCAGGAAGGGAGTAAGGAATAATGACAGTATAATGAGCTGGAAAGTGGGAAAGGCTTGTGGTGTGAGGGGGAAGTGGGATGAGAGAAGGAGAAGGGATGAAGATACCGTTGTTGACCCAAGGTGGTCGACGTCACCAACGGCCATGATGCCCACCACCTGGTGCCCAATGACTCTCAGCACTCGCTCCTCCAGGTCTGTAAGCTGTTGGATGTCCGCTTCACCCCCCCCTGTTTGTTGCTGCTCCCTCCTATTGTGGCCCAGCTTAGCCTGCAAGAGAAAGGAAAGTGTGTGAGTGAGTGTGCAGCTCTGTGCTTGGGAGATTTGCCTGCCATAGTTGAATAGCTGTGGTTGTAGGCAAGGCGTGAGATGTGGATGTGAGTTTGAGTAGGGGGAGGTGCTTGGTGGGTGAGTGGTGGGGGTGTGGTGGTTTGTGCAGTGTGTACAGTCTGAGGTTCAGATGCTGGTATGTAGGACTCGTTGAAGCATTGACTCACCCTGACCACCCGAGTGAGGTCATTGAATTTTTATGGCACAGTGTGAGGGTCCTGAGGCCCACACTGCTGGCCGAGACGTCCTGGGCCACTTCCCTTCACATTGCCCTGAAGACCTGGGGAAATGGCCTCCTGCCAGTGGCCAGGAACAGCACTGCCCTCCTTCTTTCGACTGCCGTGACCAATGCCTCCAATGCCTGGTCGCTGAAACGGCGAGCTCTCTCCCTGAGACTGGGATCAGCCATGAGGATAAGAGGTGTAGCTGTTGAATTGCTTGGAGGTCGCCTTCAGAGCCAGCAATGTTGAGAAAGAGGTTGTGCAGACTGATTGAACCTCCCCTTTAAGAACTGGAAGGAGCCAGTGTGAATGATGAGTTCCGATTGGAGTGCACCTAAAATTGGTTATAGCTCTGTGTGTAGCGCCCTACGTTAGGTGATTAGCGCTTGATTTAGCGCTCCAGTTCTGTCTTGGAGCGCTAACAATCAATTTAGTGGGAGGTCAGAAGGATTAGTGCCTGCTGCTGATTCTACAAGTTTTTAAAATTTAGCACCCCAACCGGGCGATACCGACTTTCTAGCCAGTGCACCTGATATTGGTCCACCCTTTGAGTGTAACGCCAATCAGCTTGGGCTTTAATAGTGATTGGCGGTTAGGATCAGATCAGCCATGATCTTATTGAATGGCGGAGCAGGCTCGAAGGGCCAATTGGCCTAGTCCTGCTCCTATTTCTTATGTTCTTATGTTTAAGGCTTGAATTAGCGCCCCAATCATTTCTTTGAGCAGTGAGACTTAATTTTGCATGCAGTCTGAAGCATTAGTACCTGGCACTAATTCTCAAACTTTTCAAAAGATACCGCCCATTCCTGGGCTATAATGAATTTCTAGCCCTTTTAAAGAGTTCTGACACTCTGAGTTCTCATTGCCTGGGGACTGGACAGCTGAGCTGTCAATTAAAACTGCTACTTCCCTCCTAGGTGGGGGATCCTCACAGCTGCCCACTGCTGACTCACGTTAATGAAGCCACTTGAACATTAATCGCAAGTCATCATTGCCACAGGCTTTTCTTAAAGGGGAGGTTCATTGATACTGCAGCACTTCATTCTCATCATTGCTGGCTGTGCAGCTGTCTCAGCAAGCAGCAGCAGGTCAAGTAGAAGGAGCCGGACGGCTCAAGCAGCTGTGCTCATGGTAGGTCCACGCCCCAGGGAGAGAGCCCGCAGATTCTGCGATCAAGCATTGGAGGCGTTGGTGTTCGCTGTGGAGAGACGGAGGGCGGTGCTCTACCCAGCAAGTGGCAGGAGGCTCTCGCCGCAAGTCTTCCGCACCATGTGGAGGGAGGTAGCGCAGCATGTCTCAAGTAGCACTGTGGTCCCCAGGACCCACACACAGTGCAGAAAGAAAGTTTACGATCTCACTCGAGTGGTCAGATGAGTCAATGCTTCAACAAATGCTACATACCACCATCTGAACCTCAGTCTGCACACACTGCCCAAAGCACCACACCCCCAGCACTCACCCACCAACAATCTCTACCTACCAACACTCACACCCACATCTCACACCTTGCACACAATGACAGCTATTCAACTATGGCAGGCATATCACCCAAACACACTCCACACTCACTCCCACTCCTTTCTCTTGCAGGCCAAGGTGGCTCACAACAGGAGGGAGCAGGAGCGCACAGGCGGGGGACAAGCCGACACCCAACCACTGTCTGCGCTGGAGAATCGAGTGCTGGAGATTATTGGGCGCCAGGTGGTGGGCGCTGTGGCTACCGGTGACGTTGACCCCCTTGGGGACAACAATGGTATGTTCATCCCTACTCCTTCTTCTCACATCCCACTTCCCCCTCACCCCACAATCGTTTTGCACTTTCCAGCTTATCATGCTATATGCATGCCTTTCTCCCTTCCTGCACCTTCTCCCCTCACCTTAGCCCGTCTCTTGTGACTTTCTGCTTTCAGATAATGAGCAAGCAGCTGAGCAGCCTGTCCCTGAGGGCACCGTAGAGAGCGAGGCGGGAGAAGAGGAGGAGGAAGAACACATCACGTCACTGCATGTCTCACCCACAGGCACCAGCTCAGACACTGGTATTACGTGTTCTTTAGAGGCTGGTATATTAGCGGGATCTGCAAAGAGTGAGGCACCGGGGACGAGCGGGCTGCAGCAAGGCCAGGGGTAAAGGCTAGCTTGGGGTCCAGCTCCCCAGAGGGCGAGTTCGCGCGCGAGTTCTGCTGCACAGGACTCAGATGAGGACCTCGATGCGGAGGCTTTTAGAAGATGGGTGATGGGCATGCACATGGAGATCATAGGTGCAATGGCAAGGGTGCCTGAGAGCCCCTCGGTAATAATAAGGAATGTGGAGGAGTCCGCCTCCAACATTGCACAAGGCTCTGCACACACCTTGGAGCTCAACATTTCCAGTCTGGAAAGGATGGCAGACTCCCAGAGAGACCGTGGCGATCTGGCAGCTTCCATTGCAGCACAGGCGGAAACATCGCAACGTCTTAGTGCTGTAATGCAGTCTATGCTTGGTGCCATTCAATCTCAGACTGCTCTCATGCAATCTCAGCTTGATGCCACGCAAGCTCTGACTGCTTCCATCGTGGCTGGGTCTACCACTGTTGACCAGGGCTTTCACGGTGTCGCAGCAGGCCAGTAAGCTGTGCTCCAACAGATTGCTAGGGATGCTGAGGTGCTGCTTGGGGGAGTGGCAGTGGGCCAGTGGAGCAGGAAGCTGCTGTCCTCTCTCAGGATAAAAGTGAGAAGTCGCACAACACCAGGTTATAGTCCAACAGTTTTATTTGAAATCACAAGCTTTCGGAGCTGCTGCTCCTTCGTCAGGTGAAGTGAAGGAATACAAATTGGCAAAGCATATATAGCATATATAGCAGCTCCGAAAGCTTGTGACTCTCTCAGGTTGACAGCATTCCTGCTCCCACCACTGGCACTCCGCCATTGCCCTTGTCGCTGCCTGTCATCCAGCCATCCCAGACTGCTGCCGCCCATGCTGAGGTGGTGCAGTCTACAGCCGGGCCTTCCAGGCCCAGGGCTGGTCGAGGGCGTCCTGCAAGGCCATCTGAAGTCTTCGTAGGAGCACTAGAGTAGGCAAAGGCACAGTAACAAGAGGCACTAAGGGATTGCACAAGGGTGAATAGCTAATATTGTTGTAAATATGTGTTCACTGTTTATTGATAAATTTATTAATTCAGTTTGGATTCTTTTGTGTTGGCTCTCATTTCAGCTGTGCGCTGTGATATAGCCTGTGACAGGAATGGTATGATGGGGATGTGGTGAGCAACGGGGATCTGGGTTTTAATTTATTGGAACTGCAGTATGATGAGGCGACCACGTACCACCCTTCTGGAAGGCCGATTGAGTGGCTGCCTCCTCCCTCACACCTGTTCCTCGTCCTCCTCCTCCTCCTCCTCCTCCTCTCCCTCTTCCTCCTCCTGAGGTGTTCCCGCAATCTCTAGTGGCAAGGGCTGGGTCCTCATGATGGTCAAGTTGTGGGGCATGCAGCAGACCACCATGAAATGGGATACCCGCTCAGCCGAGTACTGGAGGGCTCATCCCGAGTAATCAAGGCAGCGGAACCGTTGCTTCAGCAGCCGATGGTCTGCTTGATGATGTTCCTGGTTGCAGCATGGCTGTCATTATATGAGTGCTGGGCAGCAGTGTTGGGGTTGCAGAGGGGAGTCATGAGCCAAGTGGAGAGCAGATAGTCCTTGTCTCCAAGCAGCCAGCCCCGAGCTTGACGTGGTGGCTGGAAGAGTGCTGGTACACCGGTCTGGTGCAGGATGAAGGCAGCGTTGCTACTGCCAGGATAGTGGGCCTTCACATTGAGGATTCGCTGTCTGTGGTCGCACACCAACTGCACATTAAGTGAGTGGTAGCCTTTGCGGTTACGGATGATCTCAGGGGGGATAAATTCAGTTGCTTCGCACCTCCCGTTAGCGCCCTAAGAGGGCGCTAATAGGGCGCAAAGCAACAAGCGCCCGGGCGCGGTGCCGCCAACGCCTCCCGCAAAATTTAGCGGGAGGTTCGCGGCGGTGGTAACATTAGCGCCCTGCAGCGCTGCGCCGCCGGCGATGACGTCATCGCTGTGCACAACACCCCGTTTGCGCCCCGGCCGCAATCTTTGGTAGCGCCCCCTGACTTACCGCCGGACGCTATGTCCGACGGGGTCAGGGGGTCCTACCTGCGGCCGGGGCGGCGCTAATTAAAGGCGAGGTGCCGGGCGGCCATTTTTGTTGCTGGCCGCCTACCATCACCTGCCCCCATCAAGGCGCTAAGGTAAGTGGCAAAAATCAATTTTGCAGATTAGGCGGCCAGTGAACGTTGCACGCTCACTGACGTCACGGTCTGCCTGGTGTTGAGGTCACCGGCGGTAGCTGCTGGCACTAACAGGAGGTGCTGACCAACTGAATTTTTCCCCTTATGGGCCCTGTTTTGCTGGAACATAGCTCAGTGTGTAGGAATCTGGAGTGGAAGTCAGACACAGAGATTGAGAAATTAAGTTTAGCAGCAGCTGATGTCAGAGTATTGGTCATCAGAAATGTATCCTTAGCCCATAGAGATAATGTGGCTTGATTTTGCTTCTCTTTTACAGGGAGAGTTATGATATAAATTGAAATTCATTGTGAATGTTATTCTGTTTGTGCACACACTATATATAAATTAACCAGTTTGTTGTTTTACAATTGGCCTTATCTCACTACAGTCTCCATCAGTCTGGCTTCTGTAAGATAAGAGAATGACTCGTGGGACCATGTGCGAGATAGTGGCATCCAGTACACACAACACGGGGTATCATCGTTATGACCCCTTCGGGTCATGCTATTGTATGACTAGATAATGAGCAGTGAGGGTAAATTCCTAATCATAAGGGACGAGGGGTCTTCGTACAAGAGGGACAGGTGATGCTGAACCTGACAGAAAATCTAGTGCAGAGCCGATATTTGTAAAGGAGACATGGATAGACAGACAGATATCAGCTTGGGCTGTTTAAATGCCAGTTAAATAATTGAACCATTTAATCCCTTATGACATGTATTCTGCATTATAGAAATTGATTGCCCAACACAGATGAAACTTACCCTGATGTGGTGGTGTGACAATAGTAGCTATAGCAATCAGGCCAACAACAGGAAAGGTTTGTTAAAGGAGGCCTTTTGTGAAATCACAGTGGCATTGGGTGTCATTTGGATGTCACTTGTCCTTGACTCTATAATTAGCTATTGTTTGATGGGCTCACCACCATATAATTACCTCTCAGTGATCTGCACATTGTTAACATGTTTATACAATGCTTTCAACCTCCCCGACATTCTCGGTTTCACTGTGCTTTGATAAACATTTTCAAAGATACATTAAAGAATTTCTCCACTTGTTTAAAAAAGATGATGACCAGATTTCTATCTGGTGCAAGTATCAAACCCTTCTCTGGTCAGTTACAGTACAAATTAGACATAGATCACAGCTTCCTGGCCAACCTTTCCTCAGAGAATCTATTATGAGCCCACAGATTCCCACAAATGTTTCGATTTCCATCTTTCTCTCTAGAATAGCTCCGTCCTCTTCCCCCACTTGCTCCATCTTTATCACATGTACTCTTGATCATTTCCCTTTCTGACCAGCCGTCATTTTTCTTGTGAGGTTTTCTCTCTGTACTCCTCTCCCTTCTCTTGCAATGATAGCTCTTTGTCTTCACCCTCCATGCCGTGAGCCTTTGCATCTACCTGGATATCTTCTGCCATCTACATTTCCTTTTGAAGTTGGGATGCCCGAAATTGCACATTCTTTATTCCAAATGTGCTCTTGTGAGATATACATGGTTTAAATAGCCTTGTTTGATACATGGCTGAATGCCCTTGAGACACATCTCAGCAATGAGTAGGCCTTGCACTGACTGGATACCCTCAGTGAATGATTGACATTCACAGTAAATTACATTACATAGAATGTACAGCACAGAAACAGGCCATTCGGCCCAACTGGTCTATGCCGGTGTTTATGCTCCACACGAGCCTCCTCCCAACCCTACTTCACCTAACCCTATCAGCATATCCTTCTATTCCTTTCTCCCTCCTGTACTTATCTGGCTTCCCCTTAAATTCATCAATGCTGTTCGCCGCAACTACTCCATGTGGTAGCAAGTCCCAAATTCTAACCACTCTCTGGGTAAAGAGTCAGCCGTGGCTCAGTGGGTAGCACAATTGGCTCTGAGTCAGACGGTTGTGGATTCAAGTCCCACTCCAGGAACTTGAGCATAAAAAGCTAGGCTGACACTCCAGTGCAGTGCTGAGGGAGCGCTGTACTGTTGGAGGTGCTGCCTTTCAGGGAAGATGTTAAACCGAGGCCCCGTCTGCTCTCTCAGGTGGACATAAAAGATCCCATGGCACTATTTCGAAGAAGAGTGGGGGGGTTATCCCCCTGGTGTCTTGGCCAATATTTATCCCTCAACCAACATAACTAAAACAGATTATCTGGTCATTAACACATTGCTGTTTGTGGGACTTTGCTGTGTGCAAATTGGCTGCTGCGTTTCCCACATTACAACAGTGACTCCACTTCAAAAGTACTTCATTGGCTGTAAAGTGCTTTGAGACGTCCGGTGGTCGTGAAAGGCGCTATAGAAATGCAAGTCTTTCTTTCTTAAAGAAGTTTCTCATAAATTCCTTATTGGATTTATTAGTGACTATCTTATATTTATGACCCCTGGTTTTGGACTCCCCCACAAGTGGAAACACCTTCTCTATGTTTAATTAGTCTAGATTCTAAAGACTAGTATCGGCGCATCACAAATACAAGAATCACATTCAAAATCTGGAAGCCTTTTGTGATCCCAGAAACCAGAGTGTGCTGAGTGGGTAAATGTCTCCACAGTACTCAAGATAGTCTTTAATTATTTATCATTTAGTCACTGGAAAATTGCCAGTCTCAACGTTATACCAAAATCTTTTCCTTTTCCAGTTTGGCCAGAATTGACCTGTCCATTATCCACAGACCCTTTCCCAACAGGTATTGTCTTACATTCATTCATCTTAAAATCCATTCCCAATTCTGTAGACAATCCATACAGTTGATCCAACTCCATTTGAATCCTTTTAGTCTCCCCCACTGGGCCATGTATCCTCGTGTAGGAATAAATAACAGCAACAACCTGCATTTATATAGCACCTTTAACGTAGTAAAATGTCCTAAGGTGCTTAAATTTTACAGTATGCATTGGAAATGGCCTTCTCCACATTGCTGATGAATCATGTCAGCGGCAGTGACCAAGAACAGGCCCCTGCTGATCTCCACCTGTCACGGCTCCAGACATAGCCTTGTCCATTTATCATCACCTTCTGTTTTCTGTTACTAAGCCAATTTTCAATCCAGTTTACTAATTTGTTATTAATTCATGCATCATTATCTTCTCTCAAAATCTCGTCAAACCTCATCAAGTGCCTTCTAAAATCCAAATAGATCCAATTCATTGAATATCTCGCATTCACTAATTGAGCTGCCTCCTCAGAGAATTAAAGTTAATTCACGAAGCATGACTTGCTTCGGAATCCATGCTGATGACCACCCCTTCTGGCCTTGGCACTATTTACATGAACATTGATAGTATCCGATAAGATTGTCTCACACATTCCTCCACTACCAATATCAGACTAATTGGTCTATAATTCCCTAGTTCATGTCTCACTACTTTTATTGACTATATTGGGAATACATGACCCATACCCAAGCTCTCAGGTACAACCCCTGGGTTATGGAGCTCTGAAAAGAGCTGACACAGCTGAAAGATGTATTTTGGAGCCCCCTTGATGTTATCAATAATCTACCTTTTCATGTTGCCTTCCCCCTCTAATACTCATTTTATTTATTCTCACCTGGCTCTGACTGACACCCATTGCTCAATATTACTTGAAAAAGTAGTTGCTGAATTTATTTTACAAACATATGATGTATCAAACATGTCACTTGTGATGTCTCCCCCTCCCCTCAACCGAACCCTCTCGATCAGGTGCCTCTTCCAGTTCTTGTCCCCATTTCCATCCCCGCTCCAACCCAGTGCCTCTTCTGGTTCCTCCTCCCACTCTGTACTGGTGCCTCTGGGGTTTATCCCTCACCCCTGCCATTCTGGTTCCTCCCGTGTCCTGCAGTACACCCTAGAGTTTTGAAGGGCAGATGAGAGGAGATAGTTACACCTCTTGTTAATTTTTCAGAGCTTCAGAAATACCTGAAGATTTGCGTTACCAAACTTGCCAATACCCTTTACAATATTTCATCAGATTATCTGACCTCCTTACTCAGCCTTTGTCATTTTGATCTTGCTATTATCTTCTTTTCTGGGATGTACAGAAGATATATTATGAAGACCTTTGAGATACAATTTATATCTCACCAGTGGCTTGGCCTGATAATTCATGAAATAGAAAGTCACAAATGAGCTACGGTCAGTGCCAGGAGTGGAATGTAAATCACACCCCACAGGGCTATGCAATTAATTCTGCTCACTCCATACTTTAACGTTAACCCGGTAAGGCATTGGGTAAAGTCAATTAGGTAATGAGGTAAAATGTGTTTAATGGTGCATTATATTCCATGGTGACTTGAGGCCAATGCAGCTGCAGGCAATGTGAGTGCTAATTAGTCCATGTTGGGTGAAGTGAGCTCGGGATATTTAAACATTCTCTTCAAATTCATTTTGTAAAGAAACATTATTCCAGAAATTATGGTTTTATGCTATAATCACCATAAATTACGGAACAACAAATCATGAATATGATGCCAACTTTAATATGAATTTGATTTCCACATCCTTTAAATTAGCCATAGAAATTGTCTGTCTATCTGCAGTCGTTTCATTCTCCCTGAAGAATTCTCTCCAAGTCCCAAAGTATTCTGGTGTTGTCCCTCAATGTGTTACTGTGACGATATGATAATGTGTTGCTGTTAATTTCCTCTCACCGCCATTAACCCATACAGCTCAGCCACTGCATTAAAATGGCAGACAGAAATTTAACAAAAAAATGTGCACAGCAGGAATGAGACGCTTGGACTCTTGCACATCCCTCCAGTTATTGTTGACTTTGTTATGGTAACAAATAGAGCCATACGATGCTAACTTCAACCTGTTTGGGTCCAACGTGGATTAGCTGGGTCTTTTCCAACAATCAGGAGGGGGAGGGGACAATTGCTCCCAGGTGGCACTTTGTTGATGGGATGATGGGGTCAATTTAGGTTAAATCTGATCTCAAACTCTGGTCGAAAGAGACATCTTTAACTACCATCTGAACAGAACGTGGTGAGAATGTGGAGCTCGCTGCCATAAGGAGTGGTTTAAGCAGAGAGTGTTGATGCATTTCAGGGAAGGCTTGATGCGTACATGAGGGAGAATCTTTTATTCAAACCAATAATACCAATTACATAGTAAAACCATTACATTCATCCATCACAGTAAATACAGTACAAATACCCCCAAACAATACCACACAATTTTTTTTTTTAGATTTGTACATGAGGGAGAAGGGAATAGAGGGATACGGAGGCAGGCTGGGAAGAGGTCATTCGAGTGGGTGAAGGCTCGTGTAGAGCATAAACACCAGCTTAGACCAGATGGGCCGAATGGCCTGTTTCTGTGCTGTAGATTCGATGTAATATCTTCGCCTGCTCAATGCTTTCTAATTTTTATCTTTTGTTACCTCTCCTGCTGGCCGCCCTCTCCTGCTGGCCGCCCTCTCCTGCTGACCTCCCTCTCCTGGTTGCCCACTCCTGCTGGCCACCCTCTCCTGCTGACCTCCCTTTGCTGGTGGTGTTGACTCATGCAGGGGTGGGCACAGTTCCGTGGGGATTGACAGCTCTTCAGTGCTTCACCCAAGCAGCCACTCTTCATGTGGGGCAGCAGCGAGATGCTTTCTGAAGAACATTTTTGTGTGCCAGTTTGGGACGAATCCTGAAGTGACTTTGAGGATAGGGTTTAAATGTTACGGTTATATAGATGCGCTCACACATTGTCTTATTCGAGCCTGCTGAATTCTATTGGATTGTTGAGCACTGCTAGCCTTGAAGGCACGAATGGAAACAACACAAGATACCAGCGTTTACAGGATGAAACCTTGGAATGATTACATAACATCCTCGGCAAGCCAAGCGTGAAGAGAGAACGGAAAATCAGATGAGGTAAAAATAGCCAAGAACTGACATTCAGCTGGTGCAGCCAAAATTAATCTGACATCCAATGTAAGCGTGGAGAATAGAAAGATGAGAAGACAATCAGCCCATCCACTATATATCTTTTTTTTGGACAAAGCAGTACAGAGATGATTCCACAACTTGTTTTCCTCCCTCAGGGAATGACCCACTCGTTCTTACTCAAGATATACTTCCCCCCTGTGACCTGCCCAATGTCATTTCTTGTCTGCGCCCTGAGTCGTTGATTTTTTTTCTTTTTTTAGAAAATTTCCAGCAATATAATAGGTACAGACTATTGTCTTGTTATAACAAACCGTTGCCCCCAGGCTAACTCCCGGAATTAACTGTGAGTGGTCTAAAACAAATGAGTCCCTCGGCAACTCTCTCTCTGGATTCAGCTACGTGAAGAGACTGTGCAACGCACAAAATAAAATTTAAGAATGTAACCGCTCCACAGCACGGGTGAACGGGCATGTGACGGTGTTAGTTTAATCTCTGGTACGGGTGAACGGGATGTGATGAGTTAGTTTAATCTCTGGTACGGGTGAACGGGCATGTGACGGTGTTAGTTTAATCTCTGGCACGGGTGAACGGGATGTGATGAGTTAGTTTAATATCTGGCACGGGTGAACGGGATGTGATGAGTTAGTTTAATATCTGGCACGGGTGAACGGGATGTGACGGTGTTAGTTTAATCTCTGGTACGGGTGAACGGGATGTGATGAGTTAGTTTAATCTCTGGTACGGGTGAACGGGCATGTGACGGTGTTAGTTTAATCTCTGGCACGGGTGAACGGGATGTGATGGGGTAGTTTAATATCTGGCACGGGTGAACGGGATGTGATGGGGTAGTTTAATCTCTGGCACGGGTGAACGGGATGTGATGGGGTTGTTTAATCTCTGGCACGGGTGAACGGGATGTGATGAGTTAGTTTAATCTCTGGTACGGGTGAACGGGATGTGATGGGGTTGTTTAATCTCTGGTACGGGTGAACGGGATATGATGGGGTAGTTTAATCTCTGGCACGAGTGAACGGGATGTGATGGGTTAATTTAATCCATTACCAGGCACCTCACCTCGAGCCAACAGAACTATCTCCGCAGCTTTTAACCGGTGCTGACATTATTTGGTGGGATAGGCTGTGCACCCTTTGTGTCATGTCTGTTGACCCAGTATCTGCCATCCAATTATGGGCTTGCAAACAAATAATAACAGCTTTTCCGAATACACATAAATAAAGCGGAAAGTAAAAAAATCAATTTTCTGACAAACAGCTCTGTGAGCGAGGAGAGACGGCTAAAATAGCCCCAAATACCAAGGTCTCCATTTATAAGATATCTTATCACATCCCTTAGAAACGTCACAAAGCATTTCACAGGCAATGAATTATTTCAAAGCTCAAGGGTCTAGAAATTCAATCGCTGGTGGGAGTGTGCGTGGTCTGCGATACTCACGCCAGTTGAAAACTATGCAAGCAGCACCTAAACGCCATGCTGCCTGCTTATTAACATTAACTGTCCGTGCAGCCAGCTCTACCCATGGTCCAACATGGATCGAATGATCAGCTCCATCAACACTACCAGGATGGAGCATCTCCTGACATATTTGACAGCTTCCATCACAGAACAAACTGCAGCCGTGGAAGCTCAGGTGGCTGTCCAGGTGGAAGCTCAACTCGAGGATCAGGAAAGCAACAGGCAAGACAGGCACTAAGGGCACGCACAAGGGTGAAGAGTTTTTGTAAATGATATTGTGATTTGTTTAATAAATTTGTTTTTGGATCTGGATTTAATGTTGAGAGGTAAGGATTGTGGGACTGTTGGTGAATGGAGAACGGGAGAACTGGATTCATAGAAGTGGTCCTCAATGAGCTGGTCTCTGAGAGCTTGGACAAATAGGGGCTCTGGCGGTCGCTGCCTCGTCTCCTCCAACTCCTCCTCCTTGTCCGCCTCTTCCTCCTCCAGGATGTTTAACACACACTGTGGTCATTTTGCTCACCTGCTTCCAACTAGGATCATTCAGACACTCCAATTGGGAGAATGCAGTGTTGTGTGTGACAGGGTGCTGCTCCAGGGTTAACCCAGCAATTCATGCACAGCTTCCTTCAGGTCCAATCATTCAGTTGAAAGCACTCTCACTTCTGAGTCAGAAGGTTGTGGGATCAAGCTCCACTCCGAGATCTAGGCTGACACACAGTACAGCACTCCCTCAGTACTGCACTAGTCAGAGGGGCGATACTGAGGGATCACTCGACTGTCAGAGGTGCAGTACTGAGGGAGCGCTGCACTGTCAGAGGTGCGGTACTGAGGGAGCGCTGCACTGGCAGAGGTGCGGTACTGAGGGAGCGCTGCACTGTCAGAGGTGCGGTACTGAGGGAGCGCTGCACTGTCAGAGGTGCGGTACTGAGGGAGCGCTGCACTGTCGGAGGTGCGGTACTGAGGGAGCGCTGCACTGTCGGAGGTGCGGTACTGAGGGAGCGCTGCACTGTCGGAGGTGCGGTACTGAGGGAGCGCTGCACGGTCGGAGGTGCGGTACTGAGGGAGCGCGGCACTGTCGGAGGGGCGGTACTGAGGGAGCGCTGCACTGTAGGAGGGGCGATACTGAGGGAGCTCTGCACTGTCGGAGGGGCGGTACTGAGGGAGCGCTGCACTGTAGGAGGGGCGGTACTGAGGGAGTGCTGCACTGTAGGAGGGGTGGTACTGAGGGAGCGCGGCACTGTAGGAGAGGCGATACTGAGGGAGCGCTGCACTGTAGGAGGAGCGGTACTGAGGGAGCGCTGCACTGTAGGAGGGGCAGTACTGAGGGAGCGCGGCACTGTAGGAGGGGCGGTACTGAGGGAGTGCGGCACTGTAGGAGGGGCGATACTGAGGGAGCTCTGCACTGTCGGAGGGGCGGTACTGAGGGAGCGCTGCACAGTAGGAGGGGCGGTACTGAGGGAGTGCTGCACTGTAGGAGGGGTGATACTGAGGGAGCGCTGTACTGTCGGAGGGGCGATACTGAGGGAGCGCTGCACTGTCGGAGGGGCGATACTGAGGGAGCGCTGCACTGTAGGAGGGGTGATACTGAGGGAGCGCTGCACTGTAGGAGGGGCGGTACTGAGGGAGCGCTGCACTGTAGGAGGGTCAGTACTGAGGGAGCGCTGCACTGTAGGAGGGGCGGTACTGAGGGAGCGCGGCACTGTAGGAGGGGCGGTACTGAGGGAGCGCTGCACTGTAGGAGGGGCAGTACTGAAGGAGCGCTGGACTGTAGGAGGGGTGATACTGAGGCAGCGCTGCACTGTCGGAGGGGCGATACTGAGGGAGCGCTGCACTGTCGGAGGGGCGGTACTGAGGGAGCGCTGCACTGTAGGAGGGGCAGTACTGAAGGAGCGCTGGACTGTAGGAGGGGTGATACTGAGGGAGCGCTGCACTGTCGGAGGGGCGATACTGAGGGAGCGCTGCACTGTCGGAGGGGCGATACTGAGGGAGCGCTGCACTGTCGGAGGGGCGATACTGAGGGAGCGCCGCACTGTCGGAGGGGCGATACTGAGGGAGCGCTGCACTGTCGGAGGGGCGATACTGAGGGAGCGCTGCACTGTCGGAGGGGCAGTACTGAGGATGTGCTGCACTGCAGGAGGGGCAGTACTGAGGAGCACTGCACTGTAGGAGGGGTGGTACTGAGGGAGTGCTTTACTGTCGGGGTCAGTACTAAGGAAGTGCTGCACTGTAGGAGGGGCGGTACTGAGGGAGTGCTGCACTGTAGGAGGGGCGGTACTGAGGGAGTGCTTTACTGTCGGAGTCAGTAATGAGGCAGCGCTGCACTGTCAGAGGGGCAGTACTGAGGGAAAACTGCACTGTCACAGTCAGTACTGAGGGAACGCTGCACTGTCGGAGGGGCAGTACTGAGGGAGAGCTACATTGTCAGTCAGTACTGAGGGAGCAATGCACTGTCGGAGGGTTAGTACTGAGGGAATGCTGTACTGTCACATAGTCAGTACTGAGGGAGCGCTGCACTGTCGGAGGGTCAGTACTGAGGGAGCACTGCACTCCGAGTCAGTGCAGCAGTCACTCAGTACTGCCCGTCCGACAGTGATGTGCTCCCTCAGTACTTTCCCTCCAACAGTGCAGTGCTACCTCAGTACTGACTCTCTCACAGTGCAGCACTCCCTCGGTACTGAATCTCTCACAGTGCAGCACTCCCTCAGTACTAACTCTCTGATAGGGCAGCACTCACTCAGTACTTTCAGAGAGTCAGTACTGAAGGAGTGCTGCACTGTCGGAGGGGCAGTGCTGAGGGAGTGCTGCACTGTTGGAGGGGCAGTGCTGAAGGAGTGCTGCACTGTCGGAGGGCCAGTACTGAGGCAGCATTGCATTGTCAGAGAGTCAGTACTGAGGGAGTGCTGCTCTCTCGGAGGGGCAGTACTGTGGAAGTGCTGCAAATGTGCAGGGTGTATTTACTGTATTTTCCATTAGAGGGAGCCAAAGGTTCACATCATATTAGACGTTTTACGGGCCATCCAGCAGATAAAACCAACGATATTGGATTTATACTACTTGTATATGCAAGTAAGGGAATCAGTGAGGAAGAGCAATTCATTGGGTACAACACAGAGGGAATAGAAACTGGCACTGAAATACCTGTGGGCATTGAGCAATGGTGGAGTACATGGGTGGCAGGGGCTCATTTTTAATGCAGTTGCCTGGGGGTTAAGCTGGGGGACAGATCGACTACCCGTTACAGAACCTGCGCAAGTTTCATTTCATTGATTTGAACAGCCGTGAGGCATAACAATGTTTAGGGCCAGCAAGCCTCTCCCCGTCTCACTGATCACCGCCTCACCATATCCCTCGACCCCACTTACCCACCACCTCATTATGGCCGGGATCTTCCTTACCTCGGCGGGTCCGGGGTGGGCGATGTCGGTCGCAGCTCCGCTACTGGCTCCATCCCGCTATCCAAAATGAATTTTCATTAATAAGACTTGTTAAGGCCGCCCAGTGCGTTTCCCGGTCCAATTAGAGGATGCGGGTCTGGTGACATCATTCATGATGCGTCATCAGCCAGTTTCCTAAAAGGGACAATGGCCAACTTACTTTTGACATTTGAGCTGTCGGTGTTCGATAGCACTGAAGTGCTGCAAACACTGACAATGACTGCACAGAGGTGCAGGGCTGCACCCAGGTTCTCCCATGACAGACCCGACATTGGGAAAGGGATGTGGGTGTCGCTGGCAAGGCCAGCATTTATTGCCCATCCCTAATTGCCCTTGAGAAGGTGGTGGTGAGCTGCCTTCTTGAACCGCTGCAGTCCGTGTGGTGAAGGTACTCCCACAGTGCTGTTAGGGAGGGAGTTCCAGGATTCTGACCCAGTGACGATGAAGGAACGGCGATATATTTCCAAGTCAGGATGGTGTATAACTTGGAGGGGAACTTGGAGGTGGTGGTGTTCCGATGTGCCTGCTGCCCTTGTCCTTCTAGGTGGTAGAGGTCGCGGGTTTGGGAGGTGCTGCCGAAGAAGCCTTGGCGAGTTGCTATAGTGCATCTTGTAGATGGTACACACTGCAGCCACAGTGCGCCGGTGGTGGAGGGAGTGAATGTTTAAGGTGGTGGATGGGGTGCCAATCAAGCGGGCTGCTTTGTACTTGATGGTGTCGAGCTTCTTGAGTGTTGTTGGAGCTGCACTCATCCAGGCAAGTGAAGAGTATTCCATCACACTCCTGACTTGGGCCTTGTAGATATCCCTCAACCTCACCTCTTTGCTGGACACGGCTAATTGTCGTCTTGATCCAGTTTATATTGTTCACTTCAGTGGCCTCCCTCGTAACATATCCACAACTCAATGACTCTTTGGCTGAACCATTTGGCCATCTCAATCCGAAATCACTTCATTTTTAACTTGCACCGTCTTGTGTTTAAACTGCTCGCTTTACGGAGAAATTTGTTTCAATCAGTCAATCTGATCCTTATGCTGAAAGCTTCAGTGAGGAATACTATAACAGCAGCGAGGAATGACTGATGAAAGACCTTCTGAGCCATGGGATAAAACAATCGCACAGGCGGCCCTGAGCTGGTTGTACCAAGACACAACTCCATGGATCGTTCGAAGCTGGGTTACCCAGCAGGATTGAGGGATGGATTATCAACATCAACGACTGGTTGGGGACACAGGTAGGAGCCTAGCAACAGATCGCCTGCATTTACTTTGGCGTGCGCACTGAGGGCCGCTAAGAGGAACTACGCCTCAGAAAATTGTGTACTAAATGTAACTAATTTAAAAAGTGATATTGCACAATTACCCAGCAAATCCTTTTTGAGCCGCGAGTCATGAAGACATTTAGGGGGTGAAAAACAGGCAGTAAGGAGTCAGATGGCCATTATACACCCCGCCGAATTTCACTCTCCATTGAAGTCAGTAGAGAGTAATACTGAGCGGGGTGTAAAACTGGCATTCCACCCGATCGCATGGGTTTCCCATCCAGTGAATTAGGTTAAAAGTATTCCCCTGGTCACTAGCCAATGAGCCTGTTGGAAACTACATGTGTGCAATAGTTATGACACCCCGTCCCTCCCATTCCCCCCTCCCATTCCCCCCTCCCATTCCTCCTCTCCCATTCTCCTCACCCTCTCTCCCATTCCTCCTCTCCCATTCCCCCCTCCCATTCCTCCTCTCCCATTCCCCCCTCCCTCTCTCCCATTCCCCCCTCCTATTCGCCCCCTCCCATTCCCCCACCCCCCTCTCATTCCCTCCACCCTCTCTCCCATTCCCCCCTCCTATTCGCCCCCTCCCATTCCCCCCTCCTATTCGCCCCCTCCCATTCCCTCCACCCTCTCTCCTATTCTCCCATTCCCATTACCCCCTCCCATTCCCCTCTCCTATTGACCCCCTCTCATTCCCTCTACCCCCTCTCCCATTTCCCCCACCCTCTCTCGCATTCCCCACTCCATTCCCCCTCCATTCCCCCCATTCCCTCCGCGCTCTCCCCATTTCACCCCCATCCCCTGCCGCCCAATCAAAGTCATATGTCCTTCCAAACTCACTATTTGGGTTCATGAAGAATGGCCCCTTGAAGTAGGGGTCCTGTCCTTGGGAACTGTACCCCAATCTCAATCAGTGGGAGGAGGGGAGAATGTTGGAGTCAAGGCGTCAACAAAGGCTTAAAATCCATACAAGTTAGGTAAGAAACAGGGTAGAGAACTCTATTACATAGAATATACAGCACAGAAACAGACCATTCAGCCCAACTAGTCTGAGCTGGTGTTATATTCCACACGAGTCAACAGAGAGAGCTCTGTCAACAGTATTACAAATAATATGTAATAGCAGTCAATAAAACCCAGTGCTGGTACTGAGAACATTGGTGTATAACCACTGGGGACTTCAAAATTGTCGATTCTTTCTATTCTCGAGATGGAGAGTATTGTTCGTTCTTTTTTGTTGTACAAATCCAATTAAATTTCAGCCAGAACCAAAACAGCTTCAACAACTGATTTGAAAAAAAGTGCAGTAATCCTGATTTTAAATAAGGGCTGGGAATGGCCATCCTTTATCTGAATTGAAATTGTAATTTTGTTCTACATCAAACCATTGTAGTGTATGAACTATTTAAAGAAACAGACCTCGGAGCATAATAAAGGCTGCACTAGAAACCAGCTCTGTGTTCCTTCACGCTCTGAAGCTTCTTACAGAATTTCAGATTTCGGATGGATTAAAGACACAGCCAAACAAAGAAAATCTCTCTGGTGTGGACCTGTCCAGGGTCAACTCTAGATACAAACCCCAACTATCCGGGGTCAACTCCAGGTACAAACTCCAACCGTCCAGGGTCAACTCCAGGTACAAACTCCAACCGTCCAGGGTCAACTCCAGATACAAACTCCAACTGTCCAGGGTCAACTCCAGGTACAAACTCCAACCGTCCAGGGTCAACTCCAGATACAAACAACAACTGTCCAGGGTCAACTCCAGGTACAAACTCCAACCGTCCAGGGTCAACTCCAGATACAAACTCCAACCGTCCAGGGTCAACTCCAGATACAAACTCCAACCGTCCAGGGTCAACTCCAGATACAAACTCCAACTGTCCAGGGTCAACTCCAGGTACAAACTCCAACTGTCCAGGGTCAACTCCAGGTACAAACTCCAACCGTCCAGGGTCAACTCCAGATACAAACTCCAACCGTCCAGGGTCAACTCCAGATACAAACAACAACTGTCCAGGGTCAACTCCAGGTACAAACTCCAACCGTCCAGGGTCAACTCCAGATACAAACTCCAACCGTCCAGGGTCAACTCCAGATACAAACTCCAACCGTCCAGGGTCAACTCCAGATACAAACTCCAACCGTCCAGGGTCAACTCCAGATACAAACTCCAACCATCCAGGGTCAACTCCAGATACAAACTCCAACCGTCCAGGGTCAACTCCAGGTACAAACTCCAACTGTCCAGGGTCAACTCCAGATACAAACTCCAACCGTCCAGGGTCAACTCCAGATACAAACTCCAACCGTCCAGGGTCAACTCCAGGTATAAACTCCAACCATCCAGGGTCAACTCCAGGTATAAACTCCAACCATCCAGGGTCAACTCCAGATACAAACTCCAACCGTCCAGGGTCAACTCCAGATACAAACAACAACTGTCCAGGGTCAACTCCAGATACAAACTCCAACCGTCCAGGGTCAACTCCAGATACAAACTCCAACCGTCCAGGGTCAACTCCAGATACAAACTCCAACCGTCCAGGGTCAACTCCAGATACAAACTCCAACTGTCCAGGGTCAACTCCAGATACAGACTCCAACCGTCCAGGGTCAACTCCAGATACAAACTCCAACCGTCCAGGGTCAACTCCAGATACAAACTCCAACCGTCCAGGGTCAACTCCAGATACAAACTCCAACCATACAAGATACAAAGGTTCAATTTGAACAGTGCCCACCAACGCGCTTCTGCCATCCGCCATTTTAAGAGCACCGTTTTTGGTTGGGGGTGGGGGGTCTTTGATACGTGCAAGTTGGGGTTCTATTAGACAATTAGGGCCCCCATGCGACTTTAGCTCTTGATCAAGGAAGTTGCACACGGTGCTGGTCCTGCCAGTGACCCCTGGCGGCAAGCTGGAGCTAGGACAGTAGGGCCCAAGGAAGGAAACACATTTTAATATTTTAATCATTTCCTTATAGGCCAGGAGGAGCAGGAGTGAGCCCATGATTTCGCGAGATCCATTCCTGTGGGAACGCCAGAAAATGAAGTTGCCCCAATCCATTTAACTCAGTTGGTAGCCCACAGTGATAGATTGGTAGCCCACAGTGATAGATTGGTAGCCCACAGTGATAGATTGGTAGCCCACAGTGTTAGATTGGTAGCCTACAGTGTTAGATTGGTAGCCCACAGTGTTAGATTGGTAGCCCACAGTGATAGATTGGTAGCCCACAGTGTTAGATTGGTAGCCCACAGTGATAGATTGGTAGCCCACAGTGATAGATTGGTAGCCCACAGTGATAGATTGGTAGCCCACAGTGATAGATTGGTAGCCCACAGTGTTAGATTGCTGGCCAACAGTGTTAGATTGGTAGCCCACAGTGTTAGATTGGTAGCCCACAGTGTTAGATTGGTAGCCCACAGTGTTAGATTGGTAGCCCACAGTGATAGATTGGTAGCCCACAGTGATAGATTGGTAGCCCACAGTGATAGATTGGTAGCCCACAGTGATAGATTGGTAGCCCACAGTGATAGATTGGTAGCCCACAGTGATAGATTGGTAGCCCACAGTGATAGATTGGTAGCCCACAGTGATAGATTGGTAGTCCACTTCTACTTAGGCAGCCCCTTGGAACCGAGGATGACTTGCTTCCACACTAAAATGAGTTCTCAGGTGGCTGGTGAGTCCAATGCGGGACCTACAGTCTCTGTCACAGGTGGGGCAGACGGTGGTTGAAGGGGCCGGGGGGTGGGGTGCTTGGGTTGACGTGCGCTCCTTCTGCTGTTTGCGCTTGGCTTCCGCTTGCTCCCAGCGAAGAGACTCGAGTTGTTCGGCGCCTTCCCGGATGCTTCTCCTCCACTTTGTGCGGTCTTGGGCCAGGGGATTCCCAGGTGTCGGAGGGGATGTTGCACTTTTTCAAGGAGGCTTTGAGGGTGTCCTTGAAATGTTTCCTCTGCCCACCTGGGGCTCTCCTGCCGTGTCGGAGCTCCGAGTAGAGTGCGTGTTTTGGGAGTCTCGTATCAGGCATGCAGATGATGTGGCCTGTCCATCGGAGCTGATCGAGCGTGGTCAAAGCTTCGATGCTGGGGATGTTGGCCTGATCGAGAACACTGACGTTGGTGCGCCTATCCTGCCAATGGATTTGCAGGATCTTGCGGAGGCAGCATTGGTGGTACCTCTCCAGTGCTTTGAGGTGCCTGCTGTACATGGTCCATGTCTCTGAAGCATACAGGAGGGCGGGAATCACTACTGCACTGTAGACCATGAGCTTGGTGCTGGGTTTGAGGTCCTGGTCTTCAAACACTCTCTTCCTCAGGCGACTGAAGGCTGCACTGGCACACTGAAGGCGGTGTTGGACTTCATCATCGACGTCTGCCCTTGTTGACAGTAGGCTCCCGAGGTATGGAAAGTGGTCCACGTTGTCCAAGGCCTCGTCGTGGATTTTGATAATCGGGGGGCAGTGCTGTGTGGCGGGGGCAGGTTGGTAGAGGACCTTTGTCTTACAGATGTTTAGTGTAAGGCCCATGCTCTCATACACTTCGGTGAAGGTATTGACATTGGTTTGGAGTTCGACCTCCGAGTGTGCGCAGACGCAAGCGTTATCTGCATACTGTAATTCGATGACAGAGGATGGGACGACCTTGGATCTGGACTGGAGGCGATGGAGGTTGAATAGTTTCCTGTTTGTTCTGTAGATTAGCTCCATTCCAGCGGGGAGCTTACTGAGGGTGAGATGGAGCATTGCAGCCGGGAAGATCGAGAAGAGCGTTGGTGCGATGACACAGCCTTGCTTGACTCCAGTCCGTACGTGAATTGGGTCTGTGGTAGATCCGTTGGTCAGGATCACGGCTTGCATGTCATCGTGAAGCAGGCGGAGGATGGTGACAAACTTTTGAGGGCAGCTGAATTTGAGGAGGACACTCCATAATCCCTCACGGTTGACAGTGTCGAAGGCTTTTGTGAGGTCAAAGAAGGCCATGTACAGCGGTTGGTGCTGTTCCCTGCATTTCTCTTGTAATTGACGTGCGGTGAAGATCATGTCCATTGTGCCCCTTAGTGGGCGGAATCCGCATTGCGACTCTGGGAGGAGCTCTTCAGCCACTGGGAGAAGGCGATTGAGGAGAATTCGTGCGATGACTTTCCCTGTGGCAGACAGCAGGGAAACTCCTCTGTAATTACCGCAATCGGACTTGTCACCTTTCTTGAAGATGGTCATGATTACGGCGTCTCTGCGATCCCCTGGCATGCTCTCCTCCTTCCAAATAAGAGAAATCAGTTCATGTATTCACGCCAATAGTGCTTCTCCGCCATGCTTTAGTGCCTCGGCGGGGATTCCATCTGCTCCCGAGGCCTTGTTGTTCTTCAGTTGTCGGATGGCCTTTTCAACCTCATGCCGGGCTGGGGTTCTGCTGAGGTGGTGGCGGGTAGCATGCTGGGGGATGGAGTTGAGGACACTCGCGTCGAAGATAAAGTCTCGGTTAAGGAGATCTTCGAAGTGCTCCTTCCAGCGGGCACTGACTGCCTCTTTGTCCTTGATGAGTACCTCTCCGTTCTTGGCCCGCAGTGGGGTAGGACCTTGGGTGCTTGGGCCGTAAGTGGTCTTGACTGCGCTAAAGAATCCACGCACGTCGTGGTTGTCGGCCAGCTGCTGGATCTCCTGCGCTTTCTCCACCCACCACCTGTTCTTTAGGTCACAAGTTTTTTGTTGGACCTCAGCTTTCAGGCGTCTGTAGAGCTGCTTTCTTGCTCTCGAGTTGTGTTGCTGTTTCCAGATCATGAATGCTGTGCACTTGCGGCTTATTAGCTCCTGGATCTCCTGGTCATTCTCGTCGAACCAGTCTTGGTGTTTCCTGGTCGAGTGACCGAGCGTCTCTTCACAGGTGCTGATTATGGAGGCCTTGAGTGCAGACCAGGCGCTGTGAACACTCTGTGTCTCTGAATCACTGGGGGTCGTCAGGTTGGTTATGAGGCGCAGGCTGAATAAGGCTTTCTTAGCAGGGTCTTTGAGTGCTCCAGCGTTGATTTTCCTGCGGCATTGTTTCTGTTGCCGCCGCTGTTTTGGGGCTACATTGATGGAAATGACGGAGCGGATTAGGCGGTGATCTGTCCAGCAGTCGTCAGCTCCTGTCATGGCGCGGGTGATGAGGACGTCCTTGCTGTCCCTCGCTCGGACGATGACGTAGTCCAGCAGATGACAGTGCTTGGAGCGAGGGTGTTGCCATGAAGCCTTGTACTTGTCTCTCTGATGGAACAAGGTGATGGTTATGACAAGGCCATGTTCTAAGCATTTCGTCAGGAGGAGGTTAGCGTTGGAGTTGGCTTTTCCTACCCCCTTCTGCTGATCACACCTCCCCAGAGGTCTGTGTCCTTTCCAACTCTGGAGTTGAAGTCGCCAAATAGGATCAACTTGTCACCCGTTGGGACTCGGGTGCAGGGATTGTTCGAGGCTGGAGTAGAATTCCTCTTTGGTCTCGTCTGTGGCTTCCAGTGTTGGGGCACATGCACTGATGACCGTAGCGCACTGGTTCCAGGCTAGGGTGAGCCGAAGAGTCATGAGACATTCGTTTATACCGCAAGGGGAGTCTCTGAGACGTCCAAATAGCTCATTTTTTATGGCGAAGCCTACCCCATGGAGGCGGTGTTCTTCTTCAGGTTTGCCTTTCCAGAAGAAGGTGTAGCCACCGCCTTGCTCCTTGAGCTGGCCTTTCCCTGCCCGTCGGGTCTCACTTAGGGCGGCGATGGCGATGTCTATGTCAAAACGTCCGGGCTCCCGGGCAACGATAGCAGTATGGCGTTCCGGTCTGTCACTGTTGGGGTTGTCCATGAGGGTCCTGACGTTCCAGGTCCCGAACTTCATTTTAAAGGGTGGAAGATGCCTGTGTGTGAATTCTTTTAACGTGGGGTGGCCGTTGCACACCAGCTACCACACGGGCTTGACAGAGCAAGATCTTGGTCCAATGGCAAGGGGATCCAAGACGATTGGAGACCAGGCTCTGCTACATCGGCCTAGCACACACACACACAAACATATTCCTACTGTCCTCCTCCCCGCATTCTTAGATTGGTAGCCCACAGTGTTAGATTGGTAGCCTACAGTGTTAGATTGGTAGCCCACAGTGTTAGATTGGTAGCCCACAGTGTTAGATTGGTAGCCCACAGTGTTAGATTGGTAGCCCACAGTGTTAGATTGGTAGCCCATAGTGTTAGATTGGTAGCCCACAGTGTTAGATTGGTAGCCCACAGTGTTAGATTGGTAGCCTACAGTGTTAGATTGGTAGCCTACAGTGTTAGATTGGTAGCCCACAGTGTTAGATTGGTAGCCCACAGTGTTAGATTGGTAGCCTACAGTGATAGATTGGTAGCCCACAGTGATAGATTGGTAGCCCACAGTGTTAGGTTGGTAGCCCACAGTGTTAGATTGGTAGCCTGTAGCGTGAAATTGGGAGGCTGTAATATTAGTTTTGTAGCCTGTAGTTTAAAATTGTTATCCTCCAGTGTTAGACTAGTAGCCTGATGCAGGTTTTAAGGATAATTTTAAAGGAGAAGAGAGAAGTAGAGAGGCAGACATTTTAGGGATGGAATTCTAGAATTTCGTGCCCAGAGGGCTGAAAGCATGGCCAATGGTAAGGCGAGGGATGTGGTGGATACACGCAGAGATCTCGGAGGGTTGTAGGGCTGGAGGAGGTTACAGAGATTGGGAGGGGCGAGGTCATGGTGGGATTTGAATCCAAGGATGAGTATTTTAAAATCGAGATGTTGCTGGACTGGGAGCCAATGTAGACCAGTGAGCACAGGGGTGATGGGTCAGTTAGGATACGGGCAGCAGAGTTTTAGATGAGCTTAAATTTACAGAGGGTGGAAGATGGGAGGCCGGCCAGGAGGGCGTTGGAATATTCAAGTCTGGAGGTACCCAAAGCATGGGTGAGGGTTTCAGCAGCAGATGAGCAGAGACAGGCAATATTACAGAGGTAGAAGTAAACGGTCATTGTGATGGAGAGGATATGAGGTTGGAAGCTCAACTCAGAATCAAATAGGACAACATGGTTGTGAACAGTCTGGTTCAGCCTGAGACATTGGCCAGGGAGGCGAATGGCTTCGATGACTGAGGATAGGACTTTGTGGCGGGGACCGAAGACAATGGCTTCAGTTCTCCCACTGTTTAATTGGAGGAAATTTTGACTCATCAAGGACTGGGAGTCAGACAAGTAGTTTGACAGCACAGAGACAGTGGAGGGGTCAAGAGTGGTGGTGGGGAGGTAAGAGCTGCGTGTCGTCAGCGTATATGTGGAACCTGAAGTTGTGTTTTCAGATGATGTCACCGAGGGGCAGCGTGTAGATGTGGGATAGGAGATGGCCAAGGATAGATCCTTGGGGCACTCCAGAGAAAACTGTACAGTGGTGGGAAGAGAAACCATTGCAGTAGATTCTCTGGCTATGACTGGATAGATAAGAAAGGAACCAGGCGAGTGCAGTCCGACCCAACTCAACAACGGAGGAGAAGCGTTGGAGGAGGATGGTGTGGTCAGCCATGTTGAAGTCTGCAGACAGGTTGAGAAGGATGAGGAGGGAGAGTGCACCACGGTCATAGTCACAGAGAATGTCATTTCTGACTTTGATTAGGGCCGTTTCAGCGCTGTGGCAGGGGTGGAATTGCGGGAAAGGTGGACATGAATTTGCGACGCGGCAACACAGTGAAGGAATTTGGAGAGGAAAGGGAGGTTGGAGATGTGGCGGTAGTTTACAAAGACAGAGGAGTCAAGGGTGGGGTTTTTGAGGAGCGGGGTGATGACAGCAGATTTGGAAGGGACGGTATTCTCAGAACTCCTCCCACTCTAATAACCCCGCCCACTCGAATAACCCCGCCCACTCTAATAACCCCGCCCACTCTAATAACCCCGCCCACTCTACTAACCCCTCCCACTCTAATAACCCCGCCCACTCTAATAACTCCTCCCACTCTAATAACCCCGCCCACTCTACTAACCCCTCCCACTCTAATAACCCCGCCCACTCTAATAACTCCTCCCACTCTAATAACCCCGCCCACTCTAATAACTCCTCCCACTCTAATAACCCCGCCCACTCTATTAACTCCTCCCACTCTACTAACCCCGCCCACTCTACTAACTCCTCCCACTCGAATAACCCCGCCCACTCTAATAACTCCTCCCGCTCTAATAACCCCGCCCACTCTAATAACTCCTCCCACTCTAATAACCCCGCCCACTCTAATAACCCCACCCACTCTAATAACCCCGCCCACTCTAATAACCCCGCCCACTGTAATAACCCCGCCCACTCTAATAACTCCTCCCACTCTAATAACCCCGCCCACTCTAATAACTCCTCCCACTCTAATAACCCCGCCCACTCTAATAACTCCTCCCACTCTAATAACCCCGCCCACTCTAATAACCCTGCCCACTCTACTAACCCCTCCCACTCTACTAACTCCTCCCACTCTAATAACTCCTCCCACTCTACTAACCCCTCCCACTCTACTAACTCCTCCCACTCTACTAACCTCGCCCACTCTAATAACTCCTTCCACTCTAATAACAACACCCACTCTAATAACTCCTCCCACTCTAATAACCCCGCCCACTCTAATAACTCCTCCCACTCTAATAACCCCGCCCACTCTAATAACTCCTCCCACTCTAATAACCCCGCCCACTCTACTAACCCCTCCCACTCTACTAACTCCTCCCACTCTAATAACAACGCCCACTCTAATAACTCCTCCCACTCTAATAACCCCGCCCACTCTAATAACTCCTCCCACTCTAATAACCCCGCCCACTCTACTAACCCCTCCCACTCTACTAACTCCTCCCACTCTAATAACAACGCCCACTCTAATAACTCCTCCCGCTCTAATAACCCCGCCCACTCTAATAACTCCTCCCACTCTAATAACCCCGCCCACTCTAATAACCCCGCCAACTCTAATAACCTCGCCCACTCTAATAACCCCGCCAACTCTAATAACTCCGCCAACTCTAATAACCTCGCCCACTCTAATAACTCCTCCCACTCTAATAACCCCGCCCACTCTAATAACTCCACCCACTCTACTAACCCCTCCCACTCTACTAACTCCTCCCACTCTACTAACTCCTCCCACTCTACTAACCCCGCCCACTCTACTAACCCCGCCCACTCTTATAACCCTGCCCACTCTAATAACTCCTCCCACTCTAACTCTGCCCACTCTAATAACCCCTCCCACTCTAATAACCCCTCCCACTCTAATAACCCAACCCCGCCCACTCTAATAACCCCGTCCACTCTAATAACCCCGCCCACTTTAATAACCCCTCCCACTATAATAAGCCCGCCCACTCTAATAACTCCTCCCACTCTAATAACTCCTCCCACTCTAATATCTCCGCCCACTCTAATAACCCCACCCACTCTAATAACCCCACCCACTCTAATAACCCCTCCCACTCTAATAACCCCTCCCACTCTAATAACCCCGCCCACTAATATCTCCTCCCACTCTAATAACCCCTCCCACTCTAATAACCCCTCCCACTCTAATAACTCCTCCCGCTCTAATAACCCCGCCCGCTCTAATAACCCCGCCCACTAGTAACCCCACCCACTCTAATAACCCCGCCCACTCTATTAACCCCTCTTATCTTGACTACAAACTTCGCTCTTATCCCAACCTACCAGAGAACAATTATTGAATCTCTGTTACTACTGGAAACCTTTCAAAATTGGTGACAGATCTGGACCTGGATTCCTTTCCCATTATGGGATGTATTATGACGTCCTCCTAACATGGTAACAGATCCCGTACTATTTCTTACCTCAACGCTACCATCACTAAACCTTTTACTTTCTATGGCTGTGATCGTGTCTTTAGTTGATAAGGCAACCCCACCCTTCTTTCCTTCTCTGTTTCTCCTGCATCCTTAACAGTGTCTTACCCGAGAGCTCTCAGTCCATTTTCAGTGCTACACAATAACAGGTTTTTCAATTTAAATCTAATACATAATAAACAATTGCAGATCCAGCTGATTTGAATAAGGTTGTAATGTTATGTTTGACCGGTTCTGCTTATTTTACACAAAGTATAAAGCTGGCAGGGACTCTTCAGACAACTCACAAATTCAAGGCAGCCAGAAAACAAAGCAGGGTCAACAATGTGGGGCTCGAGACCCATCCACACAGACACCGCGATGTGGGGCTCGAGACCCATCCACACAGATACCTGTGTGTGGCATGTCTCCTCAGAATATTGTATCTCTAAGAGGCACAACGCTTTACATAGCAATTAGGCCCCTGTATTCGCCCAGCAAAGTGTAATTTTTTTTAATAGGATTGCGGTTTTCATTGTCCTTTCTCTCTGATGTAGACACAAGAGCTAATCACACGGGATACAGCTGCTCCATTGAGCTGGGCACACTCTCCAAGAGCAGCTAGATACACAGAGTCTTGGTGGGAGATAAGGGCTGCTCTTCCACAGGAGCCAATAACACGGCTGCTCTCAGCTTTGCTAATTGAGCTGTGGTTTCTGCAGGTCTTTGGAGAGCTGTTTTGTTTTCAGCACAGCAATAAAGTCACAGGAGGATACTTCACGAGTGAACTTCCTTTCTCCGCTAATTTTATCAAAAAGGTTGATGTGAGTATAAAGCAGTGTACTGGATGGAGAGAATGCCTGCAATTTATACAGCGCCCATCACACCTTGAAGCGCTTCACGTACAATGAATTCCTTTGAAATCCAGCCAACTTGTACACAGCAAGATCCAACAGACAGCACTCAGACGATTGACCAGTTAATCTGTTTTATGGTGATGTTGACTGAATGATGCCCAGGGCACTGGAAGAATTCCTATTCTTCTTTCCAAATTGCCTGTTGCATGTTTAAACGTCACCTGAACATGCGGATGGCTCTTGGTTTAATGAGCATCAGAAGAATGGCACCAATAACGATTCATTTTTTGGGACTTTTTTTTTCTCATGCTCAGGGCCAAAGACCATTCTCCCACAAGCCAGCCCTCGTTCCCTCTGAGCTGCAGTTTACACGCAGTGCGGTAGTTTTTGACTTTGTGCGATAGTGTAAAACGGGTGATAGCGAGTCGGCCGCCCGTTTCACATCTCCCGAGATTTATTCCTGTTGATTTCAATGGAAATAAAAATGGGGAGGAATGTAAAGCGGGCTGTTTATCCACTATCACACAAAGTCCAGGTCTACACCACTATCTGCATGATTGTAACAAGCCGAGAAGTTGAACAGCAGCCATTGCCACTGTATTCAGCTTACTAGATACATCATGCACCTTCACGTGATCTGCTTGATTTCAGAAGGACAAAAATGTGACAAAAATGGTGCATTTTTTCATGTGGTATATTGGTTTCTTCCTTTCTGTTGAGGTACATATGGGGTTAAGAACCTGGTCCAGTCACAGAAAATGGCCCACCTTATTTTCATACAATGGGGTTGAATTTCTATGGGGCTTCTCCTGATCGTCCATGTATCATTGGTGAAAAAGCTGTGGAAACGCCAGAAAAACGTCATAAATGGCATCTGTGCCATTCTTCTGGGTCTCCGTGGCTCTTCCACCAAAGCCACATGAACAATCAGGAGAAGCCCCATGGACATTCACCCCCAATACCCCAACAAGTACAATATATATTGTGCCTGGCCAGTTATCTGAGGAAGATCTGTGGGTTTTATTTGTGTGTATATATATATATACTTGTTCAGAGTTTTATATTGAGTTGAAGAATCACATCGATAAGTTGACTTTGTCCTGGTCATTTTTTTGAAAAATAATTCTCAGGATATCTTTTTCAAATTGGGTAGTCTACCTGAGACTATCAGAGATAGGTAGGCCAGATAGAAAATCAATGGGCAGCCAATCACAAACTGCCAAGAGAAGGTTAATATTCAGGGGTCTGTGTCCAGTCCAGTTTATATAGTGGTTTAGTGCTGCAGACACAACTCTTACTGTTCTATTGAATCTGAGGAAGATTAGTTAAGTCGTAAATCCACAGTGCGTCATTGCTTCTGTTCACTTATCCATTTCCTGTTTAACAAATCTGTTTGGCAGTTTATAGTTTAATTCATGGTCTAGTGTAATGTTTACTGCCTTTGAAAGTTAAGGAGGATCACTCGAGGGCACGTGATATAGCCAGTAGCTGAAATACCATAACAAGGGCGCTCTGTTCAAGCCCTTAGCTCACTACAAATGACCCCGGATGGGTACGCCACAGACCATGGAGAATAAGGGCTGACCTGCAGGTGTCGTCCTGAGATGCTGAACTGAAGAACGCTCAAACACATAACCAGCGCCTTAGGCTATAAACTATGATGAGCAATAAATAGAGCAGTGGAGACAAGCAGCAAATTTTCAGTAATATACAGAACTTAGCTATTGTTTCTCAAAAGACAAAGAGTAACAAACGGACATATCTCCAGTGCTAAAACTCAATTTAAACCAGACCTGAAACAAATTCTTTGATCGTGATTTTTCATGGGAGTTCGCAGTTCACCTTCCACAGAGCTTCCTACTTCTCTTTCCTGGATGGAAAAGCTGGACTTGGACTCCTTGAGATATATTCCCCAAATCCTTTTGACTGGAACAGAGGAAATTAAAAGTGCATCTCTCAATCCCATTTAGAGTGGCCAATCATAAATCAACTTTAAGGGACACATAGGATCTTTGAAGATAGAATTCAAACACCTGTCCTCTTCCCACAAATAAATTAATCTGTTTCAAACACTTTGGATGAACTATAAGACATTCCCTCATTTACAAACAGCAGTGGCAATAACCATTTGTATATCAAGCCCTTCCTGAAGTATTCTTTCAAAAAGTCTTTTGCAAAGTGCTGCATGAAAGGCTACTAAGCAAGATTTATTTGTCCTAACAAAGGTTGTGGCCCTTCAATGAGTATCCCCCAAGATCTTTCTCCGCTCGGTGCGCTTGAGTACACAGCCATGCATGGTGTGTGCATGCTTGGTGTTGCCCCTTGGTGTGCACAAGGCTGCTGAGTGGGAGAAAGATCCTGGGTGACAGACTCAATGAAGGTCCACAACCAGTGCTGCAACGCTATTGTGAAAGCAAATAGGGTGTTAGGATCGAAGCATCCCCAGCATCGAAGCTTTGACCACACTCGATCAGCTCCGATGGACAGGTCACATTGTCTGCATGCCCGATACGAGACTCCCAAAACAAGCGCTCTACTCGGAGCTCCGGCACGGCAAGAGAGCCCCAGGTGGGCAGAGGAAACGCTTCAAGGACACCCTCAAAACCTCCTTGAAAAAGTGTAACATCCCCACTGACACCTGGGAATCCCTGGCCTAAGACCGCACAAAGTGGAGGAGAAGCATCCGGGAAGGCGCCGAACACCTCGAATCTCTTCACCAGGAGCAAGCGGAAGCCAAGCGCAGGCAGCGCAAGGAGCGCACGTCAACCCAAGCACCCCACACACTCGCCCCTTCAACCACCGTCTGCTCCACCTGTGACAGAGACTGTAGGTCCCGCATTGGACTCATCAGTCACCTGCGAACTCATTTTTAATGTGGAAGCAAGTCATCCTCGGTTCCGAGGGACTGCCTAAGAAGAAGAAGTTAGGATGTATTGCCAAGACAAATAGATATAAAACAAGAAATATTATATTTTCTTCGTACAAGGCCTTGGTCAGACCTCATCTAGAACATTGTGTCCAGATTTGATCCCCGCATATGATGGGGAACAGAGACGCGCTGGAAAAGGTTAAGGTGGGGCGGGCAATGGATTGATACTTATTTTAAGGGCCTTTGGTTACCCGGACAAGCTAAGCTAGCTGGGGTTTTTTAATTAGGTAAAGCATAGACTTCAAGGAGATACGATTGAAAGCTTTAAAATAATGAAAAGATTAGACTCGGTCCAAGCGGATAGGCTATTTGAGCTCGATAGTCTAGGGAGAACCAGGGACATAAGTATAAGCTACGTAAGCATAAAAATAGGTTAGATGTTAGGAGTTACTTCATTTGCAGAGAGTCGTTGACATCTGGAAGAGGTTGGCGGAACATGCACTGAGTGTGGGATTACTACAAGTGTTCAGAAGCGAGCTGGTGAGTTCAGGAGAGTGATAGGTGGGGATTGGGAGATAGTCACCTGATTACTGTCATCTCCTGGAACTTGTTTGATCGCCTTTGGGGGGGTCACAGGCGAATTTGCCACAGTTCTTTTCCTAAACTGGCCTAAAGGTTTTTTTCTTTTTAACCATTACGAACCATCTAATCATCACTAACCACCAAATCACTTGTTAACCACTTAGCACTACTAAACATTTAATTATTACTAACCATCTAGTCACTGCTAACTACTTAACCACTACTAACAACCTAATCACTGTGAACCACTTAATTACTACTAACCATCTAACCACTATTAACCATCTGATCACTACTAACCATGCGATTGTTTTACCCTTAGGGTGTCCTGCACTGTGGGCTGTGGGCTGTGGTCCTTCACCTAAACTACTCAATAAAAATATTTAAATAAAATTTCCCATTACAGTTAAATACTTGGAACATAGGAATTGCTGGACGGAGAAAGACCGAGGACCGTCGAGATCCCCTGTCATCATCCTGGTAGTCACATGATCCAATGATAATGGAGCTGTTGTCTAATCACAGCAATCAATCTCTATCAATGAGTCGACAACAGAGCCAGACATGAGGCGAGAAAACCCCAGTGGTGGAGAGCTTTAGGAACCATCGGTCCAAAGTCACCTGTTCCTCCGAACGGTTGCCCTGGTGATGTGTGGCATAGAGGCTGCTTTTCATTCCGTTTGTGAAGGATTCACTTCACTGAACTCCATTAGATCTGTACACAGAGAGGCTGATTAATTTATTTTACATTTCTATTAATTTCTTTCAGCCTGGAACACATAATTAATAGACCTGTACATTATATTTAACTAAAGACGTAGTTTATCCCATTTTCTGCAGCATAATTTGCCTTTTTATTTTCAAATATCTCTCTCCCGTTGAATTGTTGTACTCATTGCAACAACAACTTGCTTTTATATAGGGCCTTTTAGGTAGAAAAACATCCCACGGTGCTGTGCAGATGCGTATCATAGGGAAGCTGGTCAATGCTATTATCCAGTGTCAGCATTGAGTGTTCCCAGGAGTAACCAGGTGTATTCTCTGCCTCAGTGAGGCTCATTAATTAAACCCAACCTCAGCAGATCCCCAGCAGCCATCTTGTTTTGTCAGCGGGTGTCAGCAGGTTGTTCAGTGATGGGGGGGAATTTCACCGTTGCCGCTGATCCTATCCTCATCTGACACGTGCACGGACATACAAACATGCAAGAAAGGGCAGGAGAGACCAGTTGGTGCATTGAGCTTGCCCTGTTCACCATCTAACCCATCCCTCCTTACCATAGCCCACCTCCCCACACCCCCAGCAAACATGCACCATCCTGAAGGCGCAATCGGTATCTCGCAACCCCATTGTGAGCTTCCCCACTGAGACGGGTGATGGTGAGGAGTCATCAGTGGTCATTGCCTAGCTGGCCGTCTCAAAACTTACAAGCCTCACATAGTCTTCCAGCTCATGTCCAGAAGAGATTGGCCTTAAGGCCCACACTTAAAACACCTGGGGGAGGCATTCTCTCCGCTAACCAGCCTAAACTTGGCTCCTATGACCTCAGGATGTCCCAAAGGGCTTCACAGCCAATGAAGTACTTTTGAAGAGTACTCACTGTTTCAATGCAGGAAACACGGCAGCCAATTCGCACACAGCAAGCTCCCACAAACAGCAATGTGATAATGACCAGATAATCTGTTTTGATTATGTTAGTTGAAGATAAATGTTGGCCGGGACATCAGGGAGAACTCCTTTGCTCTTCTTCAAAATAGTGCCATGGTAATTTTATGTCCACCTGAGAGGGCAGAGGTGGCCTCTGTTTAACATCTCTTTCGAAAAACAGCACCTCTGACAGTGCAGCACTCCGTCAGTACAGGCTTAAGAAGAACTCGATAATGAAGAATGCAAAGAAATTCAAGCCATTCACTTGGGTCTACAGAGGGAGCCAGAAATCTCAAGGAACAGCTGCAGAAGCTTAAAACAGAGACAAAGGGGCACTTCAGTTTAATGGTCCACTTCCAGTTGCAGGTGAATTTAACATTGAAAGCATTTGCTATTTCTCCAATTGCTCAGCAGCATTGAACCAAAATGCATCTAATTATCAACTGCTGTCAGCTATAGAAACTAGGACAGCCGCAGACCTTGGCAGCTGACCTTTCCAAAGGACCTGCGTATAATAATGGCACGTTGCCCTGGGAGGCACAACATGCAAAGTTTGTAGCTGTCAGTCAAATGGGCTGAAGCCCAGAGAGCGTTGCCCATGGCAGCTCATTAGCCAGGACTCACTGCTGGGATAACCATGGGAAGCAGCCAGACTGAGATACCAGTTATTAGTTGTTCCACTAATCACCGTGGAATGGGCGAGCAGACCTTCTTACTACTGATTGGATTGCCTGAATCCCATTGAGCTGCACCTGTGTATTATCCATGTTACATTCTTGTTCTGTATTACTTTAATATGTTAAGGTCATTTGCTAAACTGACTTCAAACTGAATGGTTAAAAACAAGACATGGAAATGGTACCGGACTTGTTGTGACTTCTGGTGTTAGATCAGAGAGAGGGCTAACTTTAAACTGATTGAATAAAACCTCTGTGCGTACCAGAGCTCAAGTCTTGGCTCCACTTCCTTCCTCATTGATATCTTGCCCGTCAATGACATGATCCGAGGTATGGGTTAGTTTCCATAGGTACGCTGATGACACTAAACTCCACCTCGCTGCTACCAATCGCACTTCAGGACTGTCACTGGATTGCCAGACTTCCTGTCTGACATCAAACCTCGGGTGAACTCCAACTTTTTACACTTCCATGCTAAGAAGACTGAAGCCATCTTGATCAGCTCCTGCCAGGATTGAGGTGCCTCAGGCTCCAACTCCATTAAACACCCCACTGCTTCCTGCTTGTTTGATGCTGAGCTGAGTCCCATACCACTCAATTTATTTGAGATTTGCAGCATAATTTCAGCAATCTTTCTGTGCATCCCACAAGTAATAGGATGAAATTCACAGGACATCGATCCCTCTTACAGTTGCTTCTGGCTGCACCCAGGCACATCACCTCTTATACAAAAAGCTCATGCACAGAGCTTGCTTCCGCTGGATATATAATCATGGACTCCAGTGACCCATCAATAAACTGGAGATCAATCAACATTTCTTATCCTGCTGCTTCCCAGTCAGCACCAACTTTATTCTCCTTTCCTTCCTAACTGTTCTCAGCCCCTCACTGAAAGAAAATAATAAAGAAGACTTGCATTTCTATAGAGCCTTTCACAACCTCAGGACATCCCAAAAACAGTAATAGCATGTCAATCTTTTTTTAGTGGTGTTGGTTGAGAGAGGAATGCTAGTCAGGGCACGAGGAGAGCTCCCGGCCCTTTTTTGAATAGCGTGATGGGATTTTTAACATCCCCCCTGAACGTCGTCTTAAAGGTGGCCCCTCCAACAGTGCAGCACTCTCCCCGACATTGCACTAAAGTGGCAGAAGATTACAACACTTAGGTATCAGCTGTGGCTCAGTGGTAGCACTCTCGCCTCTCGGTCAGAAGGTGGTGGGTTCAGAGACCCACTCCATAAGACTTGAGCACATAATCTAGGCTGACACTCCAGTGCGGTACTGAGGGAGAGCTGCACTGTCAGATGGTGCTGTTTTTCACGCGAATGTTAAACCGAGGCCCTGTCTGCCCTCTCAGGTGGACGTAAAAGATCCCACTGGCACTATTTGAAGAAGAGCAGGCCAATATTTATCCCGAACCCAACATCATGAAAACAGATGATCTGTTCATTAATAAAAACAGAAAATGCTGGAAGTACTCAGCAGGTCAGGCTGCATCTGTGGAGAGAGAAACAGAATTAATGTTTATTAACATTTCAGGTCAATGATCTTTCGTTGTTCTGATGAAAGTTCACAAGCCTGAAATGTTAACTCTGTTTCTCGCTCCACAGATGCTGCCTGACCTGCTGAATATTTCCAGCATTTTCTGTTTTTATTTCAGATTTCCAGCAGCCACAGTATTTTGCTTTTGTGTTGATCTTTTCATTATCTCATTGCTGTTTGTGGGACCTTGCTGTTTGCAAGTTGCCTGCCGCGTTTCCTACACTTCAAAAGTACTTAATTGGCTGTAAAGCACTTTGGGACGTTCTGAGATCGTAAAGACGCTATATAAATGCAAGTATTTCTTTTCTTTTTTTACATTGTCCTGCAGTTACTAGAAGTGAGAATCTCATTAGCTTCTGCACTGAAGCACAGCTAAAGATGGGAGGGCGGAGGTGAAGGTGGACCTGAACTGTATCTGACTCATTGAATTCCTCCTCGGTGACACTTAGCACTTCAGCGGTATGGAGCTCACTTTGAGGGGCCCTTGCTGGCCTCAATCCAATTTGCAATTGGTTGACTAACAAGGGCAATGTTGCTGAGACCGAGACTCTTCCTACCGCTGGCATTCAGACTTTGAAAAACATCTAAGAGGGAGAAGCAAGTTGTTCAGTGAGTCAACCGTCTCTTTGAAAGATTAAAAGGAGCCTCTGTCTGTGTACTTGTAACTCATTGAAAAGATAATATTTCATTTCTCAAAGTGCAGGCCACTGGTGACTGTTCTCAATACACAACCCCTGCAAAAATAACACTGAACCCAGGAATGACAATCTTTGACAAATTTCAAAAAAGTTCAATCTAAATGAATGGTAGTTAAAACATAAGAACATAATAACATAAGAAATAGAAGCAGGAGTAGGCCATTCAATAAGATCATGGCTGATCTGATCTTGGCATCAACTCCACTTTCCCGCCCGCTCCCCTATAGTTCAAATATCTGTCTATCTCAGTCTTAAATATATTCAATGACTCCACCTCCACAGCTCTCTGGGGTAGAGAATTCCAAAGATTCACAACCCTCTGAGAGAAGAAATTCCTCCTCATCTCCGTTTTAAATGGGCGACCCTTTATTCTGAAACTATGCCCCCTAGTTCTAGATTCCCCCATGAGGGGAAACATCCTCTCTGCATCTAACCTGTCAAGCCCCCTTAGAACCTTATATGTTTCAATAAGATCACCTCTCATTCTTCTAAACTCCAATGAGTATAGGCCCAACCTGCTCAACCTTTCTTCATAAGACAACCTCCTCATTTCAGGAATCAACCTCGTGAACCTTCTCTGAACTGCCTCCAATGCAAGTATATCCCTCCTTAAATAAGGAGACCAAAACTGCACGCAGTACTCCAGGTGTGGTCTCACCAATGCCCTGTACAGTTGTAGCAAGACTTCTCTACTTTTATACTCCATCCCCCTTGCAATAAAGGCCAATATTCCATTTGCCTTCCTAATTATTGCTGTATCTGCATGCTAACTTTTTGTGTTTCATGTACGAGGACCCCCAGATCCCTCTGAGCCTCCAGCGTGTTTATTCAGGAATACTGGAGCTACAGCTCCTGCTGCAATAGTCTGCATCAATGTGAAGTGGTTTGGACTTCACACATTGATGCAAGTTGTGTTGTGTAATTTGGTTGTAAAACCACCTTTTATACACTTTCGCATGACCACATTCTGCAGCCCAGTCCCACTACAAATAGTGCTGTGGGATCTTTTACACCCACCTGAGAGGGCAGACAGGGCCTCGGTTTAATGTTTCAGGAGTGCACTTAAATGTCGGCCTAGATCTTGTGCTCAAGCCTCTGGGACCTGAACCCACAACCTTCTGACTCAGAGGGGGGAGAGCTACCCACTGAGCCAAGGCTGACATGTGTGAAAGGAACAGTTGTCTGGTTCAGTTCACAAGGAGGCTCCATTCTTACACCCCGAGTTGTGCTATCATACAGGTAGATACAGGGCAGTGTGACTGAACTCCCTGAAAAGTACGGCAGTGTCGGACACCACTGAACTGAGAAGGTGTTAACGGCAGACCCGAATTCTTAACCGCTGTCTGGAGCCAAGCTGAGTCACTCTCTCCTTCACACTGTTGCTACACTTACAGTGTAACTGCAGCCGTAGACACATCCCAGGCTCGTCCAAGAGTTCAAACTCTCGACTGTCTGATCCAAAGAGATGTCAGCCGTGTTCTCTCACTGCCTGTCACTGCATGTGGGAAGCTCGTCCACATCACCCCTGGATTGGCAGAACCAGCAGGTCTGATTCCCCAAAACTTGGAATTCTTTCCGGAGAAAGGGAAAATGAATGCTGTTGACAGTTAACTTTAACTCTGTAAAAGTGACCATGAACATGGGAACATTAGGAGCTGTAAAGTTTCCAAAATTTGCAGATCCCCAAAACCTAAGGAAAAAGGACTTTGGAACTACCCCAGAGTGATAAAAATGCATTTGGGCCTAACGTAAGGAATTTAAGACCAAAACCATGCTTTGGCATTTTAAAAGGACATGTCTGGACATGTAAGGGAGAAAAGGCTGCACAGGACGTGGGTACAACCTCTGTAAATAGCAGTTTTGGGTATTGCATTGTCTGGGAATCGGGATGACCTCATTCAAGCCCCAGCAAACATTAACATTTGGACAATAGGCCCTGGGAGAAGGCAGCCCCACCCAAAACACAGGAACCATTAAAACATGCATAAAAATAGGAGTGCTAGGCCCAGCAAGAAACCCAAAACATGAGGACAATGCAAACTCCGATTAAACAACAGATCGACAGGACGCAAGCCATTTGACACTTAGTAAAGTCGTTACTGTTGACGAGGTCTTACAATGACCAGGATTTGATTTGGTTTTGACAAGGCCACTTCAATTTAGTATAATTGAAGGCCCATCAAGCAGTTACATCAGTTCAGTAAGAAGAGAGTTCAGGACAAGCAGGCAGAAGGCAATTTCCACAGTTCTGCAAGAAGGCAGTTCCACAGCTCGGAAGAAGACAGTTTAAACAGAGGCAGAGTTACAGCAAGAAGTTCAATAAAGAAGGCCAACAACTTCACAAGCAGACCGACACGCAAGAAGAAACCAGAGTGACTGCCTCAGTGACCATTGGACACCTCGCGGCAACAAGGGCCTTACGAAACCTCTTACTCAAAAGACTCTAAACCCTAACTCTAAACTGTCAAGGATTAGTTTGGTGAGCATTATCCCTGGTTCTCCAGAGTCCAACCTAGCTAGTGAAGTGGGATTGGGAGGGGTGAAGTATTCTTGTAATGTTATTTCCCTCGCTTGTACCGTGTGTTCCCCAACCTGTTTAAGTGCTAAGTGTGTTTTAAGTTTGTTACCTTTTCTTTTAATAAAAGTCAAAATTCTTTCATGGGAACCTGTTGTCTACTGCATCTTTATTCACAACCCCTAAATAAGTCCAAGGTCTGGAACCAGGGGCATGGGAGCGATTCGAACCGCTCACTGAGTCAGAGGTGAGGCTGACCCCTACCACACCACCCCCTACAGAGCAGGAGTAGGCTATTTCCCGCTTTTGCTCCATATCCCTTGATACCCTTACCTAACAAACATCTGGCGATCTGGTGGTGTCATGTTTCTGGATGCGAGCAGGCTGAACGCTCGGCCCACACACACACAATGGGTATGCGGTTATCCAATCGCTGGACTTCACGATCCTGCCCCAGCCCTCTGCGAAAGGCTGCGGACCAGAAAATAAAGCCTAGATGGATCAAAGGGCAGTGGAAATCTGGAACTTCCTCCCCAAAAAGCTGTTGAGGCTGGGGGTCAATTGAAAATTGCAAAACTGAGATTGATAGAGTTTTGTTTGGTAGGGGTATTAAGGGTTACAGAACCAAGGCGGAAAAATGGTGTTATGATACAGATCAGCCATGATCTAATGGAAAGGTGGAACAGGCTGGAGAGGTGGAATGGCCTCCTCCTGTTCCTATGTTTCTATGACCTTGGTCTTTTCTCATCTAGCAATTCCTACGTTCCTAATTCTATGCAGAGATCAAAGAGAAAAAAGGGTCACTTTGCCCTGTTTGTACTCAATTGCCTCGTTCAGAGAAAATAAACATCCCACAGATACTGAGTCACAGAAACCATTGGAGAGAGACGCTGTCTGCCAGAATACCTCCCAGACATAAAGCAGCTGGCTCTCAATGTGAATAATTCAGCAAGTCAGTCATTTCTCTCGTTCTCTCTCTCTTCCCTCGTGCTTGCAGCCGGGCAGGTGAGAGCACATTTGATTAAAATGTCTTTTTACATTCGAATGCGGTCTGAGAAATGTGCCCCGATTAATTATTTGGTGGTTTAATCCTATTAACTCTGAAGGTCTCACAAATTGTTTAAAGCTCACATTGTGCTTCAGGTGAATCCTCTTGTTGAGCTCTGGTACCAGTGCTGTTTATAGATTTGTTAATCTCGGTCCTTTTTAATCTTTTGGTGCATGATTTTTTTTTGTCATAGCTCCTGGGAATATCACATAGAAACTTCAAGGTTACACAACAGATAAGATGATTAATGCCCGAACCAACAGCTTCTCAGATATTACACTGCGTTCTTCTGTCTCCCTCTCCCCACACCTCATCTCCTTTCTCACTCTCATTGTACACCTTCAGTGTCATCATGTGCCAGCTGAGAGAACGTGTGTGAGCTCGACCCCCTTCACCACATTCAGTGACAGCCCCCACCCCCTGTAAGCCCCAAAGAGTGGGTCAGCAACATGGAGAAAAGCAGAATTACATTACATCAAACCGCAACTCACTCCCATCCGCAGTGAATTTCACTTTCGGGATGAGGGCTTGCTGGCATTTATTGCCCATCGCTAGTTGCCCTGAGAAGGTGGTGATGGGCATTCTCCTTGGACTGCTGAGTGACTTGTTAGACCACTTCAGGGAGCTGTTAAGAGTCAACCACATTGCTGCGGGACTGGAGTCACATATCGGCCAGACCAGGGAATGAGAGCAGCTTTCATTTCCTAAATGACATTAGTGAACCGGTTGAGTTTTAATGATAATCCGACAGCTTCATGATGACTTTTACTGATCCCAGCTATTTATTTCCAGATTTTTTTAAAAACTGAATTCAAATTCTCAAACAGCCCTGATTTGAACTCAAGTTCTGCTGGATTATTAGTCCAGTTATATAACCACTACACTACCATATCCTACCTGTAAGAAATTGAGTACAGGAGGGCACGGTGAGGGCAGATGCAGTATACGTCACAAACAGGCAGCTGGTATGCTCTTGCGAGTCTTGTACCACGGGGGTTTTCTGAATTCCAAGACTAGTTAGTGGAAGAAGCATTGCTCCCTGGGTTACTCTCACAGCTGGTCCAGAGTGGCAGCGGTGGGAGGAGATTTTCCCGTCTTTTGGCTGTGGATGGTGCAAGAAAGGAAATGAGGAAAGGACATCTTGAAAAATGGCAAACTATTTTCTCCCCAATTTCTCCACCTCCCCCAGAGTCTTACTGAGCTCTGGTTCTATGGATGGAGACAGCAGGTGAAGCAGGGTCAGCTCTACCTCAATGCTGGCAATGTTGCCCCTGAGCCAGACGGTTGGCGGTTCAGAGCCCCACTTGAGCACATCATGAGGAAGTGTTGCAATATCAGATGTGACACTAAACCAGACCTGCTCAGGGGGATGTTAAAGATCCCATGACACCGTTTGAAGAAAGCAAGGAGCTTCCCTGGTGCCCCGGCCAACATTCTTCCCTGAACAGAGTAGATAGAGAGAAACTGTTCCCATTGGCAGAAGGGTCGAGAACCAGAAAACACAGATTTAAGGTGATTGGCAAAAGAACCAAAGGCGACGTACGAAAAAACTTTTTTACGTAGCGAGTGGTTAAGATTTGGAATGCACTGCATGAAAGGGTGGTGGAGGCAGACTCAATCTTATCATTCAAAAGGGAGTTTGATAAGTATCTGAAGGAAAAAAATTTGCAGGGCTACGGGGAAAGGGCAGGGGAGTGGGACTAGCTGAGAGTCGGCATGGGCTCAACGGGCCGAATGGCCTTCTTCCGTGCCGTAACCATTCTATGATTCTATGATTCTAACCAACCCCACCCAAACAGATTATCTGGTCATGTATTCCATTGCTGTTTGTGAGATCTTGCTATGCTGTCATGACTAGACACATCTGATAAGTGGCAAGTGACATTTGTGCCACACAAGTGCCAGGCAATTACCATCTCCAACAAGAGAGAGTCCCATTGCTGAATCCCCCACCATTGATATCCTGGGGGTCACCATTGACCAGAAACTTAACTGGACCAGCCACATAAATACTGTGGCTACAAGAGCAGGTCAGAGGCTGGGTATTCTGCAGCGAGTGACTCACCTCCAGACGCCCCAAAGCTTTTCCGCCATCTACAAGGCACAAGTCAGGAGTGTGATGGAATACTCTCCACTTGCCTGGATGAGTGCAGCTCCAACACTCAAGAAGCTCAACACCAACCAGCACAAAGCAACCCGCTTGATCAGCACCCCATCCACCACCTTAAACATTCACTTCCTCCACCACCGGCGCACCGTGGCTGCAGTGTGTACCATCGACAAGATGCACTGCAGCAACTCGCCCAGGCTTTTTCAGCATCACCCCCCAAACCTGTGACCTCTACCACCAAGGGCAGCAGGCGCATGGGAACATCATCACCTCCAGGTCATCCTCCAAGTCACACTCCATCCTGACTTGGTCATATATCGTCATTCCTTCATCATCGCTCAGTAAAAATCCTGGAACTCCCTACCTAACTGCACTGTGGGAGTACCTTCACCACATGGTTGATGTAAGTGGTTTAAGAAGGTAGCCCACCACCACTTTCTCAAGGGCAACTAGGGATGGGCAATAAATGCCAGTCTTGTCAGTGACACTCACATTCCGAGGATGAACTAAAAGAAGTACAGAGTAAGGTCCCAGCACAATCCCAGTACAGAGTAAGGTCCCAGCACAGTCCCAGTACAGAGTAATGCCTTAGCACAGTCTCTGTACAGAGTAAGGTCCCAGCACAATCCCAGTACAGAGTACGGTCCCAGCACAATCCCAGTACAGAGTAATGCCTTAGCACAGTCCCAGTACAGAGTAATGCCTTAGCACAATCTCTGTACAGAGTAAGGTCCCAGCACAATCCCAGTACAGAGTAAGGTCCCAGCACAGTCCCAGTACAGAGTAATGCCTTAGCACAGTCCCTGTACAGAGTAAGGTCCCAGCACAATCCCAGTACAGAGTAATGCCTTAGCACAGTCCCTGTACAGAGTAAGGTCCCAGCACAGTCCCAGTACAGAGTAATGCCTTAGCACAGTCCCAGTACAGAGTAATGCCTTAGCACAATCTCTGTACAGAGTAAGGTCCCAGCACAATCCCAGTACAGAGTAAGGTCCCAGCACAGTCCCAGTACAGAGTAATGCCTTAGCACAGTCCCTGTACAGAGTAAGGTCCCAGCACAATCCCAGTACAGAGTAATGCCTTAGCACAGTCCCTGTACAGAGTAAGGTCCCAGCGCAGTCCCAGTACAGAGTAATGCCTTAGCACAGTCCCTGTACAGAGTACGGTCCCAGCACAATCCCAGTACAGAGTAAGGTCCCAGCACAGTCCCAGTACAGAGTAATGCCTTAGCACAGTCCCTGTACAGAGTAAGGTCCCAGCGCAGTCCCAGTACAGAGTAATGCCTTAGCACAGTCCCTGTACAGAGTAAGGTCCCAGCACAGTCCCAGTACAGAGTAATGCCTTAGCACAGTCCCTGTACAGAGTAAGGTCCCAGCACAATCCCAGTACAGAGTAATGCCTTAGCACAGTCCCTGTACAGAGTAAGGTCCCAGCACAATCCCAGTACAGAGTAATGCCTTAGCACAGTCCCTGTACAGAGTACGGTCCCAGCACAGTCCCAGTACAGAGTAATGCCTTAGCACAGTCCCTGTACAGAGTAAGGTCCCAGCGCAGTCCCAGTACAGAGTAATGCCTTAGCACAGTCCCTGTACAGAGTAAGGTCCCAGCACAGTCCCAGTACAGAGTAATGCCTTAGCACAGTCCCTGTACAGAGTAAGGTCCCAGCACAATCCTAGTACAGAGTAATGCCTTAGCACAGTCCCTGTACAGAGTAAGGTCCCAGCACAGTCCCAGTACAGAGTAATGCCTTAGCACAGTCCCAGTACAGAGTAATGCCTTAGCACAATCTCTGTACAGAGTAAGGTCCCAGCACAATCCCAGTACAGAGTAAGGTCCCAGCACAGTCCCAGTACAGAGTAATGCCTTAGCACAGTCCCTGTACAGAGTAAGGTCCCAGCACAATCCCAGTACAGAGTAATGCCTTAGCACAGTCCCTGTACAGAGTACGGTCCCAGCACAGTCCCAGTACAGAGTAATGCCTTAGCACAGTCCCTGTACAGAGTAAGGTCCCAGCGCAGTCCCAGTACAGAGTAATGCCTTAGCACAGTCCCTGTACAGAGTAAGGTCCCAGCACAGTCCCAGTACAGAGTAATGCCTTAGCACAGTCCCTGTACAGAGTAAGGTCCCAGCACAATCCCAGTACAGAGTAATGCCTTAGCACAGTCCCTGTACAGAGTAAGGTCCCAGCACAGTCCCAGTACAGAGTAATGCCTTAGCACAGTCCCAGTACAGAGTAATGCCTTAGCACAATCTCTGTACAGAGTAAGGTCCCAGCACAATCCCAGTACAGAGTAAGGTCCCAGCACAGTCCCAGTACAGAGTAATGCCTTAGCACAGTCCCTGTACAGAGTAAGGTCCCAGCACAATCCCAGTACAGAGTAATGCCTTAGCACAGTCCCTGTACAGAGTAAGGTCCCAGCACAATCCCAGTACAGAGTAATGCCTTAGCACAGTCCCTGTACAGAGTATGGTCCCAGCACAATCCCAGTACAGAGTAAGGTCCCAGCACAGTCCCAGTACAGAGTAATGCCTTAGCACAGTCCCTGTACAGAGTAAGGTCCCAGCGCAGTCCCAGTACAGAGTAATGCCTTAGCACAGTCCCTGTACAGAGTACGGTCCCAGCACAATCCCAGTACAGAGTACGGCCCCAGCACAGTCCCAGTACAGAGTAATGCCTTAGCACAGTCCCTGTACAGAGTAAGGTCCCAGCACAATCCCAGTACAGAGTAATGCCTTAGCACAGTCCCTGTACAGAGTAAGGTCCCAGCACAATCCCAGTACAGAGTAATGCCTTAGCACAGTCCCTGTACAGAGTAAGGTCCCAGCACAGTCCCAGTACAGAGTAATGCCTTAGCACAGTCCCTGTACAGAGTACGGTCCCAGCACAATCCCAGTACAGAGTAAGGTCCCAGCACAGTCCCAGTACAGAGTAATGCCTTAGCACAGTCCCTGTACAGAGTAAGGTCCCAGCGCAGTCCCAGTACAGAGTAATGCCTTAGCACAGTCCCTGTACAGAGTACGGTCCCAGCACAATCCCAGTACAGAGTACGGTCCCAGCACAGTCCCAGTACAGAGTAATGCCTTAGCACAGTCCCTGTACAGAGTAAGGTCCCAGCACAGTCCCTGTACAGAGTAAGGTCCCAGCACAATCCCAGTACAGAGTAATGCCTTAGCACAGTCCCTGTACAGAGTAAGGTCCCAGCACAGTCCCAGTACAGAGTAATGCCTTAGCACAGTCCCTGTACAGAGTACGGTCCCAGCACAATCCTAGTACAGAGTAAGGTCCCAGCACAGTCCCAGTACAGAGTAATGCCTTAGCACAGTCCCGGTACAGAGTAAGGTCCCAGCACAGTCCCAGTACAGAGTACGGTCCCAGCACAATCCCAGTACAGAGTAATGCCTTAGCACAGTCCCAGTACAGAGTAAGTTCCTAGCACAGTCCCAGTACAGAGTAAGGTCCCAGCACAGCCCCAGTAGACTTGTATTCCAGTGTTCTGTCTACATATATCCTTTCATGTTGTTAGTTTTTTAATTGCCTCTTCACATTGTCTAGCCATTGATGGTGCTGAGTGTGCTATTGGTCCCAGGTCTCTCTTGGAGTCTCCCGGCACTAATTCTATTGATTCATTTTCTATTCACATTGCACATTATTTCATCTGCCATCTGTCCACTCATTGCTTCAATTATCAACATCCTGAAAATCCTAAATTGTGTTCTTGGTTTCTGTGACTCTCCTTATTTTAGGATCATCTAGCAAGTTTGATAATCCTGCAATTAAAAACAGAAAATGCTGGAAACACTCAGCAGGTCAGACAGCCTCTGTGGAGAGAGAAACAGAGTTAACGTTTCAGGGCAATGGCCTTTCATCAGATGTTAGAGATGAACAGCATTTAAGCAAGTACAGAGCCAGGGAAGAGGGGGACAGGAAAGAACAAAGGGGAAAGGTATTTTCCTGCTCCTTTTCCCTGGCTCGGTACTTGCTTAAACTCTGTTCATCTCTAACATCTGATGAAAGGTCATCGCCCTGAAACATTAACACAGTTTCTCTCTCCATAGATGCTGACTGACTTGCTGAGTGCTTCAAGCATTCTCTATTATTATTTCAGATTTCCAACATCCTTAATATTTTGCTTTTTGCTTCATAACCCTGCAGTTATTTTTAGAATGTAGGCCAGTTATGTAGATAAGAAATAACAGAAGTTCAAGCTCTGATCCTTCGCTGCACTCCCCCCAGTCTGACAAGACATCTCCCACTTATACTGTCACATCCAAGCCCAACACTGTCCACATTTAACTTCCACACACACACACACACACGCTCCAGCAGCAATCACTGAATATTAGCCAGCAGCAGAAGCTGATGTCAACTTTCCCCAGACTAGGGGATCTGAGGCCAGTTGGAAAGTCCCAACTGAGATCAACCAGCTCAACAGACACTTGGAATTGAACCTTGGACCATCGGTATTATCACTACACGGTGCAGTTACCTACTAAAGCATCAGCAGAGCGGGAGTGCTGGGAACTTTCATTATCAACCCTGGACATGTCGCTTCAGTTTATTTCAACTCTCTCAGGAGACGGGATAGAAGACTCAATACATTAACATTGGAAGGAATGATCAGGGCGAGCTCCATCACATGCCTGTGTTTTCAACTACAGCAAAGACACTGGTACCTGAGAGCAGGGCAAGTTGAGCTGGTGATGGAGCAGCCAGGATTAATTTGCCAGAACTGGGGTGATAAGATGGATGTGGATGAGGAAGGCCATTCAGCCCATCTTGGGTCTTCCATCTAGAAGAACCTAGGCCGGGAATTTCCTCAGAGATGCTCCCGCTCCATCGCCGTAACTTTTCAGGAAGTGGGGCAGAAACTCTGTGTATGCACATAAATGGGATATCCATCGCAGTTCCGATGAAGTTGCGCTGCGGATCAGGAGCAGCTATGAGGAAATTCCCGATCCTACAGATCCCCGTCACAGCAATCAACTTCCATCCAGGCTGACACTCCAGTGCAGTACTGAGGGAGTGCTGCACTGTCGGAGGTGCTACCTTTCAGATGAGACGCTAAACTGAGGCCCCATCTGCTCTCTCAGGTGGATATAAAAGATCCCATGGCACTATTCAAAGAAGAGCAGGGGAGCTCTCCTTGGTGTCCTGACCAACATCACTAAAACAGATTATCTGGACATTATCTCATTGTTGTATGTGGGACCTTTTCTTTCTTTCTTTCCTTCCTTCCTACCTTCCTTCCTTCCTTCCTCCCTTCCTCTCTCCCTCCCTCCCTCCGCTACCATGAAGACACATGGGAGCACCATCACCTCCAAGTTTCCCTCCAAGTCACACATCATCCCGACTTGGACATATATTGCCGTTCCTTCATCGTCGCTGGGTCAAAATCCTGGAACTCCCTCCCTAACAGTACTGTGGGAGCACCTTCACCACACGGACTGCAGTAGTTCAAGAAGGCGGCTCACCAGCACCTTCTCAAGGGCAACTAGGGATGGGCAATAAATGCTGGCCTTTCCAGCGACGCCCACATCCCGTGAATGAATAAATTTAAAAAAATCATTGTTTCCTTTAAAGGGCCAATTATATGAAATCTATAAAGACCCTCCATCCATAATGGATCAAAAACTGGGAAATGGAGCCTCCTGCTGTCCTGTCACAAGTGGCATGAAGCTATGAAAGTGCCTCCAATGTAAAACGGTTACAGTTAGAGGTGGGTCAGAGTAATAGGTGGCTCATGTGGGGATAACTACTTGGTGGGCTGTAATATTCTAAGATTCTATGACACTCTGGCAAACTTTACCCTGAAGATCCAGGCAGTTGAATCAGGTGTGGTAGTTTAGTGGCTATGGCACTGAACTAACAATCCTGAGATCATGAGAACAAGTCCCTCCATGGCACGTTGAATCCAATAATATGGTAATTTGTGGTCTGGTGTTTCTGGATTGTCATAAAAATCCATCTACTCCTTGAGGGAAGGGAACTTGTCACCCCTACCCCGTCTGGCCTACTTGTGACTCCAGTTCCACACTGTGTGGTTGACGCCAAATGTCCTCTGAAAGAGCTGCCAACCACCTTTGCAGGTTAATAAATGTGGCCTTGCCAGTGTTGCCTACATCCTGGAAATAAATGGCTTTCAGAACTCAGAGGAGAGGAGCTTCCATATTGGGCAGGCCTTGAATCCCAAGCCCCAGGCCTGTAGAGTGGGAAGGGCGGAGAGAGCTGAATGTGATCTCTTGCAGGATGTGAGCAAAATGGTCATTGACATTAAGATAACTCCTATGGAAAAACCTGCCCAGCCAGCGGGCACATAAAGGATGCCATCAATCCCTGATAACCCACAGAGGAGAGAGTGACAGTTCATGTATCCATGGGATCCTCGAATGGTGCTGGTTATGGTTGGTTATTTTTAACCTTTTGAGGCTGGAGGTGAGTGCTATGTTGGTGGAAGAACATGTTCCTGTGGCATTAGTCTGTCTATTTTAACAGCGGTGTTGAACTGTGAGTGGGATTTCAGGGTAACGGCTGTGTTAAAACAATGGGCAGGGCAATGTCATACAAACACACCAACAATAATTCCCAGTTGTATATAAATAAGGTGTCACTCGCTGTTTAAAATATTGAACAACACTGGCTGAAGGCTTAGTTAGTAAATGCACCATTGGGTACAGAACAGGAAGATCCCAACTTCAATCCTTGGTCTACGCTGGGTTAGCCAATCCCAGCCAGGGTGGCAATTAACCCCAGCTTCACTATTGTAGGGACAGGAAAATAATCAGCCAGGGTTCCTGCCCCCGATCACTAACCGGTGACCCCTGCTGGACTGTGTGTGTTTGGGTGTTAGGTGTAACCGACATCAGGCTCGCCTCTAACCCCCTGCCCACCCACCCCCACGATTCAATAGCCCACTGGCACCCATTATCTTGGCTCACATATGAACATTGACTACTTGAGTGAGGTACCAGAGGTTGCCGGGACCATGGCCCCTATAACCATAGGCCTCTGGATTACTAGTCCACTTGGTAGTGTAGTGGTTATGTTACTGGACTAATAATCCAGAGATTGTGAGTTCCCACCCCACCATGTGAGCTTGAATTAAATTTTTTAACACAGCTGGGATCAGTAAAAGTGACCATGAAGCGGTCAGATTGTCGTAAAAACCAACTGGTTCACAATTTTCGGTTAGGGAAGGAATCCTGCCGTCCTTACCTGGACTGGCCTATAAGTGACTCCAGTCTCACACTAATTTGGTGGGCAGTTAAATTATATCAAACTGCTACCAGCAGGTCAAGAAGGCTCACCTTCTCAGGGCAACGAGGGATGGGCAATAAATGCCGGCCTTGCCAGCGACGCCCACATCCCGAGAATGAATTAAAAAATACATGGCTACCACCTCCAGGAGAGGAGAATTCACACGTAATTGAAACCAATGCAGCATTAATGCCAGATTAACATTACCAGCACACACAACACTGTTCAGCTCCCACTTTTATCTCCAGTGCATGGTTTATCTTCTTTCTTTCACAGCAGGTGTGTGTTTTATATCAGATGGTCTGTGTATTAATGTTGAAAAGAGTTGCTGAATTCCTCTGGAGTTGAATTCAAACAGACTATTTTGTTTGAGCTACCATGAAACAGGAAGCTGTGTCATTCCAGACACTCCCGAGCCTGCAGTCTGAGTGTGGTGCTAAACTTGTCACAGCTTTTTCCTCCGAGGTTATCAGGCTCTTCATAGTCACTCTCCTGTTCTCAGCAGTCATTTCCGATCTTTCATCTCCCGTACTGTCAGACATAAAAGCTGCAATTCCTTCTGAGCCGCTGCCTTTTATTCCAGGCACTCTCTGTCCAACACTTTCATCCCTGAAAAAAGGATCAACTGCTGAACAGAAGTGCAAAGTTTGACAAAAACCGGTGATGACTGACTAACTACGCTTTAAGTCATTGGCAGATGGCCCTCATTCTGGATCAGAGAGAGAATTAGAAAGCACGAGAGAGAAAACAGAGGAAGAGTGTGAGAGCAAGTGAGGGATCAATATCGATAAAGAAGCTTTTCCAGCTTCACATTCCAAGTGAAGAGTCTGCCCAACGGTAGCACATGTATAAAAAAATATAGCACCTTTCGTAACCTCAGGACCTACATCAATGAAACAGATGATCTGGTCATTATCACATTGCTGTTTGTGGGAGCTTGCTGTGCGCAATTTGGCTTCTGCGTTTCCCACATTACAGCAGTGACTACATTTCAAAAGTACTTCATTGGCTGTAAAGCACTTTGAGATGTTCTGCGATTGTGAAAGGCGCTATATAAATGCAAGTTCTTTCTTTCTCTTCTGCCCTGTTTATTCGTGACTGGTGTGGAACTGAGCCCATGACAGGGGAAGGAACATTAATCACCGCTTTGTAGGAATGGGCAGAGATTCCGAGCAGCACTCCCCTCTGCTGCAGTGTCAGTTCGAGTGGGTTTGGGCACATTGAGATGACAGTAACAGTACATATGATTTGCTAACAATAATTGCACTCCTGTCGAGCACTCAGATTGTTCTTATTACTGGAGAGGTTGAGAGACCCAGAGCACAACAGAGAAAGCAGTAAAACCAGCTGATGCCAAATTATATAAAACAATAGTGCTCCTGACTACAGGCAGGATTCGGCACAGGGCCGGGGAATTGACCAAACAGCACGGAGGGAGAACCAGACTGCGACAGAGGATGATACACTGTGATATAACAGGGAGGGGGTCAGATCTGGCTGGACCACAGAAAGCATTATCGGGTCCTGCTCTCGTCTGCCAAAACGGCTCACTATTCCAGGATCATTCTGGAATGCAAAGATAACCCCTACTTCTTTTCGCTACTACAGACTGTCTTCTTAAACCCCTCACCCCTGTTTCCTCCACCCTCAACTCCAATAACTGGTGCAAGGGGCTCATGGACTTTTTTGTCTCTAAGATTGAGACCATCCGATCAGCTGCCTCTGCCACTTCCCTTCCTTCCCCTAGCCCACCGGGCCAAACTTCCTCTAAGGTTCCCCCTGCCCTAGCTCTGAACTCACATTAGTTTCTCTCCGATCTCCCCTCAGGACCTCTCCGAGCTCATCTTGTCCATGAGACCCACCTCCTTCTCCCTCGACCCTATTCCCACCAAACTGCTGACCACCCAACTTCCTTTTCTGGCTCCCATGTTAGCTGATATTGTTAACGGTTCCCTCTCCTCAGTTACTGTCCCCCTCTCCCTCAAATCTGCCGTCATCACCTCTCTCCTCAAAAAAACAACCCTTCACCCCTCCGTCCTAAAAACTACCATCCCATCTCCAACCTCACTTTCCTCTCCAATGTCCTTAATTATGCTGTCGCCTCCCAAATCCATGCCCACTTTTCCCGGAACTCCATGTTTGAATCCCACCAATCAGGTTTCCGCCCCTGCCACAGTACTGAAACGGCTCTCATCAAAGTCACAAATGACATCCTTTGTGACTGTGACAAAGGTAAACTATCCCTCCTCGGCCTTCTCGACTTGTCTGCAGCCTTTGACACGGTTGACCACTCCATCCTTCTCCAACGCCTCTCCACCGTCGTCCAGCTGGGTGGGACTGCACTCGCCTGGTTCCATTCTTATCTATCTAATCGTAACTAGAGAATCACCTGCAACGGCTTCTCTTCCCGCTCCTGCATCGTTACCTCTGGTGTCCCCCAAGGATCTATCCTTGGCCCCCTCCTATTTCTCATCTAGATGCTGCCCCTCGGCGACATCATCCAAAAACACAGCGTCAGTTTCCACATGTACGGTGACGACACCCAGCTCTACCTCACCACCACCTCTCTCGACCTCTCCACTGTCTCTAAATTGTTAGACTGCTTGTTTGACATCCAATTCTGGATGAGCAGAAATTTCCTCCAACTAAATATTGGAAAGACTGAAGCCATTGAGCTGAATTTTCCGGGGTGGTAGCGGGCGCAATCGGTGGCGGGTCAGGTGGGAAAGTTGTTATTTTTGACAGTGGGTCGGGAACCCGCAGTCATCCCACTCCCACATGCCTTTCCCCCAGGTGCGTCTGTCATCGTGGAGCTGACACGACCCGACCGGCAGCGACGGGAGACCCAATTGAGATCATTATTGTGTAGTTGACAGGCACTTAAGAGACATTTACTCCCTACTTTTTAAACTTCCCTGCATGGCCCCGGGATTCACGCAGCTCGGGAACCATGTCTGTCAACCTGAGGTGGGAGTTCAGTGGCCATTGCTCCAGCTGATTAATTGACAGCATGGAAAGCAAACCAAAATAAAAACATGTTGATTTTTTTTTCGTTTATTGGATGTGGGCGTCGTTGGCAAGGCCAGCATTTATTGCCCGTCCCTAATTGCCCTTGAGAAGGTGGTGGTGAGCCGCCTTCTTGAACTGCTGCAGTCCCTGTGGTGAATCCTGGAACTCCCTCCCACAATGCTTGTAGGGAGGGAGTTGCAGGATTTTGACCCAGCGACAATCAAGGATCGGCGATATACTTCCAAGTCAGGATGGTGCGTGACTCGAAGGGGAACTTGGAGGTGGTGGTGTTCCCATACACCTGCTGCCCTTATCCTTCTAGGTGGAAGAGGTTGTGGGTTTAGGAGGTGCTGCCGAAGAAGCCTTGGCAAGTTGCTGCAGTGCATCTTGTAGATGGTACACACTGCAGCCACGGTACGCCGGTGGTGGAGGGAGTGAATGTTTAAGGTGGTGGATGGGGTGCCAATCAAGTGAGCTGCTTTGTCCTGGATGGTGTCGAGCTTCTTGAGTGTTGTTGGAGCTGCACTCATCCAGGCAAGTGGAGAGTATTCCATCACACTCCTTACTTGTGCCTTGTAGATGGTGGAAAGGCTTTGGGGAGTCAGGAGGTGAGACACTCACCGTAGAATACCTAGCCTCTGATCTGCTCTTGTTGCCACAGTATTTATGTGGCTGGTCCAGTTAAGTTTCTGGTCAATGGTGATGCCCAGGATGTTGATGGTGGGGGATTCAGCGATGGTAATGCCGTTGAATATCAAGGGGCGATATTTAGACTCGCGCTTGTTAGAGATAGTCTTTGCCTGGCACTTCTGTGGTCGCGAATGTTACCTACCACTTATCAGCCCAAGCCTGACTGTCATCCAGGTCTTGTTGCATGCGGGCATAGACTGCTTCATGATCTGAGGAGTTGTGAATGGCGCTGAACACTGTGCAGTCACAAGTGAACATCCCCATTTCTGATCTTATGTTGGAGGGCAGATCATTAATGAAGCAGCTGAAGATGGTTGGGCCTATGACAGTGCCCTGAGGAACTCCTGCAGCGATGTCCTGGGGCTGTGATGATTGACCTCCAACCACCACAACCATCTTCCTTTGTGCTAGGTATGACTCCAGCCAGTGGAGAGTTTTCTGCCCGATTCCCATTAACTTCATTTTACTAGGGCTCCTTGATGCCATACTCGTTCAAATGCTGCCTTGATGTCAATGGCAGTCACTCTCACCTCACCTCTGGAATTCAGCTCCTTTGTCCATGTTTGGACCAAGGCTGTAATGATGTCTGGAGCCGAGTGGTCTTGGCTGAACCCAAACTGGGCATCAGTGAGCAGGTTATTGGTGAGTAAGTACCGCTTCATAGCACTGTCGATGACAACTTCCATCACTTTGCTGATGATTGAGAGTAGACTGATGGGACGATAATTGGCCGGATTGGATTTGTCCTGCTTTTTGTGGACAGGACATACCTGGGCAGTTTTCCACATTGTCTGATAGATGCCAGTGTTGTAGCTGTACTGGAACAGCTTGGCTAGAGGCATGGCTAGTTCTAGAGCACAAGTCTTCAGTACGACAGCCGGGATGTTGTCGGGGCCACAGCCTTTGCTGTATCCAGTGCGCTCAGCCGTTTCTTGATATCACGTGGAGTGAATCAAATTGGCTGAAAAGCTAGTGGTAAATGTCAATTCAGAAATTCCTGAAGGGATGTAAGTGCTGCCCTGGATGGTGAGGGAAATACATTTTTTACTGGCCATTCTCGGCTGTTGCCTTCCAACTCAACAGTAATTGCAGTGAATTGATCTGCACTATAAAAAAATGGCATATACCATTTAAATAAATGTTTGTGTTGTTTCTGGTCGGGTTTTTCACACAGTATACTGTGATTGCCCAGTTACATGTTAAATCAAGTCATCAACCGTAACAATTTCATTCTCATCACTCATTCCACTGGGTCAATTTGCTTTCAGTCCCTCAATATGACTAATGTAATTTTTCGGTCTGAGACATTAGGGTGAATTTCTGTGGAGGTTCTCTCACTTGTCCATTGTTAACTTCAACAAAGAGCTACAGAAATGCCAGAAACACATTGTAAGCACCACTTAAACTGTTTGTCAGGGTTTCCGCAACTCTTTCGCTGAACTTACATAAGATTGTAAAACCACCCCTTACAACTACATTTAAAATCTGCTTAATTTTATGTATTACCTATACACACACATCTTTTATTTGTACCAGTTACTGACACAAAAGTCTGTAGATTTGTGACTAAAGCACCAATAACTTCCCAATTAATGTACTTTTTTAATTATGTTCTTGATCGTATTTGTAGATGGTGTCATATTACTTAATGATAATATTATTTAAATATTTCTTTGTCACTCATGTATTACTTTTATTATATTATTGTAGAGTAAAAATTCAACACCCGCTATTTTAGATTAAACTTAAAATTTAATGTGGCCAGGGTCACTTTAAGGATCCCAGCTGAAAAAACGTCATGAATGACGTCACTAGACCCGCTCCATCTAATTGGGCCAGGTAACGTGCTGGGTGGGCTTAATAGGCCCTATTAAGGTAAGTTAATTTTCTGCAGCAGAATGGAACCAGCAGCGGGGTCGCGACCCGCCACGGACACCGCCCGCACTGGATCCGCCTAGGTAGGCAAAATTCCAGCCATTATCTTCGGTCCTCAACACAAACTCCGTTCCCTAGCCACCGACTCCAACCCTCTCCCTAGAATCTGTCTGAGGCTGAACCAGACTGTTCGCAACCTTGGTGTCATATTTGACCCTGAAATTAGCTTCCAACCACATATCCACACTGTAACTAAGTCCGCCTATTTCCACATCTGTAACATCGCCCGTCTCTGCCCCTGCCTCAGCTCATCCGCTGCTGAAACCCTCATCCATGCCTTTGTTACCTCGAGACTTGACTATTCCAAAGCACTCCTGGCTGGCCTCCCACGTTTTACCCTACGTAAACTTGAGATCATCCAAAACTCGGCTGCCCGTGTCCTAACTCGCACCAAGTCCTGTTCACCCATCACCCCTGTGCTCGCTGACCTACATTGGCTCCTGGTTAAGCAATGCCATCAATTTTAAAATTCTCATCCTTGTTTTCAAATCCCTCTATGGCCTCACCCCTCCCTATCTCCTCCAGCCTCACAACCCCCCGAGATATCTACGTTCCTCTGATTCTGGCCTCTTGAGCATTCCTGATATTAATCGCTTATCCATTAGTAGCCGTACCTTCAGCTGCCAAGGCCCTAAGCTCTGGAATTCCCTCCCTAAACCTCTCTGCCTCTCTACCTCTCTCTCCTCCTTTAAGACGCTCCTTAAAATCTACCTCTTTGACCAAGCATTTGGTCACCTGCCCTAATACCTCCTTATGTGGCTCGGTGTCAAATTTTGTTTTTTACACTCCTGTGAAGCACCTTGGGACGTTCCACTGTGTTAAAGACGCTATGTAAATACAAGTTGTTGTTGTTGTTGGGTTACAAACAGTGAAAGGAGAGAGAGAGTGGGAGAAACAGTGAAAGGAGAGAGAGAGTGGGAGAGACAGTGAAAGGAGAGAGAGAGTGGGAGAAACAATGAAAGGAGAGAGAGAGTGGGAGAGAAACAGTGAAAGGAGAGAGAGAGAATGGAAAAACAATGAAAAGAGAGAGAGATTGGGAGAAACAGTGAAAGGAGAGAGAGAGTGTGAGAAACAGTGAAAGGAGAGAGAGAGTGAGAGAAATAGTGAAAGAAGAGAGAGAGAGTGGGAGAAACAGTGAAAGGAGAGAGAGAGTGAGAGAAACAGTGAAAGGAGAGAGAGAATGAGAAAAAAAGTGAAAAGAGAGAGAGAGAGTGTGACAAACAGTGAAAGGAGAGAGAGAGTGAGAGAAATAGCGAAAGAAGAGAGAGAGAGAGTGGGAGAAACAGTGAAAGGAGAGAGAGTGAGAGAACGAATGAAAGGAGAGAGGGAGTGAGAGAAAAAGTGAAAGGAGAGAGAGTGAGAGGGAAACAGTGAAAGGAGAGAGAGAGTGGAGAGAAATAGTGAAAGGAGAGAGAGAGAGTGAGAGAAATAGTGAAAGGAGAGAGAGTGGAGAGAAACAGTGAAAGGAGAGAGAGAGTGAGAGAAATAGTGAAAGGAGAGAGAGAGTGGAGAGAAACAGTGAAAGGAGAGAGGAGAGTGGAGAGAAACAGTGAAAGGAGAGAGGAGAGAGTGGGAGAAACAGTGAAAGGAGAGAGAGAGTGAGAAACAGTGAAAGGAGAGAGAGAGATGTGAGGAAACAGTGAATAGGGAGAGATGAGAGAGGGAGAGAAAACAGTGAAAGAGAGAGAGAGAAGTGGGAGAAAGCAGTGAAAGGTGAGAGAGAGAGAGAGAAACATGTGAAAGGAGAGAGAGAGAAAGAGAAAGGAGAGAGAGTGAGAGAAATGAAGGGAGAGAGAGTGTGAGCAAACATTGAAAGGGAGAGAGAGAGTGAGAGAAAAAGTGATAGGAGAGGGAGAGAGTGAGCTATGAAAGGAGAGAGAGAGTGAGAGAAACAGTGAAAGGAGAGAGAGAGTGAGAGAAACAGTGAAAGGAGAGAGAGAGTGAGAGAAACAGTGAAAGGAGAGAGAGAGTGAGAGAAACAGTGAAAGGAGAGAGAGAGTGAGAGAAACAGTGAAAGGAGAGAGAGAGAGTGAGAGAAAAAGTGAAAGGAGAGAGAGAGTGTGAGAAACAGTGAAAGGAGAGAGAGAGTGAGAGAAATAGTGAAAGGAGAGAGAGAGAGTGGGAGAAACAGTGAAAGGAGAGAGAGAGTGAGAGAAACAGTGAAAGGAGAGAGAGAGAGTGAGAGAAACAGTGAAAGGAGAGAGAGAGTGAGAGAAACAGTGAAAGGAGAGAGAGAGAGTGAGAGAAACAGTGAAAGGAGAGAGAGAGTGAGAGAAACAGTGAAAGGAGAGAGAGAGTGAGAGAAACAGTGAAAGGAGAGAGAGAGTGAGAGAAACAGTGAAAGGAGAGAGAGAGAGTGAGAGAAACCGTGAAAGGAGAGAGAGAGTGGGAGAAACAGTGAAAGGAGAGAGAGAGTGAGAGAAACAGTGAAAGGAGAGAGAGAGTGGGAGAAAAGTGAAAGGAGAGAGAGAGAGAGTGGGAGAAACAGTGAAAGGAGAGAGAGAGTGAGAGAAAAGTGAAAGGAGAGAGAGAGTGTGAGAGAAACAGTGAAAGAGAGAGAGAGAGAGTGAGAGAAACAGTGAAAGGAGAGAGAGAGTGAGAGAAACAGTGAAAGGAGAGAGAGAGAGTGGGAGAAACAGTGAAAGGAGAGAGAGAGAGTGGGAGAAACAGTGAAAGGAGAGAGAGAGTGGGAGAAACAGTGAAAGGAGAGAGAGAGTGAGAGAAACAGTGAAAGGAGAGAGAGAGAGTGAGAGAAACAGTGAAAGGAGAGAGAGAGATGAGAGAAACAGTGAAAGGAGAGAGAGAGAGTGAGAGAAACAGTGAAGGAGAGAGAGAGAGTGGAGAAAAAGTGAAAGGAGAGAGAGTGAGAGACACATTGAAAGGAGAGAGAGAGATGAGAACAGTGAAAGGAGAGAGAGAGAGTGTGAGAAACAGTGAAAGGAGAGAGAGAGTGGATAGAAACAGTGACAGGAGAGAGAGAGTGAGAGAAACAGTGACATAAGTCTGCTCATTCACTGCATGACACTCAAAATATGAGTCAAGTATGTGTCCTCAGGTGATTCATTCAATCTTCACATCCTAATCTTTGATGAAGTTCAGTTTTTACAGCACCGTAGCATGTTTTGGAGCCTCAGTCTGTTCTGTCTGATCGCTTGGAATTGTTTCAGGACACAGACTTCCTCAACTGCATTTTGAGATGGAATTTTGCACTTCATCTCTTCCCCCCACTCCCCGAGTGCTCAATGCTCCAGACTCTGGCTGATTTCCTGTACTGTTGACCTGGGTACCTTTACACAGGTTATTCTGTCACCATAACAACAGTGAAACGGCCCTTATCAAAGTCACAAATTACATTCTATATGCCTGTGACCGTGGTAAAGTATCTCTCCTCATTCTTCTCGACCTGTCTGTAGCCTTTGACACAGTTGACCACACCGCCCTCCTCCAACATCTCTCCACTGTCGTGCAGTTGGGTGGGACTGCCCTCGCCTGGTTCCAGTCTTATTTATCCAGTTGTAGCCAGAAAATCTCCTGCAACGGCTTCTCTTCCTGCTCCCGCACCATTACCTCTGGAGTCCCCCAAGGATCTGTCCTTGGCCCGCTCCTCTTTCTCATCTACAAGCTGCCCTTCGGCGAAATCATCCGAAAACACAGCGTCAATTTCCACATGTACGCTGCTGACACCCAGCTCTACCTCAACACCACTTCTCACGACCCCTCCACTGTCTCTGTTGTCAGATTGCTTATCCGACATCCAGTCCTGGATGAACCAAGGTAGAGATGCAGAGATGTTTAGGGAAGGAATTCCAGAGATTAGGCAGTAATTCCCAAGCTAAGGCCTAGGCAGCTCAAGGCACGGCCGCCAATGGAGGGTGATGGAAGTGGGGAATGCACAAGAGGCCAGAACTGGAGGAGCGCAGAGATCTCGGAAGGTTGTAGGGCTGGAGTTGGTTACAGAGATAGGGAGGGGTGAGGCCATGGAGGGATTTGAACATGAGGATGAGAATTTTAAAATCGACACCTCAAAACAATACCTGTATCAAAGAGGCATTGATCACTGTTGGTTGCTGGTGGCATTAGCCAGGTGATCATACTGTTAAAAGCCTCCGAACTAGGGCAGTGTCACTGGCCAAACTTTGTAACTGAATAATTGTTGCTTTTTGGGGCCTTTTCTAAGTGCAGCCTGCTAATTACTGCTGATGATATGGAGATTTTCTTGGTTCTTCACCTAGGAAGCAGAGGACAGAATGGTGACTCCATTAGGGAATCTCCTGTACCTGCTCTGTGAAGAAGAGGAAAGCAACGGAGCGCAGGAGGGCAGAAGGGTCAGCAGGCAGCTGAGGCCCCACCTCCAGAAGAGGTTGCCAGGGACCACCCATTGGCAGCTGGCAGACATCTGCAGACACTGTTCATCTTAAACGCGATCTGTACCAACTGCAAAATCAGTCCTGTCATTGTGTAAAGAAAGGACTTGCATTTAGATAACATAATTCACATCCTCAGGACATCGCAAAGCACTTTACAGCCAAGGAATTGCTTTCGAAGTGTAGTCACTGCTGTTTTGTAGGTGAACGTGGGATTCAATTTGTGCACAGCAAGGTCCCGCAAACAGCCGTGAGATAAATGACCAGGTAAACTGTTTTTTTTGGTGATGTTGGTTGAGGGATAAATATTGGCCAGGACACCATGAGAACTCCCCTGCTCTTCGAATAGTGCCAAGGGATTGTTTACAGCTAGTTGTGTCAGCCGTGGATCCGTGGTAGAACTTTGCCTGAGCCAGAAGCTTGTGGGTTCAAGCCCCACTCAAGAGACTTGGGCACATATCGAGGGTGACACTCCCAGTGCGGTACTGAGGGGGGAATCTGTCTTCCTCAGTAGCATGAATCGCGGTCATAGCGAACCGGCAGCCTGTTTACACTGCACCCACTTTTCTTTTCTATTGACTTCACCTCTGCTGTCTGTTGGATGAGATGTTAGACCAAGACCCCATCTGCCCTCCCAGGTGGACATAAAGGAAGACCAAGCCTGAAATCTTGAACCTTCTGTCTCAGAGATCAGAATAACCTCCCCCACTATCCCCGCGACTGACCTTGTGGGCAGCATCTCCGGCCCAACTTCCACTCTTCAATCTGGCGAGCCGGGACGGGAGGCCTGTTTGGCCCCCTGCAGCTTGTCTGGTAAATTTAAGAGGCCGGAGCCTCAAAATCACAGGGCAGCCTCTTTACTGCCGGGTTGGGAGGCCAATCAGCGCGCTCCGCCGGTCAGCCAACCAAATGTCAAAATCTACCCCAGGGAGTGTGAGTGAAGAACCTCCCTGGCCGTCAAGTAATACATAGCCTGGGTCTCAGAAAGTATTCATTAATGGCGGTGATCACAGGTGCAGGAAATCAGATAATACGTGTCACTGCTTGCCACCATGTGATTGAAGAAACAATTGCTAGGAAGGAAGTGGGTGTGAAGGGTATTGTGGCACCTCTCACACGTTGCTGCTAAGTTGTAGATGGTGAGCAACGCAGTGAGGACAAGGTGGCTGAAAATGGGGGAAAATGCATCTCCAAGTGCAATGCTACAAGGTATTACTGCCTCCTGTAATCTTGGCTGTCCTGGAGAGGTCAGTGAACTTTTTGTGGCCTTGAGTACTTGTGCAGGGGTTGCTGGAGGTTGCACTCACTGCCTAGGCCACCTCCTTCTACTGGGGCTGGGTCATGCCCTTCATGGGCCTCCTTCCCTCAGGACCAAAGAGCTGGATTCTCCTTCCTTGGATTTCAGCCAACGAAAGCTCAACTGATGAGTCGGTAAATCTGGGGGCTCAGTGACCCAAACAGCCACCTGCCTCCGATATCGCACTATTTCAGGCACAAAATGGCTGCCTTGGCCTTTTCAGCTACTGCAGCACCAGATTGCCCTTCTGCAAGATTCGGGCTGAGAATTGAGGGTGCGGGTAAGCCCTGGAAACACAGAACCCACCGAGAAATATCCAATGGGGTCACGCCAGTGGGTAGAAGCATTGTCTGGGCAGACTTTGGCCAGTAAACCCTTTACACAGGAAAATCTAACCTAATAATGCTGCAGAAACGGCGATATAATCTGAATGGTACAATTTTAAAGGGGGTGCAGGAATAGAGAGACCTGGGCGTTTACATACACAAATCTTTGACGGACAAGTTGATAAGACTGTTAAAAAAGCATACGGGATCCTGGGCTTTATAAACAGAGACACAGATTAAAAAACAAGGAAGATATACTAAACCTTTATAAAACACTGGTTAGGCCTCAACTGGAGTATTGTGTCCAATTCTGGGCACCACACTTTAGGAAGGATGTCAAGGCCTTAGAGAGGTTGCAGAGGAGATTTACTAGAATGGTTCCATGGATGAGCTTCTGACCACATATCCGCAGCATAACAAAGACCGCCTACTTCCACCTCCGTAACATCGCCCATCTCCGCCCCTGCCTCAGCTCATCTGCTGCTGAAACCCTCATCCATGCCTTTGTTACCTCTAGACTTGACTATTCCAACGCACTCCTGGCTGGCCTCCCACATTCCACCCTACGTAAACTTGAGCTCATCCAAAACTCGGCTGCTCGTGTCCTAACTCGCACCAAGTCCCATTCGCCCATCACCCCTGTGCTCGCTGACCTACATTGGCTCCCGGTTAAGCAACGCCTCGATTTCAAAATTCTCATCCTTGTTTTCAAATCCCTCCATGGCCTCGCCCCTTCCTATCTCTGTAATCTCCTTCAGTCCCACAACTCCCCGAGATAGCGGCGCTCCTCTAATTCTGCCCTCTTGAACATCCCTGATTATAATCGCTCAACCTTTGGTGGCCGTGCCTTCTGTTGTCTAGGCCGTAAGCTCTGGAATTCCCTGCCTAAACCTGTCCGCCTTGTTACCTCTCTTTCCTCCTTTAAGACGCTCCTTAAAACCTACTTCTTTGACCAAGCTTTTGGTCACCTGCCCTAATTTATCCCTATGTGGATCGGTGTCAATTTTTTTGTCTTAAAATACTCCTGTACAGCGCCTTGGGACGTATTACTACGTTAAAGGCGCTATATAAATAGAAGTTGTTGTTGTTGTTGATGAGGGTCTTCAGTTACATGGAGAGACTGGAGAAGCTGGGTTGTTCTCCTTAGAGCAGAGAAGGTTAAGAGGAGATTTGATAGAGGTGTTCAAAATCATGAAGGGTTTAGATAGAGTAAATAAGGAGAAACTGTTTCCACTGACAGGAGGACACAGATTTAAAATAATTGGCAAAAGAACCAGAGGGGAGATGAGGAGAATTTTATTTACACAGCGGGTTGTTGTGATCTGGAATGCACTGTCTGAAAGGGTGGTGGAAGCAGATTCAATAGTAACTTACAAAAAGGAATTGGATAAATACTTGGGGGGCTAAATTCAGTTGATTTGCGCGTCCCGTTAGCGCCCTAAGTTGCTGTTCCCGGCCCCCGTGAAGCCCCCCCGTGTGGTACCGGCTGCTCTCCATGAGCCCGGCACTCCTCTTGAGTGCCGGGCTTGTTTGCCGGCACTCCCGATCCCTGGTGGCTCAGCTGGGTGCCGGGACGCGCTGCGCCAGGCCCAGCTCCTTTAATAAGGGGAGGAAGGCCTGCAGTACCGCGGCACATAGTGCCACGATATTGGCTCGCAGCGCCCCAAGAGGGAAAAAATCGGTTGCGGGAGCGCTAATTAGCGCCCCGGCAAAGGTCATTTTTACCCCTTGAAATGGAAAAAATTGTAGGGCAAAGGAGAAAGAGCCGGGGAGTGGGACTAAATGGATAGCTCTTTCAGAGCACGATGGACCTCCTTCTGTACTGTATGATTCTGTAGTCTGATGAAGGGACTGATTGAACTCGTCAAAGGAAAGGGAACAGAATGCCTGTGGAATACCCTACACTAACACTCCAGTGCGTCCGTCAACCTTTCATCTCACAGCCCAGCAACTAGAAAGCTTTCCACATGCAACCAGATACAGCAGTCAAGGATAAATTGCTTACCTGCAATTAATATAAAATGTCCTCCTTCTCCAGATCAATTCTGGGTCAATACTGGGAGATGTTGGCAGTTTGTGATGGGGGTAGGTTGGTTCTGAGGTCCCGGTGCAGCTGTGTGCTCCCTGTACAGGCGGAGGGGCCTCGAGGGGGTTTGCCGCAGGGCCACGAGAGGGACCACTATTAAAGAGAGAGCACTCTGCTACTCCAGCTCTGCTTGCAGCTGGGGCCCTTTCAATTCCAATGGAAACAATATAGTGAAGTGGTAATGGTATTCATGAGAGCAGAATGGAAGAATTCATTCAGGTTGATTCCATTTTGTTTTTCTGCATGATGCGCTCAGTACTCATCTTAACAAACATCTGTGCAATGGCTGCGAGCAAGTGAACCAGTCGAGTGGAATGCACACTCTCTCCAGTGAGGGAGATCAACGTACAAGATTTCACGCATCCCTAACCCTCATTCCTGCCCCTCGCTCCTGTTCAATTCAGAGCCCTTTTATTGTGCCTGGATAGTCACGTTAACCCAGTGTCACATTCTAGCTCTTAGGTTTTTCATTTTCGATATCTAAACCCTGAAAGTGATGAATTTATGATTTCGGGAATGTGCCGATCCTCTGACACACTGTAGCTTTTATCTAATGGATGTTCGGGAGAGACAGAAAGTTCTCAGCTGCCAAAAATGAAATGCGACTTAACTCTTGCGCCCGTTGCTTGTTTCCAGTCAGCCGTGTGCGGACTGTGGAGGAACTCCCGCGCCCATTCATGACATGCTATCCCCTCTTTCATCAGTGGGAGTGAGATCAGCTGCCTCATGTGTGCTGAGGATGCCAAGCTCAGGCTATCTCAAAGCGCTTTACAGCCACTGAAGTACTTTCGAAGTGTAGTCACCGTTGTAATGTAATGAAACGCGGCAGCCAATTTGCGCACAGCAAGATCCCACAAACAGCAACAAAATAAATGAGCGGATCATCTGTTTTAGGCATTGGTTGAGGGATGAATGTTGGCTGGGATAGTGGGGGCAACTCCCCTGTTTCTCTTCAAATAGCACCATGGGATCATTTACATCCACCTGAGAGGGCAGAGGGGGCCTCGGTTTAACGTCTCACTCTGACAGCGCAGCGCTGCCTCCGTACTGCACTGGGATGTCAACCTAGATCATGTGCTCCATTCTCTGGAGTGGGACTGGAACACACAACCTTTTGACTCAGAGGTGAGAGTGCTGCCACTGAGCCACGGCCGACATCTTGAAACCTTGAACCTTTTCTGATGTGTACAACTCACCAGCCGAGCCGTCGAAGCTCTTTATTGTGGGAGTCAGCAGCTTCAGAGTGTGGATGGATAGATCACTGCAACCTTCAGATTTCCACCCTCCGCTCGCCACTCGAACCAAATCAGCATCACCCACGCAACTATAGAACCAACATTAATGACTCTCACCCTCGTACTGTGCAATGTTTTAACCGAGGCAGCCTTCCAAAACTGCACAGCAAAACCACAAAATCATAAGTTAGAAAAAGGGTGATCTGTAATTTGTTAAAGATCATGGAGAATAATAAAGAGAAAAGCCTGTTGGTGACCTTTGAGTTGGTGCCTGCATTAATTGATGAGTTCCACTTTCTCGGGCTCTCTTTGCAGCATTGCTATGGCAACGATCCTTATCTCCAGGGATGTTGGTGACGAGTTCTTTAACTCACCTTCTCCACAGGAACCAAACTTAAACCACAGCTTCTTTATGACAAGCGATGTTGTGATTGCTGTTTAACCCTTTGGGAGAGAAATTCATTATAGCCCCGTTTGGGGGGCGCTAACTTTTAAAAGTTGAGAAAATTAGCGCCAGGCGCGAATGTTTCTAAACTTTAAAGAAATGGGGCTAGATTTTCAGCCTGCCTCCTGGGTGTAAATCTGGCGTTCTGAATCTGTCGTCTATTATAGAAACCGTCCGATTTTCATTTCCAATTAAAACAATGAAAATGAACATCAACCAGTTTCTGTATTTCATTTATTGCTCGTCCCTAGTTGCCCTGAGAAGGTGGTGGTGTGCCGCCTTCTTCTTGAACAGCTGCAGTCCATGTGGTGAAGGTTCTCCCACAGAGCTGTCATGTAGGGAGATGCAGGTTCTTGACCCAGCGACGATGAAGGAACGGTGATATATTTCCAAGTCGAGATGGTGTATGTCTTGGAGGGGAACCTGGAGGTGATGATGTTCCCATGCACCCGTTACCCTTGTGCCAATCTGTGCAGGTGTCCGGCCCACTGCTACATAAGAACATACATAAGACATAGGAGCAGGAGTTGGCCATTCAGCCCCTCGAGTCTGCTCCACCATTCAATAAGATCATGGCTGATCTGATCTTGGCCTCAACTCCACTTCCCTGCCCGCTCCCCATAACCCTTGACTCCCTTACCATTCAAAAATCTGTCCATCTCCACCTTAAATATATTCAATGACCCAGCCCCCACAGCTCTCTGGGGAAGAGAATTCCAAAGATTCACGACCCTCTGAGAGAAGAAATTCCTCCTCATTTCCGTTTTAAATGGGTGCCCCCTTATTCTGAAATTGTGCCCCCGTATTCTAGATTCCCCCACGAGGGGAAACATCCTCTCTGCATCTACCCTGTCAAGCCACTTCAGAATCTTATGGCCCTGAAATTCCGTTCCCTACCGGTGAGTACGCGCAGTACGCGCAGTGTACTCACCCGTAGGGCCAACGGAAGTGCTGGTTTCGCGCGTGCACTGCGCATGCGCTGGAAACTGGAACTTCCGTTCTCTTGAAGGAAGGGGTTCGCAGGTCAATCGCGTGCGCCGGAGAGGCAGCGCGTACGCAGCGAACTTCCGCTTTTTTTCTCTGTTGATGCAGTGAGGGTAAGTCCCTAGCAGCTGCGCAAGGCCTGCTTTTAACAAGGTAAGAGGTGAAGAAAGTAAAAGTTAAACATTTTTTCCACAGGTTTATCATTTTAAAATACTTTAAAGAAAGGTAAGTTTATTTTTAGCCCCGTTAAAAACTTTAATTATTTTTTTCAAAAATTTAAATTTTTGTTTAAAGTAGTTAATTTATGTAATTTATAGTTATTTTAAAAATGTGATTTAAAAAAAAATGTATTTGAAGTTTTACTTAGGTTTTGGGGCCGATCTCTATTCATAGATTTGACAGGTCTTCCTGTCAAATCTATGAAGGGAGATTCCCTGCTCCGATTGGCTCCCCATGGCCCACGTGATCCCAGGGATGCTGTGAACTAGCTGCGCCCCTGGGATACGCAAGCACTGCACACCGGCAGCTGGAGCAGGCACAGGAACGGGATTCTGCGCGGGCCCAGAGCTTAACGGTAGGCGCGCTTCTTAAGTGCAGGTCGGGGGCTTGCGCCCGCGGGAAGTCTCCGGCTAGAATTTCTGGGCCGATATGTTTCAATAAGATCCCCTCTCATTCTTCTAAACTCCAATGAGTATAGGCCCAACCTGCTCAACCTTTCTTCATAAGACAACCCCTTCGTCTCCGGAATCAACCTCGTGAACCTTCTCTGAACTGTTAAATTCATCGGGCCCATTCCTGATGGTTCAGGCAATTTATAGATTATCCCTATGTGCCCGTACATGCTCCCTTGTTCAACGCTACTATCGAAAGGTACCAGACAGGATTCCACTCTATCAATGTACACTCATTTGTGACCATGATACACAGGTCAATGCTCGCTTCTCAGCAAAGTTTTCATTTTAAGGCAATCGACCATGCCACAAATGTTTGACCCACAATGGACAGTGGCAGGGTGTTACTGCGCAATCAAGGTTAATGTACGAATGCATCTTTGCAGCAACCAAGGACACCAGCTGAGAACAGGTGGAATGAGGAAGCAACTCATTGGCATTTTGAAGGAGCACTTCAAGTATCTTCAGGCCTGGGGGTGGGGGCTTCCTACAATACAGCTCAGCTAAGGTGTCAACAACAACAACTTGCATTTATATAGCCCCTTTAACGTAGTAAAATAACCCAAGGCTACTCACAGGAGCGTTATCAAACAAAATTTGACACCAAGCCACATAATGAGATATTAGGACAGGTGATCAAAAGCTTGGTCAAAGAAGTAGATTTTAAGGAGGTAGAGAGGTTTAGGGAGGGAATTCCAAGCTGAAGGCACGGCCGTCAATGATAGAGCGATTAAAATCATGGATGCTTAAGAGGCCAGAATTAGAGGAGCGCAGAGATCTTGGAGGTTGTAGGGCTGGAGGAGGTTACAGAGATAAGATGGGGTGAGGGGACAGATTTGAAAACAAGGATGAGAATTTTAAAATTGAGGTGTTGAGGACTGGGAGCCAATGTAGGTCAGTGGGCACAGTGGTGATGGGTGAACGGGACTTGGTTAGGATACGGACAGTAGAGTCATAGATCATGGCAATCAAGAGCATCATAATCGTGGCAGCCACAGAGAAGAAAGGCACCCAAATGAAGCAAGGGAGCCAGCAGGAGGAGGCTTCAGAGGCTACAGAAGAGAATATGTTGATGACTACAAGAACCATTCAGAAAGCTCTCGCTGAGATGTGGCCACAATGAAGCACTTTTGTCTGTAAATGTATTGGTTTGTTTCTGCTCTGGTACATGTAGATTAGCGCCGAGCACATTCACAGATGGCCTAGCTTGTTTTGATACAGTAGCTACAGAATATTTGACGTTAGCCCTGAAATTGAGGGTTCCTGCCATTTTTGTTGGGGGGTTCCGACAGCCTCCCACTGGAGCTATGGTGGGAGACCAGGAAAACCCATGTGGAATTTCAGGGCCATTTGTCTGGTCAGGTGTCTGAGGGAGGAGCCATGCCATTCAATTCAAATACAGGCATCTGCTGGGTTTTGCTTGTATCTGTTTGACTGGCAATCTTTTTATGAAATTAAGAGATACATATTTAAATTTTCTTTGTCTCATTTTGTTTTGAAAAGTATTTCTCAACCTATCGTGTAAAGATTTACTGGTGCAACTGAAGACATCAGAGAGAGAGAGATAGAATCCAGGGATGGCCAGTAACTAGCCATCACATGAAGGTTTATATTCAGGGACTTTGTATCTGCTCCAGTTTACACTGCAGTTTATTGCAGCACATATAACTGTTTGTTATTTTTCTACTGAATCCAAGGAGGGATAGTTAAGCCTGTAACTACCATAAATCTACAGTGTTTTATTGGTACTCTTCACTTATCCATTTACTGCTTAATAAATCTATTTGGCAGTTTATAGTCGAAGCCATGGTCCAGTGAATTGCTCATTCTACCATCTTATGAAGTCGAGGAAGATCACATGAGGGCATGGGATATAACCTGCAGTCGAAACACAAAATTGGGAGCATTCTGTTCGATCCCTGGAGTCCCTACAGATGACCTAGATGTTGGGTAGGTAACGGCACACTTTGGGCCATAGGAACAAGGACTAGCCGACAGCAGTGGATTCAGACACAGAACCCGAGAAAATATCTAAAAGGAAAACAATCCAGAAATGTAACAGAGATCTTCTCAAACGGTCTGGTCTACATCTCCACTGATATGTCTTCACCTAACTCTCCCACTCAACTCCCACTTCTGGCGGTAGCTCAAAAATGGTTTAAACCCTCAGGAGGAACATTCTCCGTATGCAGTCCAACTTCAGTGTGACCAAACCGTTTAGCGACCCTACATATGATGTGTGTGAGTATCTACTGTTTGCTTCTCTGGTGCTCTGCCCTGGTGAAATGTGTGCTGTATGTCCTCTCAAACCTAGTCTTGTGCTTCGCCTATTGGCTACCTCAATGGCAGGAGCATCTGAGGTAGGCTTTGCCCCCCTCCCCCCTTCGGAACTGGGCACTAAGATGACCAGCCATAGGCTCCAGTAGTCCCACAGCAGAAGCACTGGCCTGGACTGTGTGCTGTGTATTACATGTGAAGACAATGGTAGGAGCTGGTGGAAGGGGCTGGATCAGAGAGAGCACGATCAACCTTCTCAGTCCATTCTTGAAAAATGTGAAGCCTACAATTGATTGGAAGCCTCACAACAGCCATGGCAGCCCTTTTCATTGCTGCTACAATGGCCTCAGTCAATTTGTTTGATGGTTGGCTCTACCTTGCCCCTCTCCCAATGCTGAGTTCTCCCCACTGCCACCGGGTGCTGCAACCCCCCTTTCCTGTACACTCAGACCCTCGGCCCCTCCTTCCATTACTACTGCAACCTGAGACCGCCCCCTCCTCAGTGCTGCCAGACCCTGGTACCCTGCCTGCCCCCACCCCTAGATTACTACCAAACCCCTGGACATCTCTACGTTGACTGACCCCAGGGAGAGACACCTCTGTCCACTGCTTCCCGCTCCCAGAACCCCTACCCACAGTGACGCTAAACCCCAGGGGACCCACCCTAGTGCTCCCTGAATCCCAGGAACCCCCTCAGTGCTGCTAAACCCCACATAACTACCTACAGGCTGGTACATGCAACCTGATATTTCATGTGCAAATTGTCATTTATAAAATACAGGAGATAAAAAAATGAAATATACAACTAAGCAAACATATCATAATAGTCCAGGAATTCTTGGAAAAATAGACAGAATCACAAAATTTGATCCCTAAAGCACTCGTACAAATGCCAACCTGGTGTGCAATAAAAAGTAATTTGACCCATTCTGCCTCTGTAAATGGGTGAGCAATGCCACGCGAGGTTTGTGGTGTGATGTTACTGAAGGGGCTGTGAGGGCTGAGGGGGTTCAGTTTATATCCAGGGACCCTCAGCACATTCCAGCGTCCCGGAAAAGTTATTGGCCTAAAATTTGCAGTTGGAGACTTCCCGCGGGCGGATGATTCCGACCAATAAAAAATCTATGAATTTACCTGGTGGTCCGGGGGGTACGGAGACTCGTGCTCCTGGGCCTCTGCGGGTACGCGCGGGTAGAGGCCCACGTATCCTAGGGCCGCAGACGGTTCGCAAGTGACCCCGGGATCACGTGGGCCGGCCCAACCAATAAAAGAAGGGAATCCCCATTCATACTGATGGGAGTTCCGTATGGAACTGTCATAAGTATGAATGGGGATCACTTAAAAAATACACATGAATTTTTTTTTTATTACATATTTAAAATGAATTAAAATGCCATTTAATTAAATATTTTAAACAAAAATTTTATTTTTTCAAAAAATGTATAAATGAGTGATAAAATTTTATTTTTCTATTTTTTAAAACTCTTAGACCTTACGCCTGCTTTTACCAGGCGTGAGAATTTCACGGGCATTCAGCAGGCGGAAGTTGGGCAAATAGCGCAACTCTCCACCCGCAGAGGCCCATCTCCCGGGGGTGTGGATCATCTGTCAAGAAGATTCTTGACAGATCGCAAGTTCCAGGTTTTCGTGCATGCGCTTCGCATGCCTCAACCCTGAACTTGCGCGGCCCCTACGGGCACGTACACACCTCGTACACACCCGTGAGGGTCGCAAAATATGGCCCAATACTTTAATACTTCAGTTGGTGCATTTCGCCCCTTAAGCCGAACTTAAATGATCCCGAAAGAGTGACAGGTATCTTAAGTATGAATATAAAGTGATCAATCTACCGGCAGACCCTAATACGAGGAGTGCCGGAGTACAACCAGCCCAAAAAGTGCCATGTACTCATGCACAGGGATATTACTGTTTGCCTGTTACATTTCTCTACATTACAACAGTGGCTACACATCAAAAGTACAGTCTCCACCGCTTACAGCAGGTACGCTGGTGTTATCACCATTTGCCTGCTGTACACGCTGAGCAGTCAAACCAAACAGGTAAGTAACCAACATATTTTTTAAAAAACAAGATTGCTCACTTAGCAACTGCCTCCCCTAATTGTCAGTAGTTGCATCCAGAATCCCATCACTAAGGTAATCGCACTTTAACGAGGTGCGAACAGCAAATTGAAACTCCTTGAAGATCTGACTTTGGCTGAAATCAGTACAGCCTTTTAAATTGTTAAGTACAGGGTAAGCACTTACTGAACTGCCCAAAATAGTCGGCGCGCTTAATACGTTATAAGCGGCACCTTTGTAATTGACTCCTATGGTAATGGAAATGGTCAGCGCCATTAGCCCGAGATAGGAGGCTGTCCGTGCTAAGCGTGGACGGTGTAGGAGATGGGGACTGTCTGTTCATTGTCTGTAAAGCGCTCTGTGACATCCTGAGGTTGTGAAAGGCGATATATAAATACAAGTTCTGTCTTTCTTACTTATCGGCAAGTGTCCGTATATCACTGAGAAACAGACAGAATCATGGAAAATGATTCCAAAATTATGAGTAAGAATCCCGGAGTCCATGTAAAAAAAAGCAGTAACCCAGTGGCCCTGCTTACCTACGGTGTAATTATTGCTGGATTGTGTGCTGCTTTATTTCAACACCAGTCGCTAGCGAGCAAATTGCAGTCCCAGTTTGTTGAAGTGATTGGGAGTATGGCACCGTACTGGTGCCTCGAGGTCTTGTTTGATTGGTTACTACATTACAGCAGCGACTACACTTCAAAAGTACTTCATTGGTTGTAAAGTGCTTTGAGACGTCCTGAGGTGGTGAAAGGTGCTCGAAAAATGCAAGTCTTTCTTTCTTTTTTACCGCTATGGTCACTCTCACCCCAGCTAGTATTGAATTAAAATATATATTTTAAATTAGCATCGCATCTTCTGAAAGAACATTTAATGCAACATGAAATAAAACATCAATTAACCTCAATGAGCCTACATGGCTAAAACAGAAGAATTTCGAATGCAGCAAAGTGGAGTGTACAGTGCAGTGACACAAATAGACTTCTTCAGGGCCCCAATTTCAGGTGAGTTAAGCTGGCAGTAACAATGGAGCTCGAGGCAGTTTCCAGCAAACACCGTGGGGTCGATTATAACTCGTGCAAGGGCCGAAGCAGTCGGCAATCTGTCCAGCCTGGGAGATTTTAACTCAGGGCGGGAATTGGGAGGTGTGGGGGGGGCAAAGCTGTCGGCAATTCATCCAGCCCGGCAGATTTTAACTCCCGGGCCCGATTTGCATCTCCCGATGCCAACTCCCACCCGAAACCAGCAGGAATGATGTGGAGACCGGTGAGCGGGAGTGGGAAATCTCGCTGGGACACATTCCCGCAGAAACTCTTCAAACATCAACCTGGACCGTCAGATATTGGATTCTGAGGGTGTATCACAGCTGAGTCCAATCCTGTCCACACTCATGCACAGTCCAGCAGGGAACACTGGATAGCAATTAGCTAAAGCTAATCAGTGCTCAGTAAAGTGCTCGCCCCTGTATCCACATCCTGTGTTTGGGGAAGGCAGCAGAAGAAGACCATAGCTAACGGGTAACAGCAGAACAGACGGCCCAAAATAAACCCTGCACTCCCCCTTCCCAACCCCCACTAATAGCCAGACTGAGCGGGAACCTTCCCACCATCACATTTCCCCAGTAACTTGGTGAGTAAATGTACCGTGTGGCGTGACACTAGGCATACAGAGCAGGAAAGGCCCAAGATTTGTCTGCCAAAGATAGAGGGCTTGAAATCCATTATAGCCAAGGAATGGGCAGTGTCAGCAGAAACATTGGAGAATTAGCGCCAGGCGCAAATGCTTTAAACTGCATGCAAAATTCATGCTCACTGCTCAATTAAATGATTGGAGTCCTAAATCAAGTCTTAAACCCAAGCTCATTGGTGTTAGACTTCTTCCTCTTCTTAGGTAGTCCCTTGGAACCGAGGATGACTTGCTTCCACACTAAAAATGAGTTCTCAGGTGACTGATGAGTCCAATGCGGGACCTACAGTCTCTGTCACAGGTGGAGCAGACGGTGGTTGAAGGGACGGGTGGGTGGGGTGCTTGGGTTGACGTGCGCTCCTTCCGCTGTTTGCGTTTGGCTTCTGCTTGCTCCCGGCGACGAGACTCGAGGTATTCGGCACCTTCGCGATTGCTTCTCCTCCACTTTGTGTGGTCTTGGGCCAGCAGGGATTCCCAGGTGTTGGTGGGGATGTTGCACTTTTTCAAGGAGGCTTTGAGGGTGTCCTTGAAGCGTTTCCTCTGCCCACCTGGGGCTCTCTTGCCATGTCGGAGCTCCGAGTAGAGCGCTTGTTTTGGGAGTCTCGTATCGGGTATGCGAACGATGTGACCCGTCCATCGGAGCTGATCGAGCGTGGTCAAAGCTTCGACGCTGGGGATGTTGGCCTGAGCGAGAACACTGACGTTGGTGCGCCTATCCTGCAAATGGATTTGCAGGATCTTGCGGAGGCAGCGTTGGTGGTACATCTCCAGTGCTTTGAGGTGCCTGCTGTACATGGCCCATGTCTCTGAAGCATACAGGAGGACGGGTATCACTACTGCTCTGTAGACCATGAGCTTGGTGCCGGGTTTGAGGTCCTGGTCTTCAAACACTCTCTTCCTCAGGCGACCGAAGGCTGCACTGGCACACTGAAGGCAGTGTTGGACTTCGTCATCGACGTCTGCCCTTGTTGACAGCAGGCTCCCGAGGTATGGAAAGTGGTCCACGTTGTCCAAGGCCTTGTCATGGATTTTGATAATCGGGGGGCGGTACTGTGTGGCGGGGGCAGGTTGGTAGAGGACCTTTGTCTTACGGATGTTTAGTGTAAGGCCCATGCTGTCGTACGCTTCGGTGAAGGTGCTGACGATGGTTTGGAGTTCGACCTCCGAGTGTGCGCAGACGCAAGCGTCGTCTGCATACTGTAATTCGATAACAGAGGAAGGGACGACCTTAGATCTGGACTGGAGGCGATGGAGGTTGAACAGTTTCCCGTTTGTTCTGTAGATTAGCTCCACTCCAGCAGGGAGCTTATTGAGGGTGAGATGGAGCATTGCAGCAAGGAAGATCGAGAAGAGCGTTGCTGTGATGACATAGAAACATAGAAACATAGAAGTAAGGAGCAGGAGTAGGCCATTCGGCCCCTCAAGCCTGCTCCACCATTTAATGAGATCATGGCTGATCATCCAAATTCAGTACCCTGTCCCTGCTTTCTCCCCATATCCCTTGATCCCTTTAGCCATAAGAAATATAACTAACTCCTTCTTGAATATATTTAAAGAATTGGCCTCAACTGCCTTCTGTGGTAGAGAATTCCACAGGTTCACCACTCTCTGGATGAAGAAATTCCTCCTCATCTCAGTCCTAAATGGCTTACCCCTTATCCTTAGACTGTGACCCCTGGTGCTGGACTCCCCCGCCATCGGGAACATCCTTCCTGCATCTAGTCTGTCTAGTCCTGTTAGAATTTTATAAGTTTCAATGAGATCCCCTCTCATTCTTCTAAACTCTAGCGAATATAAGCCTAATCGACCCAATCCCTCTTCATACGTCATTCCTGCCATCCTAGGTATCAGTCTGGTGAATCTTCGCTGCACTCCTTCCATGGCAAGAACATCCTTCCTCAGATAAGGCGACCAAAACTGCACACAATACTCAAGGTGTGGTCTAACCAAGGCCCTGTACAACTGCAGCAAGACATCCTTGCTCCTGTACTCAAATCCTCTCGCTATGAAGGTCAACATACCATTTGCCTTCTTAACCGCCTGCTGCACCTGCATGCTTACTTTCAGCGACTGGTACACAAGGACACCCAGGTCTCGTTGCACATCCCCTTTTCCCAATCTATTGCCATTCAGATAATAATCTGTCTTCCTGTTTTTGCCACCAAAGTGGATAACCTCGCATTTATCCACATTATACTGCATCTGCCATGCATCTGCCCAATCACCCAACCTGTCCAAATCATACTGGAGTTTCTCTGCATCCTCCTCACAGCACACACGCCCACCCAGCTTTGTGTCGTCCGCAAACTTGGAGATATTACATCTAGTTCCCTCATCTAGATCATTAATATATATTGTGAATAGCTGGGGTCCTAGCACCGATCCCTGCGGTACCCCACTAGTCACTGCCTGCCACTCGGAAAAAGACCCGTTTATTCCAACTCTTAACTTCCTGTCTGCTTCTCTATCCAAGTCAGTACCTTACTCCCAATCCCATGTGCTTTAACTTTTCACGCTAATCTCTTATGTGGGACCTTATCGAAAGCCTTCTGAAAGTCCAAATACACCACATCCACTGGTTCTCCCTTATCTATTCTACCAGTTACATCCTCAAAAAATTCCAGTAGATTAGTCAAGCATGATTTACCTTTTGTAAATCCATGTTGACTTTGTCCAATCCTGTCACTGTTTTCCAAGTGCTCTGCTATTACATCTTTTATAATGGACTCTAGCATTTTGCCCACTACCGATGTCAGGCTTACCGGTCTATAATTCCCCGTTTTCTCTCTACCACCTTTTTTAAATAGTGGGGTTACATTAGCTACCCTCCAATCCACGGGAACTGTTCCAGAGTCTATAGAATTTTGGAAGATGACCAGCAATGCATCTACTATTTCTAGGGCCACTTCCTTAAGTACCCTAGGATGTAGATTATCAGGCCCTGGGGATTTATCGGCCTTCAATCCCGTCAACTTCCTCAACACCATTTCCCTACAAATACTGATTTAATTCAATTCCTCCCTCTCATTAGACCCTATGTTCCCCGACATCTCTGGGAGGTTATTTGTGTCCTCCTTTGTGAAGACAGAACCAAAGTATGTATTTAATTGGCCTGCCATTTCTTTGTTCCCCATTATAAATTCCCCTGATTCTGACTGCAAGGGACCTATGCTTGACTTCACCATTCTTTTTCTCTTCACATATCTATAGAAGCTTTTACAGTCAGTTTTTATGTTCCCTGCAAGTTCATATGTCCTCTCCTTGGATCTTATGCTATCCCTAATTTCCCTTGTTAGCCACGGTTGAGTCACCTTTTTGTTTTATTTTTATGCCAAACAGGGATGAACAAATTCTGTAGTTCATCCATGCGATCTTTCAATGTTTGCCATTGCCTATCCACCATCAACCCTTTAAGTAACATTCCCCAATCCATCCTAGCCAACTCGCGCCTTATACCATCGTAGTTTTCTTTATTTAAATTCAGGACCCTAGTCTCTGAGTCAACTACTTCACTCACCATCTTAATGAAGCATTCTATCATATTATGATCGCTCCTCCCCAAGGGGCTTCACACAATAAGATTGCTAATTAATCCTTTCTCATTACATAATACCCAGTCTAAGAGGGCCTGATCTCTAGTTGGTTCCTCGACATATTGGTACAGGAAATCATCCCGTATACACTCTAGGAATTCCTCCTCCACAGTATTGTTACTAATTTGGTTAGCCCAATCTATATGTAGATTAAAGTCACCCATGATAACTGCTGTGCCCTTATTGCACGCATCACTAATTCCCCATTTAATGCCATCCCCAACCTCAGCATTACTGTTTGGGGGTCTGTATACAACTCCCATTAACGTTTTCTGCCCCTTGGTATTTCTCAGCTCTACCCATACAGATTCCACATCATCAGAGCTAATATCCTTCCTTACTATTGTGCTAATCTCCTCTTTAATCAGCAATGCTACCCCACCTCCTTTTCCTTTTAGCCTGTCCTTCCTGAATATTGAATACCCCTGGATGTTGAATTCCCAGCCTTGGTCACCCTGGAGCCATGTCTCCGTAATCCCAATTATATCACATCCGTTTACATCTATTTACACAGCCAATTCTTCCACCTTATTACGAATGCTCCTCGCATTAAGACACAAAGCCTTCAGGCTTGTTTTTTTAACACTCTTAGTCCTTTTAGAATTATTATTTACTGTAGCCCTGTTTGATTTACACCCTTGATTTCTCTGCCTTCCACTTTTGCTTTTCTCCTTCCTGTCTTCTGTTTCTGTCCTTGCTTCCCTTTCCTCTGTCTCCCTGCACAGGTTCCCAACCCCCTGCCATTTTAGTTTAAACCCTCCCCAACAGCACTAGCAAACTCTCCCCCTAGGACATCGGTCCCGGTCCCGCCCAGGTGCAAACCGTCCAGTTTGTACTGGTCCCACCTCCCCCAGAACCGGTTCCAATGTCCCAGGAATTTGAATCCCTCCCCCTTGCACCATTCCTCTAGCCACGTATTCATCTGAAATATCCTTCTATTTCTACTCTGACTAGCACGTGGCACTGCTAGCAATCGTGAGATTACTACCTTTGAGGTCCTATTTTTTTAATTTACCTCCTAACTCCCTTTATTCAGCTTTTAGGACCTCATCCCATTTTTTACCTATATCGTTGGTACCTATATGCACCACGACAACTGGCTGTTCACCCTCCCTCTCCAGAATACCCTGCAGCCGCTCCGAGACATCCTTGACCCTTGCACCAGGGAGGCAACCTACCATCCTGGAGTCTCGTTTGTGGCCGCAGAAACGCCTATCTATTCCCCTTACAATTGAATCCCCTATCACCATAGCTCTCCCGCTCTTTTTCCTCCCGTCCTGTGCAGCAGAACCACCCATGGTGCCAGGAAGTTGGCTGCTGCTGCCTTCCCCCGATAAGCCATCTCCCTCAACAATATCCAAAGTAGTATATCTGTTTGAGAGGGGGATGGCCACAGGGGACCCCTGCACTACCTGCCTGCGCCTACTACTCTGCCTGGCGGTCACCCATTCCCTTCCTGCCTGTGCAGCCTTTACCTGTGGTGTGACCAACTCATTAAACGTGCTATCCACGATGTCCTCAGCGTCGCGAATGCTCCAGTATGTATCCATTCGCAGCTCCAGCACTGCAATGCGGTCTGCCAGTAGCTGCAGCTGGATACACTTCCCGCACACATGGTCGTCAGGGACACAGGAAGTGTCCCTGATTTCCCACATAGTGCAGGAGGAGAATACCATGGGGCCAAGCTGTGCTGTCATGACTTACCCTTTAATTAATTCAAATTAAATTAAATCAAAACCACTAATTACACTACAATTAAATGATATACTCAAGGGCCCTTGTTTACTAGCACTCCCCGCTACACAACAGAGACCTTAGAAACTATAACCACAAAAATTAAGACCTTCTAAACTTTATAAACTATTAACCTCAACTGTCAAACTATAGAGTAGTATAAATGCTCACCTGGCCGTACTCACCCAATCAGCTGCTTCCTCTTGCCCGCGTCACTTTTTGAATCGTGACGTGGCTCTGGAATGCTGCCGCCGGTCTGCGAGATTGGTAAGCCTCTGGAAAAAGCCCGCGAAAGTGAGTTTAAATACTCACTGTTCTCTCCTGTTGCTCCCGACACCGGCTCCCGACACAGCCTTGCTTGACTCCAGTCCGTACGTGAATTGGGTCTGTGGTGGATCCGTTGGCCAGGATCACGGCTTGCATGTCGTCGTGAAGCAGGCGGCGGATGGTGACAAATGTTTGAGGGCAGCCGAATTTGAGGAGGACACTCCATAATCCCTCACGGTTGACAGTGTTGAAGGCCTTTGTGAGGTCAAAGAAGGCCATGTACAGCAGTTGGTGCTGTTCCCTGCATTTCTCTTGTAGTTGACGCGCGGTGAAGATCATGTCCATTGTGCCCCTTAGTGGACGGAATCCACATTGTGACTCTGGGAGGAGCTCTTCAGCCACTGGGAGAAGGCGATTGAGGAGGATTCTTGGGATGACTGTCCCTGTGGCAGACAGCAGGGAGACTCCTCTGTAATTACCGCAATCGGACTTGTCACCTTTCTTGAAGATGGTCATGATTACGGCGTCTCTGCGATCCCCTGGCATGCTCTCCTCCTTCCAAATAAGATAAATGAGCTCATGTATTCACACCAATAGTGCTTCTCCGCCATATTTTAGCGCCTCGGCGGGGATTCCATCTGCTCCTGAGGACTTGTTGTTCTTCAGTTGTCAGATGGCCTTTTCAACCTCATGCCGGGCTGGGGTTGTGCTGAGGTGGAGGCGGGTAGCATGCTGCGGGATGGAGTTGAGGACACTCGCGTTTAAGACAGAGTCTCGGTTAAGGAGATCTTCGAAGTGCTCCTTCCAGCGGGCACTGAATGCCTCTCTGTCCTTGATGAGTGCCTCTCCGTTCTTGGCCCGCAGTGGAGTAGGACCTTGGGTGCTTGGGCCATAGGCGGTCTTGACTGCGCTAAAGAATCCACGCACGTCGTGGTTGTCGGCTAGCTGCTGGATCTCCTGCGCTTTCTCCACCCACCACCTGTTCTTTAGGTCACGAGTTTTTTGTTGGACCTCGGCCTTCAGGCATCTGTAGAGCTGCTTTCTTGCTCTTGAGTTCTGTTGCTGTTTCCAGATCAGGAATGCCTTGCGCTTGCGGCTTATTAGCTACTGGATCTCCTGGTCGTTCTCGTCAAACCAATCTTGGTGTTTCCTGGTTGAGTGACCAAGCATCTCTTCACAGGTACTGATTATGGAGGCCTTGAGTGCAGACCAGGTGCTGTCGACACTCTGTGTCTCTGAATCACTGGAAGTCGTCAGGTTGGTTGTGAGGTGCAGGCTGAATAGGGCTTTCTTAGCAGGGTCTTTGAGTGCTCCAGCGTTGATTTTCCTGCGGCATTGCTTTTGTTACCATCGCTGTTTTGGGGCTATGTTGATGGAGATGAGAGCGCGGATTAGGCGGTGGTCTGTCCAACAGTCGTCAGCTCCTGTCATGGCGCGGGTGATGTGGACGTCCTTGCTGTCCCTCGCTTGGACGATGACGTAGTCCAGCAGATGTCAGTGCTTGGAGCGAGGGTGTTGCCATGAAGCCTTGTACTTGTCTCTCTGATAGAACAAGGTGTTGGTTATGACAAGGCCATGTTCTAAGCATTTCGTCAGGAGGAGGGTACCATTGGAGTTGGCTTTCCCTACCCCCTCTCTGCCGATCACACATCCCCAGAGGTCTGTGTCCTTTCCAACTCTGGCGTTAAAGTCGCCAAGGAGGATCAGCTTGTCGCCCGTTGGGACTCGGGACAGGGATTGTTCGAGGCTGGAGTAGAATTCCTCTTTGGTCTCGTCTGTGGCTTCCAGTATTGATGACCGTAGCGCACTGGTTCCAGGCTAGGGTGAGCCGTAGAGTCATGAGGCGTTTGTTTATTCCACAAGGGGAGTCTCTGAGACATTCAACTAGCTCATTTTTTATGGCGAAGCCTACCCCATGGAGGCGGCGTTCTTCTTCAGGTTTGCCTTTCCAGAAGAAGGTGTAGCCACCGCCTTGCTCCTTGAGCTGGCCTTCCTCTGCCCGTCGGGTCTCACTTAGGGCGGCGATGTCTATGTCAAAACGTCTGAGCTCCCGGGCAACGATAGCCGTACGGTGTTCCGGTCTGTCACTGTTGGGGTTGTCCATGAGGGTCCTGACGGTCCAGGTCCCGAACTTCATTTTAAAGGGTGGAAGATGCCTGTGCGTGAATTCTTTTAACGTGGGGTGGCCGTTGCACACCAGCTACCACACGGGCTTGACAGAGCAAGGTCTTGGTCCAATGGCAAGGGGCTCCAAGATTGGAGACCAGGCTCTCCTACATCGGCCTAGCACACACACACAAACAACCTCCTACTGTCCTCCTCCCTCCTTCCCACAGGTCCTCTCTGCCTGGGTTTCATAGGCTGCAGTGTGGTCCTCCCGACCCAGCTGCTGGTCCACGCTGTGCCACTCCTGGGCCTCGACCTCGCTGCTGGGCTCATCCTCGCTCCTGGGCCTCGTCCTCGCTCCTGGGTCCCGACCTCACTCCTGGGCCTTGACCTCGTTCCTGGGTCCCGACTTCGCTCCTGGGCATCGACCTCTCTCCTGGGTCCCTTCGTCGCCCCTGGGCCTCGTCCTTGCTCTTGGGTCCTGTCCTCGCTCCTGGGTCCCGACCTTGCTCCTGGGCATCGACCTCGCTCCTGGGTCCCAACCTTGCTCCTGGGTCCCGTCCCCACCCTTGGATTCTGTCCTCGCTCCTGGGCCTCGACCTCGCTCCTGGATCCCGCCCTCCGTATAGTGTGTCTCCTTCTAGCGAGTGTGCCCCGCGGTGTCTCTTTCCAGTGAGTGTGTCCCGCAGTGTCTCCTTCCAGTGAGTGTGTCCCACGGTGTCTCCTTCCAGTGAGTGTGTCCCGCGGTGTCTCCTTCCAGTGAGTGTGTCCCGCGGTGTCTCCTTCCAGTGAGTGTGTCCCGCGGTGTCTCCTTCTAGCGAGTGTGTTAGACTTAACGGGTGAACCAATATCAGGTGCAGTCTAATGGCAAGTCATGATTTCCAGAGGCTTTTTTGAGTACTTAAAGGGAAAGTTCATTGATGCTGCAGAACCTCATTCTCAGCATTGCTGGCTGTACAGCTGCCTCAGCAAGCAGAGGCAGAACAAGAACAAGGAAAAGGAGCCAGAGGACTAAACTAGGTGTGCTCATGGCAGATCCACGCCCCAGGGAGAGAGCCCACAGATTCTCCAATGAAGCATTGGAAGCATTGGTTTTCGCTGTGGAGCGACGGAGGGCTGAAGGCCCTCGCCACGAGTCTTCCGCACCATGTGGAGGGAGCTGGCGCAGCACGTCTTGGACAGCACTGTGGTCCCCAGGACCCACACACAGGGCCGGAAGAAATTTAACAACCTCACTCGGGTGGTCAGGGTGAGTCAATGCTTCAACAAATTCTACCTACCACCATCTGAACCTCAGTCTGCACACACTGCCCAAAGCACCACACCCCCAGCACTCACCCAACAATCTCTACCTACCAACACTCACACCCATATCTCACACCTTGCACACAAGGACAGCTATTTAACTATGGCAGGCGCATCACCCAAACACATTGCTCCACACTCACTCACATACTTTCCTTTCTCTTGCAGGCCAAGGTGGCTCACAACAGGAGGGAGCAGGAGCGCACGGGCGGGGGACAAGCCGACACCCGACCACTGTCTGCGCTGGAGAATCGAGTACTGCAGATCATTGGGCGCCAGGTGGTGGGCGCCGTGGCCACCGGCAACGTTGACCCCCTTGGGGACAACAATGGTATGTTCATCCCTACTCCTTCTTCTCACATCCCACTTCCCCCTCACTCCGCAAGCGTTTCGCACTTTCCAGCTATTCATGCTGTATGCATTTCTCCCTTCCTGCCCCCTCCCCTCACCTTAACCCGACTCTTGTGCCTTTATGCTTTCAGATAATGAGCAAGCACCAAAACAGCCTGTCCCTGAGGGCACCGTAGAGAGCGAGGCGGGAGAAGAGGAGGAGGAAGAACACATCACGTCACTGCATGTCTCACCCACAGGCACCAGCTCAGATACTGGCATTACGCATTCTTTAGAGGCTAGTATAGTAGCGGGATCAGCACAGGGTGAGGCACTGGGGACGAGTGAGCTGCAGCAAGGCCAGGGGGAAAGGGTAGCTCAGGGGCTGGCTCCCCAGAGGGCGAGTTCGCGCGCGAGTTCTGCTGCACACGACTAAGATGAGGACCTCAATGGGGAGGTGTTTAGAAGAAGGATGATGGCATGCACACGGAGATGATAGGTGCAATGGCAAGGGTGCCTGAGAGCCCCTCGGTAATAAGGAACGTGGAGGAGTCCGCCTCCAACATTGCACAAGGCTCTGCACACACCTTGTAGCCCAACATTTCTAGTCTGCAAAGGATGGCCGACTCCCAGAGAGACCGTGGCGACCCAGACCTGATGCCGCATGTGATGGGTGGTCTGGCAGCTTCCATTGCAGCACAGGCGGAAGCAACGCAACGTCTTAGTGCTGTTATGCAGTCTATGGTTGGTGCCATTCAATCTCAGTCTGCTCTCATGCAGTCTCAGCTTGATGGCATGCAAGCTCTGACTGCTACCATCGTGGCTGGGTCTACCACCGTCGACTGGGGCTCTCACGGTGTCGCAGCAGGCCAGCAATGCTAGGGATGCTGAGGTGCTGCCCCGGGGGAGAGGCAGTGGGTCAGTGGAGCAGGAACCTGCTGTCCTCTCTCAGGATGACAGCATTCCTGCTCCCACCACTGCCACTCCGCCATTGCCCTTGTCACTGCCTGTCATCCAGCCAGCCCAGACTGCTGCTGCCCATGCTGAGGTGGTGCAGTCTACAACCGGGCCTTGCAGGTCCAGAGCTGGTCAATGGTGTCCTGCAAGGCCATCTGAAGTCTCCCGCACGGACACTCAGCAGCCTTCCACCAGCCCTGCTGCAGCTACTGGGCCAACACTTCGTAGGAGCACCAGAGTAGGCAAAGGCACAGTAATGAGAGGCACTAAGGGATTGCACAAGTGAATAGTTAATATTTATGGTGTAAATATGTGTTCACTGATTTTTGATAAATTTATTAATTCACTTACCATTCTTTTGTGGTGTCTCTCATTTCAGCTTTGTGGTGTGATACGGCCTGCGAGAGCGATGGAATGATGGGGATGTGGTGAGCAAAGGGGATCTGGGCTTTAAGTCATCCTGGTGTGAGGCTGGAGGTCTGTTTGAAGAAGGTGGCAGAGTTCGGTGACCACCTTCTTGGTGAAGTGAAGCCTTCTAATACACTGCTCCTCGCTTAATTGAAGGTAGGAGAGGTGCTGCCGGAATACCCTCAGAGGTTAAGGCCTCCTGGTGAGAGCCCTGATGTCCCTCCTCATCCCTCTGCACACATGTTCCCGTTTTTCTTGCTGCCTACACTCCCTCTGCCATAGATCCTGGAGGGCGAGGTGCCAGTACAGCCTCCATTAATGTTACCAAGTGTAGCAGTTTGGATCTTTGAAGAATAAATGTACATTTTTAGTTGCCAGATACTCCCGATAAAAAAGAACCTTCAAATTACTGAACAAAACTGTTGCAGTGGATGAAACTGACAAGAAACCACTGAAATTGCACTAACCTGTCAGCTGCAAGTGAATACTGATGATCCCTTTAAATAACATCCCTGGAGCCTGCTTCCTGGTGCTGCATGCCAGCTCTCCCTGTCGGTGTTTACTCCAAGTGCTGAGGTAGGTGATGACAATTAATTTATCAAATCGGGCGGTCAGTGAGCATTGCACACTCACTGACGTCACGATCTACCTGGCGTTGACATTCCTGGTGATCCCTCTTACTGGCGGCGCTACGGGGGGCTGGATTTGATGTGCAGTGCTGTTTTCGCCTCACCCCAGTGATACTGCTCTCGTGCCATTAGCACCACAGAAATACACAAATACTAGATAGTTCATCAAGGGTATAGAGAGGATCTAAGCCTGGGAATGACTCTCGCTGATCTTAGTGAGGCTTTAACCCAATGAACAGGACAATTTTTCCCCCAGAATGTTATTCTTGTTTGTGTGTGAGTGCGTATGCATTTGTGTTTATATATACTGCTGGACGGTTCATTTTTTAATTCTTTTTTTTATGGGATGTGGGTGTCGCTGGCAAGGCCAGCATTTATTGCCCATCCCTAATTGCCCTTGAGAAGGTGGTGGTGAGCCACCTTTTTGAGCCGCTGCAGTCCGTGTGGTGAAGGTACTCCCACAGTGCTGCTGGGAGGGAGTTCCAGGATTTTGACCCAGCGACGATGAAGGATCGGCGATATACTTCTAAGTCAGGATGGTGTGTGACTTGGAAGGGAACTTGGAGGTGGTGGTGTTCCAAGTTCCCCTCCAAGTCACACACTATCTTGACTTGGAAGTATTTCGCCGATCCTTCATCGTCGCTGGGTCAAAATCCCAGAACTCCCTCCCTAACAGCACTGTGGGAGCACCTTCACCACACGGACTGCAGCGTGTGTTCCCTGGAAAGTTTGAAAAGGATAAATTAATCCTTTGTGCTGATCTTTTTGGATCAACACTTAGCACATTTATAAGAAAGAAGAGAGAACTTGCATTTCTATAGCACCTTTCACATCTGATAGGACGTCCCAAAGCGCTTTACAGCCAATGAAGTACTTTTGTTTGAAGTGTAGTCATTGTTGTAATGTAGGAAGCACGGCAGCCAATCTGCGCGCAGTCATGTTGGTTGAGGGACAAATATTGGCCAGAACAGCAGAAGAATTCACCTGTCTGCTAAATTAATACAGGGATTGTCCTGTTGATTGGGTTAAAGCCTCACTAAGATCAGCGAGAGTCATTCCCAGGCTTAGATCCTCTATATACCCTTGATGGGCTATCGAGTATTTGTGTACTTCTGTGGTAAATAATTAATTTGTATATAAGCTGGATTAGTAGCTCTTGCCTGTGCCAGTAATGAGACCACTATGCTGACTCCAGGGCACAGTGTGACTGCTGAATATGTTCATTGTCAACTCTGGACCATACAAACTAAAGTGTAGAGTCTGTTCCCCAACCTACGATGTCCAGTCGGTCTACCAAGCTAAGATGTGTACTGCTCGGTCTTAAGGGATGTGGTCTGCTCAAGGAAACGATCAATATCGGATATACAGCGTTTAAAAAGCCCAAACCGGAAAACCTTCGCTATTGTTGAGTTAACTGATCTCATCCAGTTGGCCTCAGCATTCTTCAATAAAGGAAGGGAATAATCAGCCAGTGTTACTTCTCACTATCCACTTGACCATTGCTGTATGTAGCTGTTGGGGAAGGGCAGGATTGAACTCGGCTGTCATGCCCTCTGTGATCAAAGAGCCTGCTGATACTAGCTGAGCCCACACGTGGGGGGGTGGCCACTTGAATAAAGTACCAGATTTCCTGTCAGCTTAGCTCAATTGGTAGCACACTCGCCTCTGAGTCTGATAGGGCATGGGTTCAAGCCCCACTCCATGAGACTTGAGCACAAAAACCCAGGCTGACAATGTAGTGCAGTGCTGAGGGAGTGCCGCACTGTCCAAGGTGCTGTCTTTCAGAGGTGACGTTAAACTAAGGCCCTGACTGCCTGTTTGAATAGACGTAAAAGATCCCACAGCACTATCCAAAGTAGGGCAGGAGATTTCTTCTAGTCTCCTGACCAACATTGATCTCTTAACTAACACCATCAGAACATATTATCTGGTCAATTATCTCGTTAATGTTTGTGGGACTTTTCTGTGCACGAATTGGCTGCCTTGTTTGTCTACATTACAACAGTGACTTCACTTCAAAAGTAGTTCATTGGCTGTGAAGCGCTTTGAGTGTTCTGAGATACGATAGAAATGCAAATTCTTTCCTCTCCCTGTTGCTTTAACAATTTCCATAAATTACCCACGCTCGGGCTTCAGGCCCAATTCCCACGGCAAAATTGTGGAATTGAACTCCTTTCATGTTTGGAAAAAAAACCAGCAGCTAAAGCCAACAAGTCGTTGATAACATGTTGTGCAAACAAGAGCTGTCAGAAGGTTTAACAGCCACCCATTAGTAATGGCCAAGAGTCCTAGATGAATAGCAGGTTCCTTTTCATCACAATGTGAAAAAACATCAAATATGAGCAGTTGAAAGAAGTCAAGGAGGCTGTGTCAATGGGAGTCAGCAGCCTCTAACAGCAGTATACGGGTCTATAAACATCATGGAGCCAAGCACTGAGGCAGCACGTCCATCCATTTGATGGCAAATTAGCTATTCCTTGTCCATTCCTCTGGAGATGTTAAGACTGTTCTTTTGTTGTGTTAAGCAGCTCTCTGAAACACTACAGATGCATCAATGGGAAGAAAAGATAGAGGCTGAATGTGGCCCCCTGACAGCTCAGAGATTATTCAGTGAGTATAATTCAGGAAGGTCCTGGGCTTGATCCCTGGCCATGATCTCAGCCAGGGCCACAGTAGAGGCATTACACTTGGTGTCAGTGCCCTGGCTCAGGGAGGGGTTACCGGGTACTTCTTGCCCCGGCTAGAAGTGGTTGTGTGGAATGTCAGCTGAGGACAGGATTGAGTTTGGGTGTGGTGGTCTCTGTGGACAAATAGCCTGCTGACACTCAAGCCTTACAAGGCATCAGTTGTGGCTCAGTGGCAGCACTCTCGCCTCTGGGTCAGAAGGTTGAGGGTGCCTTTCTCAGTCCAGACACTTGAGCACCTACTCCAGCGCAGTGCTGAGGGAGTGTTGCAAAACTTTTGGATGAGACGTTAAACCGGCCGGCTGCAGCATGATGCCAACCAGCAAGTAAGGCCCTGTTGGGGAGAAGGGGGCGCGGACGCCAGGAGGGAAATGACAATGGGTGGGCAGAGAGCTGGGTGATATTTGTGGGGCCTGGAGATAGACTCCTGCTCCTCCTGGCCCCCCAAAAAACCCTCCAAAATCTTATCTTTTGGGAGCAGTCCCTTTAAGGGCTGTTGGTTAGGCCTCTCAATAGCTGGAGAAAGTGGAACTGGCAAGCTCCTTTCAAACCCCACTCATTTGTCCATGTAAATTGCAAGCAGGGTCCTACAAATGGCGTAGAACCACAATTTGCATATTTCGCCAGCCGCCCACCTGCTCTGGGTGGGGGTGCGGGGCCTCCATTTAAAGGCCTGTCTGAAAACGGGTGTCCAGGGTCGCCACCAAATATTCCCCTGCCAGTCGCCCGTCTTTCGGGCAAGGAACAGGCGGCCAACCATTGGAGATCTCCCCCCCCAGCGAGTCAGAGACAATAGAGGAAAAGAAAGATGCAAAATTAGAATAGAGAGAGGCAGGCAGTAATAGATGGGGACTAGGGCGGAGAAAGATCAAGAGACACCAGCACAGCACAGAAGTATTCACAGAGGAAAGGGAACAAGATACTAGGAGAGCAAAAACAATGTAGATTGCTGCTGTTTCAAAAGAAACGTTAAAAATGGGCCATCTTAAAATCGATCATTTGAGGCCAACTTCGATCTTCCCAGTTGACGCGAGCATTACTGAGGTGTTTGCAGCTAAAACAGGAATCTTCCTGTACAGAGTCCTGGTAGACCTATACCCTTTGTGTTCAGGCCCTTTCTATACGGCAGTAATTCCGATCAATCAAACCCTTCCCATTCATTTCCATTATATAGAACTCTTGATCATGCTGTAAAATGGTTGCCAACTCCTTGTGTTTTTCCTTGCTCAGCACTGAATTGCGTGAACACAGAACAGCTCACTCAATGTGACACTAACAGCTCCTTGTAAAAGATCCCTATTGTTTGAGTTCAGATTGACTGGCAGCCTCAGTGATTAAATGGACTCAGGCAGAGACATTACAAATTGGTCATTTTTTTCTCTCTCAAAGCAATCTGTGTAAAATGCTGAACCAAGCACAACATTGCAAACAGTTTGACGCAAAGCGTTCAGCTTTGAAGAATTACTTTGAGGGACTAAGTTGGTTAGAACTCCATCCATGCATCTCTGAAAGCTAAATCCCGTGCAGTCTAAAGAGGGGCGAGAAGGAAGAACTTGCATTTATGTAGCGACTTTCACCTCCTCGCGCCGTCCCGTAGCGCTGTGCCACGTGCTGCAGCAGCTGTCTGGTCCTGCATGCTGCCTGGCACATTGTGTGTCAGTTGAACAGGGTGGCATGACAGTTCCTGCCGTTCTCCGGCTGCTGGGCATTCCCGCGGCACGTGATTTATGTGCCAGCAAACCTCTGGGACAGCAATAAGGTCACTGAAGCCCTGCGTTATGGACCTCGCAAAACAACTATTTATATAGTGCCTTTATTGTAGAAAACCATCCCAAGACCCCTCACAGGAGAGACTAGGAGTAGGTAGAGGCCTGGAAATTGGTCCGTGAGGGCCTGCCGGCTCCAGCTCGCCGCAGGGAGCAATTGAGTAGGCCCGAGGCACACCTGATATTGGGCCTCGGGCCTCATTTACTTGAGACACCTATTGGGCCTCCGCTCAGTCACCAGATGTGGAGGAAACGATCAGGAGGGAGGGGGCGAGCAGGGCGATTGCGAGGGAGGGCACGATCGATCGGGAGGGAGGGGCCAATCGCGAGAAGCGAATGGGAGGGGGCTGAGCGGAGGCCGGCAATGATCTTCAGCACTGCAGTGGAGCCGGGGATGCTCTACTCCTCCCCAGTCCACTTACCTCATACCTACCTTTTTGGTGGCTGCCCCTCTAAAGACCCCAGTTAGGCTGCATGCAGACCACAAAGGGCAACACACAACTTCTTTTCTCCATAGCAAACCACCTCTTCAAACCTACATCACCTGTTTCCTTCACTTTCATCTCCAACTTTATTTATTCATTCACGGGATGTGGGCATCGCTGGCAAGGCCGGCATTTATTGCCCATCCTAATTGCCCTTGAGAAGGTGGTGGTGAGCCGTCTTCTTGAACCGCTGCAGTCCATGTGATGAAGGTAGTTCCACAGTGCTGATTTTGTCGTAGCGGTTTGTTACTACAGAGTGGCTTGCTAGGCCAGTTCAGAGGGGCAGTTAAGAGTCAACCACATTGCTGTGGGTCTGGAGTCACATATCAGCCAGACCAGGTAAGGACGGCAGATTTCCTTCCCTAAAGGACATTAGTGAACCAGTTGGGTTTTTCCGACAATGGTCACCATTACTGATACTAGCTTTTTAATTCCAAATTTATTTAATTAATTGAATTTAAATTCTCCAGCTGCCATGGATGGGATTTGAACTCCCGTCTACTGGATTACTAGTCCAGTAACATAACCACTATGCTACCGTACCCCCGCAAGTACAAAATCTCTTAGTCTCCAAGGTCAAGAATCTCCTTGCAGCTGCCTCAGTTGCCACATTCTTTTCCACTCCTCCTACACCTGACCAGCCTGCAGCTTTTCATCCACCCGATCCAAACCCTCCATCAGTCTGCACCTTCTCTGCCAATTCCCTGTGCCTTCTCCAAACTCATCTCTTCCATGAGAGCCGGCTCCCTCCATCCCTTTCCCACCCAACTTCTGAGCACTCAATGACCTTTCCCCATTGTTAACACTCCCTTGGTTTGGTAATACCCACCTTTCAAAAGCACCATAAACCTCCCTTCTCAAGAAGCCCACCCTTGATCCGTTGATCCTCTGTAATTGGCACCTCATCTTTAACTTGATTTCCTCTTTAAGATCAACAAAAACTTTCATTTATATAGCACCTTTAACGTAGAAAAGCTTCCTAAGGTGTTACACAGAGACCTAAGGAAATAATGGACGCCAAGCCCAAGGACGAGATGTTAGGAGGGGTGACTACAAGCTTGGTCAAAGAGGTGTCTTCAAGAAGGGTGCAGAAGAGGGAGATGAAAAGGCGGAGCTTAGGTGGCTGAAGGCACGGCCGCCAGTGGAGGAAGGAAGGGGAGCAGATGCGTAAGAAACTTGAGTCAGAGGCCCAGAGAATTTGGTTGTTGGGGGTGGGAGGGGGGTGGGGGGGGTGGCGGTGATTGTAGGACTTGAGGTTACAGAGCTAGGGAGGGGTGAGGCCATGCTGGGGTTTAAACACGAGGATCAGAATTTTAAATATGAGGCTTTGGGTGACTGGGAGCCAATGTAGGTCAGCAAGGACAGGAGTGATGGGCGAGTGGGATCTGGTGCAGTTTAGGGTACAGGCAGCAGAATTTTGGATGAGCTAAAGATTATGGAGGTTGGAAGATGGGAGGCTGGCCAGGAGAGTATTGGAATAGTTGATCTGTATAGGCTTTCACTTTCCAGCTCTACACCCTCCGCTTCAACAATCCCTTCATTGAATCCCTCATTGCATATTATAAGTGAAAGCTGGACAACCATTTGAAACAGATGAAGATTTGGGGCTATGGCAAGACAGCGGGGCAGTGGGATTAGTTTTGGATGCTCTAGCCAAGACTCGTCCCAGACATGGTGGCCTAGGGGGGAGGGGGGGTTTCAGGGATTTCCCTGCACCTGAATGGTGAAGTCCGAAGTGCCCCCGATACTGGGCCTCGGGCTCATTTCCATCAAGTGGCGAGCTGCGGAGAGTATCAGGCAGCCCGGCGCAGACGGAGAGTATCAGGCAGCCCGGCGCAGAAGCAGCATTGACGATCGGGCCACTGCTGGCATCACCGGGGCCCTCAGTGAGGAAACGAAAATCAGGCGGGTTGTAAAACAGGCGGCCAACCCACTGCCACCCATCTCTCATCCGGCACCTGTGGGCTCCAGTCCTCTCCTGCTATAAACCTCCTTGGGATGAGACATAGAGTTACATAGAATTTACAGCACAGCACCAGGCCAATCGGCCCAACAGGTCTGTGCAGCTGTTTATGCTCCACACGAGCCTCATCTAACGTCACCTAACCTTCTCTGCATAGCCTTCCATTCCTTTCTCCCTCATGTACTTATCTAGCCTCCCCTTAAAGGCATCGGTGTAATTTTTTCCTACATTATTGTAATTGCAAGGCTTCATACGTGCTAATCCTTTATTGCTGCCCTCTGGACCTACTGAGCTCTGGGAAGGATTAGGTTAAGAATGTTAAGTATTCTGAGCACACGGCCTGTATCCAGTCTGCTCTCAAACATCATCTACAGATAGCAGCCAGTCTTAGAATTCTAATCAGCTGTGTGAGAGTATTTCTGCTCCATGTCCTCTGTTTCTGTTTAAATTGAATGGTTGAGCAATGATTAAGTGGCCTGTGGGACACAGATTTGCAAATTGGCCGCTTTTATCTGTAGGGTGTAGCAATTCTGATACAAGTATAAAATACTGCTTGGCGCACGAGTGATGCATTAATTATAATCTGACTGTAAAGCACACTGAGGGCATCCTCACTGAGGTACCTCATCCTCTCACTCGGCAGGGTGAAGGGGAATATAACATTCCAGTATCGAATAGATACTAGGCCCGAGCCAGTGTTTAACACACCGCTCTCACTGTGACTCCTTTCTCTCTCTGGTAGAGTTCAGCAAGGCTGGCTCTCAGGCCATTTCACGGAACGTGACTTAATTAGCAAGACTGACAGAAAACCAGGCAGTCATGATACACCTGTAACAATGATACATAATCCTAGTTAGTCCAGTGCAGGAGCCGGCCATTCAGCCCATCGCACCTGTGCTGATGCTAGCTCTTCAACTGAACTGCTGCCTTTTTTAAAAACTTGTTCTCGGGGTGTGGATGACATTAGATCATGGCTGATCTGTACCTTAACTCCATCTACCCGCCTTTACTCCATGTCCTTACTCAACAAAAATCTATCGATCTCAGTCTTGAAAGCTCCTATTGTCCCCCAGCATCCACAGCCTTTTGGAGGGGGGGGGGGGGGTTGCGGTGGAGAGTTCCGGATTTCTACTACCCTTTGTGTGAAAAAGTGCTTCCTGTTTTCAATCCTAAACGGCCTGGCTCTAATTTTAAAGATTATGTCCCCTCGTTCTTGATTCTCCCAACAGAGGAAATACATTTTCACATCTACCCTATCAAATCCTTTACACATTTTAAACACCTCGATCAAATCATCCCTCAATCTTCTAAACTCAAGGGAATACAAGCCAAGTTATGCAACCTCTCCTCATAATTTAACTCTCCAAGCCTTGGTATCATTCTGGTGAATCTCTGCTGCACCCCCTTTAGGAATGTGGACCAGGACACTTCCATTCTCTTCATCGCATAGCGCCAAGAGATCTTTAATGTCCAAAATACTGGAACTGGCCAAAGGCTGACACCTCATCTGTAGAATGGTACCTCTGACAATGCTGCACTCCCTCAGTATTGCCTGTCTAGATTATGGCCCAAAGTTACTGGGTCCCTGATGTGATGGGAGACGTGCAGCAGGACGGGACTAGGAGGTTGAGCCTGACAGAAATCCCAGGGTCAGCTAATTCCTACAATCCTGGCAGGACATGGGTGGGGGTCTAACCAGCAGGGGCCGGGTATGCTGGGGAGGGAAAGGAAAATTCAGGAAAGGAGTGGAATAAGGGCGTTATATAATGGGCTGCATGCAGTTAAAGGGTGAAAAGGCTCTTGCAAGAGGGAATGAAATGACAGCTGCAACAGAAGGGTATAGGCGAGCATCTAACCTCTCAGAGTCTGATGTCAGAGGGCCATTGTTCCAAATTAGGGAAAGGAGGGATACCATAGTTGGAGAACCAGGAAAGAAACCATCACATGGACCAGTATAATCCAGGAGGTGGCTGTGAGTGGGATCTTCATAACCCTAATGGCTCATGGGGCATCACTGGGCATCCTTAGGCTCCCAGTAACAGAACACTGGCAGGTTTCTGCCTCAACCAGGCAGCAATAAGAAGAGAAGATGCTCGCAGAGGGAGGAGGAGAAGGGGCAGGGGGGCTCTCAGTAGGAGGCCCTACCCACCTAGGGTCTTCCGAGAGCACTTCTCCTACCTGCACGTAAGCAAGGAGCAGTGCATTCGGAGGCACCACTTCACCAAGGAGGTGGTCACAGAATTCTGCCGCCTCCTGGAACCAGACCTGCAACCTCAGAGCAGGATGACAACAGGGCTGCCAGTGGCCCTCAAGGTCACCGGATCTTTCCAGTCTGGAGCAGGAGACATAGCTAACATCTCCCAGTTCGCCATCCATCGCTGCATCCGGGAGGTCACAGAGGCTCTCTACTCCAGGAGAAGGGGTTACATTGTCTTCTCTCTGAACAGAGAGAAGCAGGAGGCGCGCACATGTGGCTTTGCCAGGGTAGCAGGCTTCCCCATGGTTCCGTAACTGCAAATTCTACCGCTCACTTAATGTGTAATTGTTGTGCGACCACGCCCAGCACATCATGATGGTGAATGCCCGCAATCCTGGCAGCAGTCATGATGCTTTCATCTTGCTCCAGTCCGGTGTGCCAGCAATTTTCCAGCCACCACGTCAAATCCAAGGGTGGCTGCTCGGAGACAAGGGCTATCCACTCCGCATCTGGCTGATGACTCCCCTCTCAACCCCACCACTCATGGCCAGCACTCATATAATGAGAGCCATGCTGCCACCAGTAACATCATCGAGCAGACCATCGGGGCTCCACTGCCTTGACCGCTCAGGAGGAGCCCTCCAGTATATGGCGGAGCGGGTGTCCCATTTCGTGGTGGTCCGCTGCATGCTGCACAACTTGGCCATCATGACGGTGCAACCCTTGTCACCATGGGTGCTGGGACTACCTCAGGAGGAGGAGGAGGAGAAAGAGGAGGAGGAGGAGGAGGAGACAGGCAGCAGATCTCTGTTCCGTGAGCGCCTCATCAGATTCCGGTTCCAGTGAATGAAACCCCAGATCCCCGTTGCTCACCACGTCCCCATCTTACCATCCCTATGCTTGCCATTGCACCAAGCATTTCTGTGTGCATGCCCATCACCCTCCTTCTGAAGGCCGCCCCATCGAGGTAATCAGCTGAGTCCTGTGCAACAGAACTGGTGCGCGAACTCATCCTCCGGGGAGTTGACACCTGAGCTAGCCTTTCCCCCTGACCTGGCTACAACCCACTCATGCCCGGTAAATCATCACGTGCAGATCCAACCTCTATACTACTCTCTAAAGTCCGCACAGTGCTATTTTCTGAGCTGGTGCCTGCGAGTGTCAGATGCAGTGACGGTGTCTCTTCTTCTCCTTCATGCTCCTTCTCCATGACTTCGGGGACTTGCTGTGCTGGTGGGACTTCTTGGGGGAGAAATACCTGTGGTTTGCACCACCTGTTAGCACCACGAGATGGCGCTAAAATGCCGTTGAGAGCTTTAACACCACCTGATGCCAATTCCAACGCCACACGCCATATTGGTGTTGCCGGTAGCGCTGCTGATGAACGCAATCACCAGGGACCTCACCATCACAGAGATCATGACTTCAGTGAGTGTGCAAAGCTCACTTGATGCTGATCTCCCAACTTCATTATAGCTAATTAAATTATCGGCTGGAGAAAACAATGACAGCTTCAGGTGGCGTGCAACAGCAGGAAGCCGACTCCAGCGACGCTATATAAAGGGATCGTCACCAATCCCTCGGACCTGACAGGTTTTTGCAGATTCATAGAATCATAGAATGGTTACAGCATGGAAGCAGGCCATTCAGCCCGTCGAGTCTGTGCCGGCTCTCTGCTAGAGCCCTTCAGCTAGTCCCACTCCCCCGCCCTTCCCCCATAGCCCTGCAAATGTTTTTCTTTCAGGTACTTATCCAATTCCCTTTTGAAAGCCACAATTGAATCTGCCTCCACCACCCTTTCAGGCAGTGCGATCCAGATCCTAACCAGTCGCTGCATAAAAAAGTGTTTCCTCATGTCGCCTTTGGTTCTTCTGCCAATCACCTTAATTCTGTGTCCTCTGGTTCTCGACCCTCTGCCAATGGGAACAGTTTCTCTCTATCTAATCTGTTTAGACCCCTCATGATTTTGAACACCTCCATCAAATCTCCTCTCAATCTTCTCTGCTCTAAGGAGAACAACCCCAGCTTCTCCAGTCTATCCATGTAACTGTAGTCTCGCATCCCTGGAATCATTCGGGTAAATCTTTTCTGCACCCTCTCTAAGACCTTCACATCCTTCCTAAAGTGCTGTGCCTAGAATTGGACACAATGGGCCGGATTTTCCGACCCCCACGGGTGTGTACGAGCTGTGTATGCACCCGTAGGGGCCGCGCAAGTGCCGGTTTCAGGCATGCGAAGTGCATGCGCTAAAACACGGCACTTCCGATCTGTCAAGAATCGTCATCCGCCTGCCCTGGGTTGGGCCTCCGCGGGCAGAGAGTTCCGCTTTCTGCACAACTTCCACCCGCTGAAAACCTTTAAAAATCTTATGCCTGGTTAAAGCACGCGTAAGGCCTGCTTTTACCAGCATAAGGGTTTAAAAAAATAAAAAAATGAATTTTTTTCATTCATTTATAATTTAAAAATACTTTAAAAAAGATAAGTTTATTTTTAGCCCTGTAAAAAAACTTAAATTATTTTTTTCAAAAAATTATAGTTTTGTTTAAAATATTTAATTTAATGTAATTTTAACTAATTTTAGATACATGATTTAAAAAAATGTATTTAATGTTTTACTGTGTTTTTTAAGTGATCCCCATTCATACTTTTGACAGATCCGCGCATACAGACCTGTCAAAAGTGTGCAGGGGGATTCCCTTCTTTGATTGGTTCCCCATGGCCCACGTGATCCCAGGGACACTTGCGAACCGCCTGCGCCCCTGGGATACCTGGGCCCCTGTGCATTTCATAGAGCAGAGGCCCAGGATCGCAAGTCTCGGGACCTACGGAGCCAGCAAGTAAGTGCGTAGATTTTTTCCGATCGGAGGCATCCGCCCGCAGGAAGCCTCAAATCGGAAAATCCGGCCCATTACTTAAGCTGAGGGCGAACCAGTGTTTTATAAAGGTTCATCATAATTTCCATGCTTTTGTACTCTATGGGCTGGATTTTGAATGACCCATGGAGTCGGGTTTGGAGGCGTGTGGGGGGTTAAATTTGCGGGGTCGGGGTTTCCGACCCCATCCCGACTCCATCCCGCCTCCACGCAATGTTGACAGAATCAGTCGCGGGATTCCCGACTCCATCCCGCCTTCAAGAGGCGGGAGAGGCCATTAAAGCCCTTAACAAGCTCTAAATTGGCTCTGTAATGCCATTTTGAAACGCTGTAGCTAGTTTAACCCTCTTCTGACGTGGAGCACGCCTGGTGTGAAACACTCCAGTGAAACCTGGCGGGAGCACAAGTGGATAGCTGACTATCGGCTGCAGGCCCACTATTACAACGGAGATGTGATGAAGGTAGTAATATTAGATGTGAACGTCGCCTCTGATGCTGTTGCATTGAATGTCTTCAGAGACTGCCTGGGAGGACTTGCTTGGCAAAAAAAATTCTCTCTCTCTCTCTCTCTCTCTCTCTGTCTCTCTCTCTCTCTCTCTCTCTCTCTCCCCTATCTTTGCATCCAGGGCATCAAAAGCGAGGCAGGTCCTCTCTCACCAACAGTCTCTGAGACTAGGCAGTCAGCAATGATGACATCATCAGAGGCGGCTTTCAGACTGAAACCATTAATTAGTTCGTGGGTTCCCACAAGCTGCAACTCAATTGCCCAATTAAGTGAAAATTGCATCAGGCATCCACATTAATCTGGAGTCGGGGGGGGAACACGAAATGCGGATTACACGACCCCAACCCGACCCCAAGACAAAATCCAGCCCTATACCTCTATTCATGAAGCCCAGGATCCCGTAAGCTCATTTAACCGCTTTCTCAACCTGTCCTGCCACCTTCAATGATTTGTGCACATATACCCCCAGGTCTCTCTGTTCGTGTACCCCCTTTAGAATTGTATCCTTTAGTTTATATTTCCTCTCTTCATTCTTTCTACCAAAATGTTTGAGTGGCTGTGTGCTACTTCCTGCAACTGGAAGAGTTTATTCATTTCAAGTTTCTTTGGTATCAGGGAGTGTTGTGGCAAGTACAAAACTCCATAATTATTTCTGAAAAGCTTCAACCTACAATGCTTGCACAGGGAAGTCCATCGTCAACCTGTCGGACCACACCCTTCAACCAGACGAAATCGAAGTTCTCGCCCTAGGGCTCAAGTTCTGCCCCACCACCAAAATGGACCCCATCGGTCTCGCGGAGGACACAGAGGAATTCATCAGGAGAATGAGGATCCGGGAATACTACCACAAATCCCAAGATGTCAGCAACATTCCTAATGGGACAATCAATGATCCGGAACAGCAGACAGAGGGAACCGCAGTGCTACAACCGAGGAAGAAAGAGTAAAATTGGACCCCTCCGGAGGGTCGCAGCCCTAAGCTTGACATGTATGCTCAAGCTGTCAGGAAATGCATCAACGGCAGATTCATCAGCCGTACTCACAAGACAGTCCAGAATGTCACCCGAGCACAACGCAATGCCATCCACGCACTCAAGACCAACCGCAACATCGTCATCAAACCAGCGGACAAAGGAGGAGCCATCGTCATACAGAACAGAATGGACCATTGCAAAGAAGCATACCGACAACTGGACAACCAGGAACACTACAGACAGCTACCCGCAGATCCGACCAAAGAACACACCCGCCAACTCAATAGACTGATCAAGACCTTCGATCCAGACCTTCAAAACATCCTACGCGCTCTCATCCCACGTACTCCCCGCGTAGGAGACTTTTACTGCCTCCCAAAGATACACAAAGCCAACACACCCGGACGTCCTATCGTATCAGGCAACGGAACCCTGTGTGAGAACCTCTCTGGGTACGTCACCCATCGTACAGGGAACCCCCAGCTTCTGTCGCGACACTACAGACTTCTTGCAGAAACTCAGCACCCATGGACCAGTTGAACCAGGAACACTCCTCGTCACAATGGACGTATCGGCACTCTACACCAATATCCCCCACAATGACGGCATCGCTGCGACAGCCTCAGTACTCAACACCAACAACCAATCTCCGGACGCCATCCTACAACTCATCCGCTTCATCCTTGACCACAATGTCTTCACCTTCGACAACCATTTTTTCACCCAAACACACGGAACAGCCATGGGGACCAAATTCGCACCCCAATACGCCAACATCTTCATGCACAAGTTCGAGCAAGACTTCTTCGCTGCACAGGACCTCCAACCAACGCTGTACACCAGATACATCGACGACATCTTCTTCCTTTGGACCCACAGCGAAGGATCACTGAAAGGACTACACGATAGCATCAACAGGTTCCATCCCACCATCAAACTCACCATGGACTACTCCTCAGAATCGGTTTCATTCTTGGACACACGAATCTCCATCAAAGACGGACGCCTCAGCACTTCACTCTACCGCAAGCCCACGGACAACCTCACGATGCTCCACTTCTCCAGCTTCCACCCTAACCACGTTAAGGAAGCCATCCCCTATGGACAAGCCCTGCGAATACACAGGATCTGCTCAGACGAGGAGGAACGCGATGGACACCTACGGACGCTGAAAGACGCCCTCGTAAGAACGGGATATGACGCTCGACTCGTCGATCGACAGTTCCGACGGGCCACAGCGAAAAACCGCATAGACCTCCTCAGAAGACGAACACGGGACACAACCAACAGAGTACCCTACGTCGTCCAGTACTTCCCCGGAGCGGAAAAACTATGCCATGTTCTTCGCAGCCTTCAACATGTCATCGATGACGACGAACACCTTGCTAAGGCCATCCCCACGCCTCCACTACTCGCCTTCAAGCAGCCGCCTAACCTCAAAAGTACCATCGTTCGCAGCAGATTACCCATCTTTCAGGAGAACAGCAACCAAGACACCACACAACCCTGCCACGGCAACCTCTGCAAGACATGCCAAATCATGGACACAGATACCTTCATTACACGTGAGGACACTACCCACCAGGTACACGGTACATACTCATGTGACTCGGCCAACGTTGTCTACCTGATACGTTGCAGTAAAGGATGCTCCAGAGCATGGTACATCGGCGAGACAATGCAGACACTGAGACAACGTATGAACGGACACCGCGCAACAATCGCCAGGCAGGAGGGTTGCCTCCCAGTCGGGGAACACTTCAGCAGCCAGGGGCATTCAGCCTCGGATCTGCGGGTAAGCGTTCTCCAAGGCGGCCTTCGAGATACACGACAGCGCAAAATCATAGAGCAGAAACTGATAGCCAAGTTCCGCACTCATGAGGATGGCCTCAATCGCGATATCGGGTTCATGTCACGATACAGAACGTGACTTGACATCATGGCCGGTCTTCCCAGGTGTTTTTTTTATTTTTTTTTTTACTAACACAAGAACACAAATTGACAGGATATGCAGCCAGCAGGTGGTTTGACACGTTGGACCCCCTGGGACACATCTCATTGTCTTGGCTGTGCTCTTTGTTGTAGCAAAAATGTGAATAGATTTTGTCTGTGTTTAAATTGTGAATTCTGGGAGATTCTCTCATTGCTAACTTACCTGACGAAGGAGCGAACTGCTTCGAAAGCTTGTAAAATTAAATAAATCTGTTGGACTATAACCTGGTGTTGTGCGACTTCTCATTTTTGTCCACCCCAGTCCAATGCCGGCATCTCCACATCATGCTAAAAGCCAAGTGGACCTCACCCTGCAGGATCTACAGCGGAGGAAGCGGAGGCAGCGAGACAATCGGCCTTCTGGACGGGTTGTCAGTGACCGGTTCATCAGATTCCCGATTCGCATGAATGAAATCCCAGATCCCCGTAGCTCACCACATCCCCATCATACAATCCCTGTCTCATGACATATCACAGCGTCCTCCTGGGCACAAAGGTGAAATGAGAGAGACCACTAAATATTCCAAACACAATTAATAAATTTATCTATAAACATATCACACATATCACATGAATTGTAATAACTAATGACCCTTGTGCCTGCCATAGTTGAATAGCTATCATTATGTGCAAGGAGTGAGATGTGTGTGTTGGTAGGTAGAGATTGTTGGTGGGTGAGTGCTGGGGGTGTGGTCCATTGAGCAGTGTGTGAAGCTTGTGCTACAGATGGTGGTATGTAGCATTTTTTGAAGCTTTCACTCACCCTGACCACCCGTGTGAGGTCGTTAAACTTCTTCCTACACTGGGTGTGAGTCCCGGGGAGCAGAGTGCTGCCCGTGATGTGGTGTGCCACCTCTCTCCACATAGTCTGGCAGACTTGTGGCGAGGGCCTCCTGCCAGTTGTGGGGTGCAGGACTGCCCGCCTTCTCTAAAACCAATGCCTCCAAAGCTTCATCGGAAAACCTCTGGGCTCACTCCTTGGGTTGGCGATCTGCCATCGGGATTTGTAAATAAGTGCTCCTTCTCCTTGTCCTTCTTGTTATGGTTGTTGAAGCAGCTGGACACCCAACAATGCTGATAATGAGGTGCTGCAGCATTAACGAACCTTCCCTTTAAGTAGTGAAAAAAGCCTGCGTCAATCATTACTTGCATTTAGATTGCCCCCAATATTGGTCCATCTTTTCAGTGCGATTGAGCTTTTAGACTAGAATCATGACAGGGCTTGATGGCCGGCGCGGACACGATGGGCCGAAGGGCCTCTTTCTGTGCTGTATAACTCTATCTCTCTATCTATGACTGCAATCATTTTAATGAGGAGTGAGAATGAATTTTGCATGCAGCCTAGACGATTTTCAACTGGCGCTAATTAACCATCTTTAGTCTAAACACTGCCCATTTCTTGGCTATAACGAATTTCGAGAAGGATTTCTGAAAGGAGAAAGGCACAAATGTCAATGTGGTGAGGGGAAGGGGTGAAAGCAAGATATCCATGCATACACCATCAGCAGCTTGTAACTGAGAAGGGATGAGGGGGAAGTGGCATGTGAGAAGAAAGATTAGGTTTGAGCATACCGTCATCATCAGCAATGCTTTCAACTTCGCCGCTCACCACGGACTCAGTGACGGCCCCTCCAATGATTTCCAGCACTATAGTCAACGACTGAGCACCCACATCTCTCTGGGGTAGAGAATTCAAAAGATTCACAACCCTTTGAGTGAAGAAATTTCTCCTCATCTCAGTCCTAAATGACCTATGATGCGGAGATGCCGGTGTTGGACTGGGGTGGACAAAAGTGAGAAGTCGCACAACACCAGGTTATAGTCCAACAGCTTTATTTGAAATCACAAGCTTTCGGAGCGCTGCTCCTTCGTCGGGTGAAGGTCACTTCACCTGACGAAGGAGCAGCGCTCCGAAAGCTTGTGATTTCAAATAAAACTGTTGGACTATAACCTGGTGTTGTGCGACTTCTCACTAAATGACCTACCCCTTATTCTGTGACTGTGACCCCGTGTTCTAGATTCCCCAGCCAGGGGAAACATTTTCCCAGCATTAACTCTGTCAAACCACTTAAGAATTTTATATGTTTCAATTAGATCACCTCTCATTCTTCTAAACTCTAAGGAATATAGGCCTGGTCTACTCAATCTCTCCTCATAGGACAATCCCCTCATCCCAGGAACCAGTCTAGTGAACCTTCTCTCCACTCCCTCTAAGGCAAGTATGTCTTTCCTTAGATAAGGAGACCAGAACTGTACACAGTACTCCAGGTGTGGCCTCACCAATGCTTGTATAATTGTAGTAAGACTTCTTTACTCTTATACTCTAATCCCTTTGTAACAAAAGCTAACATACCATTTGCTTTCCTAATTGCTTGCTGTACCTGCATGTTAACTTTCTGTGATTCATGCACAAGGACACCCACATTCCTCTGAGTGCAAACATTTCCCAGTTTCTCACCACTCAAAAAATATTCTGCTTTTTTGTTTTTCCTACCAAAGTGGATAACTTCACACTTCCCCACACTGTATTCCATTTGCCATGTTCTTGCCCACTCAGTCTCTCTGCAGCCTCTTTGCATCCTCCTCACAGCTTACTTTCCCACCTAACTTTGTATCATCAGCAAACTTGGATATGTTACACTCAGTCCCTTCATCTAAGTCATTAATATAGATTGTAAATAGCTGAGGCCCAAGCAATGCTTCCCCGCTAGTTACAGCTTGCCAACCTGAAAAAGTCCCATTTATTCCTACTCTCTGTTTTCTGTCCATTAACCAATCCTCAATCCATACTAATATATTACCCCCAATACCGAGTCCTAATTTTGTGCAATAACCTCTTGTGTGGCACCTTGTCGAATGATTTTTGAAAATCCAAATACACTACATCCACTGGCTCCCCCTTATCTACCCTACTGGTTACATCTTCAAAAAATTCTAACAGATTTATCAAACATGATTTCCCTTTCATAAACCATGTTGACTCTGCCTAATCATATCATGATTTTCTAAGTGCCCTGTTACCACGTCCCTAATAATAGATTCTAGCATTTTGCCTACTATTGATGTCAGGCTAACTGGCCTACAGTTCCCCATTTTTTCTCTTCCTCCTTTCTTAAATAACGGGGTTATGTTCGCTACCTACCAAGGCTTGGGACTGTTCTAGAATCTTTCTGGAAGATTAATACCAGTGCATCTACTATCTCTGCAGCTACTTCTTTTAAAACCCTAGGATGCAGGTCATCAGGTCCAGGGAATTTGTCGCCACTTAGTCCCATTAATTTCTCCAGTACTAAGTTGGGCCGTGTCTTTCTCCAGAGTGACAATGAGATGCTGCTGCAACAAAGCATCTCCCCTTTTAGTAGTGCAGAGAGCCTGTGTCCTCTGGTTCTTGACCCTTCCACCAATGGGAACAGTTTCTCTCTATCTGCTCTGTCTAGACCCCTCGTGATTTTGAGCACCTCCATCAAATCTCCCCTCAACCTTCTCTGCTCTAAGGAGAACAACCCCAGCTTCTCCAGCCTATCCACGTAACTGAAGTCCCTCATCCCCGGAAACATTCTTGTAAATCTTTTATGCACCCTCTCTAAGGCCTCCACATCCTTCCTAAAGTGCAGTGCCCAGAATTGGACACAATACTCCAGTTGAGGCCGAACCAGTGTTTTATAAAGGTTGATTATAACTTCCTTGATTTTGTACTCTATGCCTCTATTTATGAAGCCCAGGATTCCGTATGCTTTTTTAACCGCTTTCTCAAACTGCCCTGCCACCTTCAAAGATTTGTGCACATATACCCCCAGGTCTCTCTATTCATGCATCCCCTTTAGGATTGTACCCTTTAGTTTATATTGCCTCTCCTCATTCTTCCTACCAAAATGTATCACTTCGCACTTTGCTACGTTAAATTTCATCTGCCATGTGTCCGCCCATTTCACCAGCCTGTCTATGTCCTCTGGAAGTCTATCACTATCCTCCTCACTGTTCACTATACTTCCAAGTTTTGTGTCATCTGCAAATTTTGAAATTGTGCCCTGTACACCCAAGTCCAAGTCATTAATATATATCAAGAAAAGCAGTGGTCCTAGTACCGACCCCTGGGGAACACCACTGTATACCTTCCTCCAGTCTGAAAAACAATCGTTCACCACCACTCTCTGTTTCCTGTCACTTAGCCAATTTCGTATCCATGCTGCCACTGTCCCTTTTATTCCATGGGCTTCAACTTTGCTGGCAAGCCTATTATGTGGCACTTTATCAAACACCTTTTGGAATTGCATATACACCACGTCAACCGCAATGCCCTCATCAACCCTCTCTGTTATCTCATCAAAGAACTCAACCAAGTTAGTTAAACATGATTTGCCTTTAACAATCCAGAGTGAGAAGTCGCACAACACCAGGTTATAGTCCAACAGCTTTATTTGAAATCACAAGCTTTCGGAGCGCTGCTCCTTCGTCAGGTGAAGTTAACAATCCATGCTGGCTTTCCTTGATTAATCCACACTTGTCCAAGAGATTGTTAATTTTGACCCTGATTATCATTTCTAAAAGCTTCCCCACTACCGAGGTTAAATTGACTGGCCTGTAGTTGCTGGGTTTATCTTTACACCCTTTTTTGAACAAGGGCGTAACATTTTCAATTCTCCAGTCCTCTGGCACCACCCCCGTATCTAAGGAGGATTGGAAGATTATGGCCAGTACCTCTGCCTTTTTGGTCCCTAACCGACCCCACCCCTCCTCTTACTACCTGTTTACTATTTATATGCCAAGAGAATTCTTTTGAATTCTCTTTTATGTTGGCTGCCAATCTATTCTCATACTCTCTCTTTGCCCCTCTTATTTTCTTTTTCACTTCCCCTCAGAACTTTCTATATTCAGCCTGATTCTCACTTGTATTCTAAACCTGACATCTGTCATACATGCTCTATTTCTGCTTCATCTTACTCTCTATCTCTTTCGTCATCCAGGGAGCTCTGACTTTGGCTGCCCTACCCTTCCCCATTCTTGGGAATGTACCTCGACTGCCAATCTACTCTCGTACTCTCTCTTTGCCCCTTATTTTCTTTTTCACTTCTCCTCTGAACCTTCTATATTCAGCCTGATTCTCACTTTTATTCTCAACTTGACTTCTGTCATACGCCCCCTTTTTCTGCTTCATCTCTTTCGTCATCCAGGGAGCTCTGACTTTGCTTGCCCTACCTTTCCCCCTCATGAGAACCATCTCCTCTTTAAAGGCAGCCCATTGTTCGATTACAGTTTTGCCTGCCAATCTTTGATTCCAATTTACCCGGGCCAGATCCATTCTCAACCCACTGAAATTGGTCTTCCTCCAATTAAGTATTTATACTCTAGATTTCTCCCTGTCCTTTTCCATAGCTAATCTAAACCTTATGATGCTATGATCATTGTTCCCTTCATATTCCCCAACTGAAACTTGATCCACTTGACCCACCTCATTCCCCAGAACCAGATCCAGCAATGCCTCCTTCCTCATTGGGTCGGAAACGTACTGATCAAAAAAGTTCTCCTGGACCCACTTCAGAAATTCTTCCCCCTCACTACCCTTTACACTATTACTATCCCAGTCTATATTAGGATAACTGTGTGAAGGAATAAGCAATATACCTATTCAGAAAAATACACCATCCTATGAAAGAATTTTGACTTTATTGAAACATGACAAACTGGGCTTGAAAATCTGGAAGCCTCAAAGCTGTGAACAGCATACAGGCAGTTGAGATAAGATAAGTTGTTGACACTGAATCAATAGCCTTAATGAAACAGAAGTTTAAAGGTTCCTGAAAGTCTGAAGCCTTGGAAAAACCACAATGGTACACCCAGTTAAGGTGTTTTAAAGTATACTTTGTAAACAAACACAGAAAATTAAGGGCAACACGGTGGCATAGTGGTTAGCACTGGTGCCTCACAGCGCCAGGGACCCGGGTTCGAATCTGGCCTCGGGTGACTGTCTGTGTGGAGTTTGCACATTCTCCCCGTGTCTGCGTGGGTTTCCTCCGGGTGCTCCGGTTTCCTCCCACAGTCCAAAAATGTGCGGGTTAGGTTGATTTGGCTATGATAAATTGACCCTTAGTGTTAGGGGGGGATTAAATATGTGGGGTTACGGGGATAGGATAGGAAGGGATATGTTAGGGGGAATTAAATACATGGGGTTACGGGGATAGGGTGGGATATGTTTCGGTGCAGGCTCGATGGGGATTCTGGTGAGAAAGCAGGGACAGGGTACTGGATTTGGATGATCAGCCATGATCGTATTGAATGGTGGAGCAGGCTCGACGGGCCGAATGGCCTACTCCTGCTCCTAGTTTCTATGTTTCTATGTCTAAACATATGCCTTCATAAAAATGACATCAAATGAAACACAGGAGACACGATTATGTGTTGCAACCAACTGAGGTAACTAAGAAGACAATGGTGCACCTGATTGAGGTGTTATAAATGCAAAAGATACAAACAGAAGACCTTAGTAAGAATGACATCAAATAGATGCACCAGCCATCACATTATTTTTGTGTTAAGCTTGAGACACCTACACAGGAGACATAATTCTTAATGCTACAAGCTGATCTAACTGTAAGAATAGCAGCGGTCAACAGAAAAATGACTAGAGATAATTAGCTTACATCAGCAGAAAACTTCAAAGGAAATACCACTGAGAAAGGGTATAAAAATTGAACTTTCAAATGGGAAGATAGATTCGCTTGAAGGGGCAAAGCGATTCTCAGTCTTCAACTCTTTGTATCTCGGGGATCAAGGTACTTGTATTTGATTTTGGTGGATATCCTGGAATAGACTAAGAAATGTAAAAAACTAGTGAAGTTAAGATTTGAGAATAAGGATCTCTGATAATAGAATTGTAAGATTTTTGTATTTGAAATTGTTAATGTTGCGATTGAAACACCTACTGTAAACTGCATGTCGGTTCTGTAATAAATCTATATATTTTTAGAATTGTTTCACATAGTACTTCTGTATCAAACTTGCGAACTCAATCTCTGTACACTCTTTGGTGAGGAGTTGCAGAATTCTGGGGGAGTTTTCCAGACCCTCATAATATCCGGAACGTTACAGTCTAGCTAAACTTATTAAAAGTGCTATCTGGAGGACGGTAACATCTTCAGGTTGTTCCTTTCCTTTAGGGAGAGATAGTCTGGACCTTTAGACCCAATTAAGCGTCTTTAGGATTCGGCTACCTCTAACTTTAGTTGAAGGTGAACGTCTGAGGAATACGCTTGATCCGGGGTAGCCCTAAAGGGGCTAGGACTAGTAATTATCCCTTCAACTGAAGTTCCCCATTATCACTACTCTATAGTTCTTGCACCTCTCTGTAATTTCCCTGCAAATTTGCTCCTCTATATCATTCCCACTAGTAAAGCCCTGGAGCAACCCACCAATTTCCTACACATCGGAACTCAGAGCCCAATGCCCACCACCACAACCCCATCCACCCCCCCTCCCCACTACAGAACAGCCTTTGCTGCAAATAACCATCCACAGGAGATGCAGTTGCATCACCTCACTTCCGGGTGAGGGAAGGCAGGAGGACCAGGATAATGCTTGGTGCAGTGTTACTGCTTGGCCACCAGGTGTCACTGGCACTTCATTCACTAAATACGTCAGTGACAGCGAGTGGCCAAGCAGCAACACCGCACCAAGCACTTGTTCTCATTGCGCCCTGTCTGGAATCATTGGGGTAGGAATTCATCCTGGGCGGTAGCAGAAAACGGGCAGTAGAGCATCAACAGAGTTTTGGACTCTGCTCAATTTTAATTTCCATTGACCAAGATATACCCCATAGCATGTTGCAGCACAGAAACAGGCCATTCAGCCCATCAGCTCTGAGCTGATGTTCCCTCCTCATGAGTCACCTCATCTAATCCCACTCACCTGCTCGCCCCCCATACCGTATAAAAAAGCAGACACGGGGACGAGGGACAAGCGCATTAAGAGCCTGGATGTGAAATCCGCTAATCAGTGTTGACCCATTTGAAATAACTAGTAAAACATGTTAAGACTTTGTACGTCAATGTTGCCGATTGTAATTTCTACTCTCTGCAATCCTATATTGGACCATAAAATTCGAAATGAGCTTCAGAATCCAAGGTCCAATGCCCCACATAAGAGTCTGAGCCTGGTGCTGTGGGTTTCATTCCTCCCGTGTGCTCTTTTTGCTGCACTTGTATTCACATAAATCCCTGTCTGTTAAACCAGTTAATGTCTGTCTTAGACTAACGGAGACAGGAATATATGCAAACCTGTCTAAAAATAACAGAGAGAGGGAATGGAATCCACTGGCGTCAGTATTTGGGGCAGATTTTACAGATTAGTGCTACGGCAACAAAGCTTCAAATCACGGGAGAAAACACTGCTGGCAATTCAGGGGCAGTGGTCAATATTCCCCAACAGCCATCAGTCCCTCCATTCAGCAGTGTAGGAGGTAACTTTTCCAATGAAGCTCAACACAAGCTCGAGGAATAGCACCTCATCTTTTGATTAGGCATTTTACAGCCTTCTGGCCTTAACATTGAATTTAACAACTTTAGGAGAAAAATTCAATAGCTTAGCGCCTCCCATTAGCGCCTGCAGATGGCGGTAACGGGGCGCTGATGCAGTAGCGCCGGGGTGAGGCGAATCCAGTGCTGCACGGCAAATTCGGCCCCCCCATTGCACCGCCGGGGACTTCAACGCCAGGCAGATCGTGACATCAGTGAGGCACACTGGGCGCCAATCTGGAAAGTTCATTGTCACCTTAGCGCCTTGACCAGACAGCGACAGGGAGAGCTGGCATGCAGCTGCAGGAAGCCGGCTCCAGTGACGTTATTTAAAGGCATCAGCATTAATCACTCGCAGCTGTCTGGGCAGGTTAGTTTCAGTGGTTTCTTATCAGTTTCACCCAGTGGATCAGTTTGTATGAGTAATTTCAAGCTTCTTTTGTATCAGCAGTCTTCTGGCAAGTGCAAAGTAGCTAAATTTATTGCTCAAAGATTCAAACAGCTACACTTGGCAACATTAATGGGGGCTGTACTGACACCACCTCGCCCTCCGGGATCTATGGTGGAGGGAACGTAGGCAGTGAGAAATACAGGAACACGTGCATAGAGAGATGAGGAGGGACATCAGGGCTCTTACCAGCAGGTCTTGCCCTCCGAGGGTATTCCGACAGCATCTCTCCTACCTTCAATTAAGCAAGGAGCAGTGTATTAGACGGCTTCGCATCACCAAGGTGATGGTTACAGAACTCTTCCACTTCCTCCAAACAGACCTCCAGCCTCGAACTAGGATGACTTAAACCCCAGATCCCTTTTGCTCACCATATGCCCATCATACCATCCCTGTGTCATACCAAATCACAGCGTCCTCCTGGGTGCAAAGGTAAAATGAGAGAGACCACAAAATATTGCAAAATCCATTAATACATTTATGCATAAACATATGACACATATCACATTCATTCTAATAACTAATGACCCTTGTGCCTGTCATAGTTGAATAGCTGTCATTGTGTGCAAGGCATGAGATGTGGGTGTGAGTGTTGGTAGGTAGAGATTGTTGGTGTGTGAGTGCTGGGGGTCTGGTGCTTTGGCCAGTCTATGAAGCTTGTGGTACAGATGCTGGTATGTAGCATTTGTTGAAGCGTTCACTCACCCTGACCACCCGACTGAGGTGGATCTGCCATGAGCACTCCTGCTTCAGTCCTCCAACTCCTTCTCCTTGTTGTGCTTCTCCTTGCTGAGGCAGCTGCACAGCCAGCAATGCTGAGAATAAGGTGCTGCAGTATCAATGAACCTCCCCTTTAAGTACTGGGAAAAGCCTGTGGCAATGATGAGTTGTGATCAGGCTGCACCCGATATTGGTCCACCCTTTGAGTGTAACGCCACTGAGCTAGGCCTTTAAGACTTGACTTAGCGCTCCAATCATTTCTTTGAGCAGTGAGAATGAATTTTGTGTGCAGTCTAAAGCATTAGCGTCTGACTGCTAATTCTCAAACTTTTCTAAAGATACCGCCCACTCCTGGGCTATAGATCTTAACCGCTGCTCCCATTTTCTCTCAGACAGCAGGTGCTGGCAATGTAAGATGGCTGTCCCAGAGCCATTGGGAGTGGGGGAGGTGCGGGCTGGTGCTTGGGGTGGGGAACCCCTATCGGTAAATGGCCAGGAGGATGGTCCACATCCCTGGGGTGTACCTACCTTTCCTACACCACATTCCCGGGCCATGGGAGCCTTCTCCTCTTTGTCAGATTTTCCATGCTTTCCTCCCCCATGGCTATTCTGCTGTAACCATTTACACCTGCTTTGGGCCCATCTTTTGTTTCTGTACTTGTCCCACTATCACCCCCCTTTGCCTGGCACCATCATCCCTTTTGTCATTTAATCACTGCCCTCCACCCCATCACAGACCTTCGCTTTTGTGCTTTCCTCCCCTCCCTCCCACCCCCTTTCCCTGGCTCTGTACTTGTTTAAACACTGTTCATCTCTAACATTTTTCAGTTCTGACAAAAGGTCATTGACCTGAAACGTGACCTCTGTTTCTCTCTCTCCACAGAGACTGCCTGACCTGCTGAGTATTTCCAACATTTTCTGTCTTTATTTCAGATTCCCAGCATCCACAGTATTTTCTTTTTGCTTCCGTGTGTACTGAGAGCCTGGTAGGCCTCCTGGGAGGTCATTTTGACTTTTGACGATAGTGTAAAATGTGCGAGATCGGCTCGGCCACTCGTTAAATACCCTTTCTGATTTTTGTTTCCGTGACTTGAACGGAAATGAAAATGGGGCGAGGTGTATAACAGGTTGCTGAACCAACATCACTCCGTTTACACTGTAGCCCAAATATAAAGTCTACCCGCCCACCCCCGGTGTCAGAACCTGGGGTCTAACACTCTCCCGATTCTCAGTAACATTGAAGTCCATGGAAATTAAAATGGGGAGAGATGTAAAACCGGCTGGCTACTCTCTATCACCCGTTTTACATTATTGCACCAAGTCAAAGTGTGTGTGATGTCGGGGGTTTCAGTTTAATGATTTGCTCCCTTATTTAATAACGGTTTATGGATCCCCCCCTATTGTAGGACTGGACTGCTCCTGGTCTTGTTTGGGGAGTGTGTTAACTGTCCTCATAGTAAGGGTGGGTTTCAATGGCTATTATGGAATTAGAGTATTATGTCAAGTGGGTAGCAAATGTTTTGCACACCACAGTTAGCAGAATGAGAATGGCATGTCTTTCGCCACTCGTGCTCTGGTGCAGGACTCTGAAGTGTACTTTTTCCTCTGATTGACATTTCAAGCACTATTATTCCCGGATCATTACTGCTCACCATGTGCAAAGAGAATACAGCTCAGCAGCAGTTTCAATTTCATTTCTACTTTGTGGTAGCTTGACGCGTTTAAAAGCAACCAACCCCAGGAAGAAATGTGCTAATGCCTCTAAAGACTGGTGCTGGGCCTGTGTGTGGAACTTCAGCCAGACCCAGTTGCTGTCTCCATGGGGATCTGTTTCTGACTGGGGGCACGGTGCTGCTCCAGTTATTTCCGATCGACTCGCAGACTTTGGAACGATGATCATCGGGCACAGACTCTGTGACCCGCAGCACGAACGCTTTGCTGAATTCAAATGGCATTTCAGGATCTCTGCTCCCAGAGCAAAGTTATGCATGCACGTGTAATGGTTTGGAAGTAAAGGTAAATGCTTGAGCATTTCTGCAAGACCAGCGTTCAAAAAGGAACTGATGGCTTGGCTGCAGAGATGAAAGAAAGAAAGACCATTTATATAGCACCTTTCACAACCTCAGGACATCCCAAAGTGCTTTACAACCAATGAAGTACTTCTGAAGTGTAGTCACTGCTGTAATGTAGGAAACACAGCAGCCAATTTGTGCACAGCAAGCTCCCACAAACAGCAATGTGATCATGAACAACTCATTTTTTTTTTATTCGTTTATGGGATGTGGGCGTTGCTGGCAAGGCCAGCATTTATTGCCCATCCCTAATTGCCCTTGAGAAGGTGGTGATGAGCTGCCTTCTTGAACCGCTGCAGTCTGTGTGGTGAAGGTACTCCCATAGTGCTGTTAGGTAGGGAGTTTCAGCGACAATATACTTCTAAGTCAGGATGGTGTGTGACTTGGAGGGGAACTTGGAGGTAGTGGTGTTCCCATGTGCCTGCTGCCCTTGTCTTTCTAGGTGGAAGAAGTCGTGGGTTTGGGAGTTGCTGCAGTGCATCTTGTAGATGGTACACACTGCAGACATGATGCGCCGGTGGTGGAGGGAGTGAATATTTAAGGTGGTGGATGGGGTGCCAATCAAGCGGGCTGCTTTGTCCTGGATGGTGTCGAGCTTCTTGGGAGTTGTTGGAGCTGCACTCATCCAGGCAAGTGGAGAGTATTCCATCACACTACTTACATGTGCCTTGTAGATGGTGGAAAGGCTTTGGGGAGTCAGGAGGTGAGACACTCGCCACAGAATACCTAGCCTCTGACCTGCTCTTGCTGCCACAGTATTTATGTGGCTGGTCCAGTTAAGTTTCTGGTCATCTGTTTTTAGGTATTGTTTGAGGGATAAATATTGGCCAGCACAACAGGGATAACTCCCCTGCTCTTCTTTGACTAGTGCCACGGGATCTTTTACGTCCACCTGAGAGGGCAAATGGGGTTTTGGTTTAACATCTCATCTGAAAGACGGTACCTCCGACAGTGCAGCATTTCCCTCAGTACTGTACTGGAGTGTCAGCTTAGATTATGTGGTCAAGTTTCTGGAGTGGGACTTGAACCCATGACCTTCTGATTCAGAGGTGAGAGTATTATCACTGAGCGACTGCTGACACAACTGTCATGTAGGCCCCACTCGTGATGATGGATGACCAGAGAGAAGGGGGTAGATTTTTGTCATCTCCTCCCAGGTGGAAATCTGACGGAGCGGATCACTCACCCTTTATAGAACCCACCAAAAAGGAGTAGGGGTCATCCCCCGGGCCCCGCAAGGAAAGCATATATCTCCCCAGCTGTGATTTCACTCCCCTCCACTCCCCTGCCCCCGATCGCAGGAACCCCCTCGGGACAGCCCTGCGGACGATCCCTTCACTCAGTTGCTATCCTAGGGTCACCTCCAGGCCCTGCGATTTCCCGCTGCGTGTTAAAATATCCCGGGCCTCCTTTTTGCAGCAGTGGGTGAGTTTTGAACTGACACCAAAACTCGTCCTCTGAAAACTGGGCCATAAAACCTGGATCTCTCTACTGGAAATGAGCTTGTCTCATTAAAGGAGGAAATTTAACTTCCAGCTAGGGTGACCTTCCGATAGTAACAGCCAGGCCTCATTTACATCCTGCTGGCCAGCTGCCCGCCCTCGGGAGTGCTGCATTGTCAGAGGTGCTGTCCCTTGGATGAGATGTTAAACTGAGACCCTGTCATAGAAACATAGAAACATAGAAGATAGGAGCAGGAGTAGGCCATTCGGCCCCTCGAGCCTGCTCCGCCATTTAATGAGATCATGGCTGATCATCCAAACTCAGTACCCTTTATCTGCCTTCTCCCCATATCCCTTGATACCTTTAGCTTTAAGAAATAAATCTAACTCATTCTTGAATATATTTAATGACTTGGCCTCAACTACCTTCTGTGGTAGAGAATTCCACAGGTTCACCACTCTCTGGGTGAAGAAATTCTTCCTCATTTCTGTCCTAAATGGCTTACCCTTATCCTTAGACTGTGACTCCTGGTTCTGGACTCTCCGACCATCAGGAACATTCTTCCTGCATCTAGTTTGTCCAGACCTGTCTGAATTTTATATGTTTCGATGAGATCCCCTCTCATTCTTCTAAACTCTAGCGAGTATAAGCCCAATCGGCCCAATCTCTCCTCATATGTCATTCCTGCCATCCCAGGTATCAGCCTTGTGAATCTTCGCTGAACTCCTTCCATGGCAAGAACATCCTTCCTCAGATAAGGCGACCAAAACTGCACACAGTACTCAAGGTGTGGTCTCACCAGGGCCCTGTACAACTGCAGCAGGACATCCCTGTTCCTATACTCAAAACCCTTCGCTATGAAGGCCAACATACCATTTGCCTTCTTAACCGCCTGCTGCACCTGCATGCTTACTTTCAGCGACTGGTGCACAAGGACACCCAGGTCTCGTTGCACTTCCCCTTCTCCCAATCTATTGCCATTCAGATAATAGTCTACCTGTTCAGGTGGATGTGAAAGATTCTGTACTGTTTCTGTTCCTATGTTCCTATGTTATTGCAAAGAAGAGCAGTGTAGTTCTTTTGGTGCACTGGTCAACGTTTATCCCTCAACAAACATCACCAAAGACACATTAACCAGCCATTCCGCTCAGTGCTGTTTGTGGGATCTTTCCGTACGGTGCAGATTAGCTACCGTGTTTGCCTACAACACAACAGTGACTTGGGGGTCGCCAACCCTCCACATTCTCCTGGAGTCTCCAGGAATTGAAGATTAATCTGCTGCGAGGAAACCGAGAGAAGAATCAAAGGGGCATTAAAATAATTTTGTGGTTTATTTCATTTACTTTGAACTTATTTTTGTTGATTATTTATAAAAACATTGGAGACGGGAAAAAAGGCTGTTTGGCTGACAGTAAAGAATCATCCAATCAGGTAACGAAGAGTCTGCTCGCTTCCAATTGGCTGAGGATGGACGTGTCGGGCGACCAATGGCGGGAGTGTGGGGGCGGGACGGTTGGAGGCAGGAGGTCAATCCCCCAGGATTAAGTCCAACCAGAGCTGGCACCCCTGCAGTGACTACACTCCAAAAGGAATTCACTGGTTGTGATGCACTTTGGGATGTTCCGAGGATGGGAAAGGCGTTGTATAAATGCAGGTCCTTTCTTCCTTTCTCTCCCCAGTGAGTAGGAGAACAGCATGAAAGCAAAGCTGTTGCAGCATCGGGCATGCAAGAGTTTTAATAGAGTCCTTGCACACTGTTCTCAGGATCCTTTGCTCCATACCATTCTCTTGCTTCCTTTCGCTCGGTTTTTGTAAACTGTTTATTTATGGCAAAGGTTGATATAGACAAAGAAGGGGCCAGAGAAAGTGACAAATAGAAGGGTAGAGAGGCTTCGATAAATCTCCAGAGGCTTTGAGGCCATAAACCTCAGGTGACACGCCAGTGCAGTACTGAGGCAGCGCTGCACTATCAGAGGTTCCGTCATTTGGATGGGATGTTAAACCGAGACCCCGTCTGCTTTCTCAGATGGACGTAAAAGATCCCACGGCACTGTTTCGAAGAAGAGCAGGTGGGTTCTCCCCGGTGTCCTGGGGCCAATATTTATCTCTCAACTAAAATCACTAAAACAGATGATCTGGTCATTATCCCATTGCTGTTTGTGGGAGCTTGCTGTGTGTAAATTAGCTGCCCTGTTTCCTACATTACAAAAGAGACTAAACTTCAAAAGTATTTCATTGGCGGTAAAGTGTTTTAGGATGTCCTGGGGTCGTGGAAGACGCTGTATAAATGAAAGTTCTTTCTTTCTCCCTGAAGGAGAGATGGGCTGCACAAATAGTTATAGTCTTTAGCTCACTGATCACTCAGTGCAGTGAACTGGCTGAGATAGTCTACAGGTGTTGTAAGATGTTGGGGCTTATTTTTTCTTTATGAATCCTTTGACTATTAAAATATAGGCCACTGCTCACGGGCCTGATCCAGTGAGATATGAAAGCCACTCAACGAGGAAGACCAGTGCATTACTCAGGTCCCCTCCCTCACCTCTTTTTCCGGTACACTGATGACTGTATTGGTGCCGTTTCCTGCTCTCGCCCTGAACTGGAAAATCTCATTCACTTTGCTTCCAATTTCCACCCTTCCCTCACCTTCACATGGTCCATCTCCAACACTTCCCTTCCCTTCCCCGACTGTTGGCGTTTATTAACAGAGGGTTTGAGTTTAAGAACCGTGAGGTTATGCTGCAACTGTACAGGACCTTGGTGAGACCACATTTGGAATATTGTGTGCAGTTCTGGTCACCTCACTATAGGAAGGACGTGGAAGCATTGGAAAGAGTGCAAAGGAGATTTACCAGGATGCTGCCTGGTTTGGGGGGGAGATCTTATGAGGAAAGATTGAGGGAGTTGGGGCTTTTCTCTTTAGAGCGGAGGAGGATGAGAGGCGACTTAATAGAGGTTTATAAGATGATGAGGGGGATAGATAGAGTGGATGTTCAGAGACTATTTCCTCGGGTAGAGGCAGCTGTTATAAGGGGGCATAACTATAAGGTGCATGGGGGGAGATATAGAAGGGATGTCCGAGGTAGATTCTTTACTCAGAGAGTGGTTGGGGTGTGGAATGGACTGCCTGCTGTGATAGTGGAGTCGGACACTTTAGGAACTTTCAAGCGGTTATTGGATAAGCACATGGAGCACACCAGAGTGATAGGGAGTGTGATAGCTTGATCTTGGTCTCTGACAATGCTCGGCACAACATCGAGGGCCGAAGGGCCTGTACTGTGCTGTACTGTTCTATGTTCTATGTTCTATGTTCTCTGTCTCCATCTCTGGGGATAGGCTATTGACAAACATTCACTACAAGCCCACTGACTCCCACAGCTACCTGGACTACACTTCCTCCCACCCCGCTTCCTGTAAGGACTCTATTCCATTCCCCCAGTTTCTCCATCTCCATCACATCTGTACTGACAATACCAGCTTCCATACTAGTGCTTCCGATATAAGAACATAAGAACATAAGAAATAGGAGCAGGAGTCGGCCATTCGGCCCTTCGAGCCTGCTCCGCCATTCAAGGAGATCATGGCTGATCTTCTGCCTCAATTCCATTCACCGGCCCTATCGCCATATCCCTTGATGCCCTTACTAGTCAGAAATCTATCGACTTCTGTTTTGAATATACCCAATGACTGAGTCTCCACAGCCCTCTGGGGTAGAGAATTCCAAAGATTCACCACCCTCTGTGTGAAGAAATTTCATCTCCTCTCAGTCCTGAATGGCCTACCCTTTATCCTAAGGCTGTGGCCCCTGGATCTAGACTCCCCAGCTAAGGGAAACATTCTCCCAGCATCCATCCTATCAAGCCCTGTAATAATTTTGTATGCTTCAACGAGATCCCCTCTCATTCTTCTGAATTCAAGAGAATACAGGCCTAGTTTACTCAATCTCTTCTCATACGACAGTCCCGCCATCCCAGGAATCAATCTCGTGAACCTTCGTTGCACTCCCTCTATGGCAAGTATATCCGTCCTTAGGAAAGGAGACCAAAATTGTACACAGTACTCCAGGTGTGGTCTCACCAAGGCCCTATATAATTGGAGTAAGACTTCTTTACTCCTGTACTCAAATCCTCTTGTAATGAAGGCCAGCATACCATTTGCCTTCCTAATGGCGTGCTGCACCTGCACATTCACTTTCAGTGACTCATGTACAAGGACACCCAGGTCCCTTTGAGCATCTGCATTCCCCAATCTTTCACCATTTAGGAAATACTCTGCCTTTCTGTTTTTTCGACCAAAGAGGATAACTTCACATTTATCCACATTATATTCCATCTGCCATGATCTCGCCCACTCACTGAGCCTGTCGAGATCCCCTTGAAGCCTCTTCAAATCCTCTTCGCAACTTACACTGCCACCTAGCTTTGTATCATTAGCAAATTTGGAAATGTTACATTTAGTCCCCTCATCCAAATCATTGATATAGATTGTGAATAGCTGGGGCCCAAGCACCGATCCTTGCGGTACCCCACTAGTCACAGCCTGCCATCCTGAAAAAGACTCGTTTATCCCCACTCTTTGTTTTCTGTCTGTTAACCAATTCTCAATCCATGCTAGTATATTACCCCCAATTCCATGTGCCCTAATTTTGTTCACCAACCTCTTGTGGGGGACCTTTTTGAAGGCCTTCTGAAAATCCAGATACACCACATCTACCGGTTCCCCTTTGTCTACTCCACTAGTTACACCCTCAAAGAACTCCAATAGGTTTGTCAAACAGGATTTCCCTTTCATAAATCCATGTTGACTCTGCCCAATCTTACTATTAGTTTCTAAGTGCCCAGTTATTGCATCCTTTATAATAGATTCCAGCATTTTCTCAACTACTGATGTGAGGCTAACAGGTCTGTAGTTCCCTGTTTTCTCTCTCCCTCCTTTCTTAAATAACGGGGTTACATTTGCTATCCTCCGATCTGCAGGAACCGTTCCAGAATCTATAGAATTTTGGAAGATGACAACCAATGTCTTCCTTTTTCCTCAACTGAGGATTCCCCTCTACTGTGTTTGACAAGGCCCTCAACCATGTCTGTTCCATTTCCAGCACTTCTGCTCTCACCCCTTCCCTTCCCTCCCAGAACCACGACAAGATTAACCTTGTCCTCACCTTCCACCCCACCAGCCTCCACATTCAACAGATCATCCTCCGCCATTTCCGCCACCTCCAGCGTGATTCCATCACCAAATGCATCTTCCCCTCACCTCCCCTTTCAGCATTCCGAAGGGACCGCTCCCTCTGCAACACCTTGGTCCACTCCTCTATCACCCCCAACACCCCTTCCCCTTTGCCCGGCACCTTCACATGCAAGCGCAGGAGATGCAGCACCTGCCCGGTTACCTCCTCCCTTCCCACTTTTCAGGGCCCCAAACACTCTTTCCAGTTGAAACAATGATTTTCTTGTACTTCTTGCAATTTAGTATACTGTATTCACTGCTCACGATGTGGTCTCCTCTACATTGGGGAGACCAAACGCAGATTGGGTGACCGCTTTGCGGAACACCTCCTTTAAGTCCGGAAACATGACCCCGAGCTTCCGGTCGCCTGTCACTTTAATTCTCCGCTCCACTCCCACTCTGACCTCTCTGTCCTCGGCCTCTTACACTGTTCCAACGAAGCTCAACGTAAGCTCGAGGAACTGCACCTCATCTTTCGATTAGGGACTTTACAGCCTTCTGGACTCAACATCAAGTTCAACAATTTCAGACCATAACCTCTGCCCCCATTTTTTCACATGGCAGCTGTTGATGATTCTGCCATTCCTATTTACACCCTTTCTAGACTCATCTTTTGTTTCTTTACTTGACCCATTACCAACTCCTTTTGCCTTGCACCATCATCCCTTTTGTCTCTTAATCTCTCCTCCCTTCCACCCTATCACAGACCTTCCCTTTTATTCTTTTCTCCCCTCACCCCTTTCCCTGCCCCTGCACTTGCTTAAAAACTGTTACATCTCCAACTTATTCTAGTTCTGACAAAAGGTCATCGACCTAAAAAGTTAACTCTGTTTCTCTCTCCATAGATGCTGCCTGACCTGCTGAGTATTCCCAGCATTTTCTGTTTTTATAACAATGATATCACATGCTATTTGAATCATCGAGGAATCTATTCCTTGCTGAATAAATTGGATCAAGATTCTGCAGACTGTCAGAGAGAGAAAGCTCTGTGGAAATTGCTGGTGGTGGATTTTAAAGGGCAAGAAGTTCAGTAAAGACAACCAGAGACTGACACTGGCCTCTGGAGGGGGCTGAGATTTCCAGAGAGACATTTACGTTATTTTGCTGCCCTAGAGATTAGAATTGACTATTTTATAAGAACATAAGAACATAAGAAATAGGAGCAGGAGTAGACCAATCGGCCCCTCGAGCCTGCTCCGCCATTCAATGAGATCATGGCTGATCTGATCCAACCTCAACTCTAAAGAACACAAGAAGCAGGAGCAGGACCAGGCCACTTGGCCCCTGGGCCCGCTGCGCCACCCACAGGGCCTTGACCGATCCGAACTTAAACTCATGTCCAATTTCCAGGCCGCTCCCCGGAACCCCTGATTCCCTTTACTTCTAGGAAACGGTCTATTTCTGTTTTAAATTTATTTAATGATGTAGCTTCCACAGCTTCTTGGGGTAACAAATTCCACAGACCCACTACCCTCTGAGTGAAAAAGTTTCTCCTCATCTCAGTTTTGAAAGAGGAACCCCTTATTCTAAGATTATGTCCCCTAGTTCTAGTTTCACCCATCATTGGGAACATCCTCACCGCGTCCACCCGATCAAGCCCCTTCACAATCTTATATGTTTCAATAAGATCGCCTCTCATTCTTCTGAACTCCAATGAGTAGAGTCCCAATCTACTCAACCTCTCCTCGTATGTCCACCCCCTCATCCCCGGAATTAACCGAGTGAACCTTCTTTGTACTGCCTCGAGAGCAAGTATGTCTTTTCTTAAGTATGGACACCAAAACTGTATGCAGTACTCCAGGTGCGGTCTCACCAATACCGTATACAACTGCAGCAATACCTCCCTGTTTTTATATTCTATCCCCCTAGCAATAAAAGCCAACATTCCATTGGCTTTCTTGATCACCTGCTGCACCTGCATACTAACTTTTTGATTTTCTTGCACTAGGACCCCCAGATCCCTTTGTACTGCAGTACTTTCCAGTTTCTCGCCATTAAGATAATAAGTTGCTCTCTGATTTTTCCTGCCAAAGTGCATAACCTCACATTTTCCAATATTGTATTGCATCTGCCAAATCTCTGCCCACTCACCCAGCCTGTCTATATCCCCTTGTAGGTTTTTTATGTCCTCCTCACTCTCTACTTTCCCTCCCATCTTTGTATCATCTGCAAACTTTGATATGTTACACTCGGTCCCCTCCTCCAAATCGTTAATATAGATTGTAAAGATTTGGGGACCCAGCACCGACCCCTGCGGAACACCACTGGCTACTGGTTGCCAGTCCGAGAATGAACCATTTATCCCAACTCTCTGCTTCCTGTTAGATAACCAATCCTCCACCCATGCCAGAATATTAACCCCAATCCAGTGATTTTTTATCTTGAGTAATAATCTTTTATGTGGCACCTTGTCGAATGCCTTCTGGAAGTCTAAATACACTACATCCACTGGTTCCCCTTTATCCACCCTGTACGTTATGTCCTCAAAGAACTCGAGCAAATTTGTCAGACATGACTTCCCCTTCATAAAGCCATGCTGACTTTGTCCTATTAAATTATGTTTATCTAAATGTTCCGTTACTGTCTCCTTAATAATAGACTCCAAAATTTTACCCACCACACATGTTAGGCTAACTGGTCTATAATTTCCAGCCTTTTGCCTACTACCCTTTTTAAATAAGGGTGTTACATTAGCAGTTTTCCAATCTGCCGGGACCTTTGCTGAGTTCAGGGAGTTTTGGAAAATTATTACCAAAGCATCCACAATTCCTACTGCCACTTCTCTCAAGACCCTAGGATGTAAGCCATCAGGTCCAGGGGATTTATCCGCCTTGAGTCCCATTATTTTACTGAGTACCAATTCCTTAATAATTTTAATCGTATTTAGCTCCTCCCCCACTAGAGCCCCCTGTTTGTCCAGTGTTGGGATATTCTTAGTGTTCTCCACCGTAAAGACTGAAACAAAATATTTGTTCAGCATTTTTGCCATCTCCATGTTTCCCACCATTAATTTCCCGGTCTCATCCTCTAAGGGACCTACGTTTGCCTTAACCACCCTTTTTCTTTTTATATAACTATAGAAACTCTTGCTATCTGTTTTTATATTTTTTGCTAATTTATTTTCATAGTCTATTTTCCCTTTCTTAATCAATCCTTTAGTTACTTTTTGTTGTCTTTTGAAGACTTCCCAATCTTCTATCCTCCCACTAACTTTGGCTACCTTATATGTCCTTGTTTTTAGTTGGATACTTTCTTTAATTTCTTTACTTAGCCATGGATGGCTGTCATTTCTTTTACACCCTTTTTTCCTCAGTGGAATATATTTATTTTGAAAGTTGTAAAATAACTCCTTGAATGAACACCACTGCTCATGTACCGTCTTACCCTTTAATCTATTTTCCCAGTCCACTTTAATCAATTCTGCTCTCATGCCATCATAGTCTCCTTTATTCAAGCTCAGTATGCTTGTTTGAGAACCAACCTTCTCACCCTCTAATTGGATATGGAATTCAACCATGTTATGGTCACTCATTCCAAGGGGATCCTTAACTAGGACATTATTAATTAATCCAGACTCATTACACAGTACCAGGTCCAAGGTTGCTTGCCCCCTTGTAGGATCAGTTACATACTGCTCAAGAAATCCATCCCTAAGACACTCAATAAACTCTTCCTCAAGGCTGCCCTGCCCAATTTGATTTGTCCAGGTAATATGATAGTTAAAATCCCCCATAATTATAGCTGTTCCCTTATTACATGCCCCAACTATTTCCTGATTAATACTTCTTCCAACAGAGTTGCAACTATTAGGAGGCCTATATACTACGCCCACCAGTGGTTTTTTTCCCCTTATTATTCCTAATCTCTACCCAAACTGTTTCATTATCCTGATCTTTTGACCCAATATCATTTCTCTGTATTACAGTGATTCCTTCCTTTATTAACATAGCCACCCCACCTCCCCTTCCTTCCTGCCTGTCCTTCCTGATTGTTAAATACCCTGGCATATTTAATTCCCAGACGTTGTCACCCTGCAGCCATGTTTCTGTAATGGCCACAAGATCATACCCATACATAGTTATTTGTGCCGTTAACTCGTCCATTTTGTTACGAATGCTACGTGCATTCAGATAAAGAACTTTCAAATGTGTTTTGCGACACTTACTTCCTGCTTTTTCCTTTTTTAACACTTTACCTTTTACTCCATACCTTCTGTCCCTTCCTGACATGCTTTCCTCTGTCTCCCTGCTCAGGTTCATGTTGTAGTACTATACCCTGGCCTTCCACCCTTGGCATCTGGGTTTGAATCCAGCTGAGGTGAATGTGAACGAAGTCTCCTCTCTTCATTGGCTGAAAGGGTCCTCTGTGAAACATAAAAACATAACATAAGAAATAGGAGCAGGAGTAGGCTATTCGGCCCCTCAAGCCTGCTCCGCCATTCAATAAGATCATGGCTGATCTTCTACCTCATCTCCACTTTTCTGAACTATCCCCATATCCCTTGATTCCCTTAATATTAAAAAATCTATCGATCTCTGTCTTGAATATACTCAACGACTGAGCCTCCACAGCCCTCTGGGGTAGAGAATTCCAAAGATTCAGCACCCTCTGAGTGAAGAAATTTCTCCTCATCTCAGTACTAAATGGCCGACCCCTTATTCTGAGACTGTGACCCCTGGGTCTAGACTCCCCAGCCAGGGGAAACATTCTCCCTGAATCTACCACGTCAAGCCCTGTAAGAATTGTGTATGTTTCAATGAGATCACCTCTCATTCTTCTAAACTCTTGAGAATATAGGCCCAGTCTACTCAATCTCTCCTCATAGGGCAATCCCCCCATCCCAGGAATCAGTCTGGTGAACCTTCGTTGCACTCCCTCTATGACAAGTATATCCTTCCTTAGGTAAGGAGACCAAAACTGTACATAATACTTCAGGTGTGGTCTCACCAAGGCCCTAAATAATTGCAGTAAGATGTCTTTACTCTTATACTCAAATCCTCTTTGCTTTCCTAATTGCTTGCTGTACCTGCATGTGAACTTCCAGCGATTCGTGTACAAGGACACCCAGGTCTCTCTGAACATCAACATTTCCCAACCTCTCACCATTTAAAAAATACTCTGCTTTTCTGTTTTTCCTACCAAAGTGGATAACTTCACATTTCTCCACATTATATTCCATTTGCCATGTTCTTGCCCACTTACTTAGCCTGTCTATATCCCCTTGAAACGAGTTTTCAATATGATTGGAGCACTAATTCAAGTCTTTAAGCCGAAGCTCATTGGAATTATACTCAAAGAGTGGACCAATATCAATTGCAGTCTAATCGCAAGTCATGATTGCTACAGGCTTTTTCCAGTTCTTAAAGGGAAGGTTCATTGATGCTGCAGAACCTAATTCTCAACAATGCTGGCTGTGCAGCAGCCTGAGCAAGCAGCAGCAGGTCAAGGAGAAGGAGCCGGAGGACTGAAGCAGCTGTACTCATGGCAGATCCACGCCCCAGGGAGAGAGCCCGCAGATTCTGCGATCAAGCATTGGAGGCGTTGGTGTTCGCTGTGGAGAGACGGAGGGCGGTGCTCTACACAGCAAGTGGCAGGAGGCCCTCGCCGCAAATCTTCCACACCATGTGGAGGCAGGTAGTGCAGCATGTCTCAGGCAGCACTGTGGTCCCCAGGACGCACACACATTGCAGGAAGAAATTTAACGACCTCACTCGGGTGCTTCAACAAATACTACGTACCACCATCTGAACCACAGTCTTCACACGCTGCCCAAAGCACCACACCCGCAGCACACACCTGCCAATAATCTCTACCTACCAACACTCACACCCATATCACACACCTTGCACACAATGGCAGCTATTCAACTATGGCAGGCATATCACCCAAGCACATTGCTCCACACTCACTCACACACTTTCCTTTCTCTTTTAGGATAAGGTGGCTCACAACAGGAGGGAGCAGGAGCGCACAGGCGGGGGACAAGCCGACACCCAACCACTGTCTGCCCTGGAGAATCGAGTGCTGGAGATTATTGGGTGCCAGGTGGTGGGCGCCGTGGCCACCGGCGACGTTGACCCCCTTGGGGACAACAATGGTATGTTCAGCCCTACTCCTTCTTCTCACATCCCACTTCCCCCTCACCCCACAAGCGTTTCGCACTTTCCAGCTTATCATGCTGTATGCATGCATTTCTCCCTTCCTGCCCCCTTCCCCTCACCTTAACCCGACTTTTGTGCCTTTATGCTTTCAGACAATTAGCAAGCACCTGAGCAGCCTGTCCCTGAGGGCACCGTAGAGAGTGAGGCGAGAGAAGAGGAGGAGGAAGAACACACTGCGTCACTGCATGTCTCACCCACAGGCACCAGCTCAGATACTGGCTCTAGGTGTTCTTTAGAGGCTAGTATAGTAGCGGGATCTGCACAGGGTGAGGCACCGGGGATGAGGGGGTTGCAGCAAGGCCAGGGGGAATGGGTAGCTCGGGGACCAGCACCCCAGAGAGCGAGTTCGCGCGTGAGTTCTGCTGCACAGGACTCAGATGAGGACCTCGATGGGGAGGCATTTAGAAGAAGGGTGATGGGCATGCACACGGAGATGATAGGTGCAATCTCAAGGGTGCCTGAGAGCCCCTCGGCAATGATAAGGAGCATGGAGGAGTCCACCTCCAACATTGCACAAGGCTCTGCGCACACCTTGGAGCCCATCATTTCCAGTCTGCAAAGGATGGCCGACTCCCAGAGAGACTGGCGACCCAGACCTGATGCCGCGTGTGATGGGCGATCTAGCAGCTTCCATTGCAGCACAGGCGGAAACAACGCAATGTCTTAGTGCTGTTATGCAGTCCATGCTTGGTGGCATCCAATCTCAGACTGCTCTCATGCAGTCTCAGCTTGATGCCACGCAAGCTCTGACTGCTGCCATCGTGGCTGGGTCTACCACCGTCGACTGGGGCTTTTACGGTGTCGCAGCAGGCCAGCAATCTGTGCTCCAACAGTTGCCCCCCTTGGGGATAGTTGCTAGGGATGCTGAGGTGCTGCCCCGGGTGAGTAACAGTGGGTCAGTGGAGCAGGAACCTGCTGTCCTCTCTCAGGATGAAAGCATTCCTGCTCCCACCACTGCCACTCCACCATTGCCCTTGTCGCTGCCTGACATCCAGCCAGCCCAGACTGCTGCCGCCCATGCTGAGATGGTGCAGTCTACAGACGGGCCTTCCAGGCCCAGAGCTTGTCGAGGGCATCCTGCAAGGCCATCTGAAGTCTCCCGCATGGACACTCAGCAGCCTTCCACCAGCCCTGCTCCAGCCACTGGACCAACACTTCATAGGAGCACTAGAGTAGGAAAAGGCACAGTAACGAGAGGCACTAAGGGATTGCACATGGGTGAATAGTTAATATTTTTGCTGTAAATAAGTGTTTACTGATTTTTGATAAATGTATTAATTCAGTTTGAATCCTTTTGTGGTGTGTCTAATTTCAGCTTTGCGCTGTGATATGGTCTGCGACAGGGATGGAATGATGGGGATGTGGTGAAAAACGGAGATCTGGAGTTTAATTCATTCGAACCGCAGTCTGAAGAGGCGGTCACGGACCGCCCTTCCGGAAGGCTGATTGAGTGGCTGCCTCCTCCCTCGATCCTGTTCCTCATCCTCCTCCTCATCCTCATCCTCTTCCTGAGGTGGTCCCACAATCCCTGGTGGCAAGGGCTGGGCCCTCATGATGGCCAAGTTGTGGGGCATGCAGCAGACCACCATGAAATGGGATACCCGCTCAGCCGAGTACTGGAGGGCTCATCCCGAGTAATCAAGGCAGCGGAACCGTTGCTTCAGCAGCCGATGGTCTGCTTGATGATGTTCCTGGTGGCAGCATGGCTGTCATTATATGAGTGCTGGCCAGGAGTGTTGGGGTTGCAGAGGGGAGTCATGAGCCAAGTGGAGAGCAGATAGCCCTTGTCTCCGAGCAGCCAGCTGCGTGTTTGACGTGGTGGCTGGAAGAGTGCTGTCACACTGGTCTGGTATAGGATGAACAGATCATTGCTACTGCCAGGATAACGGGTATTCACATTGAGGATTCGCTGTCTGTGGTCGCTACCAACTGCACATTAAGTGAGTGCTAGCCTTTGCGGTTATGGAAGATCTCAGGATTGTTATGCGGTGCCCACAAAGCCACATGGGTGCACTCACTGGCGCCCTGCACCATGGGGAAGCCCGCTATCCTGGCAAAGTCACATACATGCTCACCCTGCTTCTCTCTGGTGATGGGGAAGGAAATGTAATCCCTTTTCCTATTGTAGAGAGCCTCTGTGACCTCTCGGATGCAGCGATGGACAGCGAACTGTGAGATGTTAGCTTGTCTCCTGTTACAGAGTGGAAGAATCTGCTGCCAAAGAAATTGAGGGCGACGGTGACCTTGACTGCCACTGGGAGAGCCGTGGTTGCCCTGGTCTGAGGCTGGAGGTTTGGTTGCAAGAGGTGGCTGACTTCTGTGACCACATTCTTGGTGAAGCGGAGCCTTCTAATACACTGCTCCTCATTTAATTGGAGGTAGAAGAAGTTCTCTCGGAATACCCTCAGAGGGTAAGGCCTCCTGTTGAGAGCCCTGATGGCCCTCCTCCTCCCTCTAGCCACATGTTCCAGTCTTTCTCACTGTGTCTGCTCCCTCCACTGTAGATCCTGGAGGGCAAAGTTGACTGCCAGTACAGCCGCCATTAATGTAACCAAGTGTAGCAGTTTGATTTTTTTAAGAATAAATGTAACTACTTTTTAGTTGCCACAACACTCCTGATACTAAATAACCTTGAAATTATGGAATGAGACTGTTGGACTTTGTGAAACTGACAAGAAAGCACTGAAACTCCACTAACCTACAGCTGCAACTCATTACTGATTATCCCTTTAAATAACGTCCCTGGAGCCGGCTTCCTGGTGCTTCACGCCAGCTCTCCCCATCGCTGTTTCCTCCAGGCACTAAGGTAGGTGGCGACAATCAATTTCGCAGATCGGGCGGCCAGTGAGTGTTGCACACTCAGATGTCACGATCCACCTGGCATTGAGGCTCCCAGTGATAACCGTTAGAAGCAGCGCTGCGGGGGGGGGGATTTGGCATGCGGCATTGAATTCGCCTCGCCACGGCGATAATACTCTAGCGCTCCATTAGCGCCATCTGCTGGCGCAAATGGGAGGCACTAAGGTACCGAGTCTCTTCCCCATGGTCTTTCAACCTGCTCTCTCATATGGATGTAAAAGATCCCATCGTGTTATTTAGAAGAAGAGCAGGGGAGTTCCCCTCAATGCGTTGGCCAATATTTATATCTCAACCAAAATCACTTAAACAGATTGGCCCGTATTTTCCGATTGGAGGCTTCCTGCCTGCGGAGGCCTCCGATCTGGAAAAAATCTATGCCCTTACCGGAGGGCTCCCGAGGTCCAGCCATTTCCAATCCTGGGCCTCTCCACAACGAAATGTGCAGGGCCCAGGTATCCCAGGGGCGCATGCGGTTTGCAAGCGTCCCTGGGATCACGTGGGCCATGGGGAGCCAATGGGAGGAAGGAATCCCCTTTCATACTTTTGACAGCTTAAACCTATCAAAAGTATGAACGGAGATCCATCCAAAAAAACATCAAAACATTAAATACATTTTTTAAAAGCACATTTTTAAAATTAGTTAAAGTTACATTAAATTAAATATTTTAAACAAATTTAATGTTTTGAAAAAAATATCAAAGTTTTTTACGGGGCTGTAATTAAACTTAGCTTTTTTTAAAGTATTTTTAAATTAGAAATGAGTGAAAAAAAATATTTTTTTACTTTTTTAAACTTTTATGCTGGTAAAAGCAGGCCTTACGCTGCTTTTACCAGGCGTAAGATTTCTAAGGGTTTTCAGCAGGCGGAGGTTGTGCAGAAGTTGGAATTCTCCCCCCAACCCCACCCCGCAGAGGCCCAACCCAGGGCAGGCGGAGGATCCATCAAGAGGATTCTTGACAGATCAGAAATGCCGGTTTTCAGTGCATGCACTTCGCATGCCTGAAACCGGCATTTGCGAGGTCCCTACAGGTGTGTACACAGCACGTACAGACCTGTGGGGAATCGGAAAATACGGGCCATTATCTGGTCATTATCAGTGTGCTGTTTGTTGGACCTTGCTGTTTGCAAATTGGCTGCACTATTTCCTATATTACAACAGTGAGGACACTTCAAAAGTACTTCATTGGCTGTAAAGCGCTTTGAGGCATTGGGAAAGGTGTTGCGTCAATGCATGTCTTTCTTTTCATCAGTACAAAAATGTACACACAAAAAAATGATTAGTTTGTAAGCTGAGCTCACAGAAGTGACAAACTCAGGGAGATCTGTGAAATGGATGAGTAATGAACATTTGGTAGACGCAAAGCACTCTGAGTACAACAATTCACTCAGTCACATGCCCTCATCATTTATAACGATCACGCACACAGCACAAGCAATGATACCACTTCATTAGAATTAATGCTTGTCAGTGCACACAGACTAAAGCCATCAAACTCTGAGATCTTCCTCAGACACATACCACTCCTTTCAAACTAAAACATTGCTGTACTCATTTTTTCTTTTTGTTTCAGTAAAAATTGAAAGAGACACAAAGAAGGATTTAGAATAATGTGGCACTGGAGATCGTGGGCTGCGATATGTGTTAAAGGAGCGGCTCTTTCAGAGCAGTGTATTGACACAAATATCACAGAGTGCAGTGTATTTACTCTAATATCACACAGTGCAGTGTATTTACTCTAATATCACACAGTGCAGTGTATTTACTCTAATATCACACACTGCAGTGTATTTACTCTAATATCACAGTGCAGTGTATTTACTCTAATATCACACAGTGCAGTGTATTTACTCTAATATCTCACAGTGCAGTGTATTTACTCTAATATCACACAGTGCAGTGTATTTACTCTAATATCCCACAGTGCAGTGTATTTACTCTAATATCTCACAGTGCAGTGTATTTACTCTAATATCACACAGTGCAGTGTATTGACTCTAATATCACACAGTGCAGTGTATTTACTCTAATATCACACAGTGCAGTGTATTTACTCTAATATCACACAGTGCAGTGTATTTACTCTAATATCACACAGTGCAGTGTATTTACTCTAATATCACACAGTGCAGTGTATTTACTCTAATATCACACAGTGCAGTGTATTTACTCTAATATCACACAGTGCAGTGTATTTACTCTAATATCACACAGTGCAGTGTATTTACTCTAATATCACACAGTGCAGTGTATTTACTCTAATATCACACAGTGCAGTGTATTTACTCTAATATCACACAGTGCAGTGTATTTACTCTAATATCACACAGTGCAGTGTATTTACTCTAATATCACACAGTGCAGTGTATTTTCTCTAATATCACACAGTGCAGTGTATTTACTCTAATATCACACAGTGCAGTGTATTTACTCTAATATCACACAGTGCAGTGTATTTACTCTAATATCACACAGTGCAGTGTATTTACTCTAATATCACACAGTGCAGTGTATTTACTCTAATATCACACAGTGCAGTGTATTTACTCTAATATCACACAGTGCAGTGTATTTACTCTAATATCACAGTGCAGTGTATTTACTCTAATATCACACAGTGCAGTGTATTTACTCTAATATCACACAGTGCAGTGTATTTACTCTAATATCACACAGTGCAGTGTATTTACTCTAATATCACACAGTGCAGTGTATTTACTCTAATATCACACAGTGCAGTGTATTTACTCTAATATCACACAGTGCAGTGTATTTACTCTAATATCACACAGTGCAGTGTATTTACTCTAATATCACACAGTGCAGTGTATTTACTCTAATATCACACAGTGCAGTGTATTTACTCTAATATCACAGTGCAGTGTATTTACTCTAATATCACACAGTGCAGTGTATTTACTCTAATATCACACAGTGCAGTGTATTTACTCTAATATCACACAGTGCAGTGTATTTACTCTAATATCACACAGTGCAGTGTATTTACTCTAATATCACACAGTGCAGTGTATTTACTCTAATATCACACAGTGCAGTGTATTTACTCTAATATCACACAGTGCAGTGTATTTACTCTAATATCACACAGTGCAGTGTATTTACTCTAATATCACACAGTGCAGTGTATTTACTCTAATATCACACAGTGCAGTGTATTTACTCTAATATCACAGTGCAGTGTATTTACTCTAATATCACACAGTGCAGTGTATTTACTCTAATATCACACAGTGCAGTGTATTTACTCTAATATCACACAGTGCAGTGTATTTACTCTAATATCACACAGTGCAGTGTATTTACTCTAATATCACACAGTGCAGTGTATTTACTCTAATATCTCACAGTGCAGTGTATTTACTCTAATATCACACAGTGCAGTGTATTTACTCTAATATCACACAGTGCAGTGTATTTACTCTAATATCACACAGTGCAGTGTATTTACTCTAATATCACACAGTGCAGTGTATTTACTCTAATATCACACAGTGCAGTGTATTTACTCTAATATCACACAGTGCAGTGTATTTACTCTAATATCACACAGTGCAGTGTATTTACTCTAATATCACACAGTGCAGTGTATTTACTCTAATATCACACAGTGCAGTGTATTTACTCTAATATCACACAGTGCAGTGTATTTACTCTAATATCACACAGTGCAGTGTATTTACTCTAATATCACAGTGCAGTGTATTTACTCTAATATCACACAGTGCAGTGTATTTACTCTTATATCACAGTGCAGTGTATTTACTCTAATATCACACAGTGCAGTGTATTTACTCTAATATCACACAGTGCAGTGTATTTACTCTAATATCACACAGTTCAGTGTATTTACTCTAATATCACACAGTGCAGTGTATTTACTCTAATATCACACAGTGCAGTGTATTTACTCTAATATCACACAGTGCAGTGTATTTACTCTAATATCACACAGTGCAGTGTATTTACTCTAATATCACACAGTGCAGTGTATTTACTCTAATATCACACAGTGCAGTGTATTTACTCTAATATCACACAGTGCAGTGTATTTACTCTAATATCACACAGTGCAGTGTATTTACTCTAATATCACACAGTGCAGTGTATTTACTCTAATATCACACAGTGCAGTGTATTTACTCTAATATCACACAGTGCAGTGTATTTACTCTAATATCACACAGTGCAGTGTATTTACACTAATATCAAACAAGTGCAGTGTATTTACTCTAATATCACACAGTGCAGTGTATTTACTCTAATATCACACAGTGCAGTGTATTAACTCTAATATCTCACAGTGCAGCTGTATTTACTCTAATATCACACAGTGCAGTGTATTAACCTCTAATATCACAGCAGTGCAGTGTATTTACTCTAATATCACCAGTGCAGTGTATTTACTCTAATATCACACGTGCCTGTGTTTTACTCTAATATACACGTGTAGTGTATTTACTCTAATATCACACAGTGCAGTGTATTTACTCTAATATCACACAGTGCAGTGTATTTACTCTAATATCACACAGTGCAGTGTATTAATTTATCTCACAGTGCAGAGTATTTACTGTAATATCACACAGTGCAGTGTATTTACTCTAATATCACACAGTGCAGTGTATTTACTCTATATCACACAGTGCAGTGTATTTACTCTAATATCCACACAGTGCAGTGTATTTACTCTAATATCACCAGTGCAGTGTATTTACTCTAATATCACAGCAGTGCAGTGTATTTACCTAATATCACACAGTGCAGTGTATTTACTCTAATATCACACAGTGCAGTGTATTTACTCTAATATCACACAGTGCAGTGTATTTACTCTAATATCACACAGTGCAGTGTATTTACTCTAATATCACACAGTGCAGTGTATTTACTCTAATATCACACAGTGCAGTGTATTTACTCTAATATCACACAGTGCAGTGTATTTACTCTAATATCACACAGTGCAGTGTATTTACTCTAATATCACACAGTGCAGTGTATTTACTCTAATATCACACAGTGCAGTGTATTTACTCTAATATCACACAGTGCAGTGTATTTACTCTAATATCACACAGTGCAGTGTATTTACTCTAATATCACACAGTGCAGTGTATTTACTCTAATATCACACAGTGCAGTGTATTTACTCTAATATCACACAGTGCAGTGTATTTACTCTAATATCACAGTGCAGTGTATTTACTCTAATATCACACAGTGCAGTGTATTTACTCTAATATCACACAGTGCAGTGTATTTACTCTAATATCACACAGTGCAGTGTATTTACTCTAATATCACACAGTGCAGTGTATTTACTCTAATATCACACAGTGCAGTGTATTTACTCTAATATCACAGTGCAGTGTATTTACTCTAATATCACACAGTGCAGTGTATTTACTCTAATATCACACAGTGCAGTGTATTTACTCTAATATCACACAGTGCAGTGTATTTACTCTAATATCACACAGTGCAGTGTATTTACTCTAATATCACACAGTGCAGTGTATTTACTCTAATATCACACAGTGCAGTATTTACTCTAATATCACACAGTGCAGTGTATTTACTCTAATATCACACAGTGCAGTGTATTTACTCTAATATCACACAGTGCAGTGTATTTACTCTAATATCACACAGTGCAGTGTATTTACTCTAATATCACACAGTGCAGTGTATTTACTCTAATATCACACAGTGCAGTGTATTTACTCTAATATCACACAGTGCAGTGTATTTACTCTAATATCACACAGTGCAGTGTATTTACTCTAATATCACACAGTGCAGTGTATTTACTCTAATATCACACAGTGCAGTGTATTTACTCTAATATCACACAGTGCAGTGTATTTACTCTAATATCACACAGTGCAGTGTATTTACTCTAATATCACACAGTGCAGTGTATTTACTCTAATATCACACAGTGCAGTGTATTTACTCTAATATCACACAGTGCAGTCGTATTTACTCTAATATCACACAGTGCAGTGTATTTAATCTAATATCACAACAGTGCAGTGTATTTACTCCTAATATCACACAGTGCTGTATTTACTCTATATCACACAGTGCAGTGTATTACTCTAATATCACACAGTGCAGTGTATCTATTTACTCTATATCAACACCAGTGCAGTGTATTTACTCTAATATCACACAGTGCAGTGTATTTACACTTAATATCACACAGTGCAGTGTATTTACTCTAATATCACACAGTGCAGTGTATTTACTCTAATATCACACAGTGCAGTGTATTTACTCTAATATCACACAGTGCAGTTTATTTACTCTAATATCACACAGTGCAGTGTATTTACTCTAATATCACACAGTGCAGTGTATTTACTCTAATATCACACAGTGCAGTGTATTTACTCTAATATCACACAGTGCAGTGTATTTACTCTAATATCACACAGTGCAGTGTATTTACTCTAATATCACACAGTCAGTGTATTACTCCTAATATCACACAGTGCAGTTTAAATTTACTCTAATATCACACAGTGCAAGTGATTACTCTAATATCACACAGTGCAGTGTATTTTTATTGTTTTACTCTAATATAACACAGTGGGCAGTGTATTTACTCTAATATCACACAGTGCAGAGTATTTTACTGTAATTATCACACAGTGCAGTGTATTTACTCTAATATCACGACGAGTGCAGTGTATTACTCTAATATCACACAGTGGCAGTGTATTTCTGTCTAATATCACACAGTGCAGTGTATTACTCTAATATCACACAGTGCAGTGTATTACTCTTATATCACTACAGTGCAGTGTATTTACTCAATATATCACACAGTGCAGTGTATTATCTTACTCAGTTTACCATATCACACAGTGCAGTGTATTTACTCTATATCACACAGTGCAGTGTATTTACTCTAATATCACACAGTGCAGTGTATTTACTCTAATATCACACAGTGCATTGTATTTACTCTAATATCACACAGTGCAGTGTATTTACTCTAATATCACACAGTGCAGTGTATTTACTCTAATATCACACAGTGCAGTGTATTTACTCTAATATCACACAGTGCAGTGTATTTACTCTAATATCACACAGTGCAGTGTATTTACTCTAATATCACACAGTGCAGTGTATTTACTCTAATATCACACAGTGCAGTGTATTTACTCTAATATCACACAGTGCAGTGTATTTACTCTAATATCACACAGTGCAGTGTATTTACTCTAATATCACACAGTGCAGTGTATTTACTCTAATATCACAGTGCAGTGTATTTACTCTAATATCACACAGTGCAGTGTATTTACTCTAATATCACACAGTGCAGTGTATTTACTCTAATATCACACAGTGCAGTGTATTTACTCTAATATCACACAGTGCAGTGTATTTACTCTAATATCACACAGTGCAGTGTATTTACTCTAATATCACACAGTGCAGTGTATTTACTCTAATATCACACAGTGCAGTGTATTTACTCTAATATCACACAGTGCAGTGTATTTACTCTAATATCACACAGTGCAGTGTATTTACTCTAATATCACACAGTGCAGTGTATTTACTCTAATATCACACAGTGCAGTGTATTTACTCTAATATCACACAGTGCAGTGTATTTACTCTAATATCACACAGTGCAGTGTATTTACTCTAATATCACACAGTGCAGTGTATTTACTCTAATATCACACAGTGCAGTGTATTTACTCTAATATCACACAGTGCAGTGTATTTACTCTAATATCACACAGTGCAGTGTATTTACTCTAATATCACACAGTGCAGTGTATTTACTCTAATATCACACAGTGCAGTGTATTTACTCTAATATCACACAGTGCAGTGTATTTACTCTAATATCACACAGTGCAGTGTATTTACTCTAATATCACACAGTGCAGTGTATTTACTCTAATATCACACAGTGCAGTGTATTTACTCTAATATCACACAGTGCAGTGTATTTACTCTAATATCACACAGTGCAGTGTATTTACTCTAATATCACACAGTGCAGTGTATTTACTCTAATATCACACAGTGCAGTGTATTTACTCTAATATCACACAGTGCAGTGTATTTACTCTAATATCACACAGTGCAGTGTATTTACTCTAATATCACACAGTGCAGTGTATTTACTCTAATATCACACAGTGCAGTGTATTTACTCTAATATCACACAGTGCAGTGTATTTACTCTAATATCACACAGTGCAGTGTATTTACTCTAATATCACACAGTGCAGTGTATTTACTCTAATATCACACAGTGCAGTGTATTTACTCTAATATCACACAGTGCAGTGTATTTACTCTAATATCACACAGTGCAGTGTATTTACTCTAATATCACACAGTGCAGTGTATTTACTCTAATATCACACAGTGCAGTGTATTTACTCTAATATCACACAGTGCAGTGTATTTACTCTAATATCACACAGTGCAGTGTATTTACTCTAATATCACACAGTGCAGTGTATTTACTCTAATATCACACAGTGCAGTGTATTTACTCTAATATCACACAGTGCAGTGTATTTACTCTAATATCACACAGTGCAGTGTATTTACTCTAATATCACACAGTGCAGTGTATTTACTCTAATATCACACAGTGCAGTGTATTTACTCTAATATCACACAGTGCAGTGTATTTACTCTAATATCACACAGTGCAGTGTATTTACTCTAATATCACACAGTGCAGTGTATTTACTCTAATATCACACAGTGCAGTGTATTTACTCTAATATCACACAGTGCAGTGTATTTACTCTAATATCACACAGTGCAGTGTATTTACTCTAATATCACACAGTGCAGTGTATTTACTCTAATATCACACAGTGCAGTGTATTTACTCTAATATCACACAGTGCAGTGTATTTACTCTAATATCACACAGTGCAGTGTATTTACTCTAATATCACACAGTGCAGTGTATTTACTCTAATATCACACAGTGCAGTGTATTTACTCTAATATCACACAGTGCAGTGTATTTACTCTAATATCACACAGTGCAGTGTATTTACTCTAATATCACACAGTGCAGTGTATTTACTCTAATATCACACAGTGCAGTGTATTTACTCTAATATCACACAGTGCAGTGTATTTACTCTAATATCACACAGTGCAGTGTATTTACTCTAATATCACACAGTGCAGTGTATTTACTCTAATATCACACAGTGCAGTGTATTTACTCTAATATCACACAGTGCAGTGTATTTACTCTAATATCACACAGTGCAGTGTATTTACTCTAATATCACACAGTGCAGTGTATTTACTCTAATATCACACAGTGCAGTGTATTTACTCTAATATCACACAGTGCAGTGTATTTACTCTAATATCACACAGTGCAGTGTATTTACTCTAATATCACACAGTGCAGTGTATTTACTCTAATATCACACAGTGCAGTGTATTTACTCTAATATCACACAGTGCAGTGTATTTACTCTAATATCACACAGTGCAGTGTATTTACTCTAATATCACACAGTGCAGTGTATTTACTCTAATATCACACAGTGCAGTGTATTTACTCTAATATCACACAGTGCAGTGTATTTACTCTAATATCACACAGTGCAGTGTATTTACTCTAATATCACACAGTGCAGTGTATTACTCTAATATCACACAGTGCAGTGTATTTACTCTAATATCACACAGTGCAGTGTATTTACTCTAATATCACACAGTGCAGTGTATTTACTCTAATATCACACAGTGCAGTGTATTTACTCTAATATCACACAGTGCAGTGTATTTACTCTAATATCACACAGTGCAGTGTATTTACTCTAATATCACAGTGCAGTGTATTTACTCTAATATCACACAGTGCAGTGTATTTACTCTAATATCACACAGTGCAGTGTATTTACTCTAATATCACACAGTGCAGTGTATTTACTCTAATATCACAACAGTGCAGTGTATTTACTCTAATATCACACAGTGCAGTGTATTTACTCTAATATCACACAGTGCAGTGTATTTACTCTAATATCACACAGTGCAGTGTATTTACTCTAATATCACACAGTGCAGTGTATTTACTCTAATATCACACAGTGCAGTGTATTTACTCTAATATCACACAGTGCAGTGTATTTACTCTAATATCACACAGTGCAGTGTATTTACTCTAATATCACACAGTGCAGTGTATTTACTCTAATATCACACAGTGCAGTGTATTTACTCTAATATCACACAGTGCAGTGTATTTACTCTAATATCACACAGTGCAGTGTATTTACTCTAATATCACACAGTGCAGTGTATTTACTCTAATATCACACAGTGCAGTGTATTTACTCTAATATCACACAGTGCAGTGTATTTACTCTAATATCACACAGTGCAGTGTATTTACTCTAATATCACACAGTGCAGTGTATTTACTCTAATATCACACAGTGCAGTGTATTTACTCTAATATCACACAGTGCAGTGTATTTACTCTAATATCACACAGTGCAGTGTATTTACTCTAATATCACACAGTGCAGTGTATTTACTCTAATATCACACAGTGCAGTGTATTTACTCTAATATCACACAGTGCAGTGTATTTACTCTAATATCACACAGTGCAGTGTATTTACTCTAATATCACACAGTGCAGTGTATTTACTCTAATATCACACAGTGCAGTGTATTTACTCTAATATCACACAGTGCAGTGTATTTACTCTAATATCACACAGTGCAGTGTATTTACTCTAATATCACACAGTGCAGTGTATTTACTCCTATATCACACAGTGCAGTGTATTTACTCTAATATCACACAGTGCAGTGTATTTACTCTAATATCACACAGTGCAGTGTATTTACTCTAATATCACACAGTGCAGTGTATTTACTCTAATATCACACAGTGCAGTGTATTTACTCTAATATCACACAGTGCAGTGTATTTACTCTAATATCACACAGTGCAGTGTATTTACTCTAATATCACACAGTGCAGTGTATTTACTCTAATATCACACAGTGCAGTGTATTTACTCTAATATCACACAGTGCAGTGTATTTACTCTAATATCACACAGTGCAGTGTATTTACTCTAATATCACACAGTGCAGTGTATTTACTCTAATATCACACAGTGCAGTGTATTTACTCTAATATCACACAGTGCAGTGTATTTACTCTAATATCACACAGTGCAGTGTATTTACTCTAATATCACACAGTGCAGTGTATTTACTCTAATATCACACAGTGCAGTGTATTTACTCTAATATCACACAGTGCAGTGTATTTACTCTAATATCACACAGTGCAGTGTATTTACTCTAATATCACACAGTGCAGTGTATTTACTCTAATATCACACAGTGCAGTGTATTTACTCTAATATCACACAGTGCAGTGTATTTACTCTAATATCACACAGTGCAGTGTATTTACTCTAATATCACACAGTGCAGTGTATTTACTCTAATATCACACAGTGCAGTGTATTTACTCTAATATCACACAGTGCAGTGTATTTACTCTAATATCACACAGTGCAGTGTATTTACTCTAATATCACACAGTGCAGTGTATTTACTCTAATATCACACAGTGCAGTGTATTTACTCTAATATCACACAGTGCAGTGTATTTACTCTAATATCACACAGTGCAGTGTATTTACTCTAATATCACACAGTGCAGTGTATTTACTCTAATATCACACAGTGCAGTGTATTTACTCTAATATCACACAGTGCAGTGTATTTACTCTAATATCACACAGTGCAGTGTATTTACTCTAATATCACACAGTGCAGTGTATTTACTCTAATATCACACAGTGCAGTGTATTTACTCTAATATCACACAGTGCAGTGTATTTACTCTAATATCACACAGTGCAGTGTATTTACTCTAATATCACACAGTGCAGTGTATTTACTCTAATATCACACAGTGCAGTGTATTTACTCTAATATCACACAGTGCAGTGTATTTACTCTAATATCACACAGTGCAGTGTATTTACTCTAATATCACACAGTGCAGTGTATTTACTCTAATATCACACAGTGCAGTGTATTTACTCTAATATCACACAGTGCAGTGTATTTACTCTAATATCACACAGTGCAGTGTATTTACTCTAATATCACACAGTGCAGTGTATTTACTCTAATATCACACAGTGCAGTGTATTTACTCTAATATCACACAGTGCAGTGTATTTACTCTAATATCACACAGTGCAGTGTATTTACTCTAATATCACACAGTGCAGTGTATTTACTCTAATATCACACAGTGCAGTGTATTTACTCTAATATCACACAGTGCAGTGTATTTACTCTAATATCACACAGTGCAGTGTATTTACTCTAATATCACACAGTGCAGTGTATTTACTCTAATATCACACAGTGCAGTGTATTTACTCTAATATCACACAGTGCAGTGTATTTACTCTAATATCACACAGTGCAGTGTATTTACTCTAATATCACACAGTGCAGTGTATTTACTCTAATATCACACAGTGCAGTGTATTTACTCTAATATCACACAGTGCAGTGTATTTACTCTAATATCACACAGTGCAGTGTATTTACTCTAATATCACACAGTGCAGTGTATTTACTCTAATATCACACAGTGCAGTGTATTTACTCTAATATCACACAGTGCAGTGTATTTACTCTAATATCACACAGTGCAGTGTATTTACTCTAATATCACACAGTGCAGTGTATTTACTCTAATATCACACAGTGCAGTGTATTTACTCTAATATCACACAGTGCAGTGTATTTACTCTAATATCACACAGTGCAGTGTATTTACTCTAATATCACACAGTGCAGTGTATTTACTCTAATATCACACAGTGCAGTGTATTTACTCTAATATCACACAGTGCAGTGTATTTACTCTAATATCACACAGTGCAGTGTATTTACTCTAATATCACACAGTGCAGTGTATTTACTCTAATATCACAGAGTGCAGTGTATTTACTCTAATATCACACAGTGCAGTGTATTTACTCTAATATCACACAGTGCTTGTGTATTTACTCTAATATCACACAGTGCAGTGTATTTACTCTAATATCACACAGTGCAGTGAATTTACTCTAATATCCACAGGTGCAGTGTATTTACTCTAATATCACACAGTGCAGTGTATTACTCTAATATCACACAGTTGCAGTGTATTTACTCTAATATCACACAGTGCAGTGTATTTACTCTAATATCACACAGTGCAGTGTATTTACTCTATATCACACAGTGCAGTGTAATTACTCTAATATCACACAGTGCTGCTTATTTACTCTAATATCACACAGTGCAGTGTATTTACTCTAATATCACACAGTGCAGCGTATTTACTCTAATATCACACAGTGCAGAGTATTTACTGTAATATCACACAGTGCAGTGTACTTACTCGTGATATCACAGTGAGTTGCAGTGTATTTACTCTAATATCACACAGTGCAGTGTATTTACTCTAATATCACACAGTGCAGTGTATTTACTCTAATATCACACAGTGCAGTGTATTTACTCTAATATCACACAGTGCAGTGTATTTACTCTAATATCACACAGTGCAGTGTATTTACTCTAATATCACACAGTGCAGTGTATTTACTCTAATATCACACAGTGCAGTGTATTTACTCTAATATCACACAGTGCAGTGTATTTACTCTAATATCACACAGTGCAGTGTATTTACTCTAATATCACACAGTGCAGTGTATTTACTCTAATATCACACAGTGCAGTGTATTTACTCTAATATCACACAGTGCAGTGTATTTACTCTAATATCACACAGTGCAGTGTATTTACTCTAATATCACACAGTGCAGTGTATTTACTCTAATATCACACAGTGCAGTGTATTTACTCTAATATCACACAGTGCAGTGTATTTACTCTAATATCACACAGTGCAGTGTATTTACTCTAATATCACACAGTGCAGTGTATTTACTCTAATATCACACAGTGCAGTGTATTTACTCTAATATCACACAGTGCAGTGTATTTACTCTAATATCACACAGTGCAGTGTATTTACTCTAATATCACACAGTGCAGTGTATTTACTCTAATATCACACAGTGCAGTGTATTTACTCTAATATCACACAGTGCAGTGTATTTACTCTAATATCACACAGTGCAGTGTATTTACTCTAATATCACACAGTGCAGTGTATTTACTCTAATATCACACAGTGCAGTGTATTTACTCTAATATCACACAGTGCAGTGTATTTACTCTAATATCACACAGTGCAGTGTATTTACTCTAATATCACACAGTGCAGTGTATTTACTCTAATATCACACAGTGCAGTGTATTTACTCTAATATCACACAGTGCAGTGTATTTACTCTAATATCACACAGTGCAGTGTATTTACTCTAATATCACACAGTGCAGTGTATTTACTCTAATATCACACAGTGCAGTGTATTTACTCTAATATCACACAGTGCAGTGTATTTACTCTAATATCACACAGTGCAGTGTATTTACTCTAATATCACACAGTGCAGTGTATTTACTCTAATATCACACAGTGCAGTGTATTTACTCTAATATCACACAGTGCAGTGTATTTACTCTAATATCACACAGTGCAGTGTATTTACTCTAATATCACACAGTGCAGTGTATTTACTCTAATATCACACAGTGCAGTGTATTTACTCTAATATCACACAGTGCAGTGTATTTACTCTAATATCACACAGTGCAGTGTATTTACTCTAATATCACACAGTGCAGTGTATTTACTCTAATATCACACAGTGCAGTGTATTTACTCTAATATCACACAGTGCAGTGTATTTACTCTAATATCACACAGTGCAGTGTATTTACTCTAATATCACACAGTGCAGTGTATTTACTCTAATATCACACAGTGCAGTGTATTTACTCTAATATCACACAGTGCAGTGTATTTACTCTAATATCACACAGTGCAGTGTATTTACTCTAATATCACACAGTGCAGTGTATTTACTCTAATATCACACAGTGCAGTGTATTTACTCTAATATCACACAGTGCAGTGTATTTACTCTAATATCACACAGTGCAGTGTATTTACTCTAATATCACACAGTGCAGTGTATTTACTCTAATATCACACAGTGCAGTGTATTTACTCTAATATCACACAGTGCAGTGTATTTACTCTAATATCACACAGTGCAGTGTATTTACTCTAATATCACACAGTGCAGTGTATTTACTCTAATATCACACAGTGCAGTGTATTTACTCTAATATCACACAGTGCAGTGTATTTACTCTAATATCACACAGTGCAGTGTATTTACTCTAATATCACACAGTGCAGTGTATTTACTCTAATATCACACAGTGCAGTGTATTTACTCTAATATCACACAGTGCAGTGTATTTACTCTAATATCACACAGTGCAGTGTATTTACTCTAATATCACACAGTGCAGTGTATTTACTCTAATATCACACAGTGCAGTGTATTTACTCTAATATCACACAGTGCAGTGTATTTACTCTAATATCACACAGTGCAGTGTATTTACTCTAATATCACACAGTGCAGTGTATTTACTCTAATATCACACAGTGCAGTGTATTTACTCTAATATCACACAGTGCAGTGTATTTACTCTAATATCACACAGTGCAGTGTATTTACTCTAATATCACACAGTGCAGTGTATTTACTCTAATATCACACAGTGCAGTGTATTTACTCTAATATCACACAGTGCAGTGTATTTACTCTAATATCACACAGTGCAGTGTATTTACTCTAATATCACACAGTGCAGTGTATTTACTCTAATATCACACAGTGCAGTGTATTTACTCTAATATCACACAGTGCAGTGTATTTACTCTAATATCACACAGTGCAGTGTATTTACTCTAATATCACACAGTGCAGTGTATTTACTCTAATATCACACAGTGCAGTGTATTTACTCTAATATCACACAGTGCAGTGTATTTACTCTAATATCACACAGTGCAGTGTATTTACTCTAATATCACACAGTGCAGTGTATTTACTCTAATATCACACAGTGCAGTGTATTTACTCTAATATCACACAGTGCAGTGTATTTACTCTAATATCACACAGTGCAGTGTATTTACTCTAATATCACACAGTGCAGTGTATTTACTCTAATATCACACAGTGCAGTGTATTTACTCTAATATCACACAGTGCAGTGTATTTACTCTAATATCACACAGTGCAGTGTATTTACTCTAATATCACACAGTGCAGTGTATTTACTCTAATATCACACAGTGCAGTGTATTTACTCTAATATCACACAGTGCAGTGTATTTACTCTAATATCACACAGTGCAGTGTATTTACTCTAATATCACACAGTGCAGTGTATTTACTCTAATATCACACAGTGCAGTGTATTTACTCTAATATCGACACAGTGCTAGTGTATTTACTCTATATCACACAGTGCAGTGTTATTTACTCTAATATCACACAGTGCAGTGTATTTACTCTAATATCACACAGTGCAGTGTATTTACTCTAATATCACACAGTGCAGTGTATTTACTCTAATATCACACGTGCAGTGTATTTACTCTAATATCACACAGTGCAGTGTATTTACTCTAATATCACACAGTGCAGTGTATTTACTCTAATATCACACAGTGCAGTGTATTTACACTAATATCACACAGTGGCAGGTATTTACTCGAATTCACACAGTGCAGTGTATTTACTCTAATATCACACAGTTGCAGTGCAGTGTATTACTCTAATAGTACACAGTGCAGTGTATTTACACTCATATCACACAGTGAGTGTATTTACTCTAATATCACACAGTGCAGTGTATTTACTCTAATATCACACAGTGCAGTTGTATTTACTCTAATATCACACAGTGCAGTGTATTTACTCTAATATCACACAGTGCAGTGTATTTACTCTAATATCACACAGTGCAGTGTATTTACTCTAATATCACACAGTGCAGTGTATTTACTCTAATATCACACAGTGCAGTGTATTTACTCTAATATCACACAGTGCAGTGTATTTACTCTAATATCACACAGTGCAGTGTATTTACTCTAATATCACACAGTGCAGTGTATTTACTCTAATATCACACAGTGCAGTGTATTTACTCTAATATCACACAGTGCAGTGTATTTACTCTAATATCACACAGTGCAGTGTATTTACTCTAATATCACACAGTGCAGTGTATTTACTCTAATATCACACAGTGCAGTGTATTTACTCTAATATCACACAGTGCAGTGTATTTACTCTAATATCACACAGTGCAGTGTATTTACTCTAATATCACACAGTGCAGTGTATTTACTCTAATATCACACAGTGCAGTGTATTTACTCTAATATCACACAGTGCAGTGTATTTACTCTAATATCACACAGTGCAGTGTATTTACTCTAATATCACACAGTGCAGTGTATTTACTCTAATATCACACAGTGCAGTGTATTTACTCTAATATCACACAGTGCAGTGTATTTACTCTAATATCACACAGTGCAGTGTATTTACTCTAATATCACACAGTGCAGTGTATTTACTCTAATATCACACAGTGCAGTGTATTTACTCTAATATCACACAGTGCAGTGTATTTACTCTAATATCACACAGTGCAGTGTATTTACTCTAATATCACACAGTGCAGTGTATTTACTCTAATATCACACAGTGCAGTGTATTTACTCTAAATCACACAGTGCAGTGTATTTACTCTAATATCACACAGTGCAGTGTATTTACTCTAATATCACACAGTGCAGTGTATTTACTCTAATATCACACAGTGCAGTGTATTTACTCTAATATCACACAGTGCAGTGTATTTACTCTAATATCACACAGTGCAGTGTATTTACTCTAATATCACACAGTGCAGTGTATTTACTCTAATATCACACAGTGCAGTGTATTTACTCTAATATCACAGTGCAGTGTATTTACTCTGATATCACACAGTGCAGTGTATTTACTCTAATATCACACAGTGCAGTATATTTACTCTAATATCACAGTGCAGTGTATTTACTCTAATATCACACAGTGCAGTGTATTTACTCTAATATCACACAGTGCAGTTTATTTACTCTAATATCTCACAGTGCAGTGTATTGACTCTAATATCTCACAGTGCAGTGTAGTTACTCTAATATCACAGTGCAGTGTATTTACTCTAATGGCCCAGAAATTAAAGACGGAGCCTTCCTGCGGGGGTAAGGCTTCCCCGCGATATCTCACTGCGCGCCTGCCTTTTCCTTCCGAGCTCGCACGAACTTGAGTTTCTAGACAGCAGCTGTGCAGTGTGTGCGTATCCCACAGACGCAGTTAATTCGTGCGAGCTGTGGGAATCACGTGATTCAGTTAGAGCCAATGGCAGCACACCATCTTTCATTCATAGTTTTCACAGCAAGGGCTGTGACAGCTATGAATACTATACACCCCCAAAAGAACAGCTGAACCTCAATTAAATTTAAAAAAAAAACATCACCTTAATAAAATAAGTATAGTTAAATAAATTAACCACTTTAAACAAAAAATAAAATTTTTGAAAAAATTTAATTCTTTTTAAATGTTATAAAAATAAACTTACCTTTCTTAAAGGTCTCTAAAAAAGATATACCTGTTGAAAAAAATTCAAAATAATACTTAATTAACTACTTACCTTGTTAAAAGAGGGTCTTACGCCTCCTTTCTTTATGTGCAAAATCTTCCATGCTTACCTGCGCGTTCAAAGCACTAAGTGCACTGCGTGCGCGCAGCCTGTAGCGCGCACACGGTTCACCTCGGAAACGCCCCCTTTTGAAATCACCAAGTGCCGGTTTTCAGTGCATGCGCAGTGCATGCTGGAAACCGGCAATTGGAGACAGAATACACGAGAGAACACATTGCGTACTCTCGCGTACTGATACTAATTTTTGGGCCAATATCACACAGTGCAGTGTATTTACTCTAATATCACACAAGCAGTGTATTTACTCTAATATCACACAGTGCAGTGTATTTACACTAATATCACACAGTGCAGTGTATTTACTCTAATATCACACAGTGCAGTGTATTTACTCTAATATCACACAGTGCAGTGTATTTACTCTAATATCACACAGTGCAGTTATTTACTCCTAATATCACACAGTGCAGTGTATTTACTCTAATATCACACAGTGCAGTGTATTTACTCTAATATCACACAGTGCAGTGTATTTACTCTAATATCACAGTGCAGTGTATTTACTCTAATATCACACTGCAGTGTATTTACTCTAATATCACACAGTGCAGTGTATTTACTCTAATATCACACAGTGCAGTGTATTTACTCTAATATCACAGTGCAGTGTATTTACTCTAATATCACACAGTGCAGTGTATTTACTCTAATATCACACAGTGCAGTGTATTTACTCTAATATCACACAGTGCAGTGTATTTACTCTAATATCACAGTGCAGTGTATTTACTCTAATATCACACAGTGCAGTGTATTTACTCTAATATCACACAGTGCAGTGTATTTACTCTAATATCACACAGTGCAGTGTATTTACTCTAATATCACACAGTGCAGTGTATTTACTCTAATATCACACAGTGCAGTGTATTTACTCTAATATCACACAGTGCAGTGTATTTACTCTAATATCACACAGTGCAGTGTATTTACTCTAATATCACACAGTGCAGTGTATTTACTCTAATATCACACAGTGCAGTGTATTTACTCTAATATCACACAGTGCAGTGTATTTACTCTAATATCACACAGTGCAGTGTATTTACTCTAATATCACACAGTGCAGTGTATTTACTCTAATATCACACAGTGCAGTGTATTTACTCTAATATCACACAGTGCAGTGTATTTACTCTAATATCACACAGTGCAGTGTATTTACTCTAATGTCACACAGTGCAGTGTATTTACACTAATATCACACAGTGCAGTGTATTTACTCTAATATCACACAGTGCAGTGTATTTACTCTAATATCACACAGTGCAGTGTATTTACTCTAATATTCACACAGTGCAGTGTATTTACTCTAATATCACACAGTGCAGTGTATTTACTCTAATATCACACAGTGCAGTGTATTTACTCTAATATCACACAGTGCAGTGTATTTACTCTAATATCACACAGTGCAGTGTATTTACTCTAATATCACACAGTGCAGTGTATTTACTCTAATATCACACAGTGCAGTGTATTTACTCTAATATCACACAGTGCAGTGTATTTACTCTAATATCACACAGTGCAGTGTATTTACTCTAATATCACACAGTGCAGTGTATTTACTCTAATATCACACAGTGCAGTGTATTTACTCTAATATCACACAGTGCAGTGTATTTACTCTAATATCACACAGTGCAGTGTATTTACTCTAATATCACACAGTGCAGTGTATTTACTCTAATATCACACAGTGCAGTGTATTTACTCTAATATCACACAGTGCAGTGTATTTACTCTAATATCACACAGTGCAGTGTATTTACTCTAATATCACACAGTGCAGTGTATTTACTCTAATATCACAGTGCAGTGTATTTACACTAATATCACACAGTGCAGTGTATTTACTCTAATATCACACAGTGCAGTGTATTTACTCTAATATCACACAGTGCAGTGTATTTACTCTAATATCACACAGTGCAGTGTATTTACTCTAATATCACACAGTGCAGTGTATTTACTCTAATATCACACAGTGCAGTGTATTTACTCTAATATCACACAGTGCAGTGTATTTACTCTAATATCACACAGTGCAGTGTATTTACTCTAATATCACACAGTGCAGTGTATTTACTCTAATATCACACAGTGCAGTGTATTTACTCTAATATCACACAGTGCAGTGTATTTACTCTAATATCACACAGTGCAGTGTATTTACTCTAATATCACACAGTGCAGTGTATTTACTCTAATATCACACAGTGCAGTGTATTTACTCTAATATCACACAGTGCAGTGTATTTACTCTAATATCACACAGTGCAGTGTATTTACTCTAATATCACACAGTGCAGTGTATTTACTCTAATATCACACAGTGCAGTGTATTTACTCTAATATCACACAGTGCAGTGTATTTACTCTAATATCACACAGTGCAGTGTATTTACTCTAATATCACACAGTGCAGTGTATTTACTCTAATATCACACAGTGCAGTGTATTTACTCTAATATCACACAGTGCAGTGTATTTACTCTAATATCACACAGTGCAGTGTATTTACTCTAATATCACACAGTGCAGTGTATTTACTCTAATATCACACAGTGCAGTGTATTTACTCTAATATCACACAGTGCAGTGTATTTACTCTAATATCACACAGTGCAGTGTATTTACTAATATCACACAGTGCAGTGTATTTACTCTAATATCACACAGTGCAGTGTATTTACTCTAATATCACACAGTGCAGTGTATTTACTCTAATATCACACAGTGCAGTGTATTTACTCTAATATCACACAGTGCAGTGTATTTACTCTAATATCACACAGTGCAGTGTATTTACTCTAATATCACACAGTGCAGTGTATTTACTCTAATATCACACAGTGCAGTGTATTTACTCTAATATCACAGTGCAGTGTATTTACTCTAATATCACACAGTGCAGTGTGATTACTCTAATATCACACAGTGCAGTGTATTTACTCTAATATCACACAGTGCAGTGTATTTACTCTAATATCACACAGTGCAGTGTATTTACTCTAATATCACACAGTGCAGTGTATTTACTCTAATATCACACAGTGCAGTGTATTTACTCTAATATCACACAGTGCAGTGTATTTACTCCTATATCACACAGTGCAGTGTATTTACTCTAATATCACACAGTGCAGTGTATTTACTCTAATATCACACAGTGCAGTGTATTTACTCTAATATCACACAGTGCAGTGTATTTACTCTAATATCACACAGTGCAGTGTATTTACTCTAATATCACACAGTGCAGTGTATTTACTCTAATATCACACAGTGCAGTGTATTTACTCTAATATCACACAGTGCAGTGTATTTACTCTAATATCACACAGTGCAGTGTATTTACTCTAATATCACACAGTGCAGTGTATTTACTCTAATATCACACAGTGCAGTGTATTTACTCTAATATCACACAGTGCAGTGTATTTACTCTAATATCACACAGTGCAGTGTATTTACTCTAATATCACACAGTGCAGTGTATTTACTCTAATATCACACAGTGCAGTGTATTTACTCTAATATCACACAGTGCAGTGTATTTACTCTAATATCACACAGTGCAGTGTATTTACTCTAATATCACACAGTGCAGTGTATTTACTCTAATATCACACAGTGCAGTGTATTTACTCTAATATCACACAGTGCAGTGTATTTACTCTAATATCACACAGTGCAGTGTATTTACTCTAATATCACACAGTGCAGTGTATTTACTCTAATATCACACAGTGCAGTGTATTTACTCTAATATCACACAGTGCAGTGTATTTACTCTAATATCACACAGTGCAGTGTATTTACTCTAATATCACACAGTGCAGTGTATTTACTCTAATATCACACAGTGCAGTGTATTTACTCTAATATCACACAGTGCAGTGTATTTACTCTAATATCACACAGTGCAGTGTATTTACTCTAATATCACACAGTGCAGTGTATTTACTCTAATATCACACAGTGCAGTGTATTTACTCTAATATCACACAGTGCAGTGTATTTACTCTAATATCACACAGTGCAGTGTATTTACTCTAATATCACACAGTGCAGTGTATTTACTCTAATATCACACAGTGCAGTGTATTTACTCTAATATCACACAGTGCAGTGTATTTACTCTAATATCACACAGTGCAGTGTATTTACTCTAATATCACACAGTGCAGTGTATTTACTCTAATATCACACAGTGCAGTGTATTTACTCTAATATCACACAGTGCAGTGTATTTACTCTAATATCACACAGTGCAGTGTATTTACTCTAATATCACACAGTGCAGTGTATTTACTCTAATATCACACAGTGCAGTGTATTTACTCTAATATCACACAGTGCAGTGTATTTACTCTAATATCACACAGTGCAGTGTATTTACTCTAATATCACACAGTGCAGTGTATTTACTCTAATATCACACAGTGCAGTGTATTTACTCTAATATCACACAGTGCAGTGTATTTACTCTAATATCACACAGTGCAGTGTATTTACTCTAATATATCACAGTGCAGAGTATTTACTGTAATATCACACAGTGCAGTGTATTTACTCTAATATCACACAGTGCAGTGTATTTACTCTAATATCACACAGTGCAGTGTATTTACTCTAATATCACACAGTGCAGTGTATTTACTCTAATATCACACAGTGCAGTGTATTTACTCTAATATCACACAGTGCAGTGTATTTACTCTAATATCACACAGTGCAGTGTATTTACTCTAATATCACACAGTGCAGTGTATTTACTCTAATATCACACAGTGCAGTGTATTTACTCTAATATCACACAGTGCAGTGTATTTACTCTAATATCACACAGTGCAGTGTATTTACTCTAATATCACACAGTGCAGTGTATTTACTCTAATATCACACAGTGCAGTGTATTTACTCTAATATCACACAGTGCAGTGTATTTACTCTAATATCACACAGTGCAGTGTATTTACTCTAATATCACACAGTGCAGTGTATTTACTCTAATATCACACAGTGCAGTGTATTTACTCTAATATCACACAGTGCAGTGTATTTACTCTAATATCACACAGTGCAGTGTATTTACTCTAATATCACACAGTGCAGTGTATTTACTCTAATATCACACAGTGCAGTGTATTTACTCTAATATCACACAGTGCAGTGTATTTACTCTAATATCACACAGTGCAGTGTATTTACTCTAATATCACACAGTGCAGTGTATTTACTCTAATATCACACAGTGCAGTATATTTACTCTAATATCACAGTGCAGTGTATTTACTCTAATATCACACAGTGCAGTGTATTTACTCTAATATCACACAGTGCAGTGTATTGACTCTAATATCTCACAGTGCAGTGTAGTTACTCTAATATCACAGTGCAGTGTATTTACTCTAATGGCCCAGAAATTAAAGATGGAGCCTTCCTGCGGGGATAAGGCTTCCCCGCGATATCTCACTGCGCGCCTGCCTTTTCCTCCCGAGCTCGCACGAACTTGAGTTTCTAGACAGCAGCTGTGCAGTGTGTGCGTATCCCACAGACGCAGTTAATTCGTGCGAGCTGTGGGATCACGTGATTCAGTTAGAGCCAATGGCAGCACACCATCTTTCATTCATAGTTTTCACAGCAAGGGCTGTGACAGCTATGAATACTATACACCCCCAAAAGAACAGCTGAACCTCAATTAAACTTAAAAAAAAACCATCATATTAATAAAATAAGTATAGTTAAATAAATTAACCACTTTAAACAAAAAATTAAATTTTTGAAAAAATTTAAATTCTTTTTAAATGTTATAAAAATAAACTTACCTTTCTTAAAAGTCTCTAAAAACGATATACCTGTTGAAAAAAATTCAAAATAATACTTAATTAACTACTTACCTTGTTAAAAGAGGGTCTTACGCCTCCTTTCTTTATGTGCAAAATCTTCCATGCTTACCTGCGCGTTCAAAGCACTAAGTGCACCTCGGAACCGCCCCCTTTTGAAATCACCAAGTGCCGATTTTCAGTGCATGCGCAGTGCATGCTGGAAACCGGCAATTGGAGACAGAATACACGAGAGAACACAATGCGTACTCTCGCGTACTGATACTAATTTTTGGGCCAATATCACACAGTGCAGTGTATTTACTCTAATATCACACAAGCAGTGTATTTACTCTAATATCACACAGTGCAGTGTATTTACACTAATATCACACAGTGCAGTGTATTTACTCTAATATCACACAGTGCAGTGTATTTACTCTAATATCACACAGTGCAGTGTATTTACTCTAATATCACAGTGCTGAATTTACTCAATCACACAGTGAATAAACCGTGGTATTTACTCTAATATCACACAGTGCAGTGTATTACTCTAATATCAACACAGTGCAGTGTATTTACTCTAATATCACACAGTGCAGTGTATTACTTCAAAATCTCACAGTGCAGTGTATTTACTCTAATATCACAACAGATGCCTGTGTATTTACTCTAATATCACACAGTGCAGTGAATTTACTCTAATATCACAGTGCAGTGTATTTACTCTAATATCACACAGTGGAGTTGTATTTCTCTAATACACACAGTGCAGTGTATTTACTCTAATATCACACAGTGCAGTGTATTTACTCTAGATATCACACAGTGCAGTGTATTTACTCTAATTCACACAGTGCAGTGTATTTACTCTAATATCACACAGTGCAGTGTATTTACTCTAATATCACACAGTGCAGTGTATTTACTCTAATATCACAGTGCAGTGTATTTACTCGAATATCACACAGTGCAGTGTATTTACTCTAATATCACACAGTGCAGTGTATTTACTCTAATATCACACAGTGCAGTGTATTTACTCTAATATCACACAGTGCCAGTGTATTTACTCTAATATCTCAACAGTGCAGTGTATTTACTCTAATATCACACAGTGCAGGTATTTACTCTAATAGTCACACAGTGCAGTGTATTTACACTAATATCACACAGTGCGAGTGTATTTAACTCAATATCACACAGTGCAGTGTATTTACTCTAATATCACACAGTGCAGTGTATTTACTCTAATATCACACAGTGCAGTGTATTTACTCTAATATCACACAGTGCAGTGTATTTACTCTAATATCACACAGTGCAGTGTATTTACTCTAATATCACACAGTGCAGTGTATTTACTCTAATATCACACAGTGCAGTGTATTTACTCTAATATCACACAGTGCAGTGTATTTACTCTAATATCACACAGTGCAGTGTATTTACTCTAATATCACACAGTGCAGTGTATTTACTCTAATATCACACAGTGCAGTGTATTTACTCTAATATCACACAGTGCAGTGTATTTACTCTAATATCACACAGTGCAGTGTATTTACTCTAATATCACACAGTGCAGTGTATTTACTCTAATATCACACAGTGCAGTGTATTTACTCTAATATCACACAGTGCAGTGTATTTACTCTAATATCACACAGTGCAGTGTATTTACTCTAATATCACACAGTGCAGTGTATTTACTCTAATATCACAGTGCAGTGTATTTACTCTAATATCACACAGTGCAGTGTATTTACTCTAATATCACAGTGCAGTGTATTTACTCTAATATCACACAGTGCAGTGTATTTACTCTAATATCACACAGTGCAGTGTATTTACTCTAATATCACACAGTGCAGTGTATTTACTCTAATATCACAGTGCAGTGTATTTACTCTAATATCACACAGTGCAGTGTATTTACTCTAATATCACAGTGCAGTGTATTTACTCTAATATCACACAGTGCAGTGTATTTACTCTAATATCACACAGTGCAGTGTATTTACTCTAATATCACACAGTGCAGTGTATTTACTCTAATATCACACAGTGCAGTGTATTTACTCTAATATCACACAGTGCAGTGTATTTACTCTAATATCACACAGTGCAGTGTATTTACTCTAATATCACACAGTGCAGTGTATTTACTCTAATATCACACAGTGCAGTGTATTTACTCTAATATCACACAGTGCAGTGTATTTACTCTAATATCACACAGTGCAGTGTATTTACTCTAATATCACACAGTGCAGTGTATTTACTCTAATATCACACAGTGCAGTGTATTTACTCTAATATCACACAGTGCAGTGTATTTACTCTAATATCACACAGTGCAGTGTATTTACTCTAATATCACACAGTGCAGTGTATTTACTCTAATATCACACAGTGCAGTGTATTTACTCTAATATCACACAGTGCAGTGTATTTACTCTAATATCACACAGTGCAGTGTATTTACTCTAATATCACACAGTGCAGTGTATTTACTCTAATATCACACAGTGCAGTGTATTTACTCTAATATCACACAGTGCAGTGTATTTACTCTAATATCACACAGTGCAGTGTATTTACTCTAATATCACACAGTGCAGTGTATTTACTCTAATATCACACAGTGCAGTGTATTTACTCTAATATCACACAGTGCAGTGTATTTACTCTAATATCACACAGTGCAGTGTATTTACTCTAATATCACACAGTGCAGTGTATTTACTCTAATATCACACAGTGCAGTGTATTTACTCTAATATCACACAGTGCAGTGTATTTACTCTAATATCACACAGTGCAGTGTATTTACTCTAATATCACACAGTGCAGTGTATTTACTCTAATATCACACAGTGCAGTGTATTTACTCTAATATCACACAGTGCAGTGTATTTACTCTAATATCACACAGTGCAGTGTATTTACTCTAATATCACACAGTGCAGTGTATTTACTCTAATATCACACAGTGCAGTGTATTTACTCTAATATCACACAGTGCAGTGTATTTACTCTAATATCACACAGTGCAGTGTATTTACTCTAATATCACACAGTGCAGTGTATTTACTCTAATATCACACAGTGCAGTGTATTTACTCTAATATCACACAGTGCAGTGTATTTACTCTAATATCACACAGTGCAGTGTATTTACTCTAATATCACACAGTGCAGTGTATTTACTCTAATATCACACAGTGCAGTGTATTTACTCTAATATCACACAGTGCAGTGTATTTACTCTAATATCACACAGTGCAGTGTATTTACTCTAATATCACACAGTGCAGTGTATTTACTCTAATATCACACAGTGCAGTGTATTTACTCTAATATCACACAGTGCAGTGTATTTACTCTAATATCACACAGTGCAGTGTATTTACTCTAATATCACACAGTGCAGTGTATTTACTCTAATATCACACAGTGCAGTGTATTTACTCTAATATCACACAGTGCAGTGTATTTACTCTAATATCACACAGTGCAGTGTATTTACTCTAAATCACACAGTGCAGTGTATTTACTCTAATATCACACAGTGCAGTGTATTTACTCTAATATCACACAGTGCAGTGTATTTACTCTAATATCACACAGTGCAGTGTATTTACTCTAATATCACACAGTGCAGTGTATTTACTCTAATATCACACAGTGCAGTGTATTTACTCTAATATCACACAGTGCAGTGTATTTACTCTAATATCACACAGTGCAGTGTATTTACTCTAATATCACACAGTGCAGTGTATTTACTCTAATATCACACAGTGCAGTGTATTTACTCTAATATCACACAGTGCAGTGTATTTACTCTAATATCACACAGTGCAGTGTATTTACTCTAATATCACACAGTGCAGTGTATTTACTCTAATATCACACAGTGCAGTGTATTTACTCTAATATCACACAGTGCAGTGTATTTACTCTAATATCACACAGTGCAGTGTATTTACTCTAATATCACACAGTGCAGTGTATTTACTCTAATATCACACAGTGCAGTGTATTTACTCTAATATCACACAGTGCAGTGTATTTACTCTAATATCACACAGTGCAGTGTATTTACTCTAATATCACACAGTGCAGTGTATTTACTCTAATATCACACAGTGCAGTGTATTTACTCTAATATCACACAGTGCAGTGTATTTACTCTAATATCACACAGTGCAGTGTATTTACTCTAATATCACACAGTGCAGTGTATTTACTCTAATATCACACAGTGCAGTGTATTTACTCTAATATCACACAGTGCAGTGTATTTACTCTAATATCACACAGTGCAGTGTATTTACTCTAATATCACACAGTGCAGTGTATTTACTCTAATATCACACAGTGCAGTGTATTTACTCTAATATCACACAGTGCAGTGTATTTACTCTAATATCACACAGTGCAGTGTATTTACTCTAATATCACACAGTGCAGTGTATTTACTCTAATATCACACAGTGCAGTGTATTTACTCTAATATCACACAGTGCAGTGTATTTACTCTAATATCACACAGTGCAGTGTATTTACTCTAATATCACACAGTGCAGTGTATTTACTCTAATATCACACAGTGCAGTGTATTTACTCTAATATCACACAGTGCAGTGTATTTACTCTAATATCACACAGTGCAGTGTATTTACTCTAATATCACACAGTGCAGTGTATTTACTCTAATATCACACAGTGCAGTGTATTTACTCTAATATCACACAGTGCAGTGTATTTACTCTAATATCACACAGTGCAGTGTATTTACTCTAATATCACACAGTGCAGTGTATTTACTCTAATATCACACAGTGCAGTGTATTTACTCTAATATCACACAGTGCAGTGTATTTACTCTAATATCACACAGTGCAGTGTATTTACTCTAATATCACACAGTGCAGTGTATTTACTCTAATATCACACAGTGCAGTGTATTTACTCTAATATCACACAGTGCAGTGTATTTACTCTAATATCACACAGTGCAGTGTATTTACTCTAATATCACACAGTGCAGTGTATTTACTCTAATATCACACAGTGCAGTGTATTTACTCTAATATCACACAGTGCAGTGTATTTACTCTAATATCACACAGTGCAGTGTATTTACTCTAATATCACACAGTGCAGTGTATTTACTCTAATATCACACAGTGCAGTGTATTTACTCTAATATCACACAGTGCAGTGTATTTACTCTAATATCACACAGTGCAGTGATATTTACTCTAATATCACACAGTGCAGTGTATTTACTCTATATCTCACAGTGCAGTGTATTTACTCTAATATCACACAGTGCAGAGAGTGTATTTACTCTAATATCACACAGTGCAGTGTATTTACACTAATATCACACAGTGGGGCTTTGTATTTACTCTAATATCACACAGTGCAGTGTATTTACTCTATACTCACACAGTGCAGTGTATTTACTCTGAATAGCACACAGTGCAGGGTATTTACACTATATCACACAGTGCAGTGTATTTACTCTAATATCACACAGTGCAGTGTATTTACTCTAATATCACACAGTGCAGTGTATTTACTCTAATTCACACAGTGCAGTGTATTTACTCTAATATCACACAGTGCAGTGTATTTAACTCTAATATCACACAGTGCAGTGTATTTACTCTAAATATCACACAGTGCAGTGTATTTACTCTAATATCACACAGTGCAGTGTATTTACTCTAATATCACACAGTGCAGTGTATTTACTCTAATATCACACAGTGCAGTGTATTTACCTCCTAATATCACACAGTGCAGTGTATTTACTCTAATATCACACAGTGCAGTGTATTTACTCTAATATCACACAGTGCAGTGTATTTACTCTAATATCACACAGTGCAGTGTATTTACTCTAATATCACACAGTGCAGTGTATTTACTCTAATATCACACAGTGCAGTGTATTTACTCTAATATCACACAGTGCAGTGTATTTACTCTAATATCACACAGTGCAGTGTATTTACTCTAATATCACACAGTGCAGTGTATTTACTCTAATATCACACAGTGCAGTGTATTTACTCTAATATCACACAGTGCAGTGTATTTACTCTAATATCACACAGTGCAGTGTATTTACTCTAATATCACACAGTGCAGTGTATTTACTCTAATATCACACAGTGCAGTGTATTTACTCTAATATCACACAGTGCAGTGTATTTACTCTAATATCACACAGTGCAGTGTATTTACTCTAATATCACACAGTGCAGTGTATTTACTCTAATATCACACAGTGCAGTGTATTTACTCTAATATCACACAGTGCAGTGTATTTACTCTAATATCACACAGTGCAGTGTATTTACTCTAATATCACACAGTGCAGTGTATTTACTCTAATATCACACAGTGCAGTGTATTTACTCTAATATCACACAGTGCAGTGTATTTACTCTAATATCACACAGTGCAGTGTATTTACTCTAATATCACACAGTGCAGTGTATTTACTCTAATATCACACAGTGCAGTGTATTTACTCTAATATCACACAGTGCAGTGTAATTTACTCTAATATCACACAGTGCAGTGTATTTACTCTAATATCACACAGTGCAGTGTATTTACTCTAATATCACACAGTGCAGTGTATTTACTCTAATATCTCACAGTGCAGTGTATTTACTCTAATATCACACAGTGCAGTGTATTTACTCTAATATCACACAGTGCAGTGTATTTACTCTAATATCACACAGTGCAGTGTATTTACTCTATATCACACAGTGCAGTGTATTTACTCTAATATCACACAGTGCAGTGTATTTACTCTAATATCACACAGTGCAGTGTATTTACTCTAATATCACACAGTGCAGTGTATTTACTCTAATATCACACAGTGCAGTGTATTTACTCTAATATCACACAGTGCAGTGTATTTACTCTAATATCACACAGTGCAGTGTATTTACTCTAATATCACACAGTGCAGTGTATTTACTCTAATATCACACAGTGCAGTGTATTTACTCTAATATCACACAGTGCAGTGTATTTACTCTAATATCACACAGTGCAGTGTATTTACTCTAATATCACAGTGCAGTGTATTTACTCTGATATCACACAGTGCAGTGTATTTACTCTGATATCTCACAATGCAGTGTATTTACTCTAATATCACACAGTGCAGTGTATTTACTCTAATATCACACAGTGCAGTGTATTTACTCTAATATCACACAGTGCAGTGTATTTACTCTAATATCACACAGTGCAGTGTATTTACTCTAATATCACACAGTGCAGTGTATTTACTCTAATATCACAGTGCAGTGTATTTACTCTAATATCACACAGTGCAGTGTATTTACTCTAATATCACACAGTGCAGTGTATTTACTCTAATATCACACAGTGCAGTGTATTTACTCTAATATCACACAGTGCAGTGTATTTACTCTAATATCACACAGTGCAGTGTATTTACTCTAATATCACACAGTGCAGTGTATTTACTCTAATATCACACAGTGCAGTGTATTCTACTCTAATATCTCACACAGTGCGTAATGCCACTGTGCTGTGTATTTACTCTAATAATCACACAGTGCTGTGTATTTACTCTTATTCCACCGTGCAGTGTATTTACTCTAATATCACACAGTGCAGTGTAATTACTCTAATATCACAAGTGCAGTGTAATTACCTCTAATATCACACAGTGCAGTGTATTTACTCTAATATCACACAGTGCAGTGTATTTACTCTAATATCACACAGTGCAGTGTATTTACTCTGAATATCACACAGTGCAGAGTATTTACTCTAATATCACACAGTGCTGTATTTACTCTAATATCACAGTGCAGTGTATTTACTCTAATATCACACAGTGCAGTGTATTTACTCTAATATCACACAGTGCAGTGTATTTACTCTAATATCACACAGTGCAGTGTATTTACTCTAATATCACACAGTGCAGTGTATTTACTCCTATATCACACAGTGCAGTGTATTTACTCTATATCACACAGTGCAGTGTATTTACTCTAATATCACACAGTGCAGTGTATTTACTCTAATATCTCACAGTGCAGTGTATTTACTCGAATATCACACAGTGCAGTGTATTTACTCTAATATCACACAGTGCAGTGTATTTACTCTAATATCACACAGTGCAGTGTATTTACTGTATCACACTGTGCAGTGTATTACTCTAATATCACACAGTGCAGTGTATTTACTCTAATATCACACAGTGCAGTGTATTTACTCTAATATCACACAGTGCAGTGTATTTACTCTAATATCACACAGTGCAGTGTATTTACTCTAATATCACACAGTGCAGTGTATTTACTCTAATATCACACAGTGCAGTGTATTTACTCTAATATCACACGTGCAGTGTATTTACTCTAATATCACACAGTGCAGTGTATTTACTCTAATATCACACAGCTGCAGTGTATTTACTCTAATATCACACAGTGCAGTGTATTTACTCTAATATCGCACAGTGCAGTGTATTTACTCTAATATCACACAGTGCAGTGTATTTACTCTAATATCACACAGTGCAGTGTATTTACTCTAATATCACACAGTGCAGTGTATTTACTCTAATATCACACAGTGCAGTGTATTTACTCTAATATCACACAGTGCAGTGTATTTACTCTAATATCACACAGTGCAGTGTATTTACTCTAATATCACACAGTGCAGTGTATTTACTCTAATATCACACAGTGCAGTGTATTTACTCTAATATCACACAGTGCAGTGTATTTACTCTAATATCACACAGTGCAGTGTATTTACTCTAATATCACACAGTGCAGTGTATTTACTCTAATATCACACAGTGCAGTGTATTTACTCTAATATCACACAGTGCAGTGTATTTACTCTAATATCACACAGTGCAGTGTATTTACTCTAATATCACACAGTGCAGTGTATTTACTCTAATATCACACAGTGCAGTGTATTTACTCTAATATCACACAGTGCAGTGTATTTACTCTAATATCACACAGTGCAGTGTATTTACTCTAATATCACACAGTGCAGTGTATTTACTCTAATATCACACAGTGCAGTGTATTTACTCTAATATCACACAGTGCAGTGTATTTACTCTAATATCACACAGTGCAGTGTATTTACTCTAATATCACACAGTGCAGTGTATTTACTCTAATATCACACAGTGCAGTGTATTTACTCTATATCTACAGTGCAGTGTATTTACTCTAATATCACCAGTGCAGTGTATTTACTCTAATATCACACAGTGCAGTGTATTTACTCTAATATCACACAGTGCAGTGTATTTACTCTAATATCACACAGTGCAGTGTATTTACTCTAATATCACACAGTGCAGTGTATTTACTCTAATATCACACAGTGCAGTGTATTTACTCTAATATCACACAGTGCAGTGTATTTACTCTAATATCACACAGTGCAGTGTATTTACTCTGATATCACACAGTGCAGTGTATTTACTCTAATATCACACAGTGCAGTGTATTTACTCTAATATCACACAGTGCAGTGTAATTACTCTAATATCACACAGTGCAGTGTATTTACTCTGATATCACACAGTGCAGTGTATTTACTCTAATATCACACAGTGCAGTGTATTTACTCTAATATCACACAGTGCAGTGTATTTACTCTAATATCACACAGTGCAGTGTATTTACTCTAATATCACACAGTGCAGTGTATTTACTCTAATATCACACAGTGCAGTGTATTTACTCGTATATCACACAGTGCAGTGTATTTACTCTAATATCACACAGTGCAGTGTATTTACTCTAATATCACACAGTGCAGTGTATTTACTCTATATCTCACAGTGCAGTGTATTTACTCTATATCACACAGTGCAGTGTATTTACTCTAATATCACACAGTGCAGTGTATTTACTCTAATATCACACAGTGCAGTGTATTTACTCTAATATCACACAGTGCAGTGTATTACTCTAATATCACACAGTGCAGTGTATTTACTCTAATATCACACAGTGCAGTGTATTTACTCCAATATCACACAGTGCAGTGTATTTTACTCTAATATCACACAGTGCAGTGTATTTACTCTAATATCACACAGTGCAGTGTATTTACTCTAATATCACACAGTGCAGTGTATTTACTCTAATATCACACAGTGCAGTGTATTTACTCTAATATCACACAGTGCAGTGTATTTAACTCAGGCAGTATTTACTCTAACACAGTGCAGTGTATTTACTCTAATATCACACAGTGCAGTGTATTTACTCTAAATTCACAGTGCAGTGTATTACTCTAATATCACACAGTGCAGTGTATTTACTCTAATATCACACAGTGCAGTGTATTTACTCTAATATCACACAGTGCAGTGTATTTACTCTAATATCACAGTGCAGTGTATTTACTCTAATATCACACAGTGCAGTGTATTTACTCTAATATCTCACAGTGCAGTGTATTTACTCTAATATCACACAGTGCAGTGTATTTACTCTAATATCACACAGTGCAGTGTATTTACTCTAATATCACACAGTGCAGTGTATTTACTCTAATATCACACAGTGCAGTGTATTTACTCTAATATCACACAGTGCAGTGTATTTACTCTAATATCACAGTGCAGTGTATTTACTCTAATATCACACAGTGCAGTGTATTTACTCTAATATCACACAGTGCAGTGTATTTACTCCAATATCACACAGTGCAGTGTATTTACTCTGATATCACACAGTGCAGTGTATTTACTCCAATATCACACAGTGCAGTGTATTTACTCTGATATCTCACAATGCAGTGTATTTACTCTAATATCGCACAGTGCAGTGTATTTACTCTGATATCTCACAATGCAGTGTATTTACTCTGATATCACACACTGCAGTGTATTTACTCTAATATCACACAGTGCAGTGTATTTACTCTAATATCACACCGTGCAGTGTATTTACTCCAATATCACACAGTGCAGTTTATTTACTCTAATATCACACAGTGCGGTGTATTTACTCTGATATCTCACAGTGCAGTGTATTTACTCTAATTTCACACATTGCAGTGTATTTACTCTAATATCACACAGTGCAGTGTATTTACTCTAATATCACAGTGCAGTGTATTTACTCTAATATCACACAGTGCAGTGTATTTACTCTAATATCACACAGTGCAGTGTATTTACTCTAATATCACACAGTGCAGTGTATTTACTCTGATATCACAGTGCAGAGTATTTACTCTGATATCTCACAGTGCAGTGTGTTTACTCTAATATTACACGGTGCAGTGTTTTTACTCTAATATCACACAGTGCAGTGTATTCATTTTAATATCACACAGTGCAGTGTATTTACTCTAATATCACAGTGCAGTGTATTTACTCTAATATCACACAGTGCAGTGTATTTACTCCAATATCACACAGTGCAGTTTATTTACTCTAATATCTCACAGTGCAGTTTATTTACTCTAATATCACACAGTGCAGTTTATTTACTCTAATATCTCACAGTGCAGTGTATTTACTCTAATATCACACAGTGCAGAATATTTTCTCTAATATCACACTGTGCAGAGTATTTTCTCTAATATCACACAGTGCCATGTATTTGCTGTAATATCACACAGTGCAGTGTATTTACTCTAATATTATATAAGAACATATGTAACATATGGAATAGCCTAATCAGTAAAAATAATGAGGAGGAGGAATTCCTTGAGTGTTTAAGGGATGGTTATCTGGATCAATATGTCGAGGAACGAACTCGGGAACAGGCTATATTGGACTGGGTACTGTGCAATGAGAAGGGACTAATTAGTAATCTTGTTGTACGGGGACCCTTGGGTCAGAGCGATCATAACATGATCGATTTCTCACTCGAAATGGAGAGCGAAGAAATTGACTCAGATACTAAGGTCCTGAATTTAAACAAGGGGAATTATGATGCCATTAGACGGGAACTGAGTAGGTCTGATTGGACAACGTTCCTGGGAGGACTGGAGGTAGATAAACAATGGCAAGCATTTAAAGATAGAATGACAAAATTGCAAAAATTGTTTATACCAATCTGGCATAAAAGGAAATCTAAAAAGGTGACTCAACCGTGGATAACAGGGGAAATTAGAGACAGCATAAAATCCAAAGATAGGGCGTATAAAATAGCCAAAAAAAGCGCCAGAGCGGAAGATTGGGAACAGTTTAAGATAGAGCAAAGGAGGACAAAGGGCTTAATCAAGAGGGGCAAACTAGCTTACGAAAGCAAGCTGGCGGAAAATATAAAAACTAACTCCAAAAGCTTTTATAAGTATATCAAGAGGAAAAGACTGGTGAAAACCAAAGTTGGCCCATTGCAGTCAGATACGGGGGAATATATAACGGGAAATAAAGAAATGGCAGACCAACTAAATGCATACTTTGGGTCAGTCTTTACGAAGGAAGACACAAAAAACCTCCCTGGGATATCGGGAAAAATAGGGACATTTGCAAAGGAGGAACTGACGCAAGTCAATATCTCTAAGGATATGGTGTTAAGGAAGCTAAAGGGATTGAAGGCGGACAAATCCCCAGGGCCTGATAACATGCATCCTAGGGTGCTGAAGGAGGTGGCCCTAGAGATAGCGGATGCACTAAGTATGATTTTTCAGAATTCATTAGACTCGGGAACAGTGCCCATGGATTGGAGGGTAGCTAACGTTACCCCACTATTCAAAAAGGGGGGTAGGGAAAAAGCAGGTAATTACAGACCTGTAAGCCTTACATCAGTTGTGGGCAAAATGCTGGAGTCCATCATTAAGGATGAAATAGCGGAGCACTTAGCAAATGGGGACAGGATAGGACAGAGTCAACATGGATTTACAAAGGGTAAATCGTGCTTGACTAATCTATTGGAATTTTTTGAGGGAGTAACTGGTAAAATAGATGGGGGAGAGCCAGTAGATGTGGTGTACCTGGACTTCCAAAGGCCTTCGATAAGGTCCCACATAAAGATTAGCAGGGAAAATTGAAGCTCATGGGATAAAGGGGAAAGTACTAACGTGGATAGAGAACTGGCTGTCAGATAGAAAACAGAGAGTTGGAATAAACGGCTCATTTTCTGAATGGCAGGCAGTAACAAGTGGGGTACCACAGGGATCTGTCCTGGGTCCCCAGCTGTTCACAATTTACATTAATGACCTGGATCAGGGAGTCGGATGCAGCATTTCCAAATTTGCAGACGACACTAAACTAGGAGGGGGGGTGGGCTCAGAGGAGGAGACCAGGAAGCTCCAGAGCGATTTGGACAGACTGGGTGATTGGGCGGATAAATGGCAGATGCACTATAATGTGGACAAGTGCGAAGTTATCCACCTTGGGTGCAGGAACGGGAGGGCAAATTATTATTTAAATGGCAATAAATTGGGAGAGGGGGAAGTACAGAGAGACCTGGGTGTTCTTGTACACCAGTCACTGAAGGCGAGCATGCAGGTGCAACAGGCGATCAAGAAGGCAAATGGTATGCTGGCCTTCATAGCAAAAGGGTTGGAATACAGGAACAGGGATACCTTGCTGCAGCTGTACAGGGCACTGGTGAGACCACACCTCGAGTACTGTGTACAGTTTTGGTCGCCTCATCTGAGGAAAGATGTTCTTGCCATGGAGGGGGTGCAGCGGCGATTCACCAGGCTGATACCAGGAATGGCGGGATTGACCTATGAGGAGAGACTATGTAGTTTAGGGATGTACACACTGGAGTTTAGAAGATTGAGAGGGGACCTCATAGAAGTGTATAAAATTCTGACAGGTCGAGACAGACTAGATGCAGAAGGAATGTTTCCCTTGGCGGGTGAGAACAGAACTAGAGGACATAATTTAAGGATAAGGGCTAAACCATTTAGGACAGAAATGAGGGGGAATTTCTTCACTCAGAGGGTGGTGAACCTGTGGAACTCATTGCCACAGAGGGCAGTGTACGCCAGCTCATTAAATATATTTAAGAGGGAATTAGATATATTTCTACAGGCAAAAGGGGTTAAGGGTTACGGAGAGAAGGCGGGGACGGGATACTGAATTGGAGGATCAGCCATGATCTCATTAAATGGCGGAGCAGGCTCGAAGGGCCGGATGGCCTACTCCTGCTCCTATCTTCTATGTATCTATGTATCTATGTAATAGGAGCAGGAGTAGGCCATTCGGCCCCTCGAGCCTGCTCCGCCATTGAATAAGATCATGGCTGATCTGATCTTCGCCTGAACTCCAGTTTCCTGCCCATTCCCCATAAACCCTTGATTCCCCTGTTTTTTAAAAATCTGTCTAGCTCCGCCTTGAATATATTCACTTACTCCGCCTCCACAGCTCTCTTGGGTAGAGAATTCCAAAGATTCACAACCGTTGAGAGAAGAAATTCCTCCTCATCTCCGTTTTAAATGGGCGACCCTTTATTCTGAAACTATGCCCCCTAGTTCTAGATTCCCCCATGAGGGGGAAACATCCTCCCTGCATCTACCCTGTCAAGCCCCCTCAGAATCTTACATATTTCAATAAGATCACCTCTCATTCTTCTAAACTCCAATGAGTATAGGCCCAAACTGCTCAACCTTTCTTCATAAGACAACCCCCTCATTTCAGGAATCAACCTCGTGAACCTTCTCTGAACTGCCTCCAATGCAAGTATATCCTTCCTTAAATAAGGAGACCAAAACTATACGCAGTACTCCAGTTGTGGTCTCACCAACGCCCTGTACAGTTGTAGCAAGACTTCCCTGCTTTTATACTCCATCCCCCTTGCAAAAAAGGTCAATATTTCATTTGCCTTCCTAATTACTCGCTGTACCTGCATGTTAACTTTGTGTTTCATGTACGAGGACACCCATATCCCTCTGTACCGCAGCATTCTGTAGTCTCTCTCCATTTAAATAATATATTGCTTTTTTATTCTTCCTACCAAAGTGGATAACCTCACATTTTCCCACATTGGCCCATATTTTCTGATCGCAGGCTTCCCGCGTGCGGAGGCCTGCGATCTGGAAAAATCTACGCCCTTACCTGAGGGCTCCCGGGATGCACACACTTCCAATCCTGGGCCTGTCCAAACTCCAAGTGCGCAGGGCCCACGTATCCCAGAGGCGCAGGCAGTTCGCAGCGACCCTGCGATCACGTGGGCCATGGGGAGCCAATCACAGAAGGGAATCTTCCCTCATACACTTGACAGGAAGACCTGTCAAATATATAAATGGAGATCACCCCAAAAACATAGTAAAACTTTCAATACATTTTTTTTTAAAAATCACATTTTTAAAATGACTTGAAATTACAATAAATGTAATATTTTAAACAAAAATTTAGTTTTTTGAAAAAAATAATTAATGTTTTTTACGGGGTTAAGAATAAACTTACCTTTTTTAAAAGTAATTTTAAATGATAAATGAGTGAAAAAAAAATTTTTTAACTTTTTTTTCATCTCTTATCCTGGTAAAAGCAGGCCTTACGCCTTTTACCAGGCGTAAGAATTGTAAGGGATTTCTGCGGGCGGAGGGTCTCTAAAAAGCAGAACTATCCGCCCGCAGAGGCCCTTCTCCAGGGCAGGCGGAGGATCTGTCAAGAGCATTCATAACAGATCGGAAATGCCGGTTTTCAGCGCATGCGCTGTGCATGCCTGAAACCAGCATTTCCGATGTCCCTACGGGTGGGTACACAGCGCGTACACACCCGTAGGGATCGGAATGTCCGGGCCATTCTATTCCATCTGCCAAATTTTTGCCAACTCACTTAACCTATCTATATCCCTTTGCAGACTCCAGGGGCTGGATTTTCTCAATGGGGAGCTTTTGAAGGCGGGACTCCCACTTGTCAGGTTTTAGTCCCGCCTCCATTGACTTGTGGCCAATCCATGCTACTTTCCCTTGATTGAACTATTTAAGCCCGCCCAGCGGGTTTAGCAGGCCAATTAAGGGAAAGCCAGTTACAGGTGACATTAGCAAGTGACGTTTCATCTGTCAAGAGCTTTTGACAGATGAAATATCAGCATTTGACGGCTCTGTGAAGCTGTCAAACACTGACAATCTGTCCTCTAAGTTGAGCCCTTCCACTCAGGCTCAGTTAGAGATGTCTCCTGAGCAGAAAGCAGAGGCTACAGCTTTTGACAGTTCAGCAGCCATTCTGTTTTCTGTGCCGGTGAGATGAGGGACTCCCGAGACCTGAAGGGATGAAGCCTGTTAACAGGCAGTTAATTGGCACTAATCCCCTTCCCGCCTCGGGGAGGCGGCTCCCAGTGCGGGTCGGGTACCCACCTCCTGGGAAGATGGGCCAGAGGCGGGTTGGGGGCGGGATGGGTATCTGCCCCCAGATTCTGCCATTTCCCTGGCAGTCCCGCCTCCTTACCCGCCTCTCCAGGGCTGGCAAAATCACCCCCTTTGTGTCCTCCTCACAACTTGCTTTCCCACCTATCTTTGTGTCATCAGCAAATTTGGCAACAGTACACTCGGTCCCTTCATCCAAGTCATTAATATAGATTGTAAATAGTTGAGGCCCCAGCACTGATCACTGTGGCACCCCACTAGTTACAGTTTGCCAACCTGAAAATGACCCATTTATTGCTACTCTGTTTTCTGTCAGTTAGCCAATCCTCTATCCAGGTGATGAACATACCGTTGCTGTCCCCAATGGGGTCAACCTCTCCAACTGCCACAGCGCCCACGACATGACTGGCGATTAGTCTGTGAACTCGCTCCTCCAGCTGTGTGAGGGGGTGCAGCTCCGCCTGACCTCCTCCCGTGCATTGTTGCTCCCTTCGGTTATGGGCAAGCATGGCCTGCAAGAAAAAAGACAGATTGTGAGTGAGTGTGCAGCCATGTGTTTGGCAGATGTGTCTACCATAGTTGAATAGCTGTTAATGTGGGATGTGGATGTGACTTTTAGTAGATGGTCATAGTTGTTGGGTGAGTGTTGGGGATTTGGGACTTTACACCATCTGTGCACAGAGTGAGGTTGAGATGGTGGGATCTGGAGGTATTTCAAGCATGTACTCACCCTGAAGGGATAATTACTAGTCCTAGCCCCTTTAGGGCTACCCCGGATCAGGCGTATTCCTCAGACGTTCACTTTCAACTAAAGTTTGAAGTAGCCGAATCCTAAAGACGTTTAATTGGGTCTAAAGGTCTGGACTATCTCTCCCTAAAGGAAAGGAACAGCCTGAAAATGTTACCGTCCCAAAATAGCACTTTTAATAAGTTTAGCTAGACTGTAATGTTCCGGGTATTATGAGGGTCCGGAAAACTCCCTCAGAATTCTGCAAGATTGATACAGAAGTCTTATGTGAGATAATTCTAAAAATATATAGATTTATTAAAGAAACGACATGTAATTTACAGTTGGTGAGTCAATCGCAACATTAACAGTTCCAAAAAGAGAAAGCTTACAATCTTATTATCAGAGAACCTTACTCTCAAATCTTAACTTCGCTACAGTTTTACAGTTCTTAGTTTTATTCAGGATATCCACCAAAATCAAATACCTTTGATCCCTAAGGTACAAAGAGTTGGAGACTTACAGAGCTGCCTCTGAAGCCGAGAATCACTTTGCCCCTTTAAAGCGAGTCTACTATCCCATTTGAGAGTTTAATATTTATACCCTTTTCCAGTGGTATTTCCTTGAAGGTTTTCTGCTGATGTAAGCTAATTATCTCTAGCTATTTTATGCTGACCCCTACAATTCTTACAGTCACCTCAGCTGGTAGCATTACAGAATTATGTCTCTTCTCTAGGTGTTCTAAGTTTACCATAAAAAACGGTGTAACGGCAGGTGCGTTTTACTTGATGTCATTTTTACGAAGGCAGATGTTTCTTAATTTTATGTGCTTCTTTACGAAGTGTAAATTAGAACACCTTAACCAGGGTGAACCATTGTCTTATTCCAAAAGATTCAGACTACCGGAGCCTTTAACCTTCTGTTTCAATAAGGTTATTGATTCAGTGTCAACAACTATCTTAGCTCTATAGCCAGAATGCTTTCACAGCATTTTCATAGTTAGGTTTCTTGATTTCCAGACCCAGTTTGTCATGTTTTAATAAGGCCAGAATTCTTTCATAGAATGGTGTATTTTTCTGAATAGGTTATATGGTTTATTCCTTCACAACCCTGACCACCGGAGCGAGGTCGCTGAACTTCTTGCGGCACTGTGTGAGAGTCCTTTGGACCAGGCTCCTGGATGCAATGTACTGGGTAACCTCCCTCCACACCCTTGTGAACTCTCGGGGAAATGGCCTCCTGCCAGTGTCTGGAAACAGCACTGCCCGTTGGCGTTCCACAGCCACAACCAGAGCCACCAATGGCTGTCGCTAAACTGGCGAGCTCTCTCCCTGGGCCTCTGAGTAGCCATGATAATCTTTGGTGAAGATTTGCACCTCCTTGCAGGCCCAGGTAAAACACAGCAATGAGCAGGGTGAGGCTGTGCAGCATGATGGACCCTCCCCTTTAAGAACTAGAAGGCGCCAGTCTGTCTGAGTACAAGGTGATTGACATCACCTGAGCTTCAGTAGCGTTCTGAGGTAGCGACCCGTTCCCAGACGTTAACGCCCTGAGAGAGGTGTGTAGCGCTTGATTTAGCACTCCAATCACCTCCAGGGGCGCTGGAGATGAATTTCCTGGTTGCTGCCGACAATTTGCGCCGGGCGCTAAAATTTACGCCCAGCCGATATTAGCACCACAAAATGGGCGATACTGAATTTTTCCCCCTATAGCTTTCTTCCTCACTATCAATGACATGGCCAATTTTTGTATCATCTGCAAACTTTTTAATCATGCCCTCTGCATTGAAGTCTAAATTATTGATGTATACCACAAAAAGCAAGGGACCTAGTACTGAGCCCTGCGGAACCCCATTAGAAACAGCCTTCCAGTCACCAAAACATCCGTCGACCATTATCCTTGCTTCCTGCCACTGAGCCAATTTTGGATCCAACTTGCCACTTTTCCTTGGATCCCATGGGCTTTTACTTTACTGACCAGTCTGCCATGTGGGACCTTGTCAAAAGCCTTGCTAAAATCCATGTAGACTACATCAGACGCACTACCCTCATCGACCCTCCTTGTTGCCTCCTCAAAAAATTCAATCAAATTAGTCAGACACAACCTTCCCATAACAAATCCATGCTGACTGTCCCTGATTAATCCGTGCCTTTCTAAATGACAATTAATACTGTCCTTCAGAATTTTTTCCAACAATTTGCCCACCACCAAGGTTAGGCTGACTGGCCTGTAATTACTCAGTCTATCTTTTTCTCCCTTTTTAAACAACAATACAACATTAGTAGTCCTCCATTCCTCCAGCACCACACCTGTAGCCAGAGAGGATTGGAAAATGATGGTCAGAGCCTTCGCTATTGCCTCCCTTGCTTCTCTTAACAGCCTGGGATACATTTCATCCGGGCCTGGTGATTTATCTACTTTCAAAGATGCTAAACCACTTAATACTTCCTCTCTCACTAAGTTTATCTCATCTAATATTTCACACTCCTCCTTAACTACAATGTCTGCATCGTCCCCGTCTTTTGTGAAGACAGACGCAAAGTATTCATTAAGAACCATTCCCACATCTACCGCCTGCACACACAAGCTTCCTTTTTGGTCTCTAATAGGCCCAACTCTTTCTTTAGTTATCCTTTTGCTTTTTATATATTTATAAAACATCTTTGGGTTTTCCTTGATTTTATTTGCCAATACTTTTTCATGCCCTCTCTTTGCTTTTCTAAGTTCCTTTTTAATTACACCCCTGCACATTCTATACTCCTCTAAGCTTTCTGTAGTTTTTAGCTCTCGGTATCTGAAATAAGTTTCCCTTTTTTGCCTTATCCTACCCCTTGACATCAAGGGGGCTCTAGATTTGGGAGACCCACCCTTTTTCTTTGTGGGAAAGTATTTGCCCTGAACCCTCACTATCTCCTCCTTGAATGCCTCCCACTGCTCTGACACTGATTTACCTTCAAGTAGTCCTTTCCAGTCCACTTTTGCTAAATCACATCTCAGCTTATCAAAATTGGCCTTTTCCCAAATGAGAACTTTTACTCCTAATCTATCTTTGTTCTTTTCCATAACTACGCTAACTATAACTGAATTATGATCACTACCACCAAAATGATCTCCCACTGATACCCCTTCCACCTGCCCAGTTTCATTCCCTAAAACTAAGTCCAGAACCGCCCTGTCTCTTGTTGGGCTTGCTACGTACTGAATGCATTTTAAGAATTCTGCGCCCTCTATATCTGTTACACTGATTCTATCCCAGTTAATGTTAGGGTAGTTGAAATCCCCTACTATTACTGCCCTATTGTTTTTGCACTTCTCAGAAATCTGCCTACATATTTGCTCTTCGATCTCCCTCTGACTGTTTGGGGGTCTATAGTACTCTCCCAACCGTGTAATTGTCCCTTTTTTGTTCTTCAGTTCAACCCATATGGCCTCAATTGATGATCCTTTTAACATATCATCCCTCCTCACGGCTGTAATTGTTTCTTTAACCAATATTGCGGCCCCCCTCCTTTTTTATCCCCCTCTCTATCTCATCTGAAAACCATGTAACCAGGAATGTTGAGCTGCCAACTGTGGAGAACTGTGTTAAGTTCTGGGGACCACACTTTAGGAAGGATATATTGGTCTTGGAGGGAGTGCGCCGTAGATTTACCAGAATAATACCTGGACTCCAAGGGTTACATTATGAGGAGTGATTGCACAAACTAGGGTTGCATCAGTTAATAAGATAGTAAGGGGAACTGATAGGGTAGATAGAGAGAAACTATTTCCGCTGGTTGGGGAGTCTAGGACTAGGGAGCAATGTCTGAAAATTAGAGCCAGACCTTTCAGGAGTGAAATTAGGAAACACTTCTACACACAAAGGGTGGTAGAAGTTTGGAACTCTCTTCTGCAAACGGCAATCAATGCTAGATCAATTGTTAATTTTAAATCTGAGATTGATAGATTTTTGTTAACCAAAGGTATTAAGGGATATGGGTAAAGACGGGTGTAGGGAGTTAGGTCACAGATCAGCCATGATCTCATTGAATGGCGGAAAAGGCTCGAGGGGCTGAATGGCCTCCTCCTGTTCCTATGTTCATTGTACTTCATTGGCTATGAAATGCTTTGGGCACATTGGAGGCATGAAAGTGGAGGCATGAAAGTGGAGGCATGAAAGATGCTCCAGGAATACAAATAGAAACACTCTGCCTGAAGGAAGAATTTAATATCTGAATAAAAAGCATTTCTTTGGAACTGGTTTAGTTAAGGTAGAAATAATTGCCATTTTTTGATACTGGGCCTCATTTCAATAATGTTGCGTTGATACGCTTTGTACCTTTGCACCAGACCCATACTAGCCTTTCAAGTTCTGTGATATTAAAGGTTCTGTAGTATTTGAGTGCTCAGGGGGAAAAATTCAGTACCTTAGTGCCTCCCGTTAGCGCCAGCAGATGGAACTAACAGGGCGCTAGAGCAATATCGCCGAGGAGAGGAGAATCCAGCGCCGCACACCAAATCCCGGCCCCCGCAGCACTCGCACTCACAGTTATCACCGGGAGCCTCAACGCCAGTTAGATCGTGATGTCAGAGAGTGTGCAACGCTCACTGACCACCCAATCTGTAAAATTGTTTGTCACCACCTACCTTAGTGCCTGGAGGAAACAGTGACAGGGCGAGCTGGTGTGAAGCACCAGGAAGCCGGCTCCAGGGACGTTATTTTAAAGGATCATCAGTAATGAGTCGCAGCTGTAGGTTAATGGAGTTTCAGTGCTTTCTTGTCAGTTTCACAAAGTGCAACAGTCTCATTCTGTGATTTCAAGGCAACTAAAAAATAGTTACATTTATTCTTTAAAAAAATCAAACTGCTACACTTGGATACATTAATGGGGGCTGTACTGGCAGTCAACCTCCTCCTCCAGGAACTACTGCAGAGGGAGAGGAGGCAGCAAGAAAGACTGGAACATGTGGCCAGAGGGAGGAGGAAGGCCATCAGGGCTCTCAACAGGATGCCTTACCCTCCGAGGGTGTCCCAAGAGCACTCCTCCTACCTCCAATTAAGTGAGGAGCAGTGTATTACAAGGCTTCGCTTCACCAAGGAGGTGGTCACAGAACTCTGCCACCTGGCTCATGACTCCCCTCCACACCCCCAACACTCCTGCCCAGCACTCATAATGAGAGCCATGCTGTCACCAGGAATATCATCGAGCAGACCATCGGCCTGCTGAAGCAACGGTTCCGCTGCATTGACCGCTCGGGAGGTGCCCTCCAGTACTCAGCTGAGTGAGTGGCCCATTTCATGGTGATCTGCTGCATGCTCCACAACTTGGCTATCATGAGGGCCCAGCCCTTGCCACCAAGGATTGCAGGACCACCTCAGGAGGAGGAAGAAGGCGAGGAGGAGGAGGAAGAGGGCAAGGAAGAGGAGGAGGAGGAGGATGAGAATGAGGAACAGGAGCGAGGGAGGAGACAACCACTCAATCGGCCTTCCGGAAGGGCGGTTCGTGGTCACCTCATCAGACTGCAGTTCAAATGAATTAAACTCCAGATCCCCATTGCTCACCAGATCCCCATCATTCAATCCCTGTCACAGGCCATATCACAGCGCACAGCTGCAATGAGAGACACCACAAAAGAATCCAAACTGAATGAATAAATTTATCAATAAATAGTGAACACATATTTACGACAATATTAACTATTCACCCTTGTGCAATCCCTTAGTGCCTCTCGTTACTGTGCCTTTTCCTACTCTAGTGCTCCTATGAAGTGTTAGCCCAGTGGCTGCAGCAGGGCGGGTGGAAGGCTGCTGAGTGTCCGTGCGGGATTCTTCAGATGGCCTTGCAGGACGACCTCGACAAGCTCTGGGCCTGGAAGGCCCGGCTGTAGACTGCACCACCTCAGCGTGGACGGCAGCAGTCTGGGCTGGCTGGATGACAGGCAGCGACAAGGGCAATGGCGGTGTGGCAGCGGTGGGAGCAGGAATGCTGTCATCCTGAGAAGGGACAGCAGCTTCCTGCTCCACTGACCCACTCCCACTCCCCCAGGCAGCACCTCAGCATCCTTAGCAATCTGTTGGAGCACAGATTGCTGGCCTACTGCGACACCGTGAAAGCCCTGGTCGACGGTGGTCGACCCAGCCACGATGGCAACAGTCAGAGCTTGCGTGGCATCAAACTGAGACTGCATGAGAGCAGTCTGAGATTGGATGCCACCAAGCATAGACTGCATAACAGCACTAAAACGTTGCGTCACTTCCACCTGTGCTGCAATGGAAGCTGCCAGATCGCCCATCACATGCAGCATCAGGTATGGGTCGCCACGGTCTCTCTGGGAGTCGGCCATCCTTTGCAGACAGGAAATGATGGGCTCCATGGTGTGCACAGAGCCTTGTGCAATGTTGGAGGCGGACTCCTCCACGCTCCTTATCATTGCCGAGAGGCTCTCGGGCACCCTTGTCATTTCCCCTATCATCTCTGTGTCCATGCCCATCACCCTTCTTCTAACAGCCTCCACATCGAGGTCCTCATCTGAGTCCTGTGCAGCAGAACTCGCGCGCGAACTCGCCCTCCGGGGAGCTGGTCCCTGAGCTACCCTTTCCCCCTGCCTTGCTGCAGCCTAATCGTCCCCGGTGCCTCACTCTTTGCAGATCCCGCTACTATACTAGCCTCTAAAGAACACCTAGAGCCAGTGTCTGAGCTGGTGCCTGTGGGTGAGACATGTAGTGACGAAGTGTGTTCTTCCTCCTCCTCTTCTCCCGCCTCGCTCTCTACGGTGCCCTCAGGGACAGGCTGCTCAGCTGCTTGCTATTTATCTGAAAGCAGAAAGGCACAAGAGTCGGGTTAAGGTGAGGGGAAGGGGGCAGGAAGGGAGAAATGCATGCATACAGCATGTTTAGCTGGAAAGTGTGAAACGCTTGTGGGGTGAGGGGGAAGTGGGATGTGAGAAGAGGGAGTAGGGATGAACATACCGTTGTTGTCCCCAAGGGGATCAATGTCACCGGTGGCCACAGCGCCCACCACCTGCCGCTTAATAATCTGCAGCACTCGATTCTCCAGCTCAGACAGTGGTTGGGTGTCGGCTTGTCCCCCGCCTGTGTGCTCCTGCTCCCTCCTGTTGTGAGCCACCTTGGCCTGCAAGAGAAAGGAAAGTGTGTGAGTGAGTGTGGAGCAATGTGTTTGGGTGATGTGCCCGCCATAGTTGAATAGCTGTCATTGTGTGCAAGGTGTGAGATGTGGGTGTGAATGTTGGTAGGTAGAAATTGTTGGTGGGTGAGTGCTGGGGGTGTGGTGCTTTGGGCAGTGTGTGAAGACTGTGGCTCAGATGGTGGTATATAGAATTTGTAGAAGCATTCACTCACCCTGACCACCTGAGTGAGGTTGTTAAATTTCTTCCTGCACTGTGTGTGGGTCCTGGGGACCAGAGTGCTGCTTGAGACATGCTGTGCTACCTCCCTCCACATGGTGCGGAAAACTTGTGGTGAGGGCCTCCCGCCACTTGCTGGATAGAGCACCTGCCATCAGTACAACTGCTTCAGTCCTCCAGCTCCTCCTAGACCTGCTGCTGCTTGCCGAGGCAGCTGCACAGCCAGCAATGCTGAGAATAAGGTGCTGCAGCATCAATGAACCTCCCCCTTAAGAACAGCAAAAAGCCTCTGGCAATCGTGACTTGCGATTAGACTGCACCTGATATTGGCCCACCCTTTAAATGAAATGGCAATGAGCTTGGGCTTCAAGATTTGAAATAGGACTCCAATCATTTCTTTGAGCAGTGAGCACTGCAGGACTACGGACCAAGAGCTGGGAAGTGGGATTAGGCTGGATAGCTCTTTGTTGGCCAGCGCGGACACGATGGGCTGAAATGGCCTCCTTCCGTGCTGTAACTTTCTATGATTCTATGGAGTAAAAATTCACTTGGTTGCGCCACCCGTTAGCGCCTTTAGAGGGCGCTAATGGGGCGCAAAGCCGCTAACGCCCGGGCGCAGCGATGTTTGCGCCGCTCGAGAACTTAACTTGAGATTGTGCGGCGGCGCTAAAACTTACCGCTGCGACCACCTGCGCGCGCAGATTGTGACGTCATTCCATGGTGCAACGCCCTTGGGGCGCCCCGTAGCGGAAATTGAGTGGCGCCCCCTGCCTTACCGCCTGGCGCTTCCAACGACCAGAAGACTGGAACGCTATCAATCGCTGTGGGGCTGGGGGGGGGCGCTATTTAAAGGGGGCCTCTTCCTGTCTTTTATTGTTGGTGGCATTTTTGAACTACGCATTCTGAGAGAGAGAGGGAGAGACTTCTGGAGAGATTCAACGTTGTGTGAAGGAGTTTTGGGTACTGAGCAGCACTTTGCAGGTTCATTTTGATTTGCCATTCCTTGTATCGATTTAGCAGAGACCGTGGGAGCTGCACTCTGAGCTCTTTGCCTGGTGCTCTCCATTGTTCTTTCCAGCACATTTGATGTGCAAGTCTCTCCAGGCCAAGATTCAAGGCAGCAATGAACAGGATGTGGATGGAAAGCAAGATTAACCATCCCCTTTAAGAACTGGCCCGTGCCATTGTGTGTGTGTTCCATTGCTGACTGACATTACATGAGCTTCGCCAGCGCTCCGAGTTAGCGCCTCACTGCTCGGCCTTTGCGCCTTAAGAGAGGTGTGCAGCGCCTGCTTTAGCGCTCCACTCACCTCCCGGGGCGGTAAAAGTGAAGTTTCCCGTCAGTGCCGATAATTAGCGCCAGGCGCTAATATTTGCGTCCGGACGATATTTGCGCCCCAAATGGGGCGCGACCTAATTTCTACCCCTATGATTCTATGAGCACGAATTTTGCGTGCAGTCTAAAGCATTAGTTCCTGGCGCTAATTCTTCACCTTTTCTAATTATACCACCAATTCCTGGGCTATAATGAATTTGTAGCCCTCAATGGGCTACTGTTTGAGTAGTACATAGAACATAGAACAGTACAGCACAGTACAGGCCCTTCGGCCCTCGATGTTGTGCCGAGCATTGTCCGAGACCAAGATCAAGCTATCACACTCCCTATCACTCTGGTGTGCTCCATGTGCTTATCCAATAACCGCTTGAAAGTTCCTAAAGTGTCCGACTCCACTATCACAGCAGGCAGTCCATTCCACACCCCAACCACTCTCTGAGTAAAGAATCTACCTCGGACATCCCTTCTATATCTCCCCCCATGCACCTTATAGTTATGCCCCCTTGTAACAGCTGCCTCTACCCGAGGAAATAGTCTCTGAACATCCACTCTATCTATCCCCCTCATCATCTTATAAACCTCTATTAAGTCGCCTCTCATCCTCCTCCGCTCTAAAGAGAAAAGCCTCAACTCCCTCAATCTTTCCTCATAAGACCTCCCCCCCAAACCAGGCAGCATCCTGGTAAATCTCCTTTGAACTCTTTCCAATGCTTCCACGTCCTTCCTATAGTGAGGTGACCAGAACTGCACACAATATTCCAAATGTGGTCTCACCAAGGTCCTGTACAGTTGCAGCATAACCTCACGGTTCTTAAACTCAAACCCTCTGTTAATAAACGCCAACACACCATAGGCCTTCTTTACTGCTCTATCCACTTGAGTGGCAACCTTCAGAGATCTGTGGATATGAACCCCCAGATCCCTCTGCTCCTCCACGTTCCTCAGAACCCTGCCGTTGACCCTGTAATCCTTATTCAAATTTGCCCTACCAAAATGAATCACCTCGCACTTATCAGGGTTAAATTCCATCTGCCATTTTTCGGCCCAGCTCTGCATCCTATCAATGTCTCTTTGCAGCCTACAACTGCCCTCCACCTCATCCACTACTCCACCAATCTTGGTGTCATCAGCAAATTTACTGATCCACCCTTCAGTCCCCTCCTCCAAGTCATTGATAAAAATCACAAACAGCAGAGGACCCAGCACCGACCCCTGTGGCACACCGCTGGTAACTGGTCTCCAGTCCGAAAATGTTCCATCCACCACCACCCTCTGCCTTCTATGAGATAGCCAGTTACTTATCCAATCGGCCAAATTTCCCTCTATCCCACAACTCCTTACTTTCTTCATGAGACGACCATGGGGAACCTTATCAAATGCCTTACTAAAATCCATGTATACGACATCAACTGCTCTACCTTCATCTACACACTTAGTTACCTCCTCAAAGAATTCAATCAAATTTGTTAGGCAAGACTTACCCTTCACGAATCCGTGTTGACTATCCCTGATTAAGTTGCCCCTTTCCAAATGGTCATAAATCCTATCCCTCAGGACCTTTTCCATTATCTTACCAACCACATAGTAGTTCAGCAAAATATGAATGCCTGAGTTATGCACTATTTGAGTACTTGGGGGGAGAAATTCAGTATCGCCCCATTTGGGGCGCAATTATCGGCCGGGCGCAAAGATTAGCGCCTGGCGCTAATTATTGCCACCGACTGCAAACTTGACTTTTATCGCCCCTGGAGGTGATTGCAGCGCTAAATCAGGCGCTTCACACCTGTCTTAAGGCGCAAAGGCCGAGGAGCGAGGCGCTACCTCAGAGCGCTGCCGAAACTCATGTAATGTCAGTCAGCAATGGAACACACACACAATGGCGCCGGCCAGTTCTTAAAGGGGATGGTTAATCTTGCTTTCCATCCACATCTTGCTCATTGCAGCCTTGAATCTCGGCCTGGAGAGACCTGCACATCAAATCTGCTGGAAAGAACAATGGAGAGTACCAGGCAAAGAGCTCAGAGTGCAGCCCCCACATTCTCTGCTAAATCGATACAAGGAATGGCAAATCAAAATGAACCTGCAAAGTGCTGCTCAGTACCCAAAACTCCTTCACACAACGTTGAATCTCTCCAGAAGTCTCTCCCTCTCTCTCTCAGAATGCGTAGTTCAAAAATGGCACCAACAATAAAAGGCAGGAAGCGGTCACCTTTAAATAGCGCTCCCCCTTTCCCTTCATGACTGCAGAACGCTCCCCTCAACCTGTCATTGCTAGCGTCAGGCGGTAAGGCAGGGGGCGCCACTCAATATCCGCTCCGGGGCGATACCGGTGCGTTGCGCACTCGAGTGACGTCATGATCTGCCGGCGCAGTAGATCGTGGCGGTAGTGTTTAGCGCCGCCGCAAAATGTCTAGTTAATTTCGCGAGCGGCGCAAACTTCACCACGCCTGGGCGCTAGATGCTTTGCGCCCCATTAACGCCCTCTTAAGGCGCTAACGGGAGGCGCAACCAACTGAATTTTTCCCCCTTGGGGTCTGGAGTATTTAAGTGGTTCCCATCTCTGATATTTCACGACTAGGATTCTGCGATGATTGAGCACTGAGGTATTAGAGTTCCAGAACGCATAGTATTCCAGTAGAGGTAAAAACTAATAGTATTTATTTAAAAATACAAGACTTCAGAATAAAAATATATATCTTCTAACTATGAATCTGACAACAGAATTTACACTTTTACAACAGTCCATTTGTGTGATGCACTGCTGCAGTGTGGGGAAAACTGGAAGCTCTCCTGTGTTACAGAAATTCCCCACTCCCCACCTCATCACTCACTGTTACCCCACTCCCCACCTCATCACTCACTGTTACCCCACTCCTCACCTCATCACTCACTGTTACCCCACTCCCCACCTCATCATTCACTGTTACCCCACTCCCCACCTCATCACTCACTGTTACCCCACTCCTCACCTCATCACTCACTGTTACCCCACTCCCCACCTCATCATTCACTGTTACCCCACTCCCCACCTCATCACTCACTGTTACCCCACTCCCCACCTCATCACTCACCGTTACCCCACTCCCCACCTCATCACTCACTGTTACCCCACTCCCCACCTCATCATTCACTGTTACCCCACTCCCCACCTCATCACTCACTGTTACCCCACTCCTCACCTCATCATTCACTGTTACCCCACTCCCCACCTCATCACTCACTGTTACCCCACTCCCCACCTCATCACTCACTGTTACCCCACTCCCCACCTCATCACTCTGTTTATCCCACTGCATTCTCCTATTCAGGGTTTAGCAGTGCAGGTGCTTGTGTGGTTAAGGCACATTGTTGGGGCCGTGCAGAGGGAGATTTACGCTTCATCTTCCCTGTGCTACAGCTGCCTTTAGAGTGATTGGTGTGTTCTCTGGTGACAAATGTAGAAAAATATAACATTTCTCAGCGATGACATCCCTCAATTTGATTAACACAACAAAAGGAAAACAGTTTCTGTTCAATCGTTTTGTGGCTCCCAGGACAGTGGACATTTTAAAATTAGTCAGTACTATGATGTCATTTTTTATACAGCTGAATGATTGTTTAACAGAATCTACTCACTGGAGCAGGCAGAGACTCAGCTAGGGGCTGATCCAGGACAATCTGTGAGTCTGTCAGCAAGACTCTCAGCACCAAGTCCTGCCTGACCGTCCACAGACTCCAAACACTTTCACAAAGTTTGGAAGTGACTTTGCTTTGATGAAAAATCCATTCAGAATAATATCACTGTCAGTCACCACATCTGTAACAAATTGTTCTTTCCCTTGAAGCATAAGGTTGAGCGCTTATTTCAATAACTGTCAAAAAATACCTGGCACCTCACAACTGTTTGGGAGCAGTCAGCGCTGGGACAAGGAGGAGCTGGTATCTGAGAGTGGGACAGGCTGTGTGTGGGTGATGGAGGAGCTGGTATCTGAGAGTGGGACAGTCTGTGTGTGGGTGATGGAGGAGCTGGTATCTGAGAGTGGGACAGGCTGTGTGTGGGTGATGGAGGAGCTGGTATCTGAGAGTGGGACAGGCTGTGTGTGGGTGATGGAGGAGCTGGTATCTGAGAGTGGGACAGGCTGTGTGTGTGGGTGATGGAGGAGCTGGTATCTGAGAGTGGGACAGGCTGTGTGTCGGTGATGGAGGAGCTGGTATCTGAGAGTGGGACAGGCTGTGTGGGGGTGATGGAGGAGCTGGTATCTGAGAGTGGGACAGGCTGTGTGTTGATGGAGGAGCTGGTATCTGAGAGTGGGACAGGCTGTGTGTGGGGGTGATGGAGGAGCTGGTATCTGAGAGTGGGACAGGCTGTGTGTGGGTGATGGAGGAGCTGGTATCTGAGAGTGGGACAGGCTGTGTGTGGGTGATGGAGGAGCTGGTATCTGAGAGTGGGACAGGCTGTGTGTTGATGGAGGAGCTGGTATCTGAGAGTGGGACAGGCTGTGTGTGGGGGTGATGGAGGAGCTGGTATCTGAGAGTGGGACAGGCTGTGTGTGGTGATGGAGGAGCTGGTATCTGAGAGTGGGACAGGCTGTGTGTGGGTGATGGAGGAGCTGGTATCTGAGAGTGGGACAGGCTGTGTGTGTGGGTGATGGAGGAGCTGGTATCTGAGAGTCGGACAGGCTGTGTGTTGATGGAGGAGCTGGTATCTGAGAGTGGGACAGGCTGTGTGTGGGTGTGATGGAGGAGCTGGTATCTGAGAGTGGGACAGGCTGTGTGTGGGTGAGATGGAGGAGCTGGTATCTGAGAGTGGGACAGGCTGTGTGAGAGGGTGATGGAGGAGCTGGTATCTGAGAGTGGGACAGACTGTGTGTGGGTGATGGAGGAGCTGGTATCTGAGAGTGGGACAGGCTGTGTGTGGGTGATGGAGGAGCTGGTATCTGAGAGTGGGACAGGCTGTGTGAGAGGGTGATGGAGGAGCTGGTATCTGAGAGTGGGACAGACTGTGTGTGGGTGATGGAGGAGCTGGTATCTGAGAGTGGGACAGGCTGTGTGTGGGTGATGGAGGAGCTGGTATCTGAGAGTGGGACAGGCTGTGTGTGGGTGATGGAGGAGCTGGTATCTGAGAGTGGGACAGGCTGTGTGTGGTTGTTGGAGGAACTGGTATCTGAGAGTGGGACAGGCTGTGTGTGTGTTGTTGATGGAGGAGCTGGTATCTGAGAGTGGGACAGGCTGTGTGTGGGTGATGGAGGAGCTGGTATCTGAGAGTGGGACAGGCTGTGTGTGTGTTGTTGATGGAGGAGCTGGTATCTGAGAGTGGGACAGGCTGTGTGTGGGTGATGGAGGAGCTGGTATCTGAGAGTGGGACAGGCTGTGTGTGGGTGATGGAGGAGCTGGTATCTGAGAGTGGGACAGGCTGTGTGTGGGTGATGGAGGAGCTGGTATCTGAGAGTGGGACAGGCTGTGTGTGGGTAATGGAGGAGCTGGTATCTGAGAGTGGGACAGGCTGTGTGTGGGTGATGGAGGAGCTGGTATCTGAGAGTGGGACAGGCTGTGTGTGGGTGATGGAGGAGCTGGTATCTGAGAGTGGGACAGGCTGTGTGTGGGTGATGGAGGAGCTGGTATCTGAGAGTGGGACAGGCTGTGTGTGGGTGATGGAGGAGCTGGTATCTGAGAGTGGGACAGGCTGTGTGTGGGTGATGGAGGAGCTGGTATCTGAGAGTGGGACAGGCTGTGTTTGGGTGATGGAGGAGCTGGTATCTGAGAGTGGGACAGGCTGTGTGTGGGTGGGTGATGGAGGAGCTGGTATCTGAGAGTGGGACAGGCTGTGTGTGGGTGATGGAGGAGCTGGTATCTGAGAGTGGGACAGGCTGTGTATGGGTGATGGAGGAGCTGGTATCGGAGAGTTGGACAGGCTGTGTGTGTGGGTGATGGAGGAGCTGGTATCTGAGAGTGGGACAACCTGTGTGTGTGTGGGTGATGGAGGAGCTGGTATCTGAGAGTGGGACAGGCTGTGTGTGGGTGATGGAGGAGCTGGTATCTGAGAGTGGGACAGGCTGTGTGTGTGGGTGATAGAGGAGCTGGTATCTGAGAGTGGGACAGGCTGTGTCTGTTGATGGAGGAGCTGGTATCTGAGAGTGGGACAGGCTGTGTGTGGGTGATGGAGGAGCTGGTATCTGAGAGTGGGACAGGCTGTGTGTGGGTGATGGAGGAGCTGGTATCTGAGAGTGGGACAGGCTGTGTGTGGATGATGGATCATTTTCTTTTCAGCTCCATTCTTCCTTTCCAGCTCAACATGAAAGTTAATGGGCTGTGCGGCCCATTCAATGTTCCGCGCATGCGCGGTTTTTCTATTTAAAAGCTGGCTCACCAGCTGCGCTGCAACTTCAGAGAGCTGCACAGCCACTTAAAGGGGCCATTGGTGTCAATTAAGCAGGCTGCTTTGTCCTGGATGGTGTCGAGCTTTTTGGAGCGGCACTCATCCAGGCAAGTGGAGAGGATTCCATCATACTCCTGATTTGTGCTTTGTAGATGGTGGAAAGGCTTGGGGGAGTCAAGAGGTGAGACACTTGCCGCAGAATACCCAGCCTCTGTCCTGCTCTTGTAGCCACACTATTTATGTGGCTGGTCCAGTTAAGTCTCTCGTCATAGGTGACCCCAGGATGTTGATGTTGGGAGATTCCACGATGGTAATGTCATTGAATGTCAAGGGGAGATGGTTAGACTTTCTCTTGTTGGAGATGGTCATTGCCTGGCACTTGTGTGGCGCAAGTGTTACCTGCCACTTATCAGCCCAAGCCTGAATACGAACATGCGAACATACAAATTAGGAGCAGGTGTAGGCCATTCGGCCCCTCGAGCCTGCGCCGCCATTCAATAAGATCATGGCTGATCTGATTACTCCACATTCCCACCTACCCCCGATAACCTTTCACCCCCTTACTCATCAAGAATCTATCTAGCTCTGCCTTAAAAATATTCAAAGACTCTGCTTCCAACGCCCTCTGAGGAAGAGAGTTCCAAAGACTCATGACCCTCTGAGAAAAAATTTCTCCTCATCTCTGTCTTAAAAAGTTGAGGCCCCAGCACTGATCCCTGTGGCACACTACTCGTTACATCTTGCCAACCATAAAATGACCCATTTATGTATACTCTCTGTTTCCTGTTAGCTAGCCAATCTTCTATCCATGCCAATATGTTACCCCCTACACCATGAGCTTTTATTTTTTCGCAATAACCTTTGATGTGGCACCTTATCAAATGTCTTCTGGAAATCTAAGTACAGTACATCCACTGGTTCCCCTTTATCCACAGCACATGTTACTTCCTCAAAGAACTCCAATAAATTGGTTAAACATGATTTCCCTTTCACAAAACCATGTTGACTCTGCCTGATTACCTTGAACTTTTCTAAGTGCCCTGCTATAATATCCTTAATAATAGCTTCCAACATCTTCCCTATGACAGATGTTAAGCTAACTGGCCTGTAGTTTCTTGCTTTCTGTCTCCCTAACTTTTTGAAAAAAGGAGTTACATTCACTATTTTCCAATCGAATGGAACCTTTCCCGAATCTAGGGAATTTTGGAAAATTAAAACCAACGCATCAACTATCTCACTAGCCACTTCTTTTAAGACCCTAGGATGAAGTCCATCAGGACCCGGGGACTTGCCAGCCCGCAACTCCAACAATTTGCTCAGTACCACTTCCCTGGTGATAATTTTCTTGAGTTCCTCCCTCCCTTCCATTTCCTGATTTACAGCTATTTCTGGGATGTTACTTGTATCCTCTATAGTGAAGACCGATGCAAAATACCTGTTCAATTCAACTGCCATCTCCTTATTTTCCATTATTAATTCCCCAGACTCACTTTCTATAGGACCAATGCTCACTTTGTTAACTCTTTTTTTTAAAATATCTATAGAAACTCTTACTATCTGTTTTTATATTTTAGCTAGCTTTCTCTCGTACTCTAATTTTTCTCTCCTTATCAATCTTTTAGTCATTCTTTGCTGTTTTTTATATTCTGTCCAATCTTCTGACCTGTCACCCATCTTTGCGCAATAATATGCTTTATCTTTAAGTTTGATACTATCTTTAACTTTTTTAGATAACCATGGATGGTGGGTCCTCCCCTTGGAATTTTTCTTTCTTGTTGGAATGTATATATTCTGTGTATTCTGTAATATCCCCTTAAATGTCTGCCACTGCAACTCTATTGACCTATCCCTTAACCTAATTTGCCAGTTCACTTTAGCTAGCTCTGCTTTCATGCCCTCATAATTGCCCTTATTTAAGTTTAAAATGCTAGACTTGGACCCGCTCTTCTCTCCCTCAAACTGAATGTAAAATTCAACCATATTATGATCGTTGCTACCTAGGGGCGCCTTCACTATGAGGTCATTAATTAATCCTATTTCATTGCACAATACCAGGCCTAGTATAGCCTGCTCTCTGTTTGGCTCCAGAACGTGCTGTTCTAAGAAACTATCCCGAAAACATTCTATGAACTCCTCATCTAGGCTACCTTTGCCCATCTGATTTTTCCAGCCTATGTAGATTAAAATTCCCCCATGATTATTGCCATACCTTTCTGACAAGCTCCCATTATTTCTTACTTTATACTCCATCCTACCATGTGGTTACTGTTAGGGGGCCTGTACACCACTCCCACAAGTGACTTCTTGCCTTTATCATTTCTCATCTCTACCCAAACCGCTTCTACATCCTGGTTTCCTGAACTTAGGTCATCCCTCTCTATTGTGCTAATACCATCATTAATTAACAGAGCCACCCCTCCACCTTTTCCTAGTTTCCTGTCCTTCCTAAATGTCATATACCCTTCAACATTCAGGTCCCAATCTATGTCATCCTGCAGCCATGTTTCTGTAATGGCTATCAGATCGTATTTATTTATTTATATTTGCGCTATCAGTTCATCTGTTTTGTTTCGAATGCTACGTGCATTCAGATGCAGAGCCTTTAGTTTTGTCCTTTTATTATTTTTGTAACCTCTAGCCTTATCTGTTGATTTACTCTTAGATTTGCACTCTCTATCCCTTCCTGTCACGGTCTGTTTATCATTTCCCATATTAATACCTTTCTCTCTTGCCTTGTCTCTACTGATCTACCACACCTTCCCAAATTTGATCCCTTTCCCCCACTATTTAGTTTAAAGCCCTCTCTACCGCCCTATTTATATGACTCGCCAGAACACTGGTCCCAGCATGGTTCAGGTGAAGACCGTCCTAATGATACAGATCCCACTTTCCCCAGTACTGGTGCCAGTGCCCCAGGAATAAAAACCTATTTCTCCCACACCAGTCTTTGAGCCACGGATTAATCTCTTTAATTTTATTTACCCTATGCCAATTTGCTCGTGGCTCAGGTAATAATGCAGACATTATTACCCTTGAGGTTCTGCTTTTTAATTTAGCCCCTAGCTGCTCATACTCTCTCAGCAGAACCTCTTTGCTAGTTCTACCTATGTCGTTGGTACCTACGTGGACCATGACCACTGGCTCCTCCCACTGCAAGTTCCTCTCCAGCCCAGAGCAGATGTCCTGAACCCTGGCACCGGGCAGGCAACACAGCCGTCTGGACTATCGCTCTTGGTCACAGAGAACTGTATCTATCCCCCTGACTATGCTGTCCCCTATTACCACTACATTCCTATTAACTCCCCCTGCTTGAATGGCTTCCTGTACCTCGGTGCCATGGTCAATTTGCTCATCCACCCTGCAGCCACCGCTTTCATCCATACAGGCCGCAAGAACCTCAAACCTATTGGACAATTGCAAAGGCTGAGGCTCCTCCACCTCTTGGGTCCCCATACCTGCCTCACTCGCAGTCACATCCTCCTGTCCCTGACCACTGACCAAATCAGAAGACCCTATCCTGAGATGTGTGACTGCCTCCTGGAATAAAGTGTCCAGGTAACTTTCCCTCTCCCTGATGCATCGCGGTGTCTGCAGCTCGGCCTCCAGCTCATCAACTCTGAGCCGAAGCTCCTCAAGCCGCAGACACTTACCGCAGTCGTGTTCGTCCTGGATCACACTGGCGTCCAGGAGCTCCCACATACTGCAGTCGCAACACATCACCTGCCCTGTCATCTTTATTGTGTCTTAATTTATTTATTTTTATTAATTAATAATTAATAAACCCTACTACACCCAATAAGATTTATTACTGCTTGTAAACTTTACTAATACTAATGAAACCTTACAATTGCTAATAAATTTCCTGGGCTTTAAAAGATAAGATAAGTGAGCAAAATACTCACCAACCAATCACTTACCCTTTTCCCTGTGATGTCACCTTTAATTTTTTCTCCAAATGCGGTTGGGGGTTTTCACAGAGCCAAACTCCCGCTGGTTCTCTGTCCCCTCTCGAGCAGCTTTTTAACTCCTGCTCTCCTGGAGGCTGGCAAAGATAGAAAAAGAAGAAAGGAGCACCTCCCTCCCCTCTTTGCCAAACTCGTCCTCGCAAAACTCCCTTACTCACCAAGCTCACATGTTTACAATCTGTTCCAAGCTGCACTCCATGGCAAACTGCACTCTAGCCTCCCTTGTTTAGACTGCTGAGATTTAGATGAATGAGCTCTTTGGCAGTTACAGAACCAGCTTAGACCAGTTAATTAGTTAACTAATCTCACCTGCCCTCCAGCACAGATCTTGCTTAGCCCTGCCCAAGCCTGGACGAAACTTAAAACTTGAAACAGTAAATTTAAATTAAATGCTAATTGCAAGCATGCAAGACTAGATTTTATAAAAAAAAGAGATTAATCCTTAAGATTCACTCCCTTACTCACCAAACTCGTAGGTTTACACTCTGTTCCAAGCTGCATTCCGTGGCAAACTGCACTGTCGTCCAGGTCTTGCTGCGTGCGAGCATGGACTGCTTCATTATCTGAGGAGTTGAGGAATTGAACTCTGTGCAATCATCAGCGAACATCCCCACTTCTGACCTTATGATAGAGGGAAGGTCATTGATGAAGCAGCTGAAGATGGTTGGGCCTGGGACACTGCCCTGAGGAACTCCTGCAGTGATGTCCTGGGGCTGAGATGATTGGCCTTCAAGAACCTCTACCATCTTCCTTTGTGCTGGTATGACTCCAGCCAGTGGAGAATTTTCCCCCTGATTCCCATTGACTTCAATTTTACTAGGGCTCCTTGATGTCACATTCAGTCAAATGCCGCCTTGATGTCGATGGCAATCGCTCTCACCTCACCTCTGGAATTCAGGACTTTTGTCTATGTTTGGACCAAGGTATTGAGGTCTGGAGCCGGGTGGTCCTGGCGGAACCCAAACTGGGCATTGGTGAGCTGCTTGACAGCACTGTCGACGACCCCTTCCATCAATTTGCTGATGATTGAGAGTAGACTAATGGGGCGGGAATTGGCCGGATTGGATTTGTCCTGCTTTTTGTGGACAGAACATACCTGGCCAATGTTCCATTTTGTCGGGTAGATGCCAGAGTTGTAGCTGTACTGGAACAGCTTGGCTAGAGGAGTGGCTAGTTCTGGAGCACAATCTTCAGCATGACAGCCGGGATGTTGTTGGGACCACAGCCTTTGCTGTATCCAGTGTGCTCAGCCGTTTCTTGATATCACGTGGAGTAAATCGAATTGGCTGAAGACTGGCTTCTGTGGTGGAGGTGACCTCAGGAAGAGGCTGAGATGGATGATTCACTCGGCACTTCTGGCTGAAGATGGTTGCAAACGCTTCAGCCTTGTCTTTTGCCCTCATGTGCTGGGCTCCAGCATCATGTTCCTGGAGCCGTCTCCTCCCATTAATTGTTTAAATATCCACCACCATTCACGACTGGATGTGGCAGGACTGCAGAGCTTTGATCTGATCCGTTGGTTATGGGATCGCTTAGCTCTGTTTATACATGCTGCTTCCACTGTTTAGCATGCATGTAGTCCTGTGTTACAGCTTCCCTAGGTCTGCACTCCTCATTGAACCAGGGTTGGTCCCCTGGCTTGATGGTAATGGTAGAGTGAAGGATATGCCGGGCCATGAGGTTACAGATTGTGGTGGAATACAATTCTGCCACTGCTGATGGCCCACAGCACCTCATGGATGGCCAGTTTTGAGCTGCTAGATCTGTTCTGAATCTATCCCATTTAGCACGGTGATAGTGCCACACAACACGATGGAGTGTGTCATCAGCGTGAAGACGGGACTTCGTCTCCATGTGGACTGTGCGGTGGTCACTGCTACCAATACTGTGATGGACAGATGCATCTGCGACAGGTAGATTGGTGAGGACGAGGTCAAGTAGATCTTACCCTCATTTTGGTTCTCTCATCACCTGCCGCAGGCCCAGACTGGCAGCTATGTCCTTCAGGACTCAGCCAGCTCAGTCCGTATTGTTGCTACCGATCCTCTCTTGGTGATGGACATTGAAGTCCTCACCCTGAGTGTATTCTGTGCCCTTGCTACCCTCAGTGCTTCTTCCAAGTGGGCCGAGATTTTCCAGGTGGGGTCAGTGGGCGCAATCGGTGGCGGGTCAGGTGGAAAAATGATTTTTTTCACCAGCGGGTAGGGACCCTGCTGTGAACCCGCCGCCACGCGCCTTTACCAAATGCCGGGTCTGTGAGCACTGAGCAGACCCAACATGTAGCAGCGGGGGAGCCAATTTAAACAATTAGTGGCTTTTTTACAGCCACTTAACAATGGTTTTAAACGGCCCTTTTCAATTTGAAAGCTCGCCCACGGGTTTCATGCTGTTGCTAGACCTCGACTGTGAAGCTGAGGTGGGAGGCCAGTGGCCATTGAATCAGCTGTTGAGTTGACAGCTTCAAATGTCAAGTAAAAGCTCCCACCTTACAGAGATATCTTCCCTAAGCCACAAACTCTTCCTCACTGAATTTCCACAACACATTCATCTTGCTGCAAGTTTCCATCCAGTCTGACCTCATTACCGCTCTCACCATTGACAGATCGCTTCTGTCATCTCTACTTCACCTGCTACCTATTCCATCAGCATCGGTGCCCTTTATACTTTCTCACCTTGGTCCTCAGAATCCCACCACGATCAGCCCCAACACCAGCAGCACCAACAACAACACCACCAACCTTCACTGCAATCACCTGATGCTGCACAGGACACAGGGCATCAGCACCTGAGCATATTGCTGCCCGGGAGGCCAGGGATGGCCTCACCATGGTCAGATTTACTTCACTTGATGCTGTACACCCTGGCTGCCACATGATGGCACCACCCCACATCAACACCATATAAAGCATCCCTACAATGCCCAAACCATTCCTTTCACACTCACCACCATTGCGGGGGGTACCGTTATGTCTCACTATTCACTGCAACTCACTAAGCCACTTCCAAAGGTGCACACAAATCTGTCCAAGAACTGAAATTGTTGAAAATAAAGGTTTCAATGTTTGACAGCACATTAACAGAAACTTTACATGAACATTGCATAAAACACCCAAGTGCCTACCCTTGTGTGTTGTTAGTTGTATGATTGGACTAGTATGAGGGTGAGTGTGAGGGGTGGCTAGTGAGATGGGGAAGTGATAATGTAGATAGAGAGGGAACGGTGGAGGTGCAAGGTAAGTTGGTGTGAGTAAGGAGGTGCAGGAGTAGGGTAGGGAAGGCAGGGTGATGGGGATGTGATGAGTGGCACAGCAGGATAAGATTGAGTGTGGCTTTTTACTAACATTTTCTGATCTACTGAGATCATTGAAAGGTTTGCAGCACTGCACCCAGATCCTCCTGACCACGTCCCTGCTTGTGTCCTCCTGTGCAATGTGCAACCAGGCTGTGCTGATCTCCTGGGGAGGTCTCTTCCACCCATGGGAAGGGAAGAGGACCTCCCCGTGTGTTGCGACCCCCTCCATAAGCATATGGAGGGAGTCATGGTAGAGCCTGGGTGCAGCCCTGCACCTCTGTGCAGCGCTTGTCAGTGTTTGCATTACCTCAATGCTGTAGAACACTGACAGCACAAAGGTCAAACTAAATTTGGCCATGGTCCCTTTAAGGAAACTGGCTGATGACGCATCATGAATGACGTCACCATACCCGCTTCCTCTAATTGGCCGGGAAACTCATTATGTGGGCTTAACAAGCTTCATCAACGGAAAATCATTTCAGAGGCCGGGATGAAGCCAACAGCGGGGCCGAGACCCGCCACCGACATCGCCCACCACGAACCCGCCGAGGTCAGCAAGATCGCGTCCATGGTGTTCAACATGGCGGTGTACTGATTCATCGGCTGAGGGAGGGTGGTAGGTGGTAATCAGCAGGAGGTTTCCTTACCCATGTTCGACCCGTTGCCATGAGACTTCAATGTTGAGAACTCCCAGGGCCACTCCCTCCCGACTGTATATCACTGTGCCACCACCCCTGGTGGGTCTGTCCTGCCGGTGGGACAGGACATACCCAGGGATGGTGATGGAGGAGTTTGGGACATTGGCTGAAAGGTATGATTCTGTGAGTATGACTATATCAGGCTGTTGCTTGACTAGTCTGTGGGACAGCTCTCCCAATTTTGGCACAAGTCCCCAGATGTTAGTGAGGAGGACTTTGCAGAGTCGACTGGGCTGGGTGTGCCGTTGTCGTGTCCGAATCCGTTGCCTAGATCGATGCCGGGTGGGACATATGGTTTTACTATTATTATAGCTTTATGTAGCTGTTTGATACAACTGAGTGACTTGCTAGATCATTTCAGAGGGCAGTTAAGAGTCAACCACATTGCTGTGGGTCTGGAGTCACATATAGGCCAGACCGGGTAAGAATGGCAGATTTCCTTTCCTAAAGGACATTAGGGAATCAAATAGGTTTTTACGACTATCCGGTAGTTTCGTGGTCACCACTGATACTTTTATCACAGATTTATTTAATTAATTGAATTACTATAAATTCCCCAACTGCCGTGGTGGGATTTGAACTCGTGTTTCTGGATCATCAGTCCAGGCCTCTGGATTACTAGTCCAGTAACGTAACCACTATGCAACCAGTTTACATTTTACAATCCCACTGGAAACTGAAATCAGTCTCATAATAATAATCTTACAACATTGACGACGGGATCGATTTTTCCTCCACTTTCAGCCTCGCTGAAAACTTGAGCTCAACCTTATCGAGAAAGTTCATTAACCGTGAAATTCCAGAACTTGGGAGTCAAGCTGCTGATGTGCCCGAGAGAACAGCTACAAATGGGTTTGAATTTAATCTGACCTAGTAACTGAATTCTAATTAAATCTTGTGACCCACTTGGTGAAGTTGAATGATGGGCAATTAATACAATATTAATCATCGCAGTTAAGCTCCAGTCTCTTCAGGAAAAGTGTTCTTGTCACATTTTAGGTGCTACACTTACTGATAGAAAACCTAGTGCGGCCCAGACTCAGATTTATTTATGTTAAATGACAACAACAACTTGCATTTATATCGGAAACCATCCCAAGGTGCTTCAAAGAGGCGGAGGAAAAATGGATCCCAAGCCAAAGAAGGAGAGATTAGGATAAGTGAGTGCTTTTTAAAGAGGATATTAAAGCAGGAGAAGGAGGTGGAGAGCTTTAGACATGGAATTCCACAGCATGGGGCTTAGATGGCTGAAGGTACGGCCACTCATGGTTGGGTGAATAGAACAAGATGCACAAGAGGCCAGAGTCAGAGGAATGGAGAGTTTGAGGGAGGGGTTGTGGGGTTGGAGGAGCTTACAGAGACAGGGAGGGGTGAGACAATGAAGGGCAGCGAGGATGGTGCTGGATGAGTGGGACTTGGTGTGGGACAGGATACGGGCAGCAGTGTTTTGGAGGGTGGAGGTTGAGACGCTGGCCAGGACAGCGCTGGAGTAACTGAGCCTGGAGGTGACAAATTGATGTATGAGTGTTTCAGTGGCAAATAGGGTGAGGTAGGGATGGAGGTGAGCAATGGTACTGAGGTGAAAGTAGGCGGTCTTTGTGATGGAGAGGATGTGGGGTTGGAAACTCAGCTCAGAGTCAAACAGGACACTGAGGTTGTGAACATTCTGGTTCTGGAAGGAGATGTAGTTAGTGGCCAGGGTACGGAGTTTGTGCTGGGAACCGAAAATGATGGCTTTGATGTCCAAATGTTATCTGGAGGAAATTATGGCTCATCCAAGATTGGATGTTGGACAATCAGTCTGACAGCACAGACGTGTGGGGGCGCTAAGAGAGATGGTGACGAGGTAGAGCTGACTGTCAACATACATGCGGAAACTGACCCCATGTCTGCGGATGATGTTGCCAAGGGGCAGCATGTAAGGGGCCAAGGATAAATCCTTAACGATCTCTGGAGGTAATGGTGCAAGGGTGGGAAAAGAAGCCATTGCTGGAGATGCTCTGCCTACGATTGAATGGATAAGAGTAGAACCAAGTGAAGGCCGTCTCACTGAGCTGGACGATGGAAGAGAGGCATTGGAGAAGATGTTGTGTTTGACTCTGTTGAGAGGTGGAGGAGGATGAGGAGGGATAATGCACCACAATCTCAATCACAGGGGATGTCTTTGTGACTTTGGTTAGGGCTGTTTCAGTGTTATGGGAGGGGTGGAAACTGATTGGAGGAATTCCAGCAGGGGGATATAGTCACCGATCTGGGAATCAGCAACCTGTTGGGTTTGAGGGAACCGGAAGTGGGTCTCGTTAACACAATGAGCTTGGAGAGGGCAGGAGGGAGAAAGGAGAGAAATTAGACAGAGATGGGGGTTCAGGGATGGGATATGAGGAGGATTCGGGGAGATTTTGCTTGGGGGGGGACATGGGGAAGGGGAGGAGCAGCAGAGGCAGCTTGAGACAATATTAATCATCCCATGAGCTCCTTGCACTTGTTGTTTGAGGTGAGGGTGGAGGGGGCAGAGGAGAGGAGTCCCAACCAGGCCGGTTCTGCCAAGTGAAGAATTGATCGGCAATAAAATCAATACTTCTTTCATTTTTCTTCAATATACAAGTGGGGGAATATTTGAAATTAATTTACGCCTCTAGGCTTTTCTTCCCCTTTAAGAATTAGTCTTCTGTTCTACATACATCGCGTCCCATTTATTTCAACAGGGCTGAATACCTGATATGACCCCTCTGTTGCTGTTGTAGATATTCCTTTGGTTAATAATGGCCTATATTGCAAGGGGGTTGGAGTACAAGAGTAAGGAAGTCTTACTACAATTGTGCAGGGCTTTGTTGAGACCACACCTGGAGGACTGTGAATAGTTTTGGTCTCCTTATCTGAGAAATGTGAAATTAAGGTTCACTAGATTGATCTCTGGGATGAGAGGGTTGTCCTAGGAGGAGAGATTGAGTAGATTGGGCCTATACTCTGGAGTTTAGAAGAATGGGAGGTGATCTCATTGAAACATATAGGGGGAAAAATTCGGTTGATTTGCGCTAAGAGGGCGCTAACGGGGCGCAAAGCAACTAGCGCCCGGTCGCGGCGTCGCTAACACCTCCCGCGAAATTCAGTGGGAGGTTAGTGGTGGTGATATCCGTTAGCACTCCGCGGCGCTGCGCCTCCAGCGATGACGTCATTGCCGTATGCAGCGCCCCGCTCGCGTCCTGGCCGCGATCTTCGGTAGCGCCCCCTGACTTACCCCCGGACACTATGTCCGACAGGGTCGGGGGGGGGCCTACCTGCGGCAGGGAGGTGCAAATTAAAGGGGAGGTGCCTGGTGATCATTTTTGTTGCTGGCCGCCTGCCAGCACCTGCCCCCGTTGCTTTCCCCGGCCTCCTGTGAAGCCCCTCCACGGAGTTCCGGCTGCGCTCCATGAGCCCGGAACTCCTCTTGAGTGCCAGGCTCTTTTGCCGGCACTTCGATCCCTGGTGGCCCAGCTTTGCCCCGGGTCGCGCTGCGCTAGGTCCCTCCCCTTTAATAAGGGGAGGAAGGCCTGCAGTACCGCGCACAACGTGCCACAGCCCATATATGTATAATGTATATTTTGGTGGTGAGGAAGCAGAGATGACTAATTAGGAGCTGGGCTGTAACTGTGAGAAAGTGTTTGGCGAGTGGGAAGTGATTTATTAACATGAAATATTTGCCCAATGTGTGTTTTGTGCAGTAGTTAGACAATGGCCTATCACCTCTAGTACCTTGCAATCAAATCAAGGCTGGTCTTGGTGGGATTAAAGTATCGTTGTCTGGGGGCTGTAAGGGTCCTGTGTGAAATTACTCTGGCTCTCTCAATTTGGTTCATAGTGCTCAAATACCCACAACAAAACAACATTAAATTCATGGAAAAACTCAGCAGGCCAGGCAGCATCCGTGGAGAGAGAAAGAGAGTTGACGTTTCAGGTCGATGACCTTTCATCAGAACTCATGAACTGATGAAAGGTCATCGACCTGAAACGTCAACTCTCTTTCTCTCTCCACGGATGCTGCCTGGCCTGCTGAGTTTTTCCAGCGTTTTCTGTTGTTATTTCGGATTTCCAGCATCTGCAGTATTTTGCTATCGTAACATTAAATTCATGATCGGTCACAAAAACCACAGAACGACTATTCTGGAAAACATCATATCAAAGCAATAGGGAGCGATGTTCTGAGACTGGGGCGGAGGCAGTGTTGAGGAATCTTTACTCTGTATCTAACCCGTGCTGTACCTGCCCTGGGAGTGTTTGATGGGACAGTGTAGAGGGAGCTTTACTCTGTATCTAACCCGTGCTGTACCTGCCCTGGGAGTGTTTGATGGGGACAGTGTAGAGGGAGCTTTACTCTGTATCTAACCCGTGCTGTACCTGCCCTGGGAGTGTTTGATGGGACAGTGTAGAGGGAGCTTTACTCTGTATCTAACCCGTGCTGTACCTGCCCTGGGAGTGTTTGATGGGACAGTGTAGAGGGAGAATTACTCTGTATCTCACCCGTGCTGTACCTGCCCTGGGAGTGTTTGATGGGACAGTGTAGAGGGAGCTTTACTCTGTATCTAACCCGTGCTGTACCTGCCCTGGGAGTGTTTGATGGGACAGTGTAGAGGGAGCTTTACTCTGTATCTAACCCGTGCTGTACCTGCCCTGGGAGTGTTTGATGGGACAGTGTAGAGGGAGCTTTACTCTGTATCTAACCCGTGCTGTACCTGCCCTGTGAGTGTTTGATGGGACAGTTAGAGGGAGCTTTACTCTGTATCTAACCCGTGCCGTACCTGCCCTGGGAGTATTTGATGGGACAGTGTAGAGGGTGCTTTACTCTGTATCTAACCCGTGCTGTTCCTGCCCTGGGAGTGTTTGATGGGGACAGTGTAGAGGGAGCTTTACTCTGTATCTAACCTGTGCTGTTCCTGCCCTGGGAGTGTTTGATGGGGACAGTGTAGAGGGAGCTTTACTCTGTATCTAACCCGTGCTGTTCCTGCCCTGGGAGTGTTTGATGGGGACAGTGTAGAGGGAGCTTTACTCTGTATCTAACCCGTGCCGTACCTGCCCTGGGAGTGTTTGATGCTGAAGCTCTGTGGCTGAAATGGGAAGGTGTTCCATTATACACTTATAAAATCTTTCATTTGATTAGCATGAAATTCACAGAGAAAAAATGTGCTTTTGTTCAGTATTTTCTGTTGTTTAAAATTAATAGTTCAATGGGCTGAGGACTGAGATTCACAAACTGACTTTTATCTCAAATTCTGTGGAGAAAAATGGGGCCATTTTGTCCCTCATGGATTATTCATCAGATTCTTTATTACTGGAGACAACACACACAGGGCAAGATCCATTATTTCCAGCTGCAGGGAATATACATTACGCTTACACTGATATTGGCAGCTCAAGGCAAGGTGTAGGGGGGAGAAGGGCAGGGGGCCGGGGCAGGGGGCCGGGGACTGGGGGCCGGGGCAGGGGGAAGGGGGCCGGGGCAGGGGGCCGGGGACTGGGGGCCGGGGCAGGGGGCCGGGGCAGGGGGCCGGGGGCCGGGGCAGGGGGCTGGGGGCCGGGGCAGGGGGCCGGGGCAGGGGGCCGGGGGCTGGGGGCCGGGGCAGGGGGCAGTGGGCCGGGGGCCGGGGCAGGGGGCCGGGGCAGGGGGCAGGGGGCTGGGGCCGGGGGCCGGGGCAGGGGGCCGGGGGCCGGGGCAGGGGGCTGGGGGCCGGGGCAGGGGGCCGGGGCAGGGGGCCGGGGGCCGGGGCAGGGGGCTGGGGGCCGGGGCAGGGGGCCGGGGCAGGGGGCCGGGGGCCGGGGGCCGGGGGCAGGGGGCTGAGGCAGGGGGCCGGGCGCAGGGGCAGGGGGTTGGGGGCCGCGGCAGGGGGCAGGGGGCTGGGGGCAGGGGGCCGGGGCCGGGGGCCGGGGGCAGGGGGCAGGGGGCCGGGGCAGGGGGCTGGGGGCCGGGGGCAGGGGGCCGGGGGCTGGGGCAGGGGGCAAGGGGCCAGGGGGCCGGGGGCCGGGGGCAGGGGGCTGGGGGCAGGGGCAGGGGGCAGGGGGCCGGGGACAGGGGGCCGGGGGCAGGGGGCAGGGGGCCGGGGCAGGGGGCTGGGAGCCGGGGCAGGGGGCTGGGGGCCGGGGCAGAGGGCAGGGGGCCGGGGCAGGGGGCAGGGGGCCGGGGCAGGGGGCAGGGGGCAGGGGGCAGGGGGCCGGGGCAGGGGGCAGGGGGCAGGGGGCCGGGGCAGGGGGCTGGGGGGCCGCGGGCAGGGGGCCGGGGGCTGGGGCAGGGGGCAAGGGGCCAGGGGGCCGGGGGCCGGGGGCAGGGGGCTGGGGGCAGGGGCAGGGGGCAGGGGGCCGGGGACAGGGGGCCGGGGGCAGGGGGCAGGGGGCCGGGGCAGGGGGCTGGGAGCCGGGGCAGGGGGCTGGGGGCCGGGGCAGAGGGCAGGGGGCCGGGGCAGGGGGCAGGGGGCCGGGGCAGGGGGCAGGGGGCAGGGGGCAGGGGGCAGGGGGCAGGGGGCCGGGGCAGGGGGCAGGGGGCAGGGGGCCGGGGCAGGGGGCAGGGGGCAGGGGAGGGTGACGGGCGGAGTGCAGGGGCGGGGGTAAGAGGGTGGGAGGCAGAAGGTGCTCTCTCTGCAAGCTGCCTGCGCCTGTTCATGTGGCCCCAGTGTAGAGGAGGGGTAAATGTGTGTGTTCTTACTTATAATTTACTGCTCAAATTTACTCCTCAAATCACTGGGCTTCACAACATTAAACGTCAGATGTCACAGATTTATTAAGTATACAGTAATTAAACATACACTTAACAGCAACACTTACGACCAAACCTTGCGAGTTGAGCCAGAGGACTCAAACACCCTGTTGTTGGTGAGGATTTAAGCCGGCCCAGACTGCCCCGACCCACTCTGAGATGCTGCAGTCTGTAGCCGGGCCCTCAAGGCCCAGAACTGCTTGAGGTCGCCCACCACGGCCATCTGAAGTGCCCTCAATGGAAGCTCAGCAGTATCCCACCTCCCAATCTGCAGCCACTGATCCGACTCCTGCTGTACTTCTTGCTGCCCAGGTGGTGATGAGGATTGGTCCCTCATGATGGTGAAGTTGTGGAGTATGTAGCAGACGACCACAAAACTGGATACCTGCTCAGGGCTGTACTGCAAAGCTCCTCCCGAACGGTCCAGGCAGTGGAAATGTTGCTTAAGTATGGCCACTGTTTGCTCTATGAATTTTTTTTAATTAGTTCCTGGGATGTGGGCATCGCTGGCAAGGCTAGCATTTATTGTCCATCCCTAATTGCCCTTGAGCTGCCTTCTTGAACCGCTGCAGTCTGTGTGGTGAAGGTACTCCCACAGGGCTGTTAGGGAGGGTGTTCCAGGATTTTGACCCAGTGACGGTCAAGGAAAGGAGATATATTTCCAAGTCAGGATGGTGTGTGACTTGGAGGGGAACTTGGAGGTGGTAGTGTTCCCATGCACCTGCTGCCCTTGACCTTCAAGGTGGTAGAGGTCACGGGTTTGCGAGGTGCTGTCGAAGAAACCTTGGCGAATTGCTGCAGTGCATCTTGTAGATGGTACACACTGCAGCCACGGTACGCCGGTGGTGGAGGGAGTGAATATTCAAGGTAGTGGATGGGGTGCCAATCAAGCGGGCTGCTTTGTCCTGGATGGTATTGATCTTCTTGATGTTGTTGGAGCTGCACTCATCCAGGCAAGTGGAGAGTATTCCATCACACTCCTGACTTGTGCCTTGTAGACGGTGGAAAGTCTTTGGGGAGTCAGGAGGTGAGAACTCGTCGCAGAATACCCAGCCTCTGACCTACTCTTGTAGCCACAGTATTTATGTGGTTTCTGGTCAATGGTGACCCCCAGGATCTTGATGGTGAGGGATTCAGCAATAGTAATGCAATTGAATGTCAAGGGGCGGTGGTTAGACTCTCTATTCGAGATAGTCATTTCCTGGCACTTGTGTGGGCCGAATGTTACTTACTACTTATCAGCCCAAGCCTGAATGTTGTCCAGGTCTTGCCGCATGCGGGCATGGACTTCTTCATTATCTGATGAGTTGCGAATGGAACTGAACACTGTGCAATCATCAATGAACATCCCCATTTCTGACCTTATGATGGAGGGAAGGTCATTGATGAAGCAGCTGAAGATGGTTGGGCCTAGGATTCTGCCCTGAGGAACTCCTGCAGCGATGTCCTGGGGCTGAGATGATTGACCTCCAACAAACTTGTGGCAGCCCGGCTCTTGCTGTATGTCAGCTCTGCAGCTGTGCCTGGGTTCCTGTCAGGAGTCCTGAACCATATCTGGAGGAGATAGCTCTTGTCGCCCAGTAGCTAGCCTGTGACTTGATGCCCTGGTTGGAATAGAAGACTGGCACAGGATAAAAGAGTCATGATTGCTGCCAGGAAACCAGGCATGGACCTGCATGATGCACTGCCTGTGTTTGCAAACCAGCTGGACATTGAGGGAGTAGAATCCTTTTCTATTGAGAAAGATGCCAGGCTGGTAATGGGGACCATGTAAGGCAATGTAAACGCAGGCAATGACACCTTGGATCCTGGGGAAGCCTACAATGTGGGCGAAGCCTAGTGTTCTCTCATCCTGCTTCAGTCTCTCCATGTGGAAAGTAATGTAGGTGTTCTTTCTGGTGCAGAGAGCCTCGGTGACCTCCCAGATACATCGGTGGACTTCAAACTGTGACATTTCACTGATGTAACATGTTGCAGGCTGGAACGAGCTTGCAGTTAAGGGCCACGATGACATTGACAGCCACAGGCAGTGCTGTCCAGGCCCTGGTACAAGGCTCGAGTTGTGGCTGCAGCAGGTGACATCGCTCAGTGACAGCCTCCTTTGTGAAGTGGATGTGCCTGAGACATTGCTCCTCCAAGAACTTTATGTAGTAGAAGTACTTCCTGAAGACTTGCTGTGGATATGGCCTCCTGCACAATGTTCTCCTCCTGCCTCTTGTCCCAGCTGCTCCTGCTCTCTGCTGTCTTCCTTGCAGCTCCTCCTCGTCCTCCAGCCCAAAGGCAGCCCTACCAGACCCCCCATGACTGCAGTACAACTGTTGTGAAGGCAGCTAGAAACAGTGCAGCACCAGTAAAAGTTATCGGAAGTCAGAATTAAGTTGTAGAAGTCAGAAAATAGGCAAAAAAATATGCAGAAGTTCACCAGCATCCTAAAAGGATAAAGCAGCAATGAACCTGTATGCAGTGGATGATCCCTTTAAATAGTGCTGGTGAAGGGTCCTTCCTCCCTGTTAGTGCCACAACTTGATGGGCGAGTTGATCATGTGGCGAGTCCGGCACTGGGATAGACCAATATCAGAAAAGGGTCCTCCAGGAAGCGTCGGACTCTTGATTAAATATTCAGAGATTATGAATCATTCCGCTGGGCGCCCTGGACACCTGATCCAATATGACAGCCGGTGCACTTCCGGTGTGGGACGGACGAGTGTGCTCTGCCCGCCATATTGGGCACTTAGGCACCCATTTTATTCCTGTAAAACGTGCACAGCGCCAAAAAAATTCTAGGCCCCTTTGTGTACTGAGCATTGTTCGTTTACCTGTTTAATGTTAAATAAATTTGTTTGTTGGTTTCCAGCCTGAGCCTCGGTGAGGTAGAGTGGGTGTTCATCCATCCACCGAAGGTGAAGAGCTCACCTGGCACCATTTGATGTACTCCTGTAAAGCAGAGTACAGTGACAAGGGATCTCTGGGTCTGGCAGACAGGGCTTAAAATCTCACTCTTGCCCATGTTGTACTTGACCTTGATGGGACATCGAGGTGGTGAAATTGGTCTACGTCCGATTGAAGTCAATGGAAAAGAAAGTCAGGTGTGGTGTGAGACGGGCTGCCCAGTCACTAGGAGCCCGTTTCGGGCTAACGCCATAGATCAGTTTTACCTCCCCTCCCCCCGGTGCTATCTTAACATGGCTGTGCAGACAGCAGCTTCCTGCTAATTCAAAATCTTAACCAAGTGCTTCTTCATTGCTGACACACTATCAATTTATACATTTAACTAGAGCTCGTCACTCAAGTTTGAACTTGTTCACACACAGATGTCCGGGTCATTAGAGAAGTGAGGTGTGTACACACTGAAAGAAAACTCGAGAAGACAAGAGGAACATTGAAGATCAGATTGCTGAAAACTACTCGAGTGACAATAAAGGATTTTAAAATATGCTTCCAGTAAAGAAAGGGTGAAATTGGTGGACTGAAAATGAGGCTGGTGGATGAAGAAATGGCAGTTACTAAACTGTCACAAAGGAGGAGGAAGGAAAGTTGGCCGGGTCAGAAATTACATTGTTTGTAGTCAGACTGCACCTTCCCTTTAAGAGGGGCTGGCTGCCTTTAAGTGATGTCAGACGGCCAATATCCTGCCCCCTCCCTCCCCCACCCCCCGATAGGCATGCAGCTATTGAGTAGCACTGGCTGCACGCCTGCATTATTAAAATGATCAGGCAGCATGAATAATGCGTCCTGCCTGAGTCCATGATATCAGGCCCCTTCATGGCACGCCCACTCCCTCCATGCCCGTTTTTGGGCGCGAACAAATTTCTAAGCCCAGGAATTACACAAATGTAATGATTGTTGTTATGCAGAGAAACACAGCAGACATTTTATAGAGAGAAAGATCTGACAATCAGCAATGAAATGGATGGCCAGTTAATCTGTTCTTTGTGCTGATTGAAAGAGGATAATTGGCAAGGTCCAGGAGAATCTCTGCCGTTCTTCATAGTGTCGAGGGAACATCCTCAGGCAGACAGGGCTTCGATTCAATGTCTCATCTGTGCAACCAAGCAACACATAGTCAATGTGGTATTGAAGTGTCAGCCTCGATTATGTGCTGAAGTCATGGAGTGGGGCTTAAACCCACACACTTCTGACTCAAGAGGCCAGAGTGTCACCAACCTCCTATTGACTTTGGTCAGCTAATTCCTTACAAAATACTTTGTCTGGATGTCCTCCTCCTCATTAGGCATCCTGACTCCTAATTTATCTCCATAGGAACAGGAGTAGGCCATTCAGCCCTCAAGCTTATTCTATTAGATCATGGCTGATCTGTAGCTCAACTGCCTTTATGTGCTTCTTCTCCATATCCCTTTGATACCCTTCCCTAACAAAAATCAGATCCTTTTCAGGCTATCTGACACTAACTTTCTTTCTCCACAGAGATGAGTGACATGGCTCATGACTCCTGTCAAGAGATGGCTCCAGGTATCAGCATTTAAAGTTATAAAGCAAGGTGAAGGAAGTAAGGATAATTCTCTTTAGAAAAGGTGACCTGATTAAAGTATTCAGTATTATAATGTGCCCAATCACATGACATCTGATCACGTGATATTTGATCACATGGCACCTGATCGTATGACTTCTACAAATGCTATTGTACTTACCTTATAACGGTTGGGTCTGCGGTAGTTGACTATTTTTATTCGTGGTTTCGCATCAGTAGCCATTGTGCGACAAGTTCCGAGAACCAGGAGGCGGCCCATGAGCAGGAGGAGCGGGGAAACCGAGGGCGGAGAAGAGGGGAGACCGAGGGTGGAGAGAGGGGAGACTGAGGGTGGGGAAGAGGGGAGAGGGCGGGGAAGAGGGGAAACCGAGGGCGGAGAGAGGGGAGACCGAGGGTGGAGAGAGGGGAGACTGAGGGCGAGGAAGAGGGGAGACCGAGGGTCGGGAAGAGGGGAAACTGAGGGTGGGGAAGAGGGGAGACCGAGGGCGAGGAAGAGGGGAGACCGAGGGTCGGGAAGAGGGGAAACTGAGGGTGGGGAAGAGGGGAAACTGAGGGTGGGGAAGAGGGGAAACTGAGGGCGGAGAGAGGGGAAACCGAGGGTGGGGAAGAGGGGAAACCGAGGGTGGGGAAGAGGGGAAACTGAGGGTGGGGAAGAGGGGAGACCGAGGGTGGGGAAGAGGGGAAACCGAGGGTGGGGAAGAGGGGAGACCGAGGGTGGGGAAGAGGGGAGACCGAGGGTGGGGAAGAGGGGAGACCGAGGGTGGGGAAGAGGGGAGACCAAGGGTGGGGAAGAGGGGAGACCGAGGGTGGGGAAGAGGGGAAACCGAGGGTCGGGAAGAGGGGAAACCGAGGGCGAGGAAGAGGGGAAACCGAGTGTGGGGAAGAGGGGAGACCGAGGGTGGGGAAGAGGGGAAACCGAGGGTGGGGAAGAGGGGAGACCGAGGGTGGGGAAGAGGGGAAACCGAGGGTGGGGAAGAGGGGAGACCGAGGGTGGGGAAGAGGGGAAACCGAGGGTCGGGAAGAGGGGAGACCGAGGGTGGGGAAGAGGGGAAACCGAGGGTGGGGAAGAGGGGAGACCGAGGGTGGAGAGAGGGGAAATCGAGTGTGGGGAAGAGGGAAAACTGAGGGTGGGGAAGAGGGGAAACTGAGGGTGGGGAAGAGGGGAAACCGAGGGTGGGGAAGAGGGAAAACTGAGGGTGGGGAAGAGGGGAGACTGAGGGTCGGGAAGAGGGGAAATCGAGTGCGGGGAAGAGGGAAAACTGAGGGTGGGGAAGAGGGGAGACCGAGGGTGGGGAAGAGGGGAGACTGAGGGTTGGGAAGAGGGGAGACTGAGGGTTGGGAAGAGGGGAAACCGAGGGTCGGGAAGAGGGGAGACCGAGGGTCGGGAAGAGGGGACACCGAGGGTCGGGAAGAGAGGAGAGGGCGGGGAAAAGGGGAGACCGAGGGTCGGGAAGAGGGGAGACCGAGGGTCGGGAAGAGGGGAAACCAAGGGTCGGGAAGAGGGGAGACCGAGGGTCGGGAAGAGGGGAGACCGAGGGTCGGGAAGAGGGGAAACCGAGGGTCGGGAAGAGAGGAGAGGGCGGGGAAAAGGGGAGACCGAGGGTCGGGAAGAGGGGAGACCGAGGGTCGGGAAGAGGGGAGACCGAGGACGGGGTAGAGGGGATGTGGGGAGTTGCATGGGGTAAATTGTCTCAGGTCAAGATTCTGCGTAACCTGCTAAGTATTTCCAGCAATTTATGCTGTCATTTCAGATTTACAGCATCCGCTCGCAGAGGGAAGAAGATGCAGAAGAGGAAGAAACAGAAGAGGAGGAAACAAAAGGAAGGATGCAACTCACACAGCCCCTTTGTGGCTGGGATATTCCGGATGGAATGATCTGCCTCCAGTCCCAGTGACCACAACCCCAATTCCCCTTTCAATATTAGTCCCACACCTTATCTTCCATCTATTACTGACGATCACACCGTCCTCTTGGCCACGATGCTGAAATAAAAGCCACCACAAAGCAAACAATCCAATCCAACTTTATACATCTATCCATCCAATGTGACATCAAGAAATCAACTCATCACCCTTATGAATTCTCTTATTGACTGTCTTGTGTGTGCCTTTGCCTATCCTACTGATGTCACGCAGTGCTACCCCAGTAGCTGCTGTATGGTTGGTGGAAGGCTGCTGACTTTCAGTGGGGGACACTGCAGATTGCCTTGCTGGTCGACCTTGAGGAGCTGGTGGCTGGGAGTGTGAAATCAAGTGACGGTGTTTCTTCTTCTTCTTCAGTCTCCTCTCCCTCTTCTTGGCCAACCACTGGCTGGGCAGGCTGCATTGCTTGGGTGTGTGAAATGAGGAAGGCACAAGGGTGGAGCTGTGGTGAGGGGAGGGTGAGAAAGCAAGAGGTGCATGTGAGAAGGAGGATAACGTATGAGGATGCCAGCATCTTGTATTCTTTCTGCCCTGCCACTGGCCAAGGGCTCAGCAATGCCCTTGCCAAGAATGGCCTGCACCATCTCCTCCAAGGGGGTGAGGTGAGGCAAGGAATGGGAGATGAGCCTTGTTGGGGGGTGGGGGTTGGTGGTGGGGAGTCGTGCATTGAGCAGTGTGAGAGGCTAGTGGTGCAGTTGGTAGGAGACGGCTTTTGAAGTTGCATTGACCAGTGGTTTGAGGTCATGAAGCTTCTTTGGGCACTGGAGCCAGGTGGTGAGGGCGACACTGCTGACAGTGACGGCCTCAGTGATGTGATCCCACATTGTTCTTTCTGGAGGGTCTCTTGGCTCCTGTGGGTAGAGGACCTCTCCTGGAGTGTTGGCCCCCTGCACAAAGCTGGAGTGCTGCATGCGAGACCGTGAGTGACCCTTTCCTAGCTTGCTGAGCCATTTGTGTTAGTGCTGAAGCACTTTTGCCATTTTTTTGAGTTTCGGAAGGGAATGCAGCTTCATGTGCTGAAGACTCCCATTTGGGACTTCTTTTGAATGTTAATTTTTTTTTAGAGGCAGTAAGCGCTGAAAACTGCATTTTTTCACTTCATTTCAATTATTATTAGTTCAGAAGACATTGCCCGTTTAATTCATAGCCCGCTTAATTGCCCACAATGCCTAGCGAACTCCATAACCTCGCTCCCAGAGGCTGGAACGCCACTTTAGGATGGGAACTTCGACTTCCATTCCCGCACTAATGCCACCAGGATGGTGTTACATGTTAAGTTAGCACTGGGCTAAAAATCTTTAGCCCCAGCGTGAATTTTTCTCCGGTAGCGCTTCGTCCATTTTCAGCGGCTGTTAACCCGAGTTGCCGGTGACACCAGCAACTCTCGTGGCAGCCACAAATTTTTCCCCCTTAGTTTCTACCTCAATAGCCACATGTGGTGAATGATACCACGGTCTTTTAGCCCCCAGTTCAAGAACTTTCCTCCTCCCCTCCCCCTTGTTTCTTCCAGTTTGAATCCTTGGTTTCCATTCCCTAGTTCCCCAGTCGCCCACCAGTACAAACAATCTCTCCCACAGTAAGGTCTCTGGGTTTCACTTACCCCTTTACTGACTGGTCCTCTCTTAGTGCCGCTCCCACTCACCACCTTGCAGCTGCCGTGGGAAAAGGTGGACCCCACTCCCAACCCATTTCCCCCCTCGCTTGAGCCCCAACCCCCCAAGCACTAGTCCCCTTCTCTCCCACGACTTCCCATCCCCAAATTCTCCATCTCTTCCTGAGCCATTTCCCAATCTGCTTCTCTTCCACTGATCCCCATTCCCCACCCTTGAGCCTCACCGACTTCAGACTTCCGCCCCGATTTCAGAGCCCTCACGAGTTGAGAGACTCCCTGAATGGGCACCCGAGCCTCCCGATTGCCGAGGAGCTAATGGGACGGTAAGAACTTAGCGCTCGAGCGCGGCGACTTTAGCGCTGCTCGCGAAATTGACCAGTCGTTTTGCGGCAGCGCTAAACACTACCACCACGATCTCCTGCGCCCGCAGAGTGTGATGTCAGTCGAGCGTGCAATGCCCTGGTAGCACCCTGAACTGGATATTGAGTCGCGCCCCCTGCCTTAGCGCTTGCCGCTAGGAATGACAGGTAGAGGGGAATGTTTTCAAGTCGGGAAGGGGCTGGGGGAGCACTATTTAAAGGCGGGCGCTTCCTGCCTTTTCTTGTCGGCAAAATTTTTGGTACACACAGGTTGAGAGGGAGAGAGACGTCTGGAGAGATTTAACGCTGTCCTAAGGAGTTTTGGCCCTCAGCACCACTTTTGAGGTTCCTAAGCGCCGAGCTCTTTCCCTGGGCCGATCCATTAGTGCTTCCAACACAATTGCTTTCGAGGTCTCTCCAGGCTGAGATTCAAGGCTGCAATGAGCAGGGTGTGGCTGGCCAGCAAGTTGCCCCTCCCCTTTAAGAACTGGACGGCGCCAGTCTGTGTGGCTTCCATGGTAACGGACATCGCCTGAGCTTCGGTAGCGTTCTGAGGTAGCGCCTCGCTCCCCGATGTTAGCGCCTTAAGAGAGGTGTGTAACGCCTGATTTAGCCCTCAAATCACCTCCAGGGGGCGATAGAGGCGAATTTTGCAGTCGGAGGTGATAATTAGCGCTCGGCACTAAACTTTGCACCCGGCCGATATTAGCGCCCCAAAATGGGCGATACCCAATTTTTCCCCCTTTGTCTCTTCAAACTGTCCTTCACTAACTTCAAATTAAAAAAAACAATTAAACCAGGTGCACTCCGAACGAATAAGTAGATAAAAGTTTATTGGTAGCACACACCATTGCCAATATTTCATACACAGTCATATTCAAGATTTAAATTTATACAGTCTGTACATTCAGACATGAGATAAAATATCTATAGAAATGTAAAGGAACAACCTTTTTTCATAATATCTCAAAGTGGAGCAGCAAACTGAATCACAAAGGTCAGTTAGTTGGGGTTTAACTGTTTAACCTATTACTTTGGTAAAGTGTGTTCAAACCATAAGCCAAGGATGGCTCAGTGCAGTGCATGCTGGGTGCAGCGGAACATGTTGCTTTCATTAATTTTGAACTTGATGTATCGAGAAAGAAATTTGTTGCACTGTTTCTTCAAGAAATGGTGAAACAAATTTCTTTCTCCCACTCCACGCCCCTTACTGATGCTATCGTGCTCAGGTCTCAGGGGCTAGCCTGTCCACTGTGGTTTGCTGGTTGCTGTCAATGTGCCTCCTTGGTTGATCCAACAGATGAGGCACTGGAGTGGTGTAGAAACGACTGCTCCTGCCTCCCATCACTCCCGTGAAACTGGTAATACTTACACGGAACACCACGAATGCAAACACCAGTTGAGACTGAGAACTGGGCTTGGGACCCATGAGACTCAATTCTCCTGCACTGTTACAAGATGCCCCGAGGGTAATTTTTATTTGGGCGGTAGTGTAAAACGGGTGCTATCAAATTAGCCGCCCGTTATACGCCACACCTGATATTCCTTTCCGTGATTTCAATGGAAATAAAAATTGGGAGACATGTGAAACGGGTTACAGATTCGTTATCATCTGTTTTACACTATCGCACAAAGTCAAAATTACCCTGAGATTCTCCTCCAGGCACAGCCTGGAGTCGGGATTGGATACGAAGAGTTAGCGGGCCTGATTTGTGCTGTTCCCGTTTTCTGGCGAATTTGACCTCCGCGCTCAGTTCTGCCTCCCCTTTGAGGCTCTGACCGGGTAGATTTACCCCTCTTCCATGGTGATTCCTAACTTGCACTGTATAGAAGGGCATGGGCTGAGTCTGTAGGGTGGAAGTTTGCTTTTTTTGAAAAGGACCCAATTTTGGGGCGCTGTCTGTGCATTGTAGATCATTCAAAAGGCAAATTCCTCACAAACGGTAATCTGACTGCAGCCATCACATTGTAGGAAGGAATCCTCCACAGGCCAGCAGCTGCCAGTGCAAGCACGTAGCCAGGGCTCTTTTTCTACCTTCAATCCTGTCATAATTCTTTCTCCACTTTCCCGTCGTAAGTAACTTCTTGTGGCCCCTGCTACGCTATGCCTGTCCCCCCAGCTTCTGTTCTACAAATGATTACTGGCCCACTTTAGAATTCACTGTTTTCTTCAGGATCATTTTTGGGAATGAAAGAAAGAAAAACTTGTGTGTGAGTTCATATTTCTCTACAGTTTATTGAGTGCGAATTTATTCACAACATTGGACACAGTTTGAAAACCACTCAGCCAGTTCAAAATTATTAATCCTGCATTGAGCAGGATCAACAGGCTGGTCCTGCCGTGTCACCAGGTCACCAGGGTGGGCAATCAGAGCGGATCCGCATGACCAAGCTAACAGGAGCAAGGACATTTCAAAAGAAAACAATACATTCAATTTGCTGCTCCCTTTGAACTTTTACAGAAGTCTATTCAAAGTTTCTTTATTACATATGAAAGTAAAAAGGTGCTACTGTGATTGAAAGGTGTGAGAAAGTATACAAATTTACTCAAGTAAATTGTGCTTCGTGGTGAAGTTTCTTTAACTAAACCAAAAGAAGCCAGTATACAGTGTATGAGATACAGGACCGTGTCCTCGAGCAGTGAACACACCTCCCAGTGCCTCCCTCAGCTCTCCAACACTGTACACCAAAATACAGCACCATGTCCCATGCAATGAATGCACTTTCAGTTCCCCCCACAGTTACTATGCACAGACCTAATCAAAACTGCTTTCAATGACTGTCACATAGTATATGCATTTCAACACCAATGGTCATAATCCACATTGTGACTGCCTAAAATGCAATCACATGGACACAAGGTATAGACTGTAATGACCTAGTTATCAAGGCAGAAAGCAGCAAATCATAGCTTTAATACTTTATTGCACAAGAGGTTGTAGATTTAACTCCAAAGAAAAAATATTTCTCCAGATGCCACTGATATACCCTGTTATAGTATCCTTGGTTCAAATCACCTATACCATATGCAGACCATACATGCCATACCATATTAAGCAAACCAGTCACTAATGGGTTAACGTTGGGAGTTTAAAAGGCAATGTTAGTACAATTCTGACCTTCTGCTGTTGTGTTTTTGTAATTCTGCTTAAAGACACTGACAGGAGTTCATTGAAATGCAGGAATGAAATCAGGGATAGATCTGTTCACTTCTACATCACTTCTAGTGACCAATAAGGTGAGTCTCATTTCTCTGCTACACTAAGGGGTAATTTCATGAGTCCATGCTGAATATTGGGCATTTGGGTGTGCACGTTGCCCATGGTTTGCTGACCATAGCAGTCTTCTGTCAAAGGTCAAAAGGTTAGCAGAGAGCAGACTTTCATTCCATCAGTCTGAGCTAGATTTGGAGCTGGATCAACCCTTATTTGACCTCCACTGTAACTGATTGGATAAAGGATAGACCTGAAAACAATGGGATTCACAACTGGGGTCAAGAATATAACCGATTGTTGCAGTCCATGGTGCTTCAGGAGAAATTGTGGGCTTGGAATGAGCTATAAAAGATCCTACAATGGACTGCTTCCAGTCCCAAATACTGTTTGGCACAGCTAGAACTTTTAGTACTTTTCGTGGAACAAAATTTGCTAATAAATAGTATGTCATGCAAAAAATAAACAGGGCAATACTGTCTATGAGGTGTAACGTGTGTGTGTGGTGGGGGAGAGCCACTGAGCAACTGTTATTCTCCAGTTAAAAACAAACAGTAGCGCAGCAGTCACCCCTCTCCCCCCCTGTGGTGAGATGCGTTTGCCCTGTCCTGTCATGTCACTGCTGGCTCCATGGAAGTGTGAATCAATCATAAGCCTGACCAGTGTCTGACTGCAGAGTGACTGGCAGCACTTTTGGTCTGGTTGTGGAGACGATGAAAATCATCTGCGGTAATGGAAAAGAAGCAACAGCACAAATTAAAGACTAATCATTGCGTTGTAGTTACACTGGGAAACTGATTGGCCCTTCCATGTGGCAGCAAGATCCCTCTTTAAAATCACCTGACTACAGTAACTAACATTATTGCTCTCAAAAACAGCACCGGCTTTACGCTATATAAACAACTGACATCTTTAGAAGGAAATAGTGACAATATATTTATATATATGTAATTTTTCACTTTCTCCCCTGATGGCAACAAATATATAAAGACACGAACATAGAATCCCAATGAACCAACCCTCTTCCCATTCAATAGAATCCCAATGAACCAACCCTCTTCCCATTCAATAGAATCCCAATGAACCAAACCCCTTCCCATTCAATAGAATCCCAATGAACCAAACCCCTTCCCATTCACTCCCACTGTATAGAATCCCAATGAACCAACCCCTTTCCCATTCACTCCCATTTAATAGAATCCCAATGGACCAAATCCCTTCCCATTTACTCCCATTGCACAGAATTCCAATGGACCAAAGCCCTTCCCATTCACTCCCATTGCACAGAATTCCAATGGACCAAAGCCCTTCCCATTCACTTCCCTTGTAAAACATTCCAATGGCTCAAACTCTTTTAGGAGAGAATCTCCTAATGACAGGTGGGACAAAGCTCCTGCTGCTCTCACAGGGCTGTGTTTATGATAAGAATGGGAACTACAGCTGTGCGTTTGCACTCAACTGCAGTCCGACCCCTGGTTCCTAGGCAACATGTAGGCAGGGGATGGAAACGGTACACTCACCATTATGCCTTGAGCCCTTAGGTGGCCAAGATAGAGAACAAAGTGAGGCAGGCCTGACTGGGTTCAGGGGATGCTCTCCAAATTCTTTTGAAAACTGATTAAACATTTTTACAATTACTCTCTTGGGGCACCTCCTTACCTTATTTTATCATCAATTTATTTTTGAATTTGAACATTCTTTGCCTTTACTAGTAAATTCTACAAATGCTGAACCATGAACAGAATATCTTGGAAAACTAGTTACATGTTTACTTGCCTTTCAGCCTACAACAAAAGGTAATTATATATCTGTCAATCACTGATTATCAGGAGACATTGTTCATGTGAATAAAATGCGTGAGGGTAGATATTCTATTGAAAATATCAAGGGCGTTTAGTTGAATGATGAGCCCGATTTAATAAAGGTACATCTTTACAATATAAACTGAGACCCAATGCACAATGCAGCAAGCTTAGTCATTTAAGGAATTTATTTTCCTGTACATTGAAAGGAAAACATTTCCCAAACTTTCTTTTGGTTGATTTAAAATGGAAGTGGGCCCCATGCCGATCATCAAATCATTTATTTCCACCATTTCGGAAGGAGTGGAAGAAGCTGATGTGTTAAGAATGGTTGTTTGGATCCCCGTCTGTCACAGAGGTCCCTGGGCTTTCTCATGAGAGGTAGCGCTCAAGTGCTTGCCATTTGCACATTCGTACTATAAGCCTATGCTCTTACCTCTGGATTCAGGCTCTGTGATGGACATTATCTTTCACTGAAAGTTGAAGGCCAGCCCTGTCAATGCATTTTTGTAAATTTATGAGGAGGTGGGGAGGGTGAGGGGGAGCGCAGGGGAAACCCGGTAAGGCCGGGGATGTGGAGGTCCTGCCGAATTTATTAGCAGGACCTCATTATAACTTTTTTCTTCTCTTTCCCGCACGGAAGCTGGCCAAATTGACAGGCTGATCACTGCCGGGCGGGAAAGCCTGTGGCAGAAGGCCACACCCAGGGACCCTTGGGGACGGTCCCCGGCAATCGGGAGGAGGGAGGGAGCGAGAGATCGGGGTTGGAGGTCTGCAATCGTGGAAGAGGGCGAGAGGCCGTGATAGGCAGAGGGTAGGCCGAAGGCTTCCTTGAGGGGTTGGGGGGGACAGACATGTTCAACGTATTCTAATTTTTAACCTCCGGTCCCCGACTCTATCCCGCCCGTCTTGGGGGGTGGTGGGGGATTATGTTAATATTGAGACCATGATGAACTGCACAATAGTGTTGGAAGGAAACAGATTTAGCAGTGAGCTCATTGAGCAACCTGCCTGTGCGTTCAGGACAATAAATCTGTTACCAGTGGGTTAACCTTGAAGCTTTGAAACTGCATTTATTTAAATAGTGTTCAATGATCACCTCTCAAAATATGGGAGCTAATGGTACATTGTTCCATTTCACTGGGCAACACTGCATTTTTGAACTGGTGTAAACACTAGTGACTGGTACTGCAGTGCTCCCTCTCCCATGTCTCAGTGTCTATTTACACCAGGTATAAACCAGGCAACAGCGAGCAACACTCATGACTGGCACTGTACAGCACGTGTGCCTTTTAGTGGCAGTTTGTGTTCATGTAGAGGAAACACTTCACTTTTTTTTGATTCAAATATAGTTGAAGGACCTAAGCCCGTAAGGGGTAATTCCATGACCCAATGTTTCCAGTGGGGAGCCACGTTTGTGGGGAGCGCGGGTCGGAGAGAGGGCTGCAACACTGACGCCCCAATTCTCTCAGATCTGTGTTCTCTGTGAGTGTGGTTCCCCACTGGGAGCGCTACGTTACCCAACAGTGTGAGACATTACTAAGGTTGAAAAGTGTAGGGTGCTAAATCAGGAAGTAATGACATCAAACTCGGATTTTAAAAGCTTGCAGATAGCATGAGGAAGAATACACTGGGGAGGTGAGGAGTTCCACAGTTCTGGAAAAGAGCGAGTTAAGAGAAGGAGACAGTGTGATGAGTCTTGAGTTCAGCACAGCGAGGCAGCAGGGAGGAGGAGCTGTGCCCAGGATGCAATATTTGCAGCTTAGGAGGAAAAAGAGAAGCAAGTTCAGAGGAGCACTGACCACATTAGTGTTGATAGCAAAGAGCAAGACAAAAAAGGCAGTGAAGAGTTCTGTACAGCTGTTATATGGCTTCAACTGGCCAGTAAATTGTCAAAATGAACATACTGTATAAAGGGTGCCAAGCTTTCAGGTGGCATGCTCACCACTATCCGTATTTACAGTGTGTACTGCACATCCTATTCAACCTTTTTCCTCCCTTGGCTACATGCATCATTGCTGTAAATGGCATAAATCCAGAAAAGTGACCAAAAAACAGATAAACCCCTTTGTGTAACCCTTCACAGTTGGTGCTGTACTGACATGGGTGGCTCTTGGGTCCCCTAGTATGTTTCATTTGAAAAGGAGATTTGAAATACTGCAAATTTTAAATAAAATAAATATTCTGGAGATACACATTGGGTCTTTCAGTATCTGAAAAGCGACACAATGGGCCGTATTTTCCGATCGGAGGCTTCCCGCGAGTGGAGGCCTCCGATCTGGAAAAAATCTACGCACTTACCTGAGGGCTCCCGAAGTGCGTATAGTTCCGATCCTGGGCCTCTCCAACTCCAAGTGCGCAGGGCCCAGGTATCCCAGGGGTGCAGGCGGTTCGCAAGTGTCCCTGGGATCACGTGGGCCATGGGGAGCCAATCAAAGAAGGGAATCTCCCTTCATACACTTGACAGATAGACCTGTCAAATATATAAATGGAGATCACCCCAAAAACACTTTAAAACATTAAATTCATTTTTTTTAAATCACATTTTTAAAATTAGTTGAAATTACAATAAATTAAATATTTTAAACAAAAATTTAATTTTTTGAAAAAAATAATGAAAGTTTTTTACGGGGCTAAAAATAAACTTACCTTTTTTAAAAGTATTTTTAAATGATAATGAGTGAAAACATTTTTTTTTAAACTTTTTTTCAACTCTTATCCTGGTAAAAAAAGGCTTAAGAATTCTGCAGGCGGAGGGTCTCCAGAAAGCGGAACTATCCGCCCACAGAGGCCCTTCTCCAGGGCAGGCGTCCGATCTGTCAAGAGCATTCAAATGTTTGACATTTCAGGTGCAGAGTCTTTGTTAGATGTGATCCAATGAAGGCTCTATACAGCAACAACTTGCACATCTATAGCACTCATTGGGGTAATTTTCATTGACTTTAATGGAAATAAAAATCGGGAGAGATATAAAACGGGCTGCTGATTCACTGTCACCTGTTTTATACTATCGCACAGTCAAGGTCTACCCCCATTCTGTACAAAGAATCATTGCAAAGGCAATGAATGGATAGTGAGTGGAGGGGAAGGAAGAGGGTCAGTGGGGGGAAAAGCACGGCCGCAGAAAGGGGTATTCTGGATACTTTTAAATGCAGGGAGGAAGATAGTAAAATGGTGATGTTGAGAAGGGAGGGAATTCCAGAGGGCGTTGGCAAGGAGAGTGTTGGAGAAGCGGCGAGATGATAAAAGCATGGATTAAGGTTCTGGTGGTGGAGGATGAAGAGGTAGGGGTGGGGGAAATGTTGTTGCAGATAAAGGGAAGTGGTCTTGATGACAGACTGGATGTGAGAAAGGAAGCTAAGCTTGGTGTTGAGCAACATCCCGAAGATCTGTATCTCTGACCTTGAGCTCTTCTCTAGCAAATACTTTCAAAGAGTAATCATTTAGTAGAATTGCTAAGTATTTGCTAGTTCATTCTCAGTTTGAAGCCCATCCTTAACGAATCTCAGTTTTTCTTTGATACCTCTTAGTTAGTAGAGTAGGTCTAGTTTGTACCTGGTCTGTACCATGTTAGTTTTCTGGGCAAATTATTCCTGAGCTTTTCTCTGCTGGGATGCTTTGCTGACACAGAGTCTATCGATTTGCAACACCATGGTGTAACTGGCCAGAAATGCAAACTGGAAGTAAGGCATAAATCCTTTTTTAATTATTTTAGTTTCTATTACAAAATAGCTTTAATATATTTTAAAGCATTTATATAATTAACAAAAATAAAAACGAGCAACAATAAAATCATGGAAGTCATGTGAGCAGAAATAATTAGGACTGAACTCAAGAGTCAGAGGGGTAGAAATTGATTATGGCCCATTTTCTGGCCCATAACCAGCAGTGCGCTGACAGCCCGAGTCTGCCCCGAAATCAGTCCTCGGGCCTCATTAACTTTTCTTGTGTGAGCTGGCAGTGCCTATTGCATCTCCACAGGCAGCTTGCAGATTTTAATAAGATGTATCTTGGGCTGCTTGTTTTGCCAGCAATAACCCAAAGGTAAGTCCAAGAGGGAGGGTTGGGGCAACAATGGTGGGGAGGGAGGATGGGAGAGATCGTGCTGTGGAGTCGGGGGAGATCGTGCTGTGGAGTCGGGGGAGATCGTGTTGTGGAGTCGGGGGAGATCGTGTTGTGGAGTCGGGGGAGATCGTGTTGTGGAGTCGGGGGAGATCGTGTTGTGGAGTCGGGGGAGATCGTGCTGTTGTGGAGTCGGGGGAGATCGTGCTGTTGTGGAGTCGGGGGAGATCGTGCTGTGGAGTCGGGAGAGATCGTGCTGTGGAGTCGGGGGAGATCGTGTTGTGGAGTCGGGGGAGATCGTGTTGTGGAGTCGGGGGAGATCGTGTTGTGGAGTCGGGGGAGATCGTGTTGTGGAGTCGGGGGAGATCGTGCTGTGGAGTCGGGGGAGATCGTGTTGTGGAGTCGGGGGAGATCGTGCTGTTGTGGAGTCGGGGGAGATCGTGTTGTTGTGGAGTCGGGGGAGATCGTGCTGTTGTGGAGTCGGGGGAGATCGTGCTGTGGAGTCGGGGGAGATCGTGCTGTGGAGTCGGGGGAGATCGTGTTGTGGAGTCGGGGGAGATCGTGCTGTTGTGGAGTCGGGGGAGATCGTGCTGTGGAGTCGGGGGAGATCATGTTGTGGAGTTGGGGGAGATCGTGTTGTGGAGTTGGGGGAGATCGTGCTGTTGTGGAGTCGGGGGAGATCGTGCTGTTGTGGAGTTGGGGGAGATCGTGCTGTTGTGGAGTTGGGGGAGATCGTGCTGTTGTGGAGTTGGGGGAGATCGTGTTGTGGAGTTGGGGGAGATCGTGCTGTTGTGGAGTCGGGGGAGATCGTGTTGTGGAGTCGGGAGAGATCGTGCTGTGGAGTCGGGGGAGATCGTGTTGTGGAGTCGGGGGAGATCATGTTGTGGAGTTGGGGGAGATCGTGTTGTGGAGTCGGGGGAGATCGTGCTGTTGTGGAGTCGGGGGAGATCGTGCTGTGGAGTCGGGGGAGATCGTGCTGTGGAGTCGGGGGAGATCATGTTGTGGAGTCGGGGGAGATCGTGCTGTTGAGTCGGGGGAGATCGTGCTGTTGAGTCGGGGGAGATCGTGCTGTTGTGGAGTCGGGGGAGATCGTGCTGTTGTGGAGTCGGGAGAGATCGTGTTGTGGAGTCGGGGGAGATCGTGTTGTTGTGGAGTCGGGAGAGATCGTGTTGTGGAGTCGGGGGAGATCGTGCTGTTGTGGAGTCGGGGGAGATCGTGCTGTGGAGTCGGGAGAGATCGTGTTGTGGAGTCGGGAGAGATCGTGCTGTTGTGCAGTTGGGGGAGATCGTGTTGTGGAGTCGGGGGACGTCGTGTTGTGGAGTCGGGGGAGATCGTGCTGTTGTGGAGTTGGGGGAGATCGTGTTGTGGAGTCGGGGGAGATCGTGCTGTTGTGGAGTCGGGGGACGTCGTGTTGTGGAGTCGGGGGAGATCGTGCTGTTGTGGAGTTGGGGGAGATCGTGTTGTGGAGTCGGGGGAGATCGTGCTGTTGTGGAGTTGGGAGAGATCGTGCTGTTGTGGAGTCGGGGGACGTCGTGTTGTGGAGTCGGGGGAGATCGTGCTGTTGTGGAGTTGGGGGACGTCGTGTTGTGGAGTCGGGGGAGATCGTGCTGTGGAGTCGGGAGAGATCGTGCTGTTGTGGAGTCGGGGGAGATCGTGCTGTTGTGGAGTTGGGAGAGATCGTGCTGTGGAGTCGGGAGAGATCGTGCTGTTGTGGAGTCGGGGGAGATCGTGCTGTTGTGGAGTTGGGGGAGATCGTGTTGTGGAGTCGGGGGAGATCGTGCTGTTGTGGAGTTGGGAGAGATCGTGCTGTGGAGTCGGGAGAGATCGTGCTGTTGTGGAGTTGGGGGAGATCGTGTTGTGGAGTCGGGGGAGATCGTGCTGTGGAGTCAGGAGAGATCGTGCTGTGGAGTCGGGGGAGATCGTGTTGTTGTGGAGTCGGGGGAGATCGTGCTGTTGTGGAGTTGGGGGAGATCGTGTTGTGGAGTCGGGGGAGATCGTGCTGTTGTGGAGTTGGGGGAGATCGTGCTGTTGTGGAGTTGGGGGAGATCGTGCTGTTGTGGAGTTGGGGGAGATCGTGCTGTTGTGGAGTTGGGGGAGATCGTGCTGTTGTGGAGTCAGGAGAGATCGTGCTGTTGTGGAGTCGGGAGAGATCGTGTTGTGGAGTTGGGAGAGATCGTGCTGTGGAGTCGGGAGAGATCGTGCTGTTGTGGAGTCGGGGGAGATCGTGCTGTTGTGGAGTTGGGGGAGATCGTGTTGTGGAGTCGGGGGAGATCGTGCTGTTGTGGAGTTGGGAGAGATCGTGCTGTGGAGTCGGGAGAGATCGTGCTGTTGTGGAGTTGGGGGAGATCGTGTTGTGGAGTCGGGGGAGATCGTGCTGTGGAGTCAGGAGAGATCGTGCTGTGGAGTCGGGGGAGATCGTGTTGTTGTGGAGTCGGGGGAGATCGTGCTGTTGTGGAGTTGGGGGAGATCGTGTTGTGGAGTCGGGGGAGATCGTGCTGTTGTGGAGTTGGGGGAGATCGTGCTGTTGTGGAGTTGGGGGAGATCGTGCTGTTGTGGAGTTGGGGGAGATCGTGCTGTTGTGGAGTTGGGGGAGATCGTGCTGTTGTGGAGTCAGGAGAGATCGTGCTGTTGTGGAGTCGGGAGAGATCGTGTTGTGGAGTTGGGGGAGATCGTGTTGTGGAGTCGGGAGAGATCGTGCTGTTGTGGAGTCGGGGGAGATCGTGCTGTGGAGTTGGGGGAGATCGTGCTGTTGTGGAGTCGGGGGAGATCGTGCTGTGGAGTTGGGGGAGATCGTGCTGTTGTGGAGTTGGGGGAGATCGTGTTGTGGAGTCGGGGGAGATCGTGCTGTTGTGGAGTCGGGGGAGATCGTGCTGTTGTGGAGTTGGGGGAGATCGTGTTGTGGAGTCGGGGGAGATCGTGTTGTGGAGTCGGGGGAGATCGTGCTGTTGTGGAGTCGGGAGAGATCGTGCTGTTGTGGAGTCGGGGGAGATCGTGTTGTGGAGTCGGGGGAGATCGTGTTGTGGAGTCGGGGGAGATCGTGCTGTTGTGGAGTCGGGGGAGATCGTGTTGTTGTGGAGTCGGGGGAGATCGTGTTGTGGAGTCGGGAGAGATCGTGTTGTTGTGGAGTCGGGGGAGATCGTGTTGTGGAGTCGGGGGAGATCATGTTGTGGAGTCGGGGGAGATCGTGTTGTGGAGTCGGGGGAGATCATGTTGTGGAGTCGGGGGAGATCGTGTTGTGGAGTCGGGGGAGATCGTGCTGTGGAGTCGGGGGAGATCGTGCTGTGGAGTCGGGGGAGATCGTGCTGTGGAGTCGGGGGAGATCGTGCTGTGGAGTCGGGGGAGATCGTGCTGTGGAGTCGGGGGAGATCGTGTTGTGGAGTCGGGGGAGATCATGTTGTGGAGTCGGGGGAGATCGTGCTGTTGTGGAGTTGGGGGAGATCGTGTTGTGGAGTCGGGGGAGATCGTGCTGTGGAGTCGGGGGAGATCGTGCTGTTGTGGAGTTGGGGGAGATCGTGTTGTGGAGTCGGGGGAGATCATGTTGTGGAGTTGGGGGAGATCGTGTTGTGGAGTCGGGGGAGATCGTGCTGTGGAGTCGGGGGAGATCGTGCTGTTGTGGAGTCGGGAGAGATCGTGCTGTTGTGGAGTCGGGGGAGATCGTGCTGTGGAGTTGGGGGAGATCGTGCTGTTGTGGAGTTGGGGGAGATCGTGCTGTTGTGGAGTTGGGGGAGATCGTGCTGTTGTGGAGTCGGGGGAGATCGTGCTGTTGTGGAGTCGGGGGAGATCGTGTTGTTGTGGAGTCGGGGGAGATCGTGCTGTTGTGGAGTCGGGAGAGATCGTGCTGTTGTGGAGTCGGGGGAGATCGTGTTGTGGAGTCGGGGGAGATCGTGCTGTTGTGGAGTCGGGAGAGATCGTGCTGTTGTGGAGTCGGGGGAGATCGTGCTGTGGAGTCGGGGGAGATCGTGCTGTGGAGTCGGGGGAGATCGTGCTGTGGAGTCGGGGGAGATCGTGCTGTGGAGTCGGGGGAGATCGTGCTGTGGAGTCGGGAGAGATCGTGCTGTTGTGGAGTCGGGGGAGATCGTGCTGTGGAGTCGGGGGAGATCGTGCTGTTGTGGAGTCGGGGGAGATCGTGCTGTGGAGTCGGGGGAGATCGTGCTGTGGAGTCGGGGGAGATCGTGCTGTGGAGTCGGGGGAGATCGTGCTGTTGTGGAGTCGGGGGAGATCGTGCTGTTGTGGAGTTGGGGGAGATCGTGTTGTGGAGTCGGGGGAGATCGTGTTGTGGAGTCGGGGGAGATCGTGCTGTTGTGGAGTTGGGGGAGATCGTGCTGTGGAGTCGGGGGAGATCGTGCTGTGGAGTCGGGGGAGATCGTGCTGTGGAGTCGGGGGAGATCGTGCTGTTGTGGAGTCGGGGGAGATCGTGCTGTTGTGGAGTTGGGGGAGATCGTGTTGTGGAGTCGGGGGAGATCGTGTTGTGGAGTCGGGGGAGATCGTGTTGTGGAGTCGGGGGAGATCGTGCTGTTGTGGAGTTGGGGGAGATCGTGTTGTGGAGTCGGGGGAGATCGTGTTGTGGAGTCGGGGGAGATCGTGTTGTGGAGTCGGGGGAGATCATGTTGTGGAGTTGGGGGAGCTCTCCTGCATCTCCTGGCTCCACATCAAAGATTTCTAAACTTTATTTTAAAAGATAAACTTACCTTTTGTTGGCAGCTGCAGGGGTAGCCGAAGAATACTGAGGCGAGCAGGTCCGAATTCTGCTTCATTCATCGCCAACTAATTGTGACAAGTGGTCCTAAAACTAGCATTAGGCCCCTCATCTACATATGTAAGGGTCGCTGCCAAGGATGCCGTACAAATTTAGCAGCGGCCCCCATGTATGCGCAGATTAGCCGTGGGCAGTCCCACCTCTAAATTTGTCATCATTGCACCCGTTTTACACCCACGAAATGGCCGCAATGCATACCAATTTCTGTGCCAAAATCTTTGGGAGGAAAATCAAACCGCAGCCAGATCTGAGGCAGATGTTTGGCCAAGTCACCCAACCCAATGAGGCAGTAATCTGAGCTGTGCATACGTCGGACTTCCAACCTGCACAGTGGTGACTTAGGGAAAAATAATGAAAAGAACCTGGTTTAATTTGAATTGTTCAGCCAAATGGAGGACGGGTCCAACCCTTTTCAAACAAAACATGTGAAAGAGTTAAAAAGAAAAACTACAAATGTTGGAGATCTAAAATCAAACTAGAAAATACTGGAAATACAAAGCAGGCCCACCATCTTAAAGGCAAGGTCAGATATTAGTTAGGGACTATTCCTGAAACCTGAATCAGTTTTTCTTCCTCAGATGTCAATTGGCGTACCCATTTTCTGTTTCATTTCATAATATCTGAACCAGTGTGTGGAGCTCACTAGAGCGGTTAAAAGCAATTAACGGCTATGGTAGGAGAATTAGATTGGAGGTGTACACACAGGTACCCAGGAGAGACTCCGTCAGTGCTGAGCATCCAGCAGGGAAAGGCTAAATGGTAAAGTGATACCGAAACCCAAAACTGCACAGGTTTGAGGAGTCGAACTGTGTGCAATATGCCAAAACATGTGTGCAAGTTTATCTGCAAGGGTCACAAAAGTACGTGCGGGTTTGATAATTAAAAGGGAGACCGGTTGTTTGCTTAATCCATATAAAAAGGATGCCCCATAGATACAAAAAGCTTTCCCACAGACAAAGACTTTTTCCTTTCTTTTCAAAACAATCAACACTGTTCCTGTAGTTATCCAATTTACTTTATTGCATTAAGAAATCTAAAATACCACAGTCCATATCCTAGTACTTTCCAGTCTTCAAACAATTTCTCTGGAGCAATCTAGTTTACTATTTCTTCAAAATTATCTGAAATATACCACAAAAGAATTGCTGTTGTTCATTCCACATCAATGTGTTGTTGAAATCTATATCTATGTATCTCTCTATATGAAGAGGTCTTGCATGTAGCAAGCAATTTCTCTGTTACACTTTGGATGTCACATGTCAGGCCTCTCATCTACACATATGCCAATTTCGATGTCATACTTGCACCTGATTGGCTCAAATTTCACATTCATAAAACAGCAACAAAACATAACTGAGCAGGTAGGAACCATACCAATCAAATGCGGACAAAGCAGATAAAAAACTACTGTATGAAGACAACCAATCAATAATGGGCACTCAGCAAAAGCTACCAATAATAAAAGGGGGACAAAGAAGTAGATAAAAATATTATTGAAAATGTGTTTTTTTTTAATCACTCTTCAGGATGCAAAGCCAGCATTTATTGTCCATCCCTAGTTGCCCTTGAGAAGGTGATGGTGAGCTTTCTTCAACTGCTGCAGTCCGAGTGGTGAAGGTAGTCCCACAGTGCTGGCAGGTAGGGAGTTCCAGGATTTTAACCCAGCGACAATGAAAGAACGGCGATATATGACCAAGTCAGGATGGTGTGTGACTTGAAGGGGAACTTGGAGGTTATGGTGTTCCCATGCACCTGCTGCCCTTGTCCTTCTAAGTTTGGAAGGTGCTGCCGAAGAAGCCTTGGCGAGTTGCTACAGTGCATTCTGTAGATAGGATACACTGCAAACACGGTGCACCGGTGGTGGAGGGAGTGGATGTTTAAAGTGGTGGATGGGCTGCCGACCAAACGGGCTGCTTTGTCCTGGATAGTGTCGAGATTGTTGAGTCTTGTTGGAGCTGCACCCATCTAGGCAAGTGGAGGGTATTCCATCACATCCTGACTTGTACCTTGTAGGTAGTAAAAAGGCTTTGGGGAGTCAGAAGGTGAGTCACTCGCCACAGAAATCCTAGGTCTTTTGGATATTATCGTAGTTTCTGACTAAGCTGAGAAACTTAGTCCTGTGAATAGGGTTTGTGATATAATAAAAGGCAGAAATATTACAAACTTTACAAGATGATTATATTTACCTCATCCATGCCAACCTAGAATACAAGCAAAAACTGACCATCAGCTTCAAAAAAACTCACACAACCACTTAAAAGGCTGACAGTTCAAAAATAGCACTGAATATAGGCCACTTGACATGTGAAAACAAGGAATTAGAGTGAAAGTGAAGCAGAACAATGGCTTGCATACCTTTAGTTGCTTAGGTATATCCAATATATGGGGAAATGGGCAGAATCATGGCAGATGGGAGTAGTGTGAAGTGCTGCACTTTGGGAGGACTAATATGGAAAGACAGTATACTATAAATGTCACGATTTTGAAAAGTGTAGATGAGCAGAGAGACCTTGGTGTCCATAAACACAATTCCTTAAAGGTGGCAGGGCAAGTTGATAAGGTGATTAATAAAGCATATGGGTTACTTGGGTTTATAAATAGAGGAATAGAATATAAAAGCAAAGAGATCATGCTAGAACTTTATAAATCACTGGTTAGGCTTCAGCTGGAGTATTGTGGACAATTCTGGGCCCCACACTGCAGGAAAGATGTGAAGGCCTTAGAAAGGGTACAGAGGAGGTTTACCTGGTTGTTCCCGGGGATGAGGGACTTCAGTTATGGGGAGAAGTTGGAAAAGTTAGGACTGTTCACCTTGGAACAGAGAAGGTTAAGAGGTGACCTAATAGAGATTTTCAAAATTATGAAAGGCTTTGATAGAGTAGATAGAAAAAAGTTATTCCCTCTGGCAAGTGAGTCAATAACTAAAGGTCATAGATTCAAAATCATTGGCAAAAGATCTAGAGGGGAGATGAAGACAATTTTTTTCACTCAGAGAGTTGTCAGGATCTGGAACGCTCCACCTGAAAAGGTGGTGGAAGCTGATTCCATAAATAATTTTAAAAGGGAGTTGGACAGGTACTTGAGGATGAGGAACTTACAGGGTTACGGACAAAAAGCGGGGTGAGGGGGGGGGGGGTGGGGGGAGGTGATAGGACCAACGTTCCCTGCAAGTGTGGCTGCGCAGCGCTCCATGGAACCCATGCAGCTGGCTTGCCGGCTTTTCAATGTAAAAATCGTGCATGCATGGTATTTTGAATGGCCCTCCGCAGCCCCTTAAAGGGGCCGCGCAGGGCCAGAAAAAATTAGCGGGAACATTGGGTGGGACTAAGCATGACTCCTCTTTCAAAGAGCCAGCACAGGTACAATGGGCCGAATGGCCTCCTTGTGTGCTGTAAGTTGTTATGATTCTATGACTATTAGATTGCTTTTATTGCAAGGGAAAAATAACAAAGCACACAGTGAATGTAAACCACACTGAAGGGGATGTCGGTGCGAAGGAACAAGATTTCTTTTTGGCTGGAAAGAGAATTACAGTAGGCTCCAAAATATGGGAAATGCACTGAATAAAGTGTTCAGAATGAAAGATCTTTCATTTTGGCACTTTATTTTACACATTTTTCTCATTTGCACCGTGGGTGCTTTTATAAAGGTGCTGTATAAAAGCAAGTTGTTGCTATTATTTTGTAATCTGTTGTAATTAATGCTTTCAAGCCAAAGGTAACTTCTCTTGGAAGGGTTACAGATCTTTTATGTCTGGAAATTAAAGTAGCGAGAGGGACTTTAATTGAGGTTCACAGCATCTAGTTCCTTTCAATGATAATTCCCCTCTTGTGCAATGTGTGAGCTGAAACCTTCTACATTCACAAAACAAAAGCTGGCTCACTATCACTGACCCCTGTTCTGGCCCTACTGGAAGGTGGATTGAGGGTTTGCTGATATAACTATTTTAAATACATTTTATTTTTAAATAGTTTCAGGAGGGATAGGATAAGCTAATATTATTGGAACAAAAACTTAGAGATGAGTTCTGATGAAAGGGATCAGTGCACAGTGGGGCCCATTTGTTAGGTGTCCGCAAAGGACCCCTTTCACAAATTGGTCACCTCATGAGCAGTGTAGGTGTTGGGCCTGCCTCACTCAGCATTCTTCAGCTGCCCCAGCGGGTGCCAATCCAAGGTAAGTTTTTGAATTGGAGCAAGGAGGAGCAGATTAAACTGAACAGAATAATTTCTGCCCTTTTATTTTTATGTCTCTGATGTAATCAACAAAGCAAGAGATTAGGCAAAAAAAATTCAAAAATATTTTGAGCAATTCCATTAGTTATGTTTTTTATTGATAGCTGCTTTATGACTGTTGTGTCTTGATTGATAGTTCTTGTTCCTACTTACTACTTGTTGGTTGGTATGTTCCATGCCTGTTCAGTTATAATTTGTTGGTGTTTTATGAAAATTATATTTCAATTAATCAGGTACTGTACATTTACATGCGTGACACTTTGAGGTGTGACAGACATGTGCTCGATGCAAGACCTATATATATATATATATATGAAAATGTGTTGCATTCAGTGTGTGTTTGACATATCTATGAAGTGTCTGCACAGAAAACAAACCTAACTGGCTCAATGAAAAAAAACTTACTTCATCATCTCTGGGCACATCTCTCATAAACACCGTTAGAAATCTGTTCACTGGTCATATGGTCCATCCCCCATATCCAAACCTCTACACCTCCCCTTTTAAAAGCATGACCTCCTATGAGCAATGCTATAGAGTATCCACATGTATTTTTTAAATGTCAAGAATTTGTGGAGAAAAAAATCTGTATTTATTTATAAAAAGGATGTGAGATTTCCGACTGCAGGCTGACCATCCTCGGACAGTAATTGACATAACAGCTTTTAAAAGATGATTTGACAATTATTACAGAGTATGCTCCCCAGAGAGGCAGCTTCACTGGGGGTCATTTGAACCTAACTAGCCAAGCGGGAAACCCACGGGAAGGGTGGGATGTCGGTTTTACACCCCGCCCGATATTGCTCTCCACTGACTTCAATGGCGGGTTGTAAAACTAGCGCTGCACCCGATCTCGTCAGTTTATCGACAGGCGGACTAGGTTAACAGTTCCTCCATTGTTTTTACTAATCCTGCACCTAATAGTTCTACCTCCAACACGAATATGTTCAGGGGTAATTTTGTGAGACTGTTCCCAGATGAAAAACCTCAGTAGATGTGAATATGATCAAAAAAATAGTACTATAGTGTGATTGATCGCTTCATGACCTGTGCTCGCATCTAGTGAGGCTTCACACTCAGCGCAGAGCCTCACGCAATTACCCCGTAGGCCCATTTTCAAAAAAGTTGGACAGAAGAGTATTATTGGGCCCACAGATGGACATTGGATATGGGGGAAGAGCAACAGACAGAGGAAAAGCCGTCAGGGAGAACAGCCATTGCAAAATCCAGGTCATAAGTCACTGCCTATAGAAAAGAGAAAAACCGCTGCAAAGATGTGACTTGCAAACCAGATATAAAAGTATTCTTAAAAATAACTGCTGCCTGAATGTCTTTTTCTACATAAGATGGTGAGACAAAAATGATGAAGCCTGACTGAAAATTAATTTCATTTTTGAATTTTTTTTTTGCCAACTAGAGATTTAGTGCTTGAATCCTTTTAGTTTTGGTTGTGGGTTTCACACACGCACATTAAAAGAATATCATATGGGAAGTAGTGTATGTAGATCTGGGACGTAGTTTCACAGATTCATGTGTCTTGCATTCTCACCTACCAGTCGCAGTGAGAAAGTTGAAAATAAGAACAGAGTGCAGGAGAATTCCGCTTTTCCGATTGAGAGATGATGATCTGTTCACATCAATTCAAAGAATATTCAGGAATTCAACACACAAAAAAATTCTTCTCAAAGCATCAGTGTGAAAATATATATTTCAAGTTTGTTGTTTCTGTTTTTTAGGTTTTTTTTTTTACCTCTGAATCCGCTTTAAACTTCAGTTTGAAAGTCTCCTTCAGATGTATCCAGTGGGATTGTGGCAGATGTTTCCCAGTCTGGCGAATGTAGTTCTAAATTTTCCTGGGTGTCTGAATGAAGCGTGTTGGGCGGTGTGGTCTTGAAGTTGTCCCATGATTGCTCCACAGGTGTAGTTTGCTCCTGTGGACAGAAGGTTTTAACTCAGTCTCTCTATTGGTGCATTTCACAGGACCCTAATAACACTGAGGTCTTATCCAATTTTTCCCTCTTTTCCCTGAAGGTGCCGACTCTTGCTGGGACACGGTTCCTGATCAGGAGTAGCAAGTCTGGCTAATTTCTCCCCCCTCCCTAGCCTAGAGATACTGAGATCAATTGCATCACTTCCTGATACTTTACTGGCTGAGACTAGCTAATTCAGCACAGACTGGGGATGGAACCTTGGTCCAGAATGGCTTCCACGCCAGATGGTACCATTTTCCACTGGGCTGTGAGTACAGCTAGTTTGGTATCTTAATGACCAGTTTGCTCACTCTAATTGCAAAGGGTGATTTACTTGGCAAAATTGGTGGAAGTGTTGACAAATTCCAAAAATCAATCAATAACTTGGTCGGATTTGTCAGGAGATGGCAGTATTTACACTTGTTGACAAATCAAGGAAACTAACTGCTAAACTAATCAGCAAATTCTGTTTGTTGCAGACACCTGATATTAGGTATTCTGACTTCATCTTCGTATCAGATTCTGGAAAATTCCGGATTTAGTTGCTAATTTGAGATTTGCCAAAATATCTCATTGATGTCACTGTTGACAGAAAACTAGTCACCAAAACATCAGCTGCGTCTGAAAGGCTTGGAGTGACTCGTTTATCCGATTCTGTCGCCTGGATTGACATTAGTAAATAGGGTGAAAGAGCAGTAATCTACATCTAAGACACAGTTGTGATGGACCCGAGCTGTGATGTTCACTCAGAATTCTGACTAGATTTAAGAGAGAGGCTGCCACAGGAACCCAGGCTTGGGAGACAATGACATAGACAAAGGTTTCAATGTGACCATCCGTCCGATATTAGTGCAGTGAAATATCACTAGAAAAGTGTTGGCTCGTTTCACTTATTAATATTTTGGAAAATGCGCTTGATTTCTGACACATTTTATGTGGGAGTTTGCTAGTTACCCAGCAGTGAGCAGTGCTGCAGTGAGAGCCACTCCATCACTGTGGCTCCCTAGCGTGTTTAAACAGTGCAAGGTTACAGCCATGGGTGTGGAACACTGCCAAGCTCACACACCATCGACCACTGTATGAAATGGGCTTTATTTACTGACTCACAGGCCCACCTTCCGTACCTAATAAACTCTCCCCAGACATGTGTAGCAATAATAATTCTACAAACATTCAGGTTCAAGCGTTCTCGGGAATTATTTCAAAGAAAATGTGAAATTACAATTTAATTTTCCATTTGAAATATGTCCTGTGCATTTAACAATATGTACGTCCATCACAAGGTGACTCATTCTTTTTGTAATCATTTTACTAATAACCAGTTTGGGTAAAACACTGCTCTTAATGAACATCCGTTTCCTTAGAAAACTTTAAAGTGAGATCAACTTTCTCTTTTGTTAAAGACAATTGAATCAGCAGATCCTCCCTCTTTCCCATTATCCCTCTTAATTCTCTACTTCCCTCTATTTCTTAAGTTTCTTCGTCCCTCTACTACCACATTCTCGCTCACTATTCTTTTCTCGCTATATGTCAGCAGTTTCTATAACCTCCTGCATGCTGCCCTTTGTACTTTTGTGTATATGCACAGAAATGTTCCTCAAAGAGCTCGGAGTACCAGGTGCCCAGTATCCCCCACATTGTAGCTGGAATGGGTGCCATGGTATACTTACAGTTGGCATGCTCTTTTCAGCTCCTGAGGAGGAAATGCTCCATCGCTTCTCTCGCTGCGTAAGGAGATAAAATAGAAAATATTGACATCTATGAATCACACTGAGGTCCGAATGACACAAGCCAATTGGAATTGTGTATCGCATACTTAGATGGTGTCTTTCTATTACTCCTTTTTTTCTCAAATTGAATCTAGACAGTGAATGTCAGCAGGATATTCAACTGCAGTAGGCATCACAGCCAAGCCCATCCGATGCCCACAGATGCACTTTTGAGCAGGGGTTGCACAATTGTGATCAGGGAGGGAAAGCCTAGAGAGTTTAACCGCTCTAACTCTAATTTAAAAATCTAATGAAATGCTGGCCTTTATTTCAAGGGGGCTGGAATACAAAGGGTAGATACAGAGAAACTATTTCCTCTGTTGGGGGAATCAACAATGATGGGACATAATCTGAAAATTGGAGCCAGGCTATTTTGGAGGGAAATGAGGAAGCACTTTTTCGCAGAAAGGGCAGTAGAAATCTGGAACTCTCTCCCCCAAAAGGCTGTGGATGCTGGGGGTCAACTGGAGCTTTCAATAATGATATTGATAGATTTTTGTTAGATAAGAGTATCAAGGGATATGGAGCTAAGGCAGGTAAATATAGTTGAGGTGCAGATCACCGATGATCTAACTGAATAGCGGAGCAGGCTCCAGGTGCTGAGTGGCCTCCTCCTGTTCCAATGGACATTGAGGACAATTCTGGCACCGTTGCAGCAGCTGTGCAGAGATCACTGAACTCACCACAGACTTGGGATCAAACCAAGGACCTCTGGGTTGCATGACTGAGCCGCTTACTGTTGGACCTAGCTGAGCCCTTAGGGAAGCAGCGCCTGAATTCTGACAGCATTGTGTAATTTTTTTTTCTCACATAAATAATGACTGATAGTTGGGATGTCGGCAATTATGCCTTGAACCATCAGAGTAAAGCATCAGCTGCTCGTCAACCTCACCTGAATCTCTCGATTAAGTTAAAGCCTCCAACACGCTCCCTGGTATATTATGTTACATGAAGTATATAGTGCGTGGCATCTGCTGCTGTGTCTATATAATCATTTTAACACGTGTTGAACCAGTTCTCTGCATTTTGAAGGTGAAGTTCTGAGACTCCCTCACATGCTACATCCCGTGGGGCTACCTGTGCACGTTGCTAAGCAACAGAATATTCAGGCAATGACACTGGGGGCGCGTACTCTCTCAGTTGATGGTGTGGATTTGGATGCATGTCTCTGATTGGACAGGTTCGGTTAACATTGCACACGCTCTTGGGATTTATAGTTAAAGCTCATGGTATCAGGAGTGTTTGTGAGTCCCAGCACGTTCTCTGAAGGGTTTCTCACAAGTGACCAGCAGAACATTTTGTGGATACATTAATATTATGTTGCAACAATTAAAAGTACACTGAAAGATTGTCACTAACACTATCAGGTCAAAATGGGATGATGTTGGATGCATGTGAGATGGCCAAGGCAGTTTAAATACTGTTCAAAACAAAACAATCAATGTTAGATGCCTGAAAAGCTTGAATGTACCAAATGTGTAAATAGCAGCTAGCAGCCCTGCTATGAGTCAGGGTACACCATTTTATTATGAAGGGAGAATTATATAAACATATGAGGTGAAGTGCAATGTATTATTTTCTTGTTAGAGTGCAGCTGTGTATGCTATAAGGTTAAACCAGTGTTGTCCAATACATGTGGATAATTGAAGTCAATGAAAATAAAATGGGGAGAGAGATGTAAAACAGGCTGTCGGCTCACTATCACTCGTTTCATCGCACAAAATCAAGATCTACCCCAGTAAGTCAAATGATACGCTGCATTATAAGGACAGAACTGTTTGGTCTTTAATGTACAATATATTATTCTTCTGATAAAGTGAATTTGTCTACCTTTAAGTCCACAAAGTTTAATTGCTGTTAAATAAATACTGCATGAGTTCAATTGTTATTTAGGCTGAAGATCAGAACCCTGTCTTTGTCTTTTGTAGTGTGATTGAAGAGGCTGCAGACATTCTGACTCTAGTGGTACTTTCTGTTCCAAGAGACCACCTCTACTTTTTATTACAATTTTAAAAGTGTAACACAGAAATTTGATTGTGACTCTTGAAGTATAATGGGCAGAAAATGGTGATGGGCAGGGAATGACGATGATGGGCAGGGAATGACGATGATGGGCAGGGAATGACGATGGGAAGGGAATGGCGATGATGTGCCGGGAATGGCGATGGGAAGGGAATGGCGATGGGAAGGGAAAGGCGATGGGAAGGGAATGGCGATGGGAAGGGAATGGCGATGGGAAGGGAAAGGCGATGGGAAGGGAATGGCGATGGGAAGGGAAAGGCGATGGGAAGGGAATGGCGATGAGAAGGGAATGGCGATGGGAAGGGAATGACGATGGACAGGGAATGGCGATGGACAGGGAATGACGATTGGAAGGGAATGGTGATGGACAGGGAATGGCGATGGGAAGGGAATGGCGATGGGAAGGGAATGGCGATGGGAAGGGAAAGGCGATGGGAAGGGAATGGTGATGGACAGGGAATGACGATGGACAGGGAATGGCGATGGACAGGGAATGGTGATGGACAGGGAATGACGATTGGAAGGGAATGGTGATGGACAGGGAATGGCGATGGACAGGGAATGACGATTGGAAGGGAATGGCGATGGACAGGGAATGGCGATGGACAGGGAATGGCGATGGACAGGGAATGGCGATGGACAGGGAATGGCGATGGACAGGGAATGGCGATGGACAGGGAATGGCGATTGGAAGGGAATGGCGATGGACAGGGAATGGCGATGGACAGGGAATGGCGATGATGGGAAGGGAATGGCGATGGACAGGGAATGGCGATGGACAGGGAATGGCGATGGACAGGGAATGGCGATGGACAGGGAATGGCGATGGACAGGGAATGGCGATGGACAGGGAATGGCGATGATGGGAAGGGAATGGCGATGGACAGGGAATGGCGATGGACAGGGAATGGCGATGGACAGGGAATGGCGATGGACAGGGAATGGCGATGGACAGGGAATGGCGATGGGAAGGGAATGGCGATGGACAGGGAATGGCGATGGACAGGGAATGGCGATGATGGGAAGGGAATGGCGATGGACAGGGAATGGCGATGGACAGGGAATGGCGATGGACAGGGAATGGCGATGATGGGAAGGGAATGGCGATGGACAGGGAATGGCGATGGACAGGGAATGGCGATGATGGGAAGGGAATGGCGATGGACAGGGAATGGCGATGGACAGGGAATGGCGATGGACAGGGAATGGCAATGGACAGGGAATGGCGATTGGAAGGGAATGGCGATGGACAGGGAATGGCGATTGGAAGGGAATGGCGATGGACAGGGAATGGCAATGAGAAGGGAATGGCGATGGACAGGGAATGGCGATGAGAAGGGAATGGCGATGATGGGAAGGGAATGGCGATGGACAGGGAATGACGATGGACAGGGAATGATGATGGACAGGGAATGGCGATGGACAGGGAATGGCGATGATGGGCAGGGAATGGCGATAGGCCGGGATTGCATACTGAATAAAAACATATTATATTATATAGGTAGATAAACAGCTGTTAGGACCAATAGTTTACTGAATATAAACCACTTCTATTGTAGACAACCAATCTCACAAGTGCCACTTTTTTATAAACCACTCTCAGAATGTTCTGTAGAATAGCTAATTTTGCACAGTATATATATTCTATACAATAGATTTCAAGGAAATTATACAAAGTGTATATAATGTGTGGAATATGTTACAAAGCCAAGCTCAGAGCAAGTGTGGGTCAGAGGAGTGAGATTACAGTTCTGTGGCCTACACTTGGCTCGTGCTGGTTTCTCCGCAGGAAGTGCGGGGTCACAGAATTAGACCTGATATACAATGGATATTACGCAGAGTATTCACACTTGGCAGGAATTCATTCCCATTTTTGGATAAAATATGTGTTTGTTAAAGTTACTTGTTCAGAAAGCCCAGTGCACTGGAGTATCATTGGAGAGGCAGAATACAGAGTCACAGCCACTGCTTGATTATGGTGAGCTCCTGATCACAGGTGAAAGGCCGTGCCATCTGCTATCATCTGGTTCAAACCAGGGCCTTGCCAAAGGCCTGGGAGCAGACTGCCTCATAGTTAGGCAATGGTGTGCAAGTGTGACAGACCTATAGGGGGATGGATGAAAGGAGAAAATAACTCACAGAGCAGTAACACTACTTGCAGTCCTCTGAGTTTGTAGTTAGCTTTAAAGATTTCTTCAGTTTAAATTTACAAATGTATTTCTGTAAAATTATGTTAGTTAACTAGTAGATTTGCTTTCATTTTAGCATTTCTAACGAATCGTGTGATTTATTACAATGTTACTGTATTAAGTTAAATTTAGCTCACAAGGGGTTAAATTCACTGAACAAATGTACTGGAAAATGGGTAAGGGCAGACGAACCAACTTATGTAATGGCGCTTCTCGCAATCACTTCTTAGACAATGGATGGTAGGCAGAGCTTCCTGTGGACCATCCAAACTCATGGAGGGAGTTTCTCCCCTTTGGGGCGGAGATCTGGCAGGGTGGGACCTCTCCATATCCATCCTATCCCTGAGTGGGTTGGGACTCATGTCTGCACGGCAGGCTCCTGCCATCAAGAGGGAACCCACAAATGCAGGGGGAGAGAATCGAGACGCTGCTACAGCATCAGGTCGGTGAGGGACCTTGAAGTGCCCCGAAGACCTGGATTGAAAACCCACTAATGGCCTCAGCAGAAATCGAGGCCTTCACCAGTTACATCTCTGGGCCCGACTGCCTGAACCAAATTTTTCTCTGCACTACACGTGCTGTTTATTTTTAAACACTGGTCAATCACCAGTGGCATTGCTCGCATGGACAGGACTAAGTGTAGTTTTCTGGTGAAGTGACGGGGACCATTAGACCAGGGCACGTGGATGTAATTTAGTACCAATTTTAAAGTCATATATTTGTCCATGTTTTTATATATCGATTTTATATTATAATTTATGGTTAAATAGCAAAACCTACAACAATTTGGGAAGCAGAGAGCTAAAATTAGTTGGAGCATAGAGCTTTCTCTGTAGTACAAATTTAGCTGTTAGGAGACGCAAAACTGAGTTCCATTGCTCTGCCACTACTGGGAAGGTGTAATTATAGTGTGCCAAGTTTACACAAGCAGCATCTATTATAAATGTGGACATAAAAAATTTCAAATGGAAAAGTTGGTATGAAGTGTGAAGACTTTTAATATTTATAGATTTTCATCCCTGTTTTAAAGAGCGCAGAGATGAATTTGTATGAGCACTTGAAGCATTTGTTCAAGAACAGTGCCTATTGTAATGTTTACCCTATTGTTAGGCACCTATCTAATATTGGTGAGGTGTTGTCATGATTAGGAGTCTGGGTAGAAACCACAATGATCACAGTTCATAGCAGGTCCCTCACATCATTTATTAAAATAAAAACAGAGAATGCTGGAAATACTCAGCAGGTCAGGCAGCATCTGTGGCGAGAGAAACAGAGTTAACGTGTCAGGTCGATGACCTTTCATCAGAACTGTTCTGGCCATTTAGGACTGAGATGAGGAGAAATTTCTTCACTTAAAGGGTTGTGAATCTTTGGAATTCTCTACCCCAGAGGACTGCAGATGCTCAGCCATTGAGTATATTCAAGACAGAGATCGATAGACTTTTGGATATTAAAAGAATCAAGGGATATGGGGATAGTGTGGAAAGGTAGAAGATCAGCCATGATCTTACTGAATGACGGAGCAGGCTCGAAGGGCCAATTGGCCGACTTCTGCTCCTAATTCTTATGAAAGATCATTGACCTGAAACATTAACTTTGTTTCTCTCTCCACAGATGCTGCCTGACCTGCTGAGTATTTCCAGCATTTTCTGTTTTTATTTCAGATTTCCAGCATCTGCAGTATTTTGCATTTGTATCATTTATTAAAACTCTGCCAATTAAAATTTGAAATAAAGAACTAGGACACGCTGAATTCTGAGGCACCATAACCTTCCTCAAATAAACAATTACTCTTCACCTTAAATCCTGAGGGTTCGGGATCTCGGAATCTGTCCAAGGTGTGGAATTTCTGGTTTAGTTCATGATAGAGTTCTGAGTGACGCTTCCTTGTGTGCATGACTTTCTGCGAATCAGAATGTTAAAGAGGAATTAAAACAATGACTGAAAAGCAATTAAACCATTGTGGGAACTGCGTTCTTACCTTTGAGTGCAGTTACATTACAATGTAAAAGTAAACAGTATTGGGTAATCTTAACCAAACTCACTGGGCGGGAAACCCATGGGATCGGGTGGAATGCCGGTTTTACACCCGCCCAGTATTACTCTCCAATGACTTCAATGGAAAGTGAAATCGGGCGGGATATAAGACCAACGTTGCACCCAATCCTGTCAGTTTTCCGATGGGCGGGTTGGGTTAAAATTGCTCCCTATAACTGGAGTCATGTCTGACTGCATAGGGCTGAGTGAGACACCCTCTCAGCAAGGCCACATCTCATTACTTGGGTTTGACACTAAATAGATGAAGAATTCCTCTCTGTGTTGTGTGTAATGAAATTGTAAATGTGTTCTTAATAAACCGGTTACAATTTTGTTACAGATAGTGCACAGAGGAGACGTTCCGCATGGAGTACAACTCCAGCGCAGTGTCAAACAATCTAGAACAATGCTTCAGTGATCCACTGGCTCTCCAGGGAAGCATATGACCTGAAGCTGAGTGTTTTTCCAATGTTTTTGAGAGTGTAGGCACTCCACTTGCACTTTCAAAACATGAAACATGTATTATCTGGGAGCGAAGAGTGTGTATGTAAGCACATCTTTGCAGCGTTCTCTCAAGGCCCAGAGTACAATTCACATCGGAGCAGCCCATGGTATAACACAGTGCTCCCAGCTGCAAACTGTATGCTGCAGCTACAGTATCAGACTGGAAGCACAAGGTAACAGTGCCCTAACACTGACAATAATGCACTCCTGTACAAAACTGGAATTTTGATAGAACCATAACACCAGAACGAAAGCAAATCTGAACTGTCACATTCTTCCCTAATACTATTTTCCCTGGTTACTGTTTAAACAAAGTCCAAGGTCCCATTTTACACAATCAAGATGGCTTGTCCTGGCTTAGCCTCTAGCTCAAATAGAAGTAAATATTGCCTATTGCTGGCCCACTCAGATTCAAGTTCACCTGTTTCTCCAACATATCCCTTTCTCCCCAACACGTCCCTTTTTCCAAGATGTACTCATCTCTCTAACACAACGGATGGGAAATATGGTGAAGATTTCCTACACTGTCTTTTGCACAAAGAGACCCTCGCCAGGAGTGCAGGGATGGAGCGGTGGGGAAGAGGCTGCTTTACAATTTAACTGCACAATGGGTGGGCAGTGGACCCCTGTTGTTACTGCCGTCAATGCCCAGGCCTGGGTCTCATTCAGACGTTGCCTGCACCAAACCAGCACTTCGCGCCTCTTGGGGGTGGCAGTGGGAAATTGGGCTGTGCCAGCTGACAGTCGGAGGGTACTCGCACCTGCAGGCAACGTGCGAGAGCTTTTAATGTGGGCGCCAGGGGGCACATTCTTGTTTAAAAAGTTACCTTTGGACCGCTTGTTTTTTTTTTGACCACTGTTTAAGCCACTCAACCAATTGGGCAGAGCCCAGTGCATTTCTCGGAATGGTTCCTCAAACAGGCGTCAGGCCCGTCGTTATCATATTCCAAGGATGAGACATTAAACCGAGGCCCCGTCTGCCCTCTCAGGTGGCGTAAAGATTCCACGGCCATAATTTCAAAGAAGAGCAGGGGAGTTCTCCACTGTGTCCCGGCCAATATTTATCCCTCAACCAACATCACTAAAAAGGCAGATGATCTAGTCATTGTCACATTGCTGTTTGTGAGATCTTGCTGTGTGCAGATTGATTGCCGCGTTTACTACATAGCAACAGTGACTACACTTCTAGAGTGTTTCATTGGCTGTAAAGTGTTTGGGACTTCCTGAGGTCGTAAAAGGCACTCTATAAATGTCTTTCTTTTCTTTCTTTTTGTTTCCCCCTGTCCTCTCTGTTCCTTATTCGCGTGAGCATATCTTGGGGGGAATTTTAACAAAACAAAAGGGTGGGTTTGGAGCGTGGGGATTGTTAAATTGTTAAAAATCGGATTCCCGACCTGAACCCGCCTCCAACCCGCCCACTTCCGATTTTAACGGAGGCGGGATGTGGGGTGGGTGGGGGGGGGGGGGTGGGGTTGGTAGCCAACCCGCTGCTAGGAGGCGGAACATCAATTTAAATATAACAATGAGGTTGGAAGCCTCTTCTTTAACCTACATTTCGTTTTTAACTCTAGCTGGTTGGGTTTTACACACCTTGCAAAACCCGGCAGTTACAGCAAGACGAGGACTGCTGCATTCAGGTGGTAAGTGCCTTTACACCTACCTCCTGGATCCAGGGTCCCTGCCTAGCCCAACTCCTGCCCTCATGAGGCCTCTGAACTCCTCCCGAACCGCTCCCCGCACACCCCCCCCCCACCGATGAGTATGAGGCCGGCCACGATCCGCCGGTGGCTGGCCACGATTTTCCTCCTCCCCTGATCCTCCGGAGGCCAGCACCGGCCCCCACCCGATCCCTCCCTCCCTCCTCTGTGCAGCCTAGTGCCACAGGCCTACCCATCTGCAGCATCTGGCTGGCTGCGGGTGGGAAACAGAGGCTTCAGATGCAAATCAGGCCCTGACGTTAATGTCAGCAGGGCCTGCAGGAAACCTGTTCTCTCAGGTTTGCCACCTGCATCGGAACCCCGCCCCACACCCTCCTCAACCTGCCTTTCCCATGAAAATCCAGCCCCTTGAATCTGAAAAAGATAATGGAGCAGCAAAAGGTGAGAATGAAAGAGATTGTGAGAGATAGAACGGGAGAGAGAAAAGGAGGAGAGGAGGGAAGGGAAAAAAGTGGAAAAGAGAAGGGGATAAAGAAAAGAGAGAGGGGGAATGCCAGTGTGGAAGAGCAACAGGGATAAGGAGGAGTGGGTGAGAATGGGAGAGAGAAGGGGAGACAGAGAAATACAGGGAAAGAGAGAAGGGAAAGAGAGACATGGGGGAATTTTACCCTTGAGGAGTGTGGGTTTGGGTGTGGGTGAGGGGCGTCAGGAAGCTGGCTCTAACCTGCTAACTTTCATGTTGAACTCGAGCACATTAGGTTGCTTGTGCACAACTCACGTGGGAGGCGGGTTGCCTATTAACATATGTGTCAGCCGTGGCTCAGTGATAGTACTCTCGCCTCTGAGTCAGAAGGTTGTGGGTTCAAGTCCAACTGCGAGACCTGGGCACAAAAAATCTAGGCTGACGTTCCAGTGCAGAACTGAGGGAGTGCTGCATTGTCAGAGGTGCTGTCTTTTGGATGAGATGTTAAACCAAGGCTCCACCTGCTTTCTCAGGTGGACATAAAAGATCCCATGGCATTATTTTGAAGAAGAGTAGGGAGTTATCCCCGGTGTCCTGTAATATTTATCCCTCAATCAACATCACTAAAGAAACAGATTATCTGGTCATTATCACATTGCTGTTTGTGGGAGCTTGCTGTGCGCAAATTGGCTGCCGCATTTCCGACATTACAGCAGTGACTACACTTCAAAAGAACTTCATTGGCTGTAAACCACTTTGGGACGTCCTGAGGTGTGAAAGGCATTGGGCCAGAAATTCGTGTCTCCACGGGTGAGTACGCGCAGTGTACTCACCCGTAGACCCAATGAAAGTGCCGGTTTCGCGCATGCACTGCGCATGCGCTGGAAACCGGAACTTCCGTTCTCTTGAAGGAAAGGGTTCGGAGGTCAAACGCGTGCGCCGGAGAGGCAGCGCGTACGCCTGGAACTTCTGTTTTTTTTCAGGTTTCTCCGTGAGGGTAAGTCCCTGGCAGCTGCGCATTGAAAAAGCAGGCACAAGGCCTGCTTTTAACAAGGTAAGTGGTGAATTAAGTAAAATTTTAAAATTTTTTCCACAGGTTTATCTTTTTTAAATACTTTAAAGAAAGGTAAGTTTATTTTTAGCCCCGTTAAAAACTGTAAGTAATTTTTTCAAAAATTTAAATTTTTGTTTAAAATAGTTAATTTATGTAATTTATAGTCATTTTAAAAATGTGATTTAAAAAAAAATTTATTTGAAGTTTTAGTTAGGTTTGGGGGCCGATCTCTATTCATAGATTTGACAGGTCTTCCTGTCAAATCTATGAATGGAGATTCCCTGCTCCGATTGGCTCTCCATGGCCCACGTGATCCCAGGGGACGCTGCGAACTAGCTTCGCCCCTGGGATACGCAAGCACTGCACACCGGCAGCTGGAGGAGGCCCAGGATCGGAATCCCACGTGGGCCCACAGCACAACGGCAGGCATGCTAGGTAAGTGCAGGTTGGGGGCTTGCGCCCGCGGGAAGCCTCCGACCTGAATTTCTGGCCCATTATATAAATGCAAGTCTTTCTTTCTATATGCTAATCACTCAATTGGAGCGCTATTTCAACTGACTTTCAAATTTAACGTCGCATCCCTGGGTTTCCCAGGCTTCCTGAAACTCGCCAGTGAAAGCAAGGCGAGAACACAATGGCAATTGAGATGACTGATTCAAACTCATGGAATTACTGCAATAAATACTCAGTACTCAGCTGCTTTTTTTCCTATTAGTGGGAAAGGGTTTGTTCACATTACTTTTGTTGAGAGTTTACTTTCTACACTTGGGTGGTTTTCTGAATCACGTAAGGATAGGTGGCACTTTGGCTGCCTTAGATTGGACCTGGGAAGAGGACCAATATCACCAGCACCAGCAGCAGGCTGCTATTGACAGCAGAGAGGGGAGTAGCAGAGGGGTAAAGCTCGCAGGGGGCTCTACCCACGACACAGGGTGTACAGGCAGTGGCCGAGTTTCCTTGACATGTCGGAACAGCAGTGCTTCAGGAGGCTCAGGTTGTTGCGTCAGGTGCTGGCAGACATCTGCAGCCTCCTAGAAGAAGACCTGCTGCCCGCTGGACCTGGTGGTCATGCGTTACCAGTGGCTGTCAAAGTCACCACTGGCCTCAACGTTTTCGCCTTCGAATCCTTCCAAGACTCTCAGACATCCTGGATATGTCTCCGGCAGTCAGCAGCCCACAAATGCATAAGGCAGATGACTGATGGGTTGTTTGCCAAGGCCAGCAATTTTGTGAACTTCGCCTGTGATGACACCAGTCAGAATGAGCGGGCGCTTGGGTTTGCGTCTCTCTGGCTGGCTTCCCACAGGTGCAGGGCACCATCGACTGCACACACTTGGCAATCCAGGCACCCCCAGATCAACCAGGAATATTCATGGACTGCAAGGGCTACCACTCCATCAATGTGCAGCTGGTGTGCAACCAGAAAAAGATATTTCTGCAGGTGTGCACAAAATTCCCGAGGAGATGCCATGAAGCTTGCATCCTGCGGCAGTCCAAGCTCCCTGACCTCTTTGGACCTGGAAGCACACTTAAGGGGTGGTTGCTAGGAGACAAGGGATACCCATTTAAAACTTGGCTGATGACACCCATCAGAAAACCAACCAATGAATCCCAACAGCACTACAATGAAAGCCATATGACCACCAGATGTGTGATTGAATAAGCCATTGGCATTGCTGAAGATGCACTTCAGGTGCCGAGACAGATCTGGAGGCGCCCTTCAGTACGCATCAGCCAGGTGTCCAGAATGGTCATGGTATGCTGCGCTCTGCACAACATTGTGCAGCAATGAGGTTTGGACCTGCAGGAGGAACAAGGCGCAGAGATCAGACCCTCTTCAGACGATTCCGAGGAGGACGAGGAAGGCAAGGAGGAGGAAGGTGATAAGGGCAATGTAGCAGCAGCTGCTTACATTGCTGCCCAGGATGCCCTTATTAATGCAAGGTTCACTTAGGTTGCATAAGTGGACTGATGTCAGAAGCACATGCAACGGCCACTCTTCCCGCCCACACTGCACCTCCCCTCCCCCACCGATGCCGCTGACACAAAGCAGTCCTGCAAACCACCCCTTGATCATCCCCCCACTGGTCCTTGTCAATTCATGTCTGCCCATTCATCATCAAACAAGTTAAAAGGCAACTTGCCACCCAGCAACGGGTAAATGTTGCAAAAGAATAGAATTTATGTGATTGAATTCAAGAACAGAAACTTCACAACATAACATTATCTCAGACATCCATGTGCCTACCCTTATGCAACTACAAAGCTTTACTCTTCCTTTTCTTACTGCTCCTACATGGTGAAACCCCTGTAGATTCAGCAGAGGTAGAGGCAGGCTGCTCAGATCCCTCCTCTGACTGCTGAGATGCTCTTGGCTGACATCCTCTGTGATTTGGAACCTGTGAGGGCCCCGCCAAAGACTGCTCCACCTGCACCTGTACAGGGCCAGTCTCGGCCATCAGGACACAAGGCAGCATGTTGGGTACTGACTGAAGGGGGGCGGCAATGGGTGAGAAGTGGAAGCGCTTTGAGTGGAGTTCCCCCTTGCATATCCCCTTTGGCCATCATCCCTTTCATGGCCGAGCTGCACTTCACTGTTACCACTTTGCTGGAGAGCAGCTTGTTGCAAATCAATGGGGCACTATAAGGCCAAGGCTAAGGTATCTGTCATCCTGTTTAAGGCGGCAGACATGTTGGTATCCAGAGTGTGCATTGCCGTGGTCAAGGCCTGCATGGATTCATGTGTTTGCCACGTTTGATGATCCACGGAATTGGTCACTCTGTCCATGCAAGGAGACATTGTCGTAATGCACTGCGACATTAACCCACTCATGCTTGAGGCGGACTCCTCCATTCTCCCTGCAATTGTGGTCAGTGTGATTGGAAGGCCTGTCAGTACATCGCACATTCTCTGCTGCTGCTCAATGATTCTCCTTTTCCTTGACGGCCCCCGGTGTACAGCATTTGTGTCCAGCTGAGCAGAGCTTGGAGAGGGCTTTGCCCTCCGACGCGGACTCTCCACAGCTGTCCCTGCCACCACTGTCTGCTCTTGCTGACTTGGTGAAATCTGAGTCACCAGGTGAAAACTCAACTATCTGTCTTACTGATCCCACCGAAGTGCGAGTATCTGAGCTGGTGCATGGTAAGAACAAGTCCTGTGATGGTGCTCCCTCAGAAGGAATCAGCTCCTCTGACAATTTGTCGTCTGCCAGGTCCATGGACTGCTGCCATATGCATGAAGGCCCTGGCAGAAAGAAAAGACATGAATTAGTCCTGGCAAGGTAAGTATGTGGCAACTTATTATGAAGATGATCATATTTCACTCGCTGTTGAAATCAAGTCAACATGACTGAATGCATTATGACATGTGGGTCGCTAACATTTAATTGTGTCACCAGGTAGTTGGAGGTCCCTGTCTCCACATCTCCGACAGCCAGTGACACTGAAACGCCACTGATCGCCAGTGCCTTCTCCTCTGCAGTTGTGAGTTGCAAGATCTGCGGCAGCCTACCTCTGGTTCTCTCCCTCATGTTCTGTGATCTTTTCTTGGGCAACACGGTAAAGAACAGACCTATGAGTGACTGTAATAGCATGTGTTGACCTGATGGATCCAGTGCATTTGTTGAGGGTGACTATCAGGAAGAGACATGAAATTGCATAAGGATGAGGGTGAGTGGCAGTGGTGGATGGATAGGTGAGGAAGTGCATAGAAAGAGAAGGATGGGTACGCAAGGTAAGTGGGAGTGAGGTGTGATGTGATGGAGTAGGCTTGAGAAGGCAGAGTGAGGGGGTGGGGTGATGCGCACAGCAGGATGTAGGTGAATGTACAACTGGAGTCACCTTTCCTGACCTGGTTAGGTCATTAAAGCGCTTCCTGCACTGAATCCAGGAGCATGGCACAATGCTCCTGCTGCTGACCTCCTGGGCCACCTCCAGCCACACCTTTATGGCAGCAGCAGGTTTGCTCTTCCTGTTGGTGGGAAAGAGTATATCTCTCCGGCCCCTCACAGCCTCCAGCAACACATCAAGCAAGGTGTCATTAAAGCGGACGCAGCCTTTGATCATCCTGATTCCATGGGAGTTCTTCCTTTGTTGCTTCCAACTCCAAGCGCCTGTAAAATTCCATCTTTGGATTGCCGCTTTAAATACTGGAGTTGAGATCGCGTTATGTGGGTCCTCATCATGCCTGTGCAGTGCAATCGACGCCAAACCCGGAAGTAAAATGATAATGAGCTGGCTGCATTAAAAAGCCACAGACAGACGCGGTGAACTTACCTCCAGGTTTCCCACGTGATATCGGACACCCGCCCCACCAGCTCCCAACGTGGCTCCGAGGTAATACCGGGGCCATAGAGAGAGAGAAGTCAAGAGAGTCATATTCTACACTGGGTGGCAGGCTTTGCCACATGTTTGTGATTTGAAGTAGGTAGAATTGCTCTTGGCCTGAAGAACATGTTCAATGGAGTCTTCTCCAATTTTTCACCATTCTCAAAGAGCATTATTCTGTGTATTTTCTGCAAAATGGGATGGGTTATAATTGGCAGTCAACTGAGGAGCCAATCAGAAATATCTGCAATAATAGTGTTCAGCCACTTATTGGCTGCTAAAAAAATGCAGCTAATGCAAATGTTGGCTAATTCTCCTGTGTACAACAGATGCTTCCAGTGATTTTTGCTCTGATAAGTGGGGGAAACCCAATGCCTACATTAGCGCATGCCCTTAATACCAACTATTCTCCTTCTCACTTATAAATATTACAGCCTGTGATCAAATAATTATTTGTGGAAATGCTATCTGTTATCATTCGTTGACACCAGGTATGATACATATGCACCAACTCATGCAACTGTGAGAATGAAATCATATAATGTGCCTCAACAGCAGGTATATATTAGAGTGTCAAACTGTATGCAGGAAATGCAACTAACAGTTGCCTGTTATATTGGGGATGTCTTATCAGGTCAGGTACATAATCATGTTGCCTTAATACTTATTAATTTCCATTGCGAGTAATGAAAAAGTGACAAAGGATGGAAACATTCCTTAATTTGCAGTAACAGCAGCCATCTCCTATGCTCAGAAAGAGTCATTTTGACACAGTACAACCTGTAAATACATCTGGTGCTCGGGTATCCTTTTTATATCCCCAGTCGGAGTGCCTGCATTGTATGGAAAAGTTAAATTCAATCATGCCATGTTAATAGCAAGTTGAATGCCAGCCGATTTAGAAAGGGGTTGCAGTTCTGTTAGCTACAAGCTGACCCTGTGTATGTAATCTTTCACCATTGTAAGGTAGTATTTTTAACAGTGATATGCGGTACTATTATTCAGCTCTGCTTCTCAAGTGCAGATATGACGTATCACAGAAATATAACTGATGGCGTAGCCATTAATGCTAATAAATGTTGTGTCACACTTCTTTTGCCTGCTCAACCCAAAGAACTTATTACATCCAGCTCACTGATTTCCTTCATATTTAAAAAAAATCATTGTTCCCTGCCATTTTTTGGTAGCACCTTCCCCTGATAGCCCACCCGAGGGAGATAACAGAACATAGGAAGACTGAACCCATGTCTTGGTATGAGGGTAGTTGGGCAGGCTAGAACATGAACTAGGTCTTTAAAATGAGAGGTATAAATAATTTGGACTCAGCTTGACTTGCACTGTGAGTATAGAACTGGAGAACACAGGCATAAAATGCTCAAAGGGACTACATATGAGGAGATACTTTTTGTTCCCCCACAGAGAGCAGTGAACATATGGAACAGACTCCCAGCAAAAGCAGAGTCAAGTAGCTGCTTAAAAATGCACATGTAATGCATTAAAAAAGAGCTGATAGGAATGGGATTGAAGATTATACAGAGATAAATAAGCATAGAAAGAGCCAAATTCTTCAAGGGAACCGATAGTTCCTGTGCTTCTGGGACTGTGGAGTTGTCACTTGTGGAGAGTAATCAGCCCAGGTTAGATGGACAAGTATTGGATTACCTTTGAGGGGTCAGGGAGACATTTTGCAGAACTTACCTTCAGGACTTTAGTTGGATGGAAATAGGTAGGGTAGATTGCAGTCTGTGTAAAGGGCGATCTTAATGACCTGAATGGAACCTTCTTTTGTCCCTTGCTTTCTTAAGTCCTAACCCAGTCTGTGGTACAGAGAACTGGTACATTAATCGGTGGTGTTACCGAGCCACTGCCTGTCTCTTGTTTTTGTTCAATTCACTAGACGGTAATATAAACATATATTGGCATTTCAGGAGCAGAGCTCAGCAGAACACTTAACCTCTCTTGACTGCAGCTATTAGTCTTGTGTTGTTTTCAAGCTGAATAAAATATTTAGAAAGAAGCCTCCAGCCCAGTGCAGCAACATGAAATGATATTCCATATTTTAAACTGCAATCCAGAACACTAAAAAGCATGGTAATTCAGAACAGCAATTTTTACTCAACCATATCATCATGGCCTTCAACCTACTTAATTAAATGAATTAAGCTCACCAACATGTTGAACATATCAATCATATTGCCCCATATTTGTAACTATGTTCTGGACTTGTTGTGATGAACATGTTGTGGGACAACAAATCTTTCTGTATGGCAATGTAATGAGCAGCACTGATTGGACTTTGGGCTGGAGCTGAGTAATGTTTACATTTTTTTTTAAACCACTTTTATATGAGCGCTTAGAAAGAAGAACCTGCATTTACAGAGCACTTTATCACCTCATCAGAAATGTTCCAAAGTACTTTGCATATACTGTAATGTATTCCTCTGAGATTCCTGAAGGTAAGTTCTGCAAAATGTCTCCCTGCCTAAACCTCTCCGCCTCTCTAACTCTTTCCTCCTTTAAGACGCTCCTTAAAACCTACCTCTTTGACCAAGCTTTTGGTCATCTGCCCTAATTTCTCTTTATCTGGCTTGGTGTCAATTTTTTTGTCTTATAATACTCTTCTGAAGCACCTTGGGACGTTTTACTACGTTAAAGGTGCTTTATAAATACAAGTTGTTGTTGTTGAGATGCTGTCACTGTTACGTAGGTGAATGCAGCAGTCATATTGTGCACAGTAATGTCCCACAAATTAGATAAATGACCAGCTAATCTGTTTTTGGTAGTGTTGTTTGAGGGAGAAAAGTTGGCCAGGACATTGGGAGAACTCTATGGGCCGGAATTTGCGGTCTGAGGCGTACCTCCGGAGTACGCCACCGACCCGAAAAAAAATACGAACCTACCTGCTGGATCCCGGGCTTTGGAGACTTCGGGTCCTGAGCATGCAGGCATACGCCTGTGCAAAAGCCCACAGATCCCAGAGACGCAGGCAGTTCGGAAGCTTCCCTGGGATCACGTGGGCCAGGTCCTCCTATCAGAAAGGAGGATTCCTCATAAGCTTATGAGGAATCCATTTACAAATGGAATCCCCATTAGCATATGAGGAATCCCTAAATAATTAAATAATTTATACAACTACAATAAAAATAAATGTTTCCATTTTCAAATTTAATTGAAATTCCCTATAATGAAACATTTACAATAAAAATTTAATTTTTTGGAAAATAATTTTAAATATTTTAATCCAGGCCAAAATTTACATAAACTAATTTTAAGTGTTTGTGGATGACTTTTTATTTTTTAATTTTTAATTTGACATTTATATTAACCCTTACCTTCAGATCCCTCCCGAAGATAGCCTCGAGTCCCGACCTACCTCCCGATCCTGTCTTCGACCACCAGGTCCCTCCCGAAGCTGCCTCGAGTCCTGAACTCCCCTCGCACCTGGCCCCAAGTCCTGACCGACTGCCCGATGCTGGCCCTGACCTCCAGATCCCTCCCGAAGCTGCCTCGAGTCCTGACCGCCCCCCTCCTCCCCCGATGCTGGCCCTGAGTCCTTGAGTCCCCACCTACTTCCCGATGCTGGCCCCGACTTCCAGGTGTCCCCCCGATCCTGGCTCCGACCTCCCTCACCGGCCCCCCCCCCCCGCTGATTGTGACCACGACCTCTCTCCCGATCTTGGCCCCGAGTCCCGACCTACCTCACAGTCATTGCTGGGCATTTCAGCCGTTTAGCGCTGGGCTGAACGCCACAATAATGATAATGAGCAGGCAGCACCAAAATATCGGTGCTGTCTGCGTTCTTTCTGCAGGCAGCCGTTAACTTCGGCCCGCGGTGGCACCGGCAGTTTTCCGGCCTACTTGAATTTCTAGGCCAAGAGTTTCAGTTGCAATCACCACAATAACTACAACTACATTTAATCATCAATCCATTGTCCCTTTCAATTTCACTGATTGAAATCACGCTAATATCTGTTAGTTTAACTGAAGGGGATAATTAACTGATAATTAAATGATTGTAGTGGTAGTTAGCACTATGACGGTTGCTGAAAACTTGGGGAAGGGAGCATTATTTGGGCTCATGAGAGAGATAAGGTCCTGCATCCCTGTATTTATAATCTTCAGTGCCAATGAAGAGAATTTTGCTGTAATCGATAGCTCAGCCTTGTATTTCTTGTTGCTGTAGAGTGAGAATGACAGGGCATGGCAGCAATAAAAGAAAGGGTTCATCAGGAAGGCTGGGGATTTAAAAAAATAGCAGGATGCAATGGAATGAAACTGCAATGAAAACTAACATCTCATTAAATTGACTCTGCTGGCTGCTGAAGGGTTTACAGAATTTTTTTTAGGGTGCCAATAGACAATTGAGTTTTCACAGATTAAATCACGCTTTACCAACAGTAAAGGCACTTTGGAGGCTCAGCAACAGCAGAAGGTGGGATCTCAGAGGTATAAAGATGGAGAATAGTTTTGGAGATATGGAAACCACAGGGATGGTATATATCAGAGCTACAGGGGAACCTTAGAGAACTGTAGTGGCCGTCAGGCACAGAGAGTCTAGACAGTATGGCTTCTCTGTCCATTCTACTTAAATTTCAAAATTTGGAAAAAATGTCACCAAAACCCTTAAGAGCAGTTAATGAATTTTCATCCCTCCACGATATGACAACACGACAAAGATCATTTAATATCTGTAACCATGTGGTGAACAGTGTGTGGCTGAGATAGAGAGGCTATGGGTGATTAAGAGAGAGAGCAAGCAAGAGAGAAAGAGATGATCTACTAGCCTCACTGTGAGTGAGATGGAGAGACTGTGTGAGAAAGGTATGAAGGAAAATACTACAATCGTCACCATTTAAGAGTCAACTGTTCTTTTTGAATTGTATATGTTCAAACCACCTAATCACAGCTAAAGGACAAAGAAGTGATACAAATCTCATGACCTATAGCTGTTTTTGTATTGGCCTCAGAGGGATGCTGATGTGTGGGTCTCACATACCCAGTACTAACCCTAATGTAGATTTGCTGAGACTGGCTACTAGGAAGACCATTTCGTTGGAGGTCCCACCAAGCAGTCTTAGTGAATCTGTCAAGTTTCCATCGAGGTAGCTGCTGAGTGCAGAAAATATTGGAAACAAGAAGCGAAATGTTAGAAACTAGGGGTGCCTAAAAATGTATATGGCTACGCGAATAATACTGTGTTTAAATGATTGTATGTTTCTGCTCAAGACAAGTAAGGGGTTAATGTAAAAGTTATGTCTTACTGGGACTGCATAAGTTTTGTTTTCCTAGAGGTTTGTATTAGACTTTGAGATAAAATGTCTTTAAAGTTTGTTAGATTAGATGAGGCATAACATTCCACACAGGGGCCCATAACATGGCCTTGCCCTGCCAGGCTAGCTGCCTGTTGTTTGTAAGTTAGGGTTTTGACTTCGTTAATGTATCTTTAATTTAGTCAATGAAGGCCCAACCTATGTTTCTTCCATTATTACTAATAACCATACTATAATGCTACGGTAGAATTTGGAATTTGTTTAACAGAACTACTTGTGAAGATAATTAAAAGTTAACTAGTATAGAAAGACATACAATAAAAGGAATTTAGGGGAGTTAAGGTATCCATCTCAGGAAGGAGCAGTTTGTTAAATGAAAGTGAGATAACGAAGTGAGACAGCTCTATCTTGGGCCTCATGATTGAAAGGGTACAAGGCCAGGCCTTGTACTTGCTGTGCCAGGGAGGATAGGGACAAAGAGAGATAGGACAAATTCCAATGGAGGAACCTTCAAAATGTAAAAACAAGAAAGATAAATTGGCAAAGGACATGAGACCCCTTTGAGGGAGGGCTTTCATCCAAGAATTGAGACAAAGAACTCGATGTCCCATTGGGTACTGAGTTTTTAGGGGAACTTCTATAGGTTAAATGGTCTTGTCAATAATTTGGCCTCAGGCCCACCCCTAAAAAGAGAATAAAAGTAACACCCTGAGTGCTTGCCCACACAGTGGAGGGAAGAGCCAAGCAGAAGTTGGGCTGGTCGAACGCTCTATTGAGAGTGATCCCATGCTCACCAACTCGGAGGTTCTAGACAAGAGGAAGAGAGGCCACAAGCCAGAGTACTGTTCACGCACGCCAGCCGTCTGTCCGATTATGTCCGGTATCAGCTACTTGTCACGGTCGTATGTTTTTGCTGTAATACTAGTGTGTTACATTCCGTCCTAAACTCCGATTAAACACAATATACCCACCATATTGGTTTGCACTCGATCCTGTTTACCAGAGATACGCGAATCTCTACAGAAAGTACTCCTCTAAGGCCAATAGAAAAGCAACTTATGCTTTGGTCACCACAATACTGGTATTAACACAGTACTCACAGTGATTACATAGGATATACAGTACAGAAAGAGGCCATTCGGCCCAACCAGTCTATGCCGACGTTTATGCTCCACTCGAGCCCCCTCCCATCCTTCCTCATCTAACTCTATTAGCATAACCCTCAATTCTCTATTCCCTCATATGCTTATCCAGCATCCCCTTAAATGCATCTATGCTATTCGTCCCAACTAATCCCTGTGGTAATGAGTTCCACATTCTCACTCTCTGGGTAAAGAAGTTTCTTCTGAATTCCCTATTTTGATTTCTTGGTGACTATCTTATATTGATGGCCTCTAGTTTTGGTCTTCCCCACAAGTGGAAACACTCTCTCTGCGTCTATCAAAAACTTTCAAAATTTTAAAGACCTCTATTAGATCCTGGGCTTCATGAATAGAGGTATAGAGTACAAAAGCGTGGAAATTATGATGAACCTGTATAAAACACTGGTTCGGCCTCAACTGGAGTATTGTGTCCAATTCTGGGCACCACACTATAGGAAGGATGTGAAGGCCTTAGAGAGGGTGCAGAAAAGATTTATGAGAATGATTCCAGGGATGAGAGACTACAGTTACGTGGATAGACTGGAGAAGCTGGGGTTGTTCTCCTTAGAGCAGAGAAGAGTGAGAGGAGATTTGATAGAGGTGTTCAAAATGATGAGGGGTCTAGACAGAGTAGATAGAGAGAAACTGTTCCCATTGGCAGAAGGGTCGAGAACCAGAGGACACAGAATTAAGGTGATTGGCAGAAGAACCAAAGGCGACATGAGGAAAAAACTTTGTAATGCAGCGAGTGGTTAGGATCTGGAATGCACTGCCTGAGAGGGTGGTGGAGGCAGACTCAATCATGGCTTTCAAAAGGGAGTTGGATAAGTACCTGAAGGAAAACATTTTGCAGAGTTATGGGGAACGGGCGGGGGAGTGGGACTAGCTGAAGTGCTCTTGCAGAGAGCTGGCACAGGCTCGACGGACCGAATGGCCTTCTTCCGTGCTGTAACCATTCTATGATTCTAGATCACCCTTCAGCCTTCTCTTTTCAAGAGAAAAGAGACCCATCCTATTCATCCTTCCCTGATAGTTATAACCTCACAGTTCTGGTATCATCCTTGTAAATCTTTTTTGCACCCTTTCCAGTGCTGCTATATCCTTTTTATAAGATGGCAACCAGAACTGTACACAGTACTCCAAGTGTGGTCTAACCAAGATTCGATACAAGTTTAGCATAACTTCACTACTTTTCAATTCTATCCCTCTAGAAATAAATGTTAGTGCTTGGTTTGCTATTTTTTATGGCTTTATTAACCTGCGTCGCTAATTTTAGTGATTTGCGTATTTGTTCTCCCAGATCCCTTTGCTCCTCCACCTCATTTAGATTCTTATTTTCCAAGTAACATGTGACTTTCTTATTTTTCTTACCAAACCTCACACTTATCTATGTTGAAATTCATTTGCCAATTATATGCCCATTCTGCAACTTTATTGATGTTTTCTCGTAATTTGTTGCAGTCCTCCTCAGTATTGACTATCCCCCCAATTTGGTGTCGGCCACAAATTTAGAAATTGTGTTTTTGATTCCAAAGTCTAAATAGTTAATATAAATTGTGAACAACAGTGGTCCCAGCACTGATCCTTGTGGGACCCCACTTCCCACCTTCTGCTACTCTGAATAGCTACCCTCTACCTTTACATTCTGCTTTCTGTCTTGCAGCCAGCTAGCTATCCATTCTGCTACTTGTTCCCTGATTCTGCATGCTCTGACGTTATTCATTAGTCTATTATGTGGTACCTTATCGAAGGCCTTTTGGAAATCTAGATATATTTCCTGTACTGCATTACCCTTGTCTACTATCTCTGTCACCTCTTCAAAGAATTCAATGAGGTTGTTCAAGCAAGGCTTTCCCTTTTGAACTATTTCACTAGCAGTGTAGCTATGTGTTGTACATTGTCTGTACACTGTCGGATATAAAATCACAGATACTTTGCGAGTTAAAAGCTGTCATTTAGTTTTGGAGACTCGATGGATGTTCATAAGTGACTTGAGCTGTAACCTTATGCTTAATGACATCATCTGAAGCCCTTGACTAAATTACAGCTGTGAGTCTCTGATCATATTTGAGAATGAATTTGAGTTCTCTATTCTGTACAGTCTCAGAATAACTCAGGACGTTCTTGCCAAAAGAGTGGTAATATAGTTATTTTACTAATTGTGGTTAATTTATGATAATTCGTACCTCAACATCAAGATCGGAGTACCTCAATCTTTTCCTCTGTGAAAGTAACAAACAAATGAAATTAGTTAACACAAAAGTTTTTGGAAAGGTAGTCACTGAATTTAATTACATTCCCTCTCCCATTAAGTCCCCTCAGGTTTCCTTACACAATGCACCAATTCCTAAGCAGCAGACAGGCAACCCATTGACCACTGGGATGTGGGTAAGTGCAAGTGCCTGGACTCTGTTCAATGCCCACACTCGATGGCACAGGCGAGACTAGAAGCTCACTGTGCAGGCAATTGTCCCCCAGCATGTTGGGGCAATAATGAGAATCACCAGATTTTGGATATGTTGATGGGGAACTCAATGCTAGTTCTACATTTTGCCTTCCTTCTCTTTGCCACTCAGCTTCATCATGAATGGGCCTCCCAGACTGGATTTGTTTGCAACAGGGTTCTGAGTCCCAGTCTTTTGAAGAACATGCCTCACCTCACCACAACGAGGTCACCAGTCCCCCACAGAACAACATTACATCGGTGCCCACATGATGAAACCATATGATATTCTCAGCAGTGTAACTTACAGCACAGCAGAATGTGTCTCAAGAGGGCTGGAATACAAAGGGGGGGAAGTTATGTTACAGCTGTACAGAGCTCCGGCGAGACCCCATCTTGCGTACTGCATTCAGTTCTGGGCACCGCACCTCAGGAAAGATATAGTAGCCTTGGAGGGGGTGCAGCGCAGATTTGCCAGAATGATACTGGGGCAAAATGGGTTAAATTATGAGAACATGTTGCATAAACTAGACTTGTATTCTCTAATTGAGGTGTTTAAGATGATTGAAGGATTTGATAAGGTAGAGAAACTATTTCTTTTGGCGAGGGAGTCCAGAACAAGGAGGCATAATCTTAAAATTAGAGCTAGGCCATTCAGGGTGATGTCAGGAAGCACTTCTTCTCACAAAGGGTAGTGGAAATATGGAACTCTCTCCCCAAAAAGCAGTTGTGGCTGGGTCAATTGAAAATTTCAAAACTGAGATTGCCAAATCAAGCACAGGCACAATGGGCCGAATAGCCTCCTTCTGTGCTGTATCATTCTATGACTCTATGATTTTTGTTAGGGAAGGGTATTAAAGGTTATGGAACCAAGGCAGGTAGATGGAGTTAAGATACAGAGCAGCCATGATCTATTTGAATGTCAGAACAGGCTCAAGGGCCTACTCCTGTTCCTATGGTCCGAGAACATATGGCAGAGGATTCTGTGATGAATCTATTGAAATATACCTAACTCACCTGTCTTTGAATCAAAGCTTGCATAAACCCTTTTGGCTCAAAAGCTTCTGTAGCCCTCAAACAATTATAAAGAAACACAACCCCATGAGATGAGTACTTATAGAATAATGGGTAGAGGGGGAGTGAGTTACAGGCTCAAGCTGAGAGCACATCACAGAGTTAACCTGAAACAGAGTAAACATAAGGATGAAAATAAGGGCTTCTAACAATGGGAATTTGGTGAAAGTAGGAATTAGATGCAGAGGAGGAAGGAAGTGCTAAGGAGACCAGCTTATAATATACACAAGTAATATGAACTTTAAAATGGCAGCATTGGAAGGGACAATGATGTGTCATTCCTGAATGATGTATCATTTCTGAAAGATGTGGGAGTTTCCAGCACCAGATGTTGACTTGAGCAAACACTGCTCGGGCAAAGTCATCAACTCACACTATTTGAGCTCAGAATCTTACAACTTGAGAAGGAAATAGAGATAATCTGATACATCAGAGGGAGAATTTAAGAGGTAATCACATGAATGAGAGTTCGGGAGCAGGCAATGGAGGAGGAAAGATGTGTGACTATCTAAGGGACAGGGAAAGGCAGGAAGGAAAGGTTATTACAGCAGCGAGCAGACCAACTGCTCTCAAACAGACTTAAAGCTGTAGTTTCCTGTGGGGAGAAAGAGGACTCCGGAAGAGCCATCGAATATATATCAATGGTACAAGAAACAAGAGATGACTCAAGGGGTGCGGGGAAATTAGCAACACTGCTGGAAAGACAGTAGTGACAGGGGATTCAATAGTTAGAGGGGCTGACATGATCTTCTGCAGTCCAGACCAACAGTCCCAGATGCTTTGTTGCCTCCCAGGTGGTAGGGTAAAAGACATATTGCATAGATTGGAACAGATTTTGCAAGTCATTGTGGTCCATGTGGGACTCGATTTGTTGGGTATTAGCACCAGTTCTGGGACAGATAGAAGCTATTCTTCAAGGATGACTACATCTTCATACGTCTTCAACATCAGAACAGGCAGAATACTAAGATACTGGCAAAACAGTTAAGTCGGGAAGTGATGAGGTATCTAAACTAGGAAGAGGGGAAAATAAAATCCACCAGAACAGCTAAAATTCATGTAATGCAAACGCAAAGTGTGACAAATAAACTAGAAGAACTGGAAGCAATTATGTTTCAGGAAGATCTAACTTAATAATAGTAACAGAAACCTGGCTGCAAACTGAGAAAGAATAGAAAATAATCATATTAGGATATAATATACTTAGGAGGGATAGAAATGATAAGAAAGGTTGAGTGGCAATATTGGTAAAAGAGCGAACACAGGCTGTCGAGAGGGATAATGTAGACAAGGAAGGGGTACAGACAGTCAATATGGTTGGAGCTCAAAGATAAAAAGGACATGTTACATTAGTTGGGGTGTATTACAGACCTCCAAATTGTGGGAAGGAAATGGAAGAGAAAATCTGCAGTCAGATTAGAGAGATGAGTAAGAACAAGAAAATTATCATCTGGAAGATTTTAATTATCCACTTATCGATTAGGACAGAAAGGCAGTAATTGGAGAAATGGGAATTGTCTCCTTTCTCAAGCAGTATGTTAGTAGGCCTACAAGGGGGAGAGGCATTTCTAGGTCCGGAATGAAATAGATCTGGTACATGAGCTGAGCAGGGGTGAGCACCTTGGGAGTCGTGACCACAATATGATAAGGGTTAAGATCCAACTGTTAAGGGAAAAAGTCCATACTAAAACTAGAACACCAGATTTAATTAGGTCAGATTTTAGAAAGATGAGAAGTGAGCTAGGTGAGGTGAGGTGGAAGGAGAAATTGTCACAGGGCTGTACAGCAACAGTGGGATTTTCTTAAAGAAAGATATTGCAAAGGTACAGAATAAGCATATTCCATGAAAAAGAAAGAAACCACTAGCAATTAAAGGATGTCGTGGATAAATGAAGAGGTTGGAACCGATTAAAACTGACGAGAGCCTATTAGGATTATCGACGGAATTTCCTTGGGGATCGGCGGAAAGCTTGAAACCGGAGCTACAGTGGTCAATCAGGAGAATTGCTGGGGAATTCCCAGCGTATAATCATAATAATAATGCAAAACTTAAAAGAGAATATGAGGAAATAAGAAAAGAGGTTACGATGGGGATTAGGAAAGCTAAAAGGGAGAATGAAAAACATTTTTCAAAAAACATCGAAAGGAACAATAAAAATTTTACAAGCACATCAGTAAAAAGAGAATTGTTAAAAGTGAATGGGACCCCTGAGCGGACAGGACTGTCGATGTGTAAATGATGATCAAAAAATGGTCGAGGTATTTAATAATTACTTCACATGGGGTCTTTACTAAAGAGAAGGAAATCGGAGAGGAGGTGAATCCTGAAGTAGCAGAGAGTGAAGTGGACAACATTACAATGGATTAAAGGAAAATTTTGGATAACTTACTTACATAGAATTATATAGAATTACATAGAATTTACAGTGTGCCATTTGGCCCAACAGATCTATGGCAGTGTTTATGCTCCACATGAGCTTCCTCCCACCTTGCTTCAGCTAACCCCATCAACATAATTCTTTTATTCCTTTCTCCCTCATGTACTTATCTCGCTTCCCTTTAAATACATCTATGCTGTTCACCTCAACCACTCCCTGTGGGAGCGAGTTCCACATTCTCACCACTCTCTGGGTAAATAAGTTTCTCCAGAATTCCTTATCGAATTTATTAGTGACTATCTTGCATTTATGGCCCTCCAGCTCCTCCTGACCCACAAAAATAAATGAAATGCTCTCCGACTGGACCGCCAGCTGGTACTGGTGTGTGTGCGGCACATGCTCTGCCCAGTGTTTCAGAGTGGTTGGATGTGGGTAGGTGTGTGCCACAGGGATCAGTTCTGGGGTCCTTTCTGTTCACTGTGTACATCAATGATTTGAGCTTAGATCTAGAGGGAATGGAATTGAAATTTGCAGATGAAACCAACATAGGAGGCATAGTTTATTCTTTAGAAGACCAAAGGAAGCTGCAAAGGGATATTGGTAAGATAAGCTAAAAAGTGGCAGATGGAATTCAATGTCAGTAAGTGTGAGGTGATGCATTTTGGAAATAAAACAGCAGTAATTATACTCTGAATGAACCACCTAACCTAGGCTCGAATGCTATGGAAGAACAGAAGGAATTGGTGATATAGATCTACAGGACATTAAAAGCAGCATCTCAGGTTGATAAGGCTGTAATAAAATTAATGATAAACCTATATAAGTATTGAGCCCAACAATATAAGGTGAATATTCAGGCTTTAGAGAGGGTGCAATGCAGATTCATTAGGATGCTGTCTGGTATGAGGAAATACAAATACAAAGAAGAATTGGGGCTTTTTTCTTTAGAACAATGCAGATTACGGGCGATATGGTAGAAGTGTTTAAAATTATGAAAGGATGGGATTGTTAGATAGAAGCAGGCTGCTTCCACTAGTTGAGAGGTGAAGAATGAGGGGCTACGGATACAAGATTAAATGTAAGAGATTTAGAACAGAGAGCAAAAGAAACGTCTTCATGGAGAGTTGTCAGGCTGTGGAATTTACTTCCAGAGTCACTGGTTGAGGCAGTATGTCAGCTTTTAAGATTAGATTGCATAGGTGGATGAAGGAAAAGGGGACGAAAGGATATGGGAACAGGGTGGGTAAATGTGATTAGGAATATATGCTTGGGTGGAGGCAAACGCCAACACAGATTGGTTGGGCCGAATGGCCTGTTTCCGTGTTTTATGTTCTACATATGATTAACCTAATTGAGGGACTCGGATGATTTTTATATATATATATGGAACAATGGATACCTGGGAGTGAGTTACAAGTTGGAATCTAATGCAGGGGACTGAGAATTGCACCATCTCCTTTTGGGTTGGAATTGGGCATTTGTACTTGGTCTTTAGGGGGTTGGGGGTTGGGGTGGTCACTCTCATGCCAGCCTATTCCTCTCACCCCCATAGGTTTTGGTTCATCGCCAATCTGATGGTTTTAAGAAATATATATTCTGCACAGAAGCTGAGGTACGACCTCTGTGACGTACATGCTTGCTGATTATTTTCTGAGCATTTCAAGTCTCCGCATGGGGCCGATTGATATTTATGGCAAGGTAAATACAACTTAAAGGTGTCATTAGTGCAGCTTTATCAGACGTACATTGTATCGAAATTTCACAGATGCAACACTTTTTTAGTACAGAAAAAAATGGCTTAGCGTTTTTCGTTCTGTACGCTCAGCAAATTTACTCGATATAGCCATTTGAGTAATCTTAAACAAAAACTAAACCATGACAGTTATGTTATATAAATGTAATAAAAGTGTTGCGTATATATAACTCTCCTGTATTTATTCTACAATACTCTGGGTATTACTTAAGTACAACACTTCTGTACTGATTATATAATACAACGTGTCTTATGAATGCACAACACTATTGGAAACATCTATCTATTAGATACTAAAATCGCTGTGTGAGTTGCAACTTTCCATTTCAAATTACAGTGAAGCCTCCTATGCCAGGCTCTATCGATGGAAAACTGATTATAAAACATTTAACAACAGTAGCAGTTACACCTTTTCCTGGCGCTATGATAGGGGTTTTCAATGTTAAATGTTACAAACTGTTAGTTGCTATAACAACAGCAACAACACAGTATACTTCCCGACCGTCCCCCACTATTGGGCACCATTTTGGCACCGGTTTCACCCTCATATTGAGCAGCCCATCCTCTCCCTGTTTTGGCCACTGTCCCTTCCCCAAATCCCCCTCCCCAAAACCCGCTACCTTCTTAAACCCCCCACACCTGCAACCCTCCTAACGCCCCCAAACCAAGTGACATTTACACCACTAATTCCAACCAACTCCCCCCCCCGCCCTCCTGTACTGAGCCACACTCCGGTGCTGCCCCTCAAATATCGACCAGTTACTCAGCCCTTCCTGGCCATGAGCAACATTGGGGTGAATTTTAACACGAAAAAACGGGTGGGTTGCAGGCGGCGGAGGCGGGGGGGGTAGTTAAAGTTTTAAAAATCTATATCCCGACCCCAACCCGCCCATTTTCACCCTTTAACTCAGGCGGGACGGGGGACGGGCAGCCAACCGACTGCCAGGAGGCGGGTTGGCATTTTAGATATGATAATGAGGCCCTGAATCCTCTGCTTTAACTTGCTGTGCAGGTTTAACTGCAGCCGGCCAGGAATCCCAGGCCTTGGGATATCCGGTAGCTGCAGCGAGGCGAGCACAGCCTCGGGGAGCAATTCTTGTGGGCCGGGACGAGGAGGAGTGCTTCCTCCCGGCCCCCCAAGCTCCCCCACCAGCCCGCCCCTCCCCGGCATCGGTGATCGGACCGCACCCGGGGATTTGAACTCATCCCCGGGGTCGGGGATCGGACCCCGCCCAACCCCACCAATCAAACCCCGCACCTACCTGTTGGTTGCGGCCTCTCCTCCAGAGCTCCCTGGCCAACTGGAAGCCAGCTTGTCAATCAGGCTGGCTTCCGGGCGGGGAACCTGCTGGTGACGTCACACGCACGCTCACACGGACTTCCGGATTTTCCCCTGCACCGGGCAGGTCGGAAACTTCAAAATCCAGCCCATTATGACTGAAACCCCACCCCTCAACAACCACTAGGTTGTGGCGGATCGCCACCTAAACGGGCATAACCCACTTTTACGTCTGTGGACAATATATCGGTGAACCTTCCCTTTAAGGCACCTTACCTTTAAGACAGGAGTGGGCGGGGCTTCAGGGTTTTTCCAGAGAATTCTGGGAGCAGCTTTCTCAGCCATTTTGTGTGCCATGCAGTGACTTAAAGTTTCTCGTTTTCCACATATGGATTCAGCCTCCATTCGTGTTTCGCGGCAGCCTCAACATTGGTGACCCCGACGCTCAGAACGTATTCCGAGCACTGCAATGGCGGACACGAACGCAGTTTCCGTGAAACTGCCGGAGTTTTGGGAAAACCAGCCCGAAGCCCGGTTTCTCCAAGCTGAATCTCGCTTCCGGCTGCGAAATATCACCACAGATGGGACGAAGTACGACTATCTCGTCACATCATTCAGTAGCGCCGCAGTTTCGAAGGTTTGGACAACGCTGCAGAACCCACCAGAGGAAGGCAAGTACGCACATCTCAGGACAGCGCTCCTTAAAAAATTTACGGCCTCGGCATATCAGCGAAACTGCCACCTCCTTGACCTTCCAGGCCTCGGTGATGCCTCACCGTCAGACCTCCTCTCCCTCACCGACGAGAGCCCACCCAGATCCCTCTTCCGCACGCTGTTCATCCGCCAGCTCCCTCTCAGCATCCGCCCAGCGATCGTGGCGTCCGGCCTCACGAACCTGGAAGCCCTGGCCGATGAGGCCGACAATCTGCTGTCCGCTCACTCCAGCCGCGACGTCACTCCAGACCTGGCAGCCAATGCCTGGGCACGCCCCTCACCATCCAGCACACGGCCACAAGGGCCTGTCACCAGGCCCACGGGGCCTTCACGCCCCACTAACCCGGGCCACTGTTACTACCACGCACGGTTCGGCGCCAGGGCACAACGGTGCACACCTCCCTGCTCTTTCAAGTCCGTCCCCGTACCAGCCCCCGTGATGGCTGTGGGCCACGCGGGCTCCCTGCTGTTCGTTACGGATGACAAAACCGGCCGCCGGTTCCTGTGCGACACTGGGGCTCTGCACAGCATCATCCCAGCCTCCTCCCTCGACATCCAAAAGGGCGAACGAGGACCGGCGCTGGCTGCTGCTAACGGCTCGGAAATCCGGACGTATGGCACCCAGACAGCCACCCTCGACCTCGCTGGTCGCCGCTACCGATGGGAGTTCATCACTGCCAAGGTACTCTCCCCTCTCATCGGCGCAGATTTCCTGTGCGCCCACGGCCTACTGGTAGACATCCCCCGTCACCGCCTCGTGGACATGAACACCATGTCCCCCATCCTGGGCGCCATGGCCCCCCGTCAACCCGCCGACATGGCGTCACAGTGCCACGCCCGGGCCACAGATGACTACTCGGCACTCCTGGCCGAATTCCCAGCCCTTACCAAACCGACCTTCTCCGTGGAGGCCGCCAAACACGGGGTGGAACACTTCATCCCCACCACAGGCCCCCCAGTGTACGCCCACGCCCGCAGGCTGGACCCGGCCAAACTGGAGATCGCGCGGACCGAGTTTGCCACCATGGAACAGCTCGGCATCATCCGCCGCTCCAACAGTCCCTGGGCCTCCCCACTCCACATCGCCCCCAAACCAGGTGGAGGTTGGCGCCCCTGCGGGGATTACCGCCGCCTCAATGACGCCACCACCCCTGATCGGTACCCCGTGCCGCACATTCAGGACTTCTCGGCTAGACTGGCCGGCCGCTCAGTCTTTTCCAAGGTCGACCTGGTGCGCGGCTACCACCAAGTCCCCGTCCACCCCGCGGACATAGAAACATAGAAACATAGAATCTAGGAGCAGGAGTAGGCCATTCGGCCCGTCGAGCCTGCTCCGCCATTCAATACGATCATGGCTGATCATCCAAATCCAGTCCCCTGTCCCTGCTTTAATCCCCACAGTACACATATCCCACCCTACCCCCGTAACCCCACGTATTTAATTCCCCCTAACATATCCCATCCTATCCCCATAACCCCACATATTTAATCCCCCCTAACACTAAGGGTCAATTTATCATAGCCAAATCAACCTAACCCACACATTTTTGGACTGTGGGAGGAAACCGGAGCACCCGGAGGAAACCCACGCAGACACGGGGAGAATGTGCAAACTCCACACAGACAGTCACCCAAGACGGCCGTAATCACCCCCTTCGGCCTGTTCGAGTTCCTGCGGATGCCCTTCGGCCTCAAAAACGCGGCCCAGGCATTCCAACGGCACATGGACTCGGTCCTTCGGGACCTGAAGTTCCTGTTCGTCTACCTGGACGACATCCTGGTAGCCAGTTCCTCCAAGCAGGAACACCTCGAACACCTCCGCATCCTGTTCGGGCACCTCAGCGACCACGGGCTCATCCTCAGCCCAGCCAAATGCCAGTTCAGCCTGGACAAGATCGACTTCCTCGGCCACCACATCACCCATGCTGGGGCCATTCCCCTGCCCACCAAGGTGCAGGCTGTCCAACAATTTCCCCGCCCCACCACCATCAAAGGCCTCCAGGAGTTCCTCGGGATGGTGAACTTCTATAACCGCTTCATCCCCAAAGCGGCGTCCCTCATGAGGCCCCTGTATGAAACCCTCCGGGGCAGGAGCGGCAAGATGGCAGTCGAATGGACGGCAGATGCGTCAGCCGCCTTCGACTCCACCAAGACAGCGCTCGCCAACGCCACCCTGCTCGCGCACCCATGGCCCAATGCCAGGGTAGCGCTCACCACGGACGCCTCCGACCACGAGGTCGGCGCCGTGTATAAGCAGTGGGTCGACGGCGCCTGGCAACCACTTGCCTTCTTCAGCCACCAACTACGCCCCCCGGAGGTCAAGTACAGCACCTTCGACCGCGAGCTCCTCGCGCTGTTCCTGGCGGTCCGCCATTTCCGGTTTTTGCTTGAGGGCCACCCCTTCACGGCGTTTGTCAACCACAAGCCCCTGACATTCGCAATGGCAAAGACAACCGACCCCTGGTCCGCCAGGCAGCAGCGCCAGCTCGCGGCAGTGTCCGAGTTCACCACGGACATCCAACACGTCTCCGGCCGAGACAATGTGGTAGCCGACTGCCTCTCCCGCCCCGCCATCCACGCCGCACACCTAGCAGTCGACTACGCTCAACTCGCAGCAGACCAGATCACCGACACTGATCTGCTCTCCACACCCACCAACCTACCAGGGCTACGCCTGGCCGACGTCGCCTGTAGCCCGACCGCAGTCACGGTCAAGTGCGACATATCCCTATGTCAACATCGGCCCGTCGTCCCAGCGTCCTCGGGTATTCGACATTCTCCACAACCTCTCCCAGCCCGGCGCCCGCGCATCCATCAAATTGGTAGCCAACCGCTTCGTCTGGCGCGGCCTTCGCAAGGATGTGCGTACTTGGGCCAACTCCTGCCTAGCCTGCCAACGGGCCAAGGTACAGCAACACACGAAAGCACCCCTCGAGGAGTTTACCGTCTCCTCGCGGAGATTCGACCACATCCACGTGGACATCGTCGGGCCCTTGCCGCCGTCGCAAGGCCACACGCACTTGCTGACCATCGTTGACCGCACCATACGCTGGCCTGAGGCAATTCTACTGACCTCTACCACCACCGCCGACATCGTCAGAGCCTTCGTCAGCACCTGGGTCGCACGGTTCGGCGTCCCCTCCGGCATGACGTCGGACAGAGGTCCGCAATTTACCTCTGAACTCTGGACCGCCGTTGCACGCAATCTCGGGGTGACCATTCACCGCACCACAGCATACCACCCCCAAGCCAACGGACTGTGTGAGCGGTTCCACAGATCCTTGAAGGCATCTCTTCGAGCCAGCCTCCAAGACGGCGCCTGGACCGACCGACTTCCGTGGGTCCTCCTCGGCCTGCGCACCGCGGTTAAAGAAGACCTCCACGCATCGGCAGCAGAGCTCGTGTACGGTCAGCCGCTGCGCGTACCCGGCGAGTTCCTGCCCACCGCCACGACACCCTGGTCAGCCGACCAGCAACGCCACGACTTCGCCTCACCGGCGCTGCAGTTCGCCCCGGTGCCCATTGCTCGACACGGCGAATCCACCTCACACGTCCCACTAAGCCTGCACCAGGCACGGTTTGTTTTCGTCCGGCACGGCGCCCACCGCGGACCCCTTCAACCCCCGTACGACGGGCCCTACAAGGTGCTACAGACCGGGGACAAATTTTTCACCCTGCAAGTGGGCGACAGGACCGAAAAAGTGTCGGTTGACCGACTCAAGCCAGCACACTCGGAGCCCGGTGAGCAGGTCCCTGTAGCTCGTCCACCTCCACGCGGCCGACCTGCCCTCAAGCCGGTTCACCCGGCTGCTCCACGCCCAGCCGTTCCACGTCCACCGGCGTCCTACAAGAGCCGCTCCGGCCGGCCCATCAGACCGCCGCACCGTCTCGTCCACACCTCCTAAGCGGATTCTAGGGGGAGCTGTGTGGCGGATCGCCACCTAAACGGGCATAACCCACTTTTCCGTCTGTGGACAATATATCGGTGAACCTTCCCTTTAAGGCACCTTACCTTTAAGACAGGAGTGGGCGGGGCTTCAGGGTTTTTCCAGAGAATTCTGGGAGCAGCTTTCTCAGCCATTTTGTGTGCCATGCAGTGAATTAAAGTTTCTCGTTTTCCACATATGGATTCAGCCTCCATTCGTGTTTCGCGGCAGCCTCAACAAGGTAGCACTTTCTTGCAGTTCAACCCCCCACCCCCACATTGAGCAGCACTTGGTCCGTAACCCCCCCGCCCCCACCCCCCCCCCAATGTAGCAAGGGCCTTACCTTTGCAACACCCCCCCCCCCTCCCATCCCCCCCACTAAGCATTATTTTAGCAACTGTCCTTTCTCTCCCTGCTTTGGTCACTTTACCCCATCACGTGCTCCACATTCCCTCCACAGAGAATCATTGTTGACCCCATAACACCCCCCCTCACTGAGTAAATTTTTTTCCCACTGAACCCCCACCAAGGCAATGAATAAATCTAGCCCCAAGCTCACCACCCCCCCACCAACACCACCAACCGCCGGAACAGCAAAATAATTGTTCGCATATTGTTAACCTACTCCCCTACTGGCAAGAGAAATTAACTTTGGCCCACTCTAACTTCCACCTCCCCACTAAGCATGAATTTTCTCTGGCCCACTGCCCTCCTCCTCCAGAGAGCATCAAAATGGGTCCTGGGAGTTGTCTCCCCACCCCATCACCACAAATCATCTAAAATCCTCCTCCTCTTCCTCATCCCCTCCCTGTCCTCCTCAACTCCCTTCACCCATCCTCCTCACCCTCAATTCACTCCCATCCCTGTCCCCTCCTCCCAAACCTCTTTCCGCATCCTCTTCCCATTAATCTGCCCCCTCTCCTCAATCCCCATCCACCTCCTCCATGCTGGTTACTACTCTAACTTCCTCCACCTCACACACACACAGCATCTGACATTTGCTTTGACTGAACTTCCTTTCAGTGCTAATCCTTATTCTGATCCAAGTGACTGGTTAATCGTGTGATGATGTATAATTAAGCTGTGCAACATGGATATATCGCATTTCTCTTATTTGGAAGGAGGAGAGCGTGCCAGGGGATCTCAGAGACGCTGCAATCGTGACCATCTTCAAGAAAGGTGACAAGTCCGATTGCGGTAATTACAGAATAGTCTTCCTGCTGTCTGCCACAGGGAAAGTCATCGCAAGAATCCTCCTCAATCGCCTTCTCCCAGTGGCTGAAGAGCTCCTCCCAGAGTCGCAATGCGGATTCCGCCCACTAAGGGGCACAATGGACATGATCTTCACCGCGCGTCAACTACAAGAGAAATGCAGGGAACAACACCAACCACTGTACATGGCCTTCTTTGACCTCACAAAGGCCTTCGACACCGTCAACCGTGAGGGATTATGGAGTGTCATCCTCAAATTCGGCTGCCCTCAAAAGTTTGTCACCATCCTCCGCCTGCTTCACAACGACATGCAAACCGTGATCCTGACCAACAGATCCACCACAGACCCAATTCATGTACGGACCGGGGTCAAGCAAGGCTGTGTCATCGCACCAATGCTCTTCTCGATCTTCCTTGAGGCAATGCTCCATCTCACCCTCAGTAAGCTCCCCGCTGGAGTGGAGCTAATTTACAGAACAAACGGGAAACTGTTCAACCTCCGTCGCCTCCAGTCCAGATCCAAGGTCGTCCCTTCCTCTGTCATCGAATTAAAGTATGCAGACGATGCTTGCGTCTGCGCACACTCTGAGGCCAAACTCCAAACCATCGTTAACACCTTCACCGAAGCGTACGAGAGCATGGGCCTTACACTAGACATCCGTAAGACAAAGGTCCTCTACCAACCTGCCCCCACCACACAGTACTGCTCCCCGATTATCAAAATCCATGACGAGGCCTTGGACAACGTGGACCACTTTCCATACCTCGGGAGCCTACTGTCAACAAGGGCAGACGTCGATGACGAAGTCCAACACCGCCTTCAGTGTGCCAGTGCAGCCTTCGGTCGCCTGAGGAAGAGAGTGTTTGAAAACCAGGACCTCAAACCCAGCACCAAGCTCATGATCTACAGAGCAGTAGTGATTCCCGCCCTCCTGTATGCTTCAGAGACATGGACCATGTACAGCAGGCACCTCCAAGCACTGGAGAGGTACCACCAACGCTGCCTCCGCTAGATTCTGCAAATCCATTGGCAGGATATGTGCACCAACGTCAGTGTTCTCACTCAGGCCAACATCCCCAGCATCGAGGCTTTGACCATGCTCGATCAGCTCCGATGGACAGGCCACATCGTCCGCATGCCCGATACGAGACTCCCAAAACAAGCGCTCTACTCGGAGCTCCGGCACGGCAAGAGAGCCCCAGGTGGGCAGAGGAAACGCTTCAAGGACACCCTCAAAGCCTCCTTGAAAAAGTGTAACATCCCCACGGACACCTGGGAATCCCTGGCCCAAGACCGCACAAAGTGGAGGAGAAGCAGCTGGGAAGGCGCCGAACACCTCGAGTCTCTTCGCCGGGAGCAAGCGGAAGCCAAGCGTAAACAGCGGAAGTAGTGCACGTCAACCCAAGCACCCCACACACCCGCCCCTTCAACCACCGTCTGCCCCACCTGTGACTATAGGTCCCGCATTGGACTCATCAGTCACCTGAGAAATCATTTTTAGTGTGGAAGCAAGTCATCCTCGGTTCCAAGGGACTGCCTAAGAAGGAGAAGATAATTAAGCTGTGCAACATGGATATATCTAATTATTAAGGCTGTATAATTTGTCATGGAAGTCACTGATCCTATAATTTTAATGCTTTTTGTGAAAAAAGCCATGAGGGCTGGGTGGCGGGGAATCTGCGCTAATCTCACCAAGTTCCTTCCTTCAACAGAACACACCCAGATACTCAACCTCTTCCCAACCACCTGCCATAGTGCCGACTTTCTCCATCCCAGCCCCAATTTCTGGTGCTCTGCTTTTCCCCACTTGTAGTTGCAGGGACAAATAGGAAATAGAAAAGGTCTAAAACTGAAGAGTAAGAAAAAGAAAGAGCGACAAAGAGAGATCGAAGCAGAAGTGAAGGATGGGAAAGACAAAAAAGATGTAGAAAGAAAGAGAAAAACAGACGTGGAGAGAGAGACAGAACAAAATATAGGTTATTTAGTCACGGCAAAAGATGTCCCTGATTTTCTGTTACTTTTTCCTATGGTTTCTATGACATTCTTACCATGACGAATCAATGATTTTTCCAAAAATTTACCATGACCAAATTGCAGCCCTACTAATTATACTGTAGTGACTGTAACAGTTGGAGATGTCAGTTTTCCAAGGAAACATTCACATTGTTCACAGTTGACTATACTGAACAGATGCAGTGCTGTATGTCTGAATGAGGTTACCTATTTTTATTGTCACTAGCTTTTTCACTATTCCTTCTTGGGCCACTAACTAATTTTCTGGTGCAAGGGCAAGTGACAGAGAGAGATAGGGAGGAACACTGAGCAGTGGCCACTTTTGAAAATCTCCCCTGCATTGCTGATTTGTGATGGGACATAGTTGCATGGGAATCACCAGTTCCTCCCTTAAGTGGCCATTCTTCATTTGTCTGACTATGTGTGTTGGAAGGCATATTTGCCAGCTGGCCTGATGCTGTCTACAAATGACATGGACACAAGTTAATTTTCCAGTACACATCATTGAATAGCGAGCAGGAGTGGCAACCCTGACTGATTTTGTTCCTACTTGATATCAGGAACGCTGAGGTTAATTGCAGCATCCCCACTGATTCCAAGATCAGCTGTCTCAGCGCACATCAGGAATTAAATCTTAGCCTTTACTGATCTGCATAACTTGGCACTACATTATATTGTGCAGTTGCTGCCACTGGACCAACTTCTTAACCACGTGGAGGGATGGAACAATCAATAGTCTAGAATATTCCCTATCTAACAACAACAACTTGCATTTATATAATGCCTTTAACGTAGTAAAACATCCCAAGGTGTTTCACAGGAGTGTAATCAGACAAAAATTGACACCGAGGACAGGTGACCAAAAGCTGGGTCTTGTCTTAAAGGAAGAAAGGTGGAGAAGCGAAGAGATTTGGGAAGGGAGTTCCAGAGCTTAGGGCCTAGACAGCTGAAGGCATGGCCATCAATGGTGGGGCGAAGGAAGTGGGGTATGCACTAGAGGCAAAAGCTGGAGAAGCGCAGAGATCTCGGAGGGTTGTAGGGCTGGAGGAGGTTACAGAGATAGGGAGGGGTGAGGCCATGGAGGGATTTGAACATGAGGATTTGACCACTATTGTGAGGGCCCCATCACCACACGTACTGCAGTGGCTCAAGGAGAAGGCCCACCAACACCTTCTCAGAGCAACTCGGGATGGGCAATAAATATAGCCTTACCATCATCACCCATAGCCCAAGAACAAATAAAAACCCCAATCCACTCTGGCACCTGCCAATTGTCCAAGTTGATAATGGGATTGATAAAAGCCTGGGAGCAGGTCACCTGACCACCCTCTCAGCCTGGGAGCAATGGGATAGAATTGCAGCTTGAAGGTAGCACAAAATGGGAATTCAACAGCATTGAAGTCAATGGAAAAGAACTGGGTGTGTAAAACAGGTTGGCGATTCGCTATCACCCCTTTTGCGCTACTGCTCAATAAATTTATAATTATAATGTGTGCAGAGGAAAGGACCATTTTTTTTTAAAGAAGATAAACCCTGCCACTTTTTTCACCTCTTTCTGCACATTTTTCTGCATATGAGCCTGACAAGTACAAAAACCAGCTCAGAAGTACTAAATTCAATTCTTCCCAATAGTTTTATTCTCCATTTTAATGGATTGTGGCAAAAAAATCCCTTTAATAATGAACCACTTAACCGGTCGGAACACATTACTCCACCATCTCCTACTCATACTCACTGGGCCCAAAATTCCTAGGAGGCTATTCTGCCGACGTAAGTGCAGAGAATTGGAAACCCCATCCACCCTAGCCCCTGGCTGGAGATCCTGTCTAAAATCCCTGGGAAGGGCTCATCTGCATGGCCAGGGGGGAGGAAGGCCACCCTGAACCACCAGTGGAATGTCAGAGCTGAGGAATGGCACTCCAACTGTGCAGAGACAGCCCAGTGGGGCCCCCAAAAAAAGTGTCCTCTAACCGTTTCTAGTCCCAATGGAGCAATTTTACCTAGACTGCCCTTTAACGGCCTTTTCAGAAATTGCCCATAATCTCTACTTTTGTCTCTTAAATTCCCTCCATTTTGCCACAACCTGGTATCCAAAGCATAGGTCCTCTAAACTGATTTACACTTTTCTCTAAATCGGAGGGAAAACCTAAAATTCCAGGCCAGACAAAATGGCGTAACACGAAAGGTGGGGAAAATATCAAAATATCCTGTCCCTCTCCAGAGCTATGGAGCACAATCAGCTGAGGTAGAGGACCGCGGTCATCCTGAGTCACCAGCAGTTGCTGAACTGTGACAACTACTTTAGGCAAAGTCGAAGACTATGTCAGCAGCAATGGAAACATCCCCTTTGCCTGAAGATGAATACCTCAGTCTTCCTGCATCATGAAGGGTCAAGCTTCAACATTCTTACAACTGAGATTGCCTTTCCGGCACAAGCCAGCGGCACCATGGAAAATGCTTGAGTTTTAAATAGGTTAAGAGCGAGGCAAAAATAATGGAATCCTGGTGAAACCCTGAGACTGAGGATTGAGAACTGAAGGCCACTGCACTCAAATTACTGGAGGGATTTATGTGATTCTGTTTTAGGTCAAAAAAACACAAGTGAGAAACACTTTACCAGAGTAAAGTATTTCAGATCAGCAACAACAACAACTTGCATTTATACAGCGTCTTTAACAGTAAAACATCCCAAGGTGCTTCACAGGAGCCTAATCAAGTCAAAAATTTGTCCCCGAGCCACACAATGAGATATCAGCACAGATGACCAAAAGCTTGGTCAAAGAGGTAGGTTTTAAGGAGCGACTTGAAGGAGGAGAGAGGTAGAGAGGTGGAAAGGTTTAGGGAGGGAATTCCAGATGTTAGGACCAAGGCAGCTGAAGGCACGGCCGCCAATGGTGGGGCAATGAAAATCGGGGATGTGTAAGAGGCCATGATTGGAGGAGTGCATAGATCTCGGAGGGTTGTAGGGCTGGATGTGGTTACAGAGATAGGGAGTGGCGAGGCCATGGAGGGATTTGAATACAAGGATGAGAATTTTTAAATTGAGACAATGCCGGACCAGTATATAACAGAAAAATCCGAGTTGAAGTAGAGAAAAAAATTGCAAAATGCACTAAAATATAAAAGGGGCTTCTTGCAGTCCAAATATACAAATTTAAAAGCAGCAAGTAAGCAGTGAGTAAATAAAATCCCACGGGGGAGGGGGAGAGGCTTTTTCAGTGGGGAAACATTAGAGAGCTGCTGTTAACGACAGGAGAAAAAGAACTGAAAGCAAAGTTCATAGTGAGGTTATATAGATACAGGGAGGGTGCTGGAGGTTATCTGGTTCCTGAATGATGGAACTTCTTAAAGGGTTTGTCACCCGGTGGTTGTCCCCTCATGGATGACAGGCAGTAGGCTGAATGAATGAAAAAGTGTAGTTAAGTGCTACTTGAACCTGGCCATAAGACTCCTGCAGAGCTCACTGTGGGAGATCTGAAAGTATTGGCAAATACCATTGGTTTGCTCTGATTTAATATAAAGGTCACAGAAGCATTATGTTCTTTGGACACCTAGTACGCCAGGCAGGGGTTAGGTACTGTCAAGTGCAAATGCAATAGCAGTCTTACTTGCCAATGTGAAGACGGACCATCACCCCCAGTATCAATGCCTGTTTCCTCTGTATTAACCCCCCTGGTACATTTAGCAAATGTAACCTGATCAATATCACCTCTTCAACTTACTTCTAAGGAGCCCATAGACCCTGATGACCCTGGCTTGCTGCGTGGCATGGTCCTGCTCCTGTCAGCAAGTTCTGACGCCAGAATGTGCCTCACTGAAGGGTGCTGTTTGAGGGGTACACTCCGTGGGTGCTTAAGAGTTCCATAAGGTTGATTTAAGTTAAAGTTGATCTGATCGACTGAGACAAAGTTAGGATAAATCTCTGACTCAACTGGTTGGTTCCCGACGATATTGTGCCTGTTGTCATCCACATTGATGTTCAACTTGCTGTCCTCTTTGATGAAAGGCTTTAAGCTGACAGTGCGTCTCGGGAGCACCATGTAGTCACCCTCCAGTGGCTGCTCCTGTGCCCGCCTCCACTTCATGTCCACTGGCCTCAGGGTGTTCTCTGTGCACAGATACAGCGTTCCCCTCAGCTCGCTGTTGTTTTCTTTTTTGGCCGGTTGTTCGTTCAGTTCATTCATACCAGACATCATGTTGTGCAACTGATGCATAGGAGGCAACTGGACCAAGACATTTCCCGGTGGGATGTTTCCCGGAAGGGTTGAGAAGTTCATCCCTTCACTGTTTATGTTCAGCTTTTCATCTTCCTCGTCGTCCAGCGAAATGCGAGACAACGTTCCGGTAATAGTCGCAGGATTGCAAGTGTTAACTTCTTTGAAGAGCACTAGGGATACAGAAACAATAAAAGAAATGTCAGTTGCCAACAAAATGCTTTGCATCCTTTTCAGTCTGTTGTATTTGAAGTTCATTCTTCTAAATTGCTCTGAACAGGATTTACCTTGCTGAGTAGGTGCAGTTATTCAGTTCAGGTGTCAGCCATGGCTCAGTGGGTAGCACTCTCACCTGTGAGTCAGAAGATTGTGGGTTCAAGTCCCTCTCCAGAGACTTGAGCACATAATCCAGGCTGACACTTCAGTGTGGTACTGAGGGAGTACTGCAATGTTGGAGGTGCCGTGTTTTGGATGAGACGTTAAACCGAGGCCCAGCCTGCTCTTTCAGGTGGACGTAAAAGATCCCACGGCATTATTTGTAGAAGAGCAGGGGAGTTCTAAAAGAAAGAAAGACTTGCATTTATATAGCGCCTTTCACGACCACCGGACGTCTCAAAGCGCTTTACAGCCAATGAAGTACTTTTGAAGTGCAGTCACTGTTGTAATGTGGGAAACGCGGCAGCTCCCACAAACAGCAATGTGATAATGACCAGATAATCTGTTTTTGTTATGTTGGTTGAGGGATAAATATTGGCCAGGACACCGAGGATAACTCTCCTGCTCTTCTTCAAAATAGTGCCATGGGATCTTTTACGTCCACCTGAGAGAGCAGACGGGGCCTCGGTTTAAGGTCTCATCCGAAAGACGGCACCTCTGACAGTATCTCCCTGTTGTCCTGGCCAATATCTTTCCCTCAACCAGCATCACTAAAACAGATTATCTGGTCATTATCACATTGCTGTTTGTGGGACCTTGCTGTGTGCAAATTGGCTGCCGCGTTTCCTACATTATAACAGTGACTACACTTCAAAAGTACTTCATTGGCTGTAAAGCACTTTGTGATGTGCTGAGGTCATGAAAGACGCTATATAAATGCGAGTCTTTCTTTGTTATAACCATTAAGATATTGTGTTGTATTGCTGGATCTCCTGCACAGAATATTTCAATATTATATGATCACTTTGCTTTGATAATTCTTTGTGCCATTGCATTTCTTTAAAGATTACCATTTGTGGAAAGTTTGCGCTTTGAATAGAAAAAAAATTAATTGTGCACGCCACCAAAAAGCTTCAGAAGCGAGAAAGCCTGAGGCTGATACATGTTGCAGGTTCTTGATTCCTAATGTTTAATTAGACCTCATATTGTGTAGTTTAAGATAATAAGGTTTGAGCTTCGAAATTGCTATTTTTTTTCTCTCTGATTGATATTGTTTTCCACTCTTGCTTTACTTGTAGCTGATTTGCAGGCCAGTAAAATTATAGTTAGTGTAGGACTCGATGGGCCAATGGCCTCCTTCTGTGCTGTACTATTCTATGATTGTACAACAGCAGGCAGTTGCTAATTACTGTAGGTGGGCTCTGGGTTGCAGATTGGAGTCATTAGGGCTGAATCACTTAGAGTAGTTGAGATCTGAGGTTGCCCATTTTCAGAAAAAACATTTTAAAAGCAGTAAGGAGCTAGGAAGTGCAATGCTGGTGTGGAGACACGGAGAGTCATTTATTTATTTCTATGATGTGGAGATGCCGGTGTTGGACTGGGGTGGACAAATGTGAGAAGTCGCACAACACCAGGTTATAGTCCAACAGTTATATTTGAAATCACAAGCTTTCGGAGCGCTGCTCCTTCGTCATACATCTCTTCACTTCACCTGACGAAGGAGCAGCGCTCCGAAAGCTTGTGATTTCAAATATAACTGTTGGACTATAACCTGGTGTTGTGCGACTTCTCACATTTATTTATTTCTAGTGCTGTGGACATTTATTTAGTTATAAAATGGAAGCAGTGGGAATGAAATTTAAAAGATTAATTTATTGGGAAAAGATTATTTTTTTCCCGAACATATTTAGTTTAAATGTGAGGAGCAGATAGCACTTGTAATGGGAGCTTGGATAGCTACTTATTTATTTCCAGCAGGGGTCGGGGGAAATGGCCATTTAATTACTTATTTCCCAGCCAGACAGCCAGGGGAACAACAGAAGGAATAAATAGAACAGATTGCTTGGAAAGGTAAAAGTCAAAAATAATTAAACATTAGCAGTAAAATGCCTCAATTTCTGGAGCTGTGAGCAGCAAAGTTGGAAAGCAGCCATTTATTTACTGCAATCAGCTTCTGGCAGTGAAGAGAGCAGAAGTACAATGGCGCCACCAATGGAGGAAGTGTGTATTGCAAGCCTTACCTGTTAGAGTGTTATCTTGCCCATTGAAAGTAATGCTTTTAGTGTCACACAGATGTTACTGAAATTTGCCAGTTGTCACAGAAGTCTTATTCATTGTCACAATAGTGACAAACTCAAAGATTCTAATATAGTAGATTGATAGTTGATTTTGCACAGTGTTGCTCATGGTGCGTTGGTGGTGATATGCAAAGTAGTTTTATTAAGGACACTGATTGGGACAGCCCTGGGATCCAGGAATAGTTATTTTTTTTGTTTAAATCCTTAGTTGGGAATTAGAAATTTTAGTTACTGAGAATAACATGACAGGCGTTTTTTTTTCAAAAAGCGTTTTGAGTGATTCAGTTTGTTCACCTCTTTTCTTTCATTGGTAGGTCCTCCTGACAGGTTAGTCCGAATTGGTTGGTTTTCATGTGCCTGTAATAGTTTCTCATTGGTAGTTTTCTAGCTGCTTTCTTCACTTTTATTTCATACATTCCCAGCCTCATTAGCCTCCATTGCTGCGGTTTTACTTTGGTCCAATCAAAAAAGTGTTACAGAAGAATTGGTAGATTGAAAGTGTGATGGCAAAAGTGACTGGGGCAGAATAAATGTGGCAGTTATAGGAAGTGTTGAACAACAGGAGTGTGTGCTTCTGTTGCGTTGCTGCTGGAGATTTTAGTTTTAACCTGTTTCCGGCTCCAGACTCGGCGCTGCGCGACTAGCGCCAGACCAGCCCAGGAGGCCCGAGGATCGATGGAACATCAGTCCTTGGGCCTCATCATTAGGACTGCCGATGCTGGTCACGCCTACACAGGCAGCTCACCTGAGCAAAGGCATCAATGTCAGGCCACCTGCCTCACCGACAGTGGCCCTCAGGTTAAGTCCCGGGAGGTGGCGGGGGGTGGCAGTGGGGTAGGGACAATCGCAACTCCTGTGGAGTTGAAGGAGTACTCCTGCTCCTCCTGGCTCCACAGGATTTTTTTTTGTTACTTACCTTATGCCTGCCCCACTCATCCCCAACGAATTTTGAAAGCGAGTCCTTTAACAGGCCAAATTTACATATTTGTGGCGCCTTAAAAAAGGGCCCCATGAATTTAGCAGTGGGACCAACACCTGTGTGGATTGGATTCATTCTGTCCCACTGCTAAATTAGTATGCTTTGCCCCTGTTTTACGCCTGAAAAACAGGCACAATGCATACCATTTTCTATCCCATATGTTTTATAAGGAAGTGGACATGGTGTAGAGATGGTAATGATAAGCGACAGGATAGCATTTAAGAAAGGGTGTTGCTCTTGTGATCATTTAGGATATGATGTGAGAGCGGTTTAGGGTACTGGGGACATGAGCTGTATTGTGGGGTAGTGAGCAGTTCAGGGAGAATAGTGAGTAGCTGCTGTATGAGAAAATTGAGGATTTTTTGAAGTGGGGGAAGGTTAATTAAGATAGAGAATTGAGAAGTGAAGGCATATGGAGGGGTAGTGAGGAGTTGAGGAAGTAGGGAGTTCTGTGGGTAGTGAGTATTTGGGGAAATTAGGGTAATCAGAATTAAGTGTGAGATAACAAGAATGTAGGTAGGGGAAGTGAGCAATTGTGCAAGAAGTAGTTAGTGGGGATAAAGTAGTGGGTATGGGTGTAATGAGCAGTTGAGGGGGTGGGACGTGAGCACTGGCAGATAGGGCAGCCAAGGAAGGAGTGGGTATCGATGGGGTAGTAGTGGGTATTGGGAAATTGGTTGAGGCAGAGTATAGCATGGGAGTTATGTGAGGATTGCAGTCTGAAAAGACTATAAATGAATAGGAGTAGTTAGAAGGAGGAATGGATACAGTGGACTGCAAGGAGAAGCGGAGAGAGACAGCCTGATTTTATTTATAGAGCTGTCATTATTTAATTAATCAATAAGCACACACCCGCTCCCCCCGAAGCCTAATTTTATTCATGGAGCAGCTGCTTAGTTTATTTAATTAATTCAAAAACCCACTCCCCCAAAGTCTAATTTCATGTCGTCAGGTACTATTTATTTACTTAATTAATTTGTCAAAGCCAGATTTCATGTCATTAATATACTTGCTTGCTGGCCTATCGCAAGCCAATTCAACTTAATTAATTCAGGAGGTCAAATGAAATTGGCTTATAATTTTTAAAATATTAAAAACATCAGGAAACACCTTAGAGTTAGCAGAAAAAGAGCTTGCTGTGCCGGGATGGAGACCTGGGAGATGGAGTTTAGAGGCACAACAATGTTACCAACCGTTAGGAGGTGTGAATGACAAGTAATCATCGTAGCAATGCTGAGTGCATCAGTACAAAAGTATTTTTAGGCATTTTAAAAAGAAAGCGTTACCCAGCTGTTCGATTGCACTGTGGGAGCCTGATTTAAATATGTTAATTAAGTGCCCCGCCTCTCCAAGACAGGACACTTGCACGCCATGCCACCCTCCACTGTAAAAATGGTGGCAGGCGGTTGGGGTCGCCTTTTGCATTTTTTAGGGTTTAAACCCACCCCCCCGACCTCCTCCCGTTCGTCATGCGGGAGTTAATATCGAGGCCAATAAGTTCAGTGCAAGTGTTGTTGAGATTAACTTGATTTCTGCTGTAGACTTATGTCTACGCCTTCTAATTCAGGCGCCACTTACTCTTTGACCCAAGTAACTGTTCTAATGTCTCCATTAAAGAAAAAATAAAGAAGCTAACACAGGACTGAGAAACGCACGGAAAAAGTTCCCTGGAGATGGATACCTTCTAAAGGTTGGGCCCAGAGTGTACGGTGGCAAGAATGGCAGTTTGTGCCCAGAATGGTAGGTGGCTCAGGCCTGCTGTTGGGATTGGGAGGGAGGTAGGAACTGAGTTGTGATGCCTCTTGGTTAATGGTTAATGGTGGGGAGAGGATTCAACAGTCACGCCATTCCAGGATTGGAAGCACTTCTTACCTGACTGGCAGGCCAGGTCCACGTCCTTTTCAAAATCTGTCTATAAAAAGGTAGCAGGAAACAAAAAAATACAATAAATTAGAGACATAGGCTTTCAGCTGAAGGAAATCAGACTGTTCTGTAGCACCCATTCCCTGTCTGCTAGAATAGTAAAAGGAGACACCGAGATCCTGAATGAGAAGCCGATGAGAATCGGTCCGCTCGATATCTCAGAGATTCGGGATTCTGGCGTCCTCCCCTGTGGCTCTCAAACTCATGAACTGATATCTGATTGTGGAACACAGCCCACCCAAGCCTTGTGTTTTGCTGATGTAGCTCTGGCCCACTGGCTGATGGGTGCCCATGATCCCAGTTGTGTGCAGTGTGCACAAAGTCTAATATGACAGAAGTACTTTCATAGTTTTATAGACAAAAGCAGTGGGGTGTTTGTGATGTAATTTGGCATCAGATTTAGTCACGTGTAACCATAACTAAGAGGATGCTAAGTTAGAAGCTGTGCTATAGCCAGATAGTACTTTTTTTTATTCATTCCTGGGATGTGGGCGTTGCTGGAAAAGCTGGCATTTATTGCCAAACCCTAGTTGTCTTGAGAAGGTGAGCCTTCTTCTTGAACCACTGCAGTCCATGTGGTGCAGGTGCTCCCACAGTGCTGCTAAGTACAGAGTTCCAGGACCCAGCGATTATGTTATTCTTTGTATCAGTTTGATACAACTGAGTGGTTTGCTAGGTCACTTCAGAGGGCAGTTAAGAGCCAACCACGTTGGTGTGGGACTGGAGTCACATATAGGTCAGACCGGGTAAGAACATTAAAGATCTAGGTGAGATTTTACAACAATCCGACAGCTTCATGCTCACTATTACTGATACAAGGGCCTCGATATTAACCCCCCACGATGGGTGGGAGAGGGTTGGAGGGTTGAAAGGTGAAATGCGCGGATCTCTATGCCAACTCGCCACGCACGCCGCCATTTTTACGGCGGCAGCTTTCGGGGTGTCCAAGTGACCTGTTGTGGAGAGGCGGAACACTAAATTAACATATTTAAATCGGGCTGCCACAGTGCAATTGGGAGCCCGATTTAAAATTGACTGTTGTTGCATGGGTTCCCCAGGGGTCGGGAAACTCGGCAGTGAAAGAGAGGCGGGAGCTGTCGGCTCCCCAAGCTCAGTGCCTCTTTCAGCACTCCTTGTGGGCCACGAGGAGCAGAAGAGCTCCCCCCAGCCCCTCAAGGAAGTCTTCGGCCTCCCCCAGCACCGATCAGCAGCCTCACCTCCCCCCGCCCTGATTGCCAGCCCCTTCCTCAGCCCCAATTGCCAGCCCTTCAGCTTTGATCGCCAGCCTCACCACCCGCCCTCCAGCCCTGATTGCCAGCCTCCACCGCCCCCCCGCCCCACCTCCAGGCTTCATCGTCGGCCTCCCCCCCGAACCCAGATCGCCAGCCTCCCCCAGCCCCGATTGCCAGCCTTCCCCCCACCAGCCCCAACTGCCGGCGTTCCACCTCCTCCCAATTGCCAGGGACCATCCCAGAGGGTCCCTGAATGCAGCCTCCTATCGCCTGTTGGCCAGGCTGTTCATTTGGCCAGCTGCCGGGTGGGAGACGGAGATAAAAGATGCAAATGAGGTCATTTAAGGTACTTTTTTTTAACTTTCTGTGTGGTGTCAGGAGTAGCAGGAGTTCTCCAGGCCCCACAAGGCAACTTTAGGATTCCCCAGTGCTAGGCTTCCTCCCGTTCCCTCTTGCAACACCCTCCTGAAACCCCCTCATCACGTCTTACTCCCTTGCCGGCAGCCTCCTAATGCTCAAACCTCCGCTCGCACCCGCTAGCTACCAGCTGGATTCGGCTTGTTTTGAGTTAAAATCGCCAGCGTCAAGCATGTTTGGTGCTCACCCCACCCCACCCCACCCACCCAAATCACACTCCAGGTTAAAATTTCCCCTTGTGTATTGTAAAACAGACAGGTTATTTCCCTGTCGAGCAATAGTAAACAATGCAAATACACATCTCGATATACATGGTTATATACTGGCAATATACTGGGTAATATACTGGCATGGATTGAAAATTGGTTAACAGACAGGAAACAGAGAGTAGGAATAAATGGGTCTTTTTCGGGGTGGCAGGCGGCGACTAGTGGGGTACCGCAGGGATCAGTGCTTGGGCCCCAGCTATTCACAATATATATCAATGATTTGGATGAGGGAACCAAATGTAATATTTCCAAGTTTACTGATGACACGAGACTAGGTGGGATTGTGAGTTGTGAGGAGGATGCAAAGAGGCTTCAAGGCGATTTAGACAAGTTGAGTGAGTGGGCAAATACATGGCAGATGCAGTATAATGTGGATGAATGAGAAGTTATCCACTTCGGTAGGAAAAACAGAAAGGCAGAGTATTATTTAAATGGTGATAGATTGGGGAATGTTGATGTACAAAAGGACCTGGGTATCCTTGTACACCAGTCACTGAAAGCAAACATGCAGGTGCAGCAAGCAGTTAGGAAGGCAAATGGTATGTTGGCCTTCATTGCAAGAGGATTTGAGTACAGGAGCAAGGATGTCTTACTACAGTTATACAGGGCCTTGGTGAGACCACACCTGGAGTACTGTGTGCAGTTTTGGTCTCCTTACCTAAGAAAGGATATACTTGCCATAGAGGGAGTGCAGCGAAGGTTCACCAGACTGATTCCTGGGATGGCAGGACTGTTGTATGAGGAGAGATTGGGTCGACTAGGCCTGTATTCACTAGAGTTTAGAAGAATGAGAGGGGATCTCATTGAAACGTATAAAATTCTGACAGGGCTAGACAGACTGGATGCAGGGAGGATGTTTCCCCTGGCTGGGGGGTCTAGAACGAGGGGTCACAGTCTCAGGATACGGGGTAGGACATTTAGGACTGAGATGAGGAGAAATTTCTTCACTCAGAGGGTGGTGAACCTGTGGAATTCTCTACCACAGAAGGCTGTGGAGGCCAAGTCACTGATATACATATGAAAGAGATAGATATATTTCTAGACACAAAAGGCATCAAGGGATATGGGGAGAGAGCGGGAATATGGTATTGAAATAGAGGATCAGTCATGATCATAGTGAATGGCGGAGCAGGCTCGAAGGGCCGAATAGCCTACTCCTGCTCCTATTTTTCTATATTTCTATGTTCATAGCCATCTGTAACTTGATCCTGACTTACATCACTGATACAGGAACCATACAAATAAAGCTCAACTATAATATCTACCTCACACACCCCCAGACAAAAGCTAATACTGCTACACGTATCACACAGGAGCTGAATGTTCAGGAGGCAAACATTGATCGTGGCATTTCCATGAACAACATAGCTTGTTCTCCTCTTAAATATTGGCCTTTCTGCTATGGTGTAGAGGTTACCCACTTTTTATTGAAGCTAACCCCGAAGCACATTTGGCCCATTGTGTCTATGCTGGATCTTTGCTACAGCAATGCAAAATTAATCCTGATCTCTCCTCATAGCCCTGTTTCTTTCTCTGCTTCAAATATTTGTCCAATTTTCCCTTAAGAAATGAAATGGTCTCTACTTCAACCACTCCCTGTGGCAAATCATTTTGTGCTCCAACATCTCTCTGAGTAAAGAAATATCAGGTGTGAGGCAGTTTTTACTCATTTTCTTAGCTCTGCTCTATGTGAATTGGGCCTTTACTCACCATAATCTGAACTTGGCCATTTTTGTAAGAATCAGGTGAGTTTTCATTCTCTTCAGTTTTGCAGCTTCCTGTTCGACATTTTACAACATCCTGAATCTACAAGGAATTATAGAAAGCAGATTTAGAAAAATGTCTGTATAAAACAGCGAAAAGGCAAACAAAGTGCAACAATAATAACCAGCAAGATGCGGACCCTATGTTCCTCTCTTTCTGTGCCTCTCTGATTTTGTGTGACCTTGGGGGTGATTTTGCCAATGGGGGTGCGTTGGAAGCGGGACTGCTGCTTGTCAGGTTTTAGTTCCGCCTCCATCGACTTGTGGCCAACCCATGCTATTTTCCCTTGATTGACCTTGTTAAGCCCACCCAGCGGGCTTAGCAGGCCAATTAAGGGGAAGCCGGTTACAGAGAATGTCAGCGTATGATTTTTCATCTGTTAAAAATTTTTGACAGATGAATTGTCATCGTTTGACAGCTCTGTGAAGCTGTCAAACACTGACATTCTCTGTTGTTTGATGAGTCCTTGTATTCAAGTCTCATCAAACCTATCTGCTGAGCAGAAATCAGATGGCTGTTGCATCGGAGAATGCAGCAGCCATTCTGTCATCTCTGCTGGTGAGATGCAGGAGTCTCCGGTTCCCCAACTGTTGAAGCCTGCAGGAAGAAACAAAGGTAAGTAAACATTTTCTATCACTTTTCACTCACCACACATACTTACCTCTCCACACTTGCTCCCATCACTTACCTCCACAACTCACTTTTGGACCCCGCAGACCCCCGCAGACCCACTGCTCGCCTCGATGACCCTGGCGGGGTTTCCCGACGTCGGGAAGCCCACGCCTCTGCTCGAAAAATGGGGATAATCCTCTTAACTGCCTGTTAACTACCTGTTAACAGGCAGTTAAGTGGCTGCAATCCCCTTCCTGCCTCCAGGAGACGGGACTCGGCGCAGGTCAGGTACCTGCCTCCTGGGAAGATGGCACAGAGGCGGATTGGAGGCGGGATGGGTACCCGCCCCCAGATTCTGCCATTTTCCCAGCAGTCCCGCCTCCAAACCCGCCTCCCCAGGGCTGGCAAAATCGCCCCCCTTGATTTTGGCTTTCTACCTCTTTAATTTTCCCAGTGTCAGATTAAACAGGAGACACACAGAGGCTGACAGAAAGCAAGAGACACATTCACTCACAGAAAAGGAAATAAAGACAGATAGAAACAACTTGCATTGGGACAGCACCCCTCTTATGAAAGAATATCTTACAATATTTTGTAGTGGGTAGAAGAGGACACAGCAGATATGTATCCATTGTTTACATCTGCCCACTTGGCTCTCTTGCAATACCTGATTCTCCCAGCTCAGAGGATATTGTTCCCAACAATGATCATTTCCTGCTTTTTTCATTATGTCTCCCAGACTCTGGATGAAGCAGCTGGGCAACCTGTTCCTATACCTCCGACAACGCTGCTAAAAAGTGACTGCTCGGAAGCACCAGACCATGACTGGCTCAGTTTGCTACTATTCATCTACATTTTTTTTTTAATTGATTTATTTTTCTTCACTCCACCCGCGCCCCCGCCCCTCCCACACTCCACCCACCTTCATAGTTACGATTGGACCTGCCAGGAAACTGCACTGGAGCAGAGCAGGAAGGAATGCAACCACCAGATTGGATATTTCTGTCTTGCTCCAGCATCCTCCTGGTAGCAACTTGCCCTCTAAGGCAAATAGCACTCAAGACTGTCCACTACTCCCCAATATAATCCAACATGCCCAACACAATCTGAGAGTCTAACAGTAGCAGCCATCAAGTTCCTGATGGAAAGAACGTATATGGAATGGCAATGCTAATGAGATACTCTGGTGAGATGGGCAACAGGTTTGCATGTATAGGGACAAGACTGCACAGTGGATTAAACTAACGCCAAAGCTGACAGTTCAACAACATTTGTTTAAGCAACTGTGCATGAGTGTACGTGGAATTGAGTAGAGGGTACCCACCTGAGGGTCCAGACTCCCAATGAGTCACCCATACTGTCCAAGATCCCCTGCTGTAGTAAGCATGCATGTTACTGCTATTTGATTAGATCTTTCAAATGCTGTAGAAAATAATTCTTTTGATACGGAAACCAGATGTGGTTTATTGATTAAAAAACAATGCCCCTTTCATCTCATGCTAGCTACAGTGCAGCACAAGAGGTGTGGTACAAAGAATGGTCAGAGAAACAATAGGAATGCCCAAATAAGAAAAGAACAGAAACGTAATATTAAATGACTCCTCAACAGGCAATTGGTGGGACCCCTCCCAGCGCTGAACGTGTGGACTCTGCCAATGGATTGGCCATCATCGCCCCTCTCCGCAGCTCCCTCTAGAATGTCCATTCACTTGTGAACAAAACCCTTGCCATCCATTTATTGCAAGGGGGTTGGAGTATAAGAGTAAGGAAGTCTTGCTGCAATTATATATGGCTTTGGTGAGACTACACCTGGAGTACTGTGCACAATTTTGGTCTCCTTATCTAAGGAAGGATATACTTGCCATGGAGGCGGTGCAACAAAGGTTCATTAGATTGATTCCTGGGATGAGAGATCGAGTAGAGTGGGCCTATACTCGAAATTTAGAAGAATGAGAGGTGATCTCATTGAAACGTATGAAATTCTTAGAGGGCTTGACAGGGTAGATGCTGAGAGGCTGTTTCCCCAGGCTGGAGAATCTAGGACTAGAGCTCATAGTCTCAGGATAAGGGATCGGCCGTTTAGGACTAAGACGAGGAGAAATTACTTCACTCAGAGGGTTGTGAATCTTTTGAATTCTCTAACCCAGAGGGTTGTGGATGTTCAGTCGTTGAGTATATTCAAGAATGAGATTGATAGATTTTTGGACACTAAGGGAATCAAGGGATATGGGGATATGGTGGAAAAGTGGAGTTGAGGTAGAAGGTCAGCCATGATCTTATTGAATGGCGGAGCAGGCTCGAGGGGCCGTATGGCCTACGCCTGCTCCTATTTCTTATGTTCTTATGAGCTTATTGTGGATGATTGCATCGACCTTATGGCCTTGACGGAAACCTAGCTGAGGGGTGATGACACCTTCCCGCCTGGTTATACCTTCCACCACTTGCCCCATCCAAGCTGCCGTGGTGGTGTGGCTCCTATCACCAAATCACACCTTGGTCAGTCCCCCTACTCCTCTGTCACCTTCTCCTCCTTTGAGCATCTTACCTTGTTCCACCCCTCTCACCTCTCATTTAAAATCCTTGTTCTCTACCACCTACCCAAGTACCACACCGAGTTTCTCACCGAGATATCTTCACTGCTTTATTCCCTCAGCCTCTGCACCGATGACTTTGCATCCTTGGTGATTTCACCCTCCATCTCAACTCATCATGCTCTCTCTCCTCTGAGTTCACTGCCCTCCTATCCTCCCTTAATGTCTCCCTCCATATAAACTCCTCTACCCTATGCATGGCCACCCCCTCGACCTTTCCCTCTCATGTGGCCTCGCTACATCTATTGTGTCAATCACAGATAAGGCCATCTCTGATCACTCTATCCCTCTCCACCCACATCCCACTTCCGCCTCCCAACCCCACTTCCTTCTGTGTCCACCTCTGGAAAAAAACTCTCCCCCAAGTCACTTACAACTGCACTTTCAAATTCACAACTGTCTAGCCTTTGGCCCTCCATTCACCATGACATTTCTGCTGCTATTGATCTGCTCAATCACACCCTCACCCCCACCTTTGATACCCTAGACCCCAGTAAAAAAATTACTTTCTCACCCTGGTTGTTCCCCTGGTACGGCCCTCATTTCTGCTCCCTTAAGTCCAAAGGACACAGACTTGAACGTTTATGGCGGACAACTAGTTTAACCATTCATCTCCAGATCCGGCTGGACAACATAAAGCACAATCGGGTCCTGCTCTCCTCTGCCAAAACTGCTCACTATTCCAGGATCATCCTGCAATGCAAAGATAATCCCCGGTTTCTCTTCACTACAAACCGTCTTCTTACTCCCCTCTCCCCTGTCCCCTCCAGAACAAGTGTGAGGAGCTCATGGACTTTTCTGTCACTAAGATTAAGACCATCCGTTCAGCTGCCTCTGCTGCTTCCCTCCCTTCCCATAGCCCACCAGCCAAATTTCCACTAAGGTTCCCCCCTGCTCTAGCCCTGAACTTGTATTTTTCTCTAGTTTCTCTCCTATATCCCATCATGCCCTCTCTGAGCGCATCTTGTCCATGAGACCCACCTCCTGCTCCCTCATCCATGCCTTTGTTACCTCTAGACTTGACCAATGTTCCCCGTAATTCCCCGCGGTTTTTAAAAATTAAAAGCCGGCTCACTGGCTGTGCAGGACCCCTGGAGCACTGCACAGCCTCGCAGCCTAAAGGGAACATTGGACTTAAGACTATTCCAAAGCTCTCCTGGCCAGCCTCCCATCTTCAACCCTACATAAACCTGAGCTCATCCAAACCTCTGCTGTCCTTATCCTAACATGCACAACTCCCGTTCACCCATCACCCCTGTGCTCGCTGACCTACATTGGACCCCAGTCCAGCAAAGTCTTGATTTTAAAATGCTCATCCTTGTTTGCAAATCCCTCCATGGCCTCACTCCTCCCTGTCTCTGTAACCTCCTCCAGCCCTAAAACCCTCTGAGATCTCTGTGTTCCTCCAATTCTGGCCTCTTGCGCATCCCCGATTTTAATCGCTCTGCCATTGGCGACCGTGTCTTCAGCTGTCAAGGCCCTAAGCTCTGGAATTCCTTCCCTAAACCTTTCCGCCTCTCTACCTCGCTCTCCTCCTTTAAGACGTTCCTTAAAACCTACCTCTTTTACCAAGCATTTGGTCATCTGTCCTAATATCTCATTATGTGGCTCGGTGTCAAATTTTGTTTAATAACGCTCCTGTGAAGTGCCTTAGGGCATTTTACTACATTAAAGGTACTGTATAATTTAAGCTCGCTGACCTATAGTGGCTCCCAGTCCAGCAACGCCTCAATAATTCAAGTTGTTGTTGTTGGTGCTAGTCCTGACATGGTTCAGTTCTGCTGCCAGACCGTCATCCTATTTTACATTTGTTATCCCCATTTCTATTTGGTAATGCCTTATTGTAACTGTAGTACAGTTTTATTCATACTTTTATTAGTTAGGGCCTTCCCGGGCAACACCATGAAGACCCAACGCATTGCACAAGGGTGCCGGAGGAAACAGAACCATATCTCCACACAGCGAGTCTCTGATCTCAGCTTTTAGTGATCTTTAACACTTTTCCATTCGAAGGTTGTGAAAATCAGAGCACAGCCATCTCTCTAACTCTCCTCACAGTCGGTTTCGAGTTGATGTGGAAGTTCAATCATGATCTTATTGAATGGCGGAGCAGGCTCGGTGGACCGTATGGCTTACTGCTGCTCCTATTTCTTATGTTCTTATGTAACATTGATGGGAACAATCTGCCCAACTTTCTGCAAAGATGGGGATGGTATTTTACAAGAATGGGAACAGGTCATTGGCTTTTAAATAAATGGATAAGTGCAGCTTTCCTTATGGCCCTTAAAGTTGATTTAAATTCTGTAACACAATAAATGTGAGCAAGTCTTCTGGCCTGATGTCAGTGGGAGTGACAGTGATGATGAATTGAAGTCAAATCTATTGTGATGTCCCTACTTTTAATGCAATCCATTTTGTCAACGCAGTATATTAATGCAAAGTTCCTATCACCCTGAAAATCCCATTCATCACAAGATGGATATGAATGAGAATGGCTGTATTGCTTACTCTAGCTCATCCATTAAGGAAAAGTCCATGGTCTCCCATCACAGCATCCAGCTCTTTCTTAAGCAATTCCATGATTTATGCCTCCACTACCCTATCCGGGAGTTCATTCCATGTGTTGATCACTCGTGTGTGAAGAAGAACTTCCTGACATCCATCTTAAATTTGACTTTCACTAGTTTGAGCTTGTGTCCCCGTGTCCTTTAACCTTTTCTCTACCTTTTACAATCTTATACACCTTTACATGGACAGCAGGGGAGTGCATGCTAAGGGAGAATACAAAGAGATTAGGAGAGAAGTCAAAAAAACAATTAGGAAGGCAAAGAGGAACTATGAAATTAAATTATCAAGGAACATGAAACAAAATAGTAAAATATTTTACAGGCACATCAATAAAAAAAGGAAGGTTGGGATGGGAATAGGGCCATTAAGGGATAGACAGGATAATACCACAGGTAACGATAGAGTAATGGCAGAAATATTAAATCATTATTTTGCTTCATTATTTACCAGGGAGATAGAACAGGTGGACATGACATTGGATGATGAGATTAGTAATGAGATAAGTGCATTTAAAATAAGAAGACAGGATATATTAAATAAACTAATCAAATTCAAAGAGGATAAAACCCCTGGTCCGGATGGATTGCATCCACGCAGTTTAAAAGAATCTAGGGAAGAGATAACAGAGGCATTACTAAACATATCTAATAATTTGTTAGAAAAAGGTGTAGTGCCAGAAGACTGGCGGATAGCTAACGTAATACCTATATTCAAGAAGGGAAATAGAACATGTCCAGGGTATAATAGACCAGTCAGCTTAACATCGGTGGTAGGAATAATAATGGAATCCCTACTAAAGGAAAAAATAGAAGAACATCTAGAAACCAAAAATATAATAAGGAACAGTCAGCATGGATTTCAAAAGGGAAAGTTTTGCTTGACCAATCTCATTGAATTTTTTGAAGAGGTAACAACGAGAGTAGACAATGGTAATGCAGTAGATGTAATTTGTCTAGATTTTCAAAAGGCCTTTGATAAGGTACCCCATAATAGACTAATGAATAAGGTCAGGGAATGTGGAGTCAGGGGATAAGTAGCAGAATGGATTTCTAGCTGGCTTCAAGACAGAAAGCAGAGAGTGGGAGTAAAGGATAGCTATTCACAGTGGCAGAAGGTGGGTAGTGGTGTTCCACAAGGATGAGTGCTGGGACCACTGTTGTTCACAATTTATATTAACGATTTAGACTTTGGAATCAAAAACACAATTTCTAAATTTGTGGATGACACCAAATTCGGTGGGGGGGATAGTCAATACTGAGGAGGACTGCAACAAATTATAGGAGGACATTAATAAACTTGCAGAATGGGCATATAATTGGCAAATGAAGTTCAACACAGATAAATGTGAGGTATTACATATTGGTAGGAAGAATAGGGAGTTCACTTATCATTTGGAGGGTACGAGTCTAGGTGGGGTCGAGGAACAAAGGGATCTAGGAGTACAAATACACAAATCACTAAAAGTTGCGACACAGGTTAGCAAGGCCATAAAAAAAGCAAACCAAGCACTAGGGTTTATTTCCAGAGGGATACAATTAAAAAGTAGGGAAGTTATGCTTAACCTGTATCAAACTTTAGTTAGACCAGACTTAGAGTACTGCGTACAGTTCTGGTCGCCATATTATAAAAAAGGATATAGAGACACTGGAGAGGGTGCAGAGAAGATTTACAAGGATGATACCAGAAATGCGAGGGTATACATATCAGGAAAGGATGAACAGGCTGGGCCTCTTTTCTCTTGAAAAAAGAAGGCTGAGGGGTGACCTAATAGAGGTCTTTAAAATTATGAAAGGTTTTGATAGAGTGGATACAGAGAGAATGTTTCCACTTGTGGGGAAGAGCATAACTAGAGGCCATCAATATAAGATAGTCACCAAGAAATCCAATTAGGAATTCAGAAGAAACTTCTTTACCCAAAGAGTGGTGAGAATGTGGAACTCGCTACCTCAGGGAGTGGTTGAAGCAAATAGTATTGATGCATTTAAGGGGAGACTAGACAAGCATATGAGGGAGAAGGGAATAGAGGGTTATGCTGATAGATTTAGATGAGGAAAGACGGGAGCAGACTCGAGTGGAGCATAAATGCCGGCATGGACTGGTTGGGCCGAATGGCCTGTTTCTGTGCTGTATATCATATGTAATCCTATGTATAAGGTTCCCTCTCAGATGCTGCTATTACATCTCTGTGGTAACTTGTCAGGTTTTGTTTCTGGTTTCTACTTGTTCAGTTTTAATAGTTTTTGTATTTTTATCGATGGTTTACAAACTCTACACTCTCCTGTTTTTCCTCCTCTCTTCCTAAATCAGGAGCAAATTGTTGAGGTGTTTACGAAAGTGTTCTTCAACCAGCCACTAAGGGATGTGCCAGACAGGCCCGGGATTGAATGCCTGTCAATCTGTCTCCCCTCTCCCCACGCTCTGCTGAGCCACTGAGTGCTCTTTAAGCAGTCCTTCAATTTTATGTTAACTTTTTAAAGTTGCTTTGTGCTAATCTTCAATGAAGACATTCAGTTTTACCAGTGGTATGAAAAGAGGATAAATGCAAGGAAAGGTTTGCATGATTCCCTTCACACCGAGGAGCTTTCTCCAGCAGTATTCCCCAAGATTGGAATTTCTTTGGAATTAATGGCCCAGAAATTAAAGACGGAGCCTTCCTGCGGGGGTAAGGCTTCCCCGCGATATCTCACTCCGCGCCTTCCTTTTTCCTCCGGGCCCACACGAACTTTAGTTTCAAGGCTGCAGCTGTGCAGTGCTTGCGTGACCCAGAGACGGAGTTAGTTCGTGCGAGCTCTGGGATCACGTGATTCAGTTAGAGCCAATGGCAGCACACCATCTTTCATTCATAGTTTTGACAGGAAGACCTGTCAAAGCTATGAATAATATACCCCCCCAAAAGAACAGCAAAACCTCAATTAAATTTTTTTAAAAAGCCATCACATTAATAAAATAAGTATAGTTAAATAAATTAACCACTTTAAACAAAAAATAAAATTTTTGAAAAAATTTAAAATCTTTTTAAAAGTTATAAAAATAAACTTACCTTTCTTTAAAGTCTCTAAAAAAGATAAACCTGTTGAAAAAAATGTAAAATAATACTTAATTAACTACTTACCTTGTTAAAAGAGGGTCTTACGCCTCCTTTCTTTATGTATAAAATCTTCCATGCTTACCTGCGCGTTCAAAGCACTAAGTGCACTGCGTGCGCGCAGCCTGTAGCGCGCACGCGGTTCACCAAGGAACCGCCCCCTTTTGAATTCACAAAGTGCCGGTTTCCCGCGCATGCGCAGTGCATGCTGGAAACCGGCAATTGGAGACCTAAAACGCGAGAGTACACAGTGCGTACTCTCGCGTATTAGGTCTAATTTTAGGGCCATTGTTTCACTGATGAGTGTAGAAGCAACAATTAGAATGTCCTGCAAGCTCAGAAGGTAAATACACCGCTCAGTGTGTACTCAGTCTGTCATACAGAGCAGGAAGGTTCTTGGTTTCAGTACCTGCTACGCTGAGTTACCTGAGCTGAATAGGGATGCCCTTAGTGACCACCTTCCCTCTCTCTCTGAGCTATTGAGGGTAAAATCAGCCAGGGTTCCCACTCCTGACTGCTGCCCATTGACTCCTCCTGGAAGGGCACGTGCAAACATGCCGGGGGAGGAAAAGGTGACTGTGATGTTCCACTGTGGTTGTGCGGCATGCTCACAGTCACTCATCTCCTTCAGGTTTGAAGAATGGTCACTTGGCCATGGTACTGGATATCCCTTCTCCTCATGCCTGCTTCAGACCCTCTCCTAACCCATGCCCTGTCTGAGATCAGGCACTCGTAGGAGACAAACAATCTCAGCTGCCAATATCTGTTCATCATCTTGAGCCACTGCACACTGGTGCACCAAAGAGCTCCACTGCCAGGCAGCCTCAGTATAGGTACTTTTAGAAAACGTTGCTTGCATTGTTACACTCTACCACAGACACCCCTAATGAGTGGAGGTCCTCCCTCAGTGCTGTTGATTTGTGGAGCAGAAGTTTACCGTGTGACTGCACATACCTCTCTCCTCAGGAAGCAGTGGACTGTGATAATAACAAAGCCTTGAACGGAGTCAAAAACGGCAAATAGTATTTGAAACAAAATCGATCGCCTGTCAGTCATCGCCAGAACAGCTGACATCCAGGTCAGTGCCAGCAACGGGAGTACAACACACGAGCTCCACAGGGATGCCCTAGAGGAACAGAGAAGAATGGCAGCCTTAATTAAAATGGTAAGTGAGATCAATTATATACTGTGTGGACAGTCGCCAGCACACAATTTAGAAGTGTCTGTTTCAAATTCTGTGCCTAAATATTTTTTTTTTAAACTTAATGTCTAGCTCTTAATTCTAACTGCAAACCAAACTGGGATTTTCAAATTGGGGTCCTCAGAGGCTGGGGTTCTGCAAGATAATCCAAAAGGTCACCGAGGTCATCAGATTTCTGTATTTGTTGACTTACTGGTACATTATTTCTGTCGCTGTCTATGTTAATATAGAATTTTTTTTTGTAATAACATAATTTTCCTTCAAGTAGTCGTTGCTGTCTTTCAGAAATCGGGGTAGCTCCCCCCAGTGTGTCCGTATTTCCTCAGGCCCCCAGTGATATGTTGCTATTTGTAGGGTCCCCAAGTGTGTCGATATTAGCAGGGGGGGGGGTCCCTCAGAGCGTGTCGATAGTAGCAGGGGGTCCCTGAAAGTGTGTCGATATTAGCAGGGGGGGGTTCCCTCAGAGCGTGTCGATAGTAGCAGGGGGTCCCTGAAAGTGTGTCGATATTAGCAGGGGGGTCCCTCAGAGCGTGTCGATATTAGCAGGGGGTCCCTGAAAGTGTGTCGCTATTAGCAGGGGGTCTCTGAGAAATTTTTGATATTAGCAGGGGGTCCCTGAGAGTGATTTGAGAACCACTGCTATAAATTAGGGCTATATATTTTGCATGGATTGTACTTTCGCACTAGGTCCCTAAAGCTCCATGAATCAGGCCAATCGCATGTGTTTTACATAGATCAGGTCTCCCAACAATGCCTCTGCAATAATGCACCTGCTTTACCCAACTTTCAAGGTTTACTTTAAAAAGAAGTGTTGAGAAGATTATGCTGCAATGCTCACGGCTGTTGCAGCGTGAGCTCCAAGCTGCCAACACGGCAGGGTTTCAATGTGGAGTCTTACGAATGAGCTTCAGAAATTTGAATTGCTCCAAAACTTCCTCCAGTTCAGCAACTGCATCTTAATCTTTCTGTGTTAGTGCTGTTACACGCTGCAACCTCTGATATAATCCCACAGGAACAGTGTAAATGTACCAAGTTTCATTGATGAGGGTACAGTGTAGATTGTTGTGGATTTGGGGTCAACTGACCTGGTATGTCCTCCAACAACATAATCATCTGCACAAAGGAGTGCTCCAACACTTTCAGAAACACCTGGAACAGACACTCCAAATCCATCCTTTGGGATGCTGTCCAGGACAATATTAATGAAGACATTGAAAAGGTGACAGTGGACAACCTTGCTTCACTTCTCTTTCAGATAGGTTTCGTGCATTTTCCTTATACCTTCACATAAATCTAGGAGTTTGCACATGCATCCTGCATAAAATCCAAAATTTGGCCCTGTATGCCTATAGTTTCCAGCTTTTTCATCAGGGCTGCACAAGACACTACATCAAAAGCCTTATGAAAATTGATTAAAGTAATGCTAGTGGGGTTTCTCTATGCTCTACAATCTTGAATGAAGCCACAACAAGACATGTGTCTATGGAGGCTGAGGTTTCGCAAGGATATATTGACAAAGCTGTACCGTTTCCTTCAGAAAGACCTCCGTACAATACGTAACATTTGAATGTCGCTGTCAGTGCCCATTAGTCAGCATGGCCCTCAAGTTTTGATGTGTTGAGGTCCTTCTGGCGAACACTGGGGACATCTGCATTGTCAGCCAGTTTGCAGGCCACTGATGTATGAAGAGGTTACAGATGCATTAGTAAGCAGGGCTAACAACCCCATCAGTGATCCACAGCAGTAACATGACGGGCATTTCTGAGAGTCAGTATCTGTACCAGTGTTGTATTTGGGTCCCTCTGCACAATGTTGTGTCTTATATGACTCAAAATGGATATTTTTAATCTCAATATGGAAAGGGTGTGTACAGAATCATACAGATTAAACCATGCTTCCTAAGGAACGCTCATTGTGCCTTTATTTAAGGCTATCCACTATGCCACACTTAATGATGAGAGGTGAAGAGTGTAAAGATGATAGCAGGGAAACTAAGGCTACCCTATGCAGCTAGGACTCATGACACCCTTGTGCCAACCATGGACAGGAGCAGAGGGTAGGTGCAACGAAGCTCATGGAGATAATTTTAACCTAATCTGCCCGGTGGGAAACTGATGGTATCGGACCGGACACCATTTTTTCACCTCATCCGATTTTACATTCCACTGAATTTGACCAGCAGGTTAGTTTAAAAGGAACCCCATGTTACAATCAAATCATCCTCTAACATCGGTAGTGTAGTGGTAATGTCACTGGACTAATAATCCAGAAAGCCTGGACTAATGATCCAGAGACGTGAGTTCAAATCCTAACATGGCAGCTAGGGAATTTAAATTCAGTTAATTAAATAAATCTGGAATAAAAAGCTAGCATCAGTAATGGTGACCATGAACCTAAATTTTCTGGTTCACTAATGTCCTTTAGGAAAAGAAATCTTATGTCCTTACCTGGTCTGGCCTATATGTGACTCCAGACACACAGCAATGTGGTTGATTCTTAACTACCCTCTGAAATGGCCTAACAAGCCACTCATAGAATAGAATCATAGAAAGTTACACCACAGAAGGAGGCCATTTCGGCCCATCGTGTCCGCGCCGGCCAACAAAGCTATCCAGCCTAATGCCACTTCCCAGCTCTATGGTCCGTAGCCTTACAGGTTAGAGCATTCCAAGTACTTTTTAAATGTGGTTACGGTTCCTGCCTCTATCACCCTTTCAGGCAGTGAGTTCCAGACCCCCACAACCCTCTGGGTGAAGAAATTTCCCCATAAATCCCCTCTAAACCTTCCCCCAATTACTTTAAATCTGTGCCCCCTGGTTTTTGACCCCTCTGCTAAGGAAAATAGGTCCTTTCTATCCACTTTATCTATGCCCCTCATAATTTTATACACCTCAATAAGGTCTCCCCTCAGCCTCCTCTGTTCCAAGGAAAACAGACCCAGCCTATCCAGTCTTTCCTCATAGCTAAGATTCTCTACTCCCAGGAACATCTCCTCTGTACCCTCTCTAGTGCAATCACATCTTTCCTGTAATGTGGTGACCAGAACTGCACGCAGTACTCTAGCTGAGGCCTAACTAGTGTTTTATACAGTTGAAGCATAACCCCCCTGCTCTTGTATTCTATACCACGGTTAATAAAGGCAAGCATTCCGTATGCCTTCTTAACCACCTTATCTACCTGGCCTGCTACCTTCAGGGATCTGTGGACATGCACTCCAAGGTCCCGTTGTTCCTCTACACTACTGAGTGTCCTACCATTTAATGTGTATTCCCTTTCCTTGTTAGCCCTCCCCAAATGCATTACCTCGCACTTCTCTGGATTGAATTCCATTTGCCACTGTTCTGCCCACCTGACCAATTTATTGATATCTTCCTGCAGTCTACAGCTTCCTTCTTCAGTATCAACCACACAGCCGATTTTAGTAACATCTGCAAACTTCTTAATCATACCTGCTATATTCAAGTCTAGATCATTGATATATACCACAAAAAGCAAGGGACCTAGTACTGAGCCCTGCGGAACCCCACTGGAAACAGCCTTCCAGTCACAAAAACACCCATCAACCATTACCCTCTGCTTCTTGTCTCCGAGCCAGTTTTGAATCCAACTTGACACTTTGCCCTGGATCCCATGGGCTTTTAACTTTGTGACCAGTCTGCCATGTGGAACCTTATCAAAAGCCTTGCTAAAGTTCATATACACTACATCAAACACACTACCCTCATCTACCCACATTACCTCCTCAAAAAATTCAATCAAGTTTGTCAGACACGACCTTCCCTTAACAAATCCGTGTTGATTATCCTTGATTTATCCTGTCCTTCAGAATTCTTTCCAATAATTTTCCCACCACCGAGGTTAGGCTGACTGGCCTGTAATTACTCGGTCTATCCTTTTCTCCCTTTTTAAACAAGGGTACCACATTAGAAGTCCTCCAGTACTCCGGCACCACACCTGAAGTCAGAGAAGATTGAAAAATGACGGTCAGGGCCTCTGCATTTTCCTCTTTTACTTCGCTTAACAGCCTGGGATACATTTCATCTGGGCCTGGGGATTTAACCACTTTTAAAGCTGCTAAACCCCTTAATACTTCCTCTCTCACTATGTTTATTTCATCTAATATTTCACACTCCTACCCCCGATAGCAATGTCTGCTTCGCCCCTTTCCTTTGTGAAAACAGACGCAAAGTATTCATTAAGAACCCTACCGACATCTCCCCCCTCCACACACAGATTACCCTCATGATCTCTAATAGGCCCTACCCTTTCTTTAGTTATCCTCTTACTCTTAATATATTTAAAAAACATCTTTGGGTTTTCCTTGATTTTACTTGCCAAGAATTTTTCATGCTCTCACTTTGCTTTCCTAATATCCTTTTTAATTGCACACCTGCACTTTCTGTACTCCTCCAAAGATTTTGGAGTATTTAGCCCTTGGTACCTGTCATACGCCTCCCTTTTTTTCTTTATCCTACCCTGTCTCTAGCCATCCAGGGGGCTCAAGATTTGTTAGTCCCACCTTTTTTCTTTAAGGGCACATGTTTGGTCTGAACCCTCCGGATCTCCTCCTTGAATACCTCCCACTGCTCTGACACTGATTTAACTTCAAGTAGCTGTTTCCAGTCCACTATGGCTAAATCCCCTCTGAGCTTAGCAAAATTTGCTTTTCCCCAATTTAGAATTTTTGGGGAAACACTCAGTTGTAACAAACCGCTACGAAACACAATAATAAAGAAACCGGATGGACAACCAATATCTGGGGACTTGTGCCAAAATTGGGAGAGCTGTCCCACAGACTAGTCAAGCAACAACCTGACATAGTCATACTCACAGAATCATACCTTTCAGCCAATGTCCCAAAGTCCTCCATCACCATCCCTGGGTATGTCCTGTCCCACCGGCAGGACAGACCCACCAGGGGTGGCGGCACAGTGGTATATAGTCGGGAAGGAGTGGCCCTGGGAGTCCTCAACACTCACTCCGGACCCCATGAAGTCTAATGGCTTCAGGTCAAGCATTACCACCTACAACCCTCCCTCAGCTGATGAATCAGTACTCCTCCATGTTGAACACCACTTGGAAGAAGCACTGAGAGTAGCAAGGGCACAGAATGTACTCTGGGTGGGGGACTTCAATGTCCATCACCAAGAGTGGCTCGGTAGCACCACTACTGACCGAGCTGGCCGAGTCCGGAAGGACATAACTGCCAGTCTGGGCCTGTGACAGGTGGTGAGAGAACCAACACGAGGAAAAAACCTACTTGACCTCGTCCAATCTGCCTGTCGCAGATGCATCTGTCAATGACAGTATTGGTAGCAGTGACCACCGCACTGTCATTGTGGAGACGAAGTCCCGTCTTCACACTGAGGACAGCCTCCATCGTGTTGTGTGGCACTACCACCTGTGCTAAATGGGATAGATTCAGAACAGATCAAGCAGCTCAAAACTGGGCATCCATGAGGCGCTGTGGGTCATCAGCAGCAGCAGAATTGTATTCCAACACAATCTGTAACCTCATGGCACGGCATATCCCTCACTCTACCATTACCATCAAGCCAGGAGACCAATCCTGGTTCAATAAGGAGTGTAGAAGAGCATGCCAAGAGCAGCATCAGGCATACCTAAAAATGAGGTGCCAATCTGGGGAAGCTGCAACACAGGATTACATGCATGCTAAAAAGCAGAAGCCGCATGCTATAGACTGGGTTAAGCGATCCCACAATCAACGGATCAGATCAAAGCTCTGCAGTCCTGCCACAGCCAGACATGAATTGTGGTGGACCATTAAACAGCTAACGGGAGGAGGAGGCTCCAAGAATATCCCCATCCTCAATGATGGTGGAGCCCAGCACGTGAGTGCAAAAGACAAGGCTGAAGCATTTGCAACCATCTTCAGCCAGAAGTGCCAAGTGGATGATCCATATCGGCCTACTCCTGAGGTGCCCACCATCACAGAAGCCAGTCTTCAGCCAATTTGATTCACTCCACGTGATATCAAGAAACGGCTGAGCGCACTGGATACAGCAAAGGCTATGGGCCCCGACAACATCCCGGCTATCGTGCTGAAGATTGTGCTCCAGAACTAGCCGCGCCTCTAGCCAAGCTGTTCCAGTACAGCTATAACACTGGCTTATACCCGACAATGTGGAAAACTGCCCAGGTATGTCCTGTCCACAAAAAGCAGGACAAATCCAACCCAGCCAATGACCACCCCATCAGTCTACTCTCAAACATCAGCAAAGTGATGGAAGGTGTCATCAACAGTGCTATCAAGCGGCACTTACTCACCAATAACCTGCTCACTGATGCCCAGTTTGGGTTCCGCCAAGCCCACTCGGCTCCCGACCTCATTACAGCCTTTGTCCAAACAAAGGAACTGAATTCCAGAGGTGAGGCGACAGTGACTGCCCTTGACATCAAGGCAGCATTTGACCGAGTGTGGCATCAAGGAGCCCTAGTAAAACTGAAGTCAATGGGAATCGGGGGGAAAACGCTCCACTGGCTGGAGTCATACCTAGCACAAAGGAAGATGGTTGTGGTGATTGAAGGTCAATCATCACAGCCCCAGGACATCGCTGCAGGAGTTCCTCAGGGCAGTGTCCTATGCCCAACCATCTTCAGCTGCTTCATCAATGACCTTCCCTCCAACTTAAGGTCAGAAATGGGGATGTTCGCTGATGACTGCACAGTGTTCAGCGCCATTCACAACACCTCAGATAATGAAGCAGTCCATGCCTGCATGCAACAAGACCTGGATGACGTTCAGGCTTGGGCTGATAAGTGGCAGGTAACATTTGTGCCACAGAAGTGCCAGGCAATGACTATCTCCAACAAGCGAGAGTCTAACCACCTCCCCTTGACATTCAATGGCATTACCATTGCCAAATCCCCCACCATCAACATCCTGGGGGGGTCACCATTGACCAGAAACTTAACTGGACCAGCCACATAAATACTGTGGCAACAAGAGCAGGTCAGAGGCTAGGTATTCTGCGGCGAGTGTCTCACCTCCTGACTCCCCAAAGCCTTTCCACCATCTACAAGGCACAAGTCAGGAGTGTGATGGAATACTCTCCACTTGTCTGGATGAGTGCAGCTCCAACAACACTCAAGAAGCTCAACACCATCCAGGACAAAGCAGCCCGCTTGATTGGCACCCCATCCACCACCTTAAACATTCACTCCCTCCACCACCGGCGTACCGTGGCTGCAGTGTGTACCATCTCAAGATGCACTGCAGCAACTCGCCAAGGCTTCTTCGGCAGCACCTCCCAAACCCGCGACCTCTTCCACCTAGAAGAACAAGAGCAGCAAGCGCATGGGAATACCACCACCTCCAAGTTCCCCTCCAAGTCACACACCATCCTGACTTAGAAGCATATCGCCGTTCCTTCATCATCGCTGGTTCAAAATCCTGGAACTCCCTCCCTAACAGCACTGTAGGAGTACCTTCACCACACGGACTGCAGCGGTTCAGGAAGGCAGCTCACCACCACCTTCTCAAGGGCAATTAGGGATGGGCAATAAATGCTGGCCTTGCCAGCGACGCCCAGATCCCATAAACGAATTTTAAAAAAATACCACTAGTAGCCTGAAGTAGCACTTTGCATATCTGAACTAAGAAGGGTAGACTTGAAGTACCACAGAAAAGACAGAGCATGAAAATCCCAATGAGGAATTAGCAGCAACACAGGAAGGAAGGAGTTAGTGTTTCAGACACTAATTTCAGATGCCAAGCAATGTGACAATTGCATCATTTCTTGTCCTACAATATTTTGCTCAGTTCTTCAAATATCATCTATTATTACGACAGCAAAATACTGCGGATGCTGGAAATCTGAAATAACAGAAAATGCTGGAAAAACTCAGCAGGCCAGGCAGCATCCGTGGAGAGAGAAAGAGAGTTAACGTTTCAGGTCGATGACCTTTCGTCAGAACTGTGAAGAGCCGTAAATCAAATAGATTTAAGGCCAGAGTAAAGCTGGGAAAAGGGGGAGGGGATAAAAGAACAAAGGGGGAGATGAAGAGACATTAAGAGACATTAAGAGATATGCAAGGCTAGAGGTGGTGTTAACGTGACAGATTAAGGCTGAAAGAAGTGTGAAATCCACTGGCAGAATGAAGGACAGCTGCCAGCTTCTAGGAGGAAAAAAAAGGTGGGGTGGGGCAAATAAAAGGGTGGAAAAAATAAAATATAAATGTGATTGGAGCTGAGGTTATGATCTAAAATTGTTGAACTCGATATTGAGTCCAGAGGGCTGTAGCGTGCCTAAACGAAAGATGAGGTGCTGTTCCTCGAGCTTACGCTGCGCTTCCGTGGAACAGTGTAATAGGCCGAGGACGGTGAGGTCAGAGTGGGAGTGAAGCGGTGAATTAAAGTGACAGGCCACCGGGAGCTCGGGGTCCCCCTTACGGACTGAACGGAGGTGTTCCGCAAAGCGGTCACCCAATCTGCGTTTGGTCTCCCCAATGTAGAGGAGACCACATCGTGAGCAGCGAATACAGTATACTAAATTGCAGGAAGTACAAGTAAATCGCTGTTTCACCTGGAAGGGGTGTTTGGGGCCCTGGACAGTGGGAAGAGGGGAGGTGTAAGGGCATGTGTTGCATCTCCTGCGCGTGCACGGGAAGGTGCCGGGCGAAGGGGAAGGGGTGCTGGGGGTGGTAGAGGAGTGGACTAGGGTGTCGCGGAGGGAGCGGTCCCTGCGGAATACTGAAAGGGGAGGTAAGGGGAAGATGTGTTTGGTGGTGGGATCACGCTGGAGGTGGCGGAAATGGCGGAGGATGATCCGTTGAATGTGGAGGCTGGTGGGGTGAAAGGTGAGGACAAGGGGAACCCTATCGTGGTTCCGGGAGGGAGGGGCAGGGGTGAGGGCAGAAGTGCGGGAGATAGAACGGACACGGTCGAGGGCCGTGTCGACCACGGTAGAGGGGAATCCTCGGTTGAGGAAAAAGGAAGACATGTCGGAAGCACTGGTATGGAAGGTGGCATCATCAGAGCAGATGCGGCGGAGACGGAGAAACTGGGAGAATGGAATAGAGTCCTTACAGGAGGCGGGGTGGGAGGAAGTGTAGTCCAGGTAGCTGTGGGAGTCAGTGGGCTTGTAGTGAATGTTAGTCAATAACCTATCCCCAGAGATGGAGATGGAGAAGTCGAGGAAGGGAAGGGAAGAGTCGGAGATGGACCATGTGAAGGTGAGGGAAGGGTGGAAATTGGAAGCATAGTGAATGAAATGTTCTAGTTCAGGGCGAGAGCAGGAGACGGCACCGATACAGTCATCAATGTACCGGAAAAAGAGGTGAGGGAGGGGACCCGAGTAGGACTGGAACAAAGAGTGTTCCACATATCCCACGAAAAGGCAGGCATAGCTAGGACCCATGCGGGTACCCATAGCAACACCTTTCATTTGGAGGAAATGGGTAGAGTCAAAGGAGAAGTTGTTCAATGTGAGAACAAGTTCAGCCAGGCGGAGGAGGGTGGTGGTGCATGGGGACAGGTTGGGCCTCTGTTCAAGGAAGAAGCGGAGCGCCCTCAGGCCATCCTGGTGGGGAATGGAGGTGTAGAGGGATTGTACGTCCATAGTGAAGAGGAGATGGTTGGGGCCGGGAAACTGGAAACTGTTAAAATGGCGGAGGGCATCGGAAGAGTCGCGGATGTAGGTGGGAAGAGACTGGACAAGGGGAGAAAAAATAGAGTCGAGATAGGAAGAGATAAGTTCCGTGGGGCAAGAACAGGCTGAAACGATGGGTCTACCGGGGCAGTCCTGTTTGTGGATCTTGGGAAGGAGGTAGAAGCGGGCTGTGCGCGGTTGGGGAACTATGAGGTTGGCGGCCGTGGGGGGAAGATCTCCAGAGGAGATGAGGTCAGTGACGGTCTTGGACACGGTGGCTTGATGTTCAGTAGTGGGGTCATGGTCCAGGTGGAGGTAGGAGGAGGTGTCAGAGAGTTGGCGTTCAACTTCCGCTAGGTAGAGGTCGGTTCGCCAAACAACAACAGCGCCACCCTTGTCAGCAGGTTTAATGACAATGTCAGGGTTGGATCGGAGAGAATGGAGTGCTGCAAGTTCAGAGGGAGGTAGGTTGGAGTGAGTGAGGGGAGCAGAGAAATTGAGCTGGCCGATGTCACGGCGGCAGTTAGCAATGAAAAGATCTAGAGAGGGTAAGAGGCCAGAGGGAGGGGTCCAGGTGGAACGAGAATTCTGAAAGCGGGAGAAAGGGTCAGCCATGCGGGGGGAAGACTCCTGGCCAGAGAAGTGGGCACGGAGACGGAGGCGGCGGAAAAAGAGCTCAGCATCGTGCCGAGCTCGAAATTCATTGAGATGGGGGCGTAAGGGGATCTATTATTAACTGGGCTCACGTTGTAATGTTACCAATGATAAATAAACCCTCAGCACAATGCTCAAATCAAGTGCATGGCATTTATTTCATCCATTATGTGTCGATGTTGGCAGTTTGAGTTAGCATATTGCTGCCCTTTGGGGCTGTGCTTTGTTTCGGGTGTGTAACACCTAACCTACCACTCCTGTTAAGCGAAACCCTGCAGCCAACTAGCACATTAACTTCTAACTTCGGAGTTCTGACGAAAGGTCTTCGACCTGAAACGTTAACTCTGTTTCTCTCTCCACAGATGCTGCCTGGCCTGCTGAGTTTTTCCAGCGTTTTCTGTTGTTATTGCGGATTTCCAGCATCCGCAGTATTTTGCTATTGTAGCACATTAACTCCTCTTGTGGAAGGAGGAGGTGTCATGGCTGGCTGCTGAGATTCTGGCGGCCGAACACCTTGCTGAACTTTGCTTTTCAAGGGCTCTCCATACGAGTCTGTGATGTCCTAGTTTAAGCTATCCCCTGAGGGTTGGGGTTGGGAAGGGCATCAGTCCTAAGGCCTTGCAGGAGGGCTTGCAAGTTCTGGCCTGTAAAGTTGCCTTTCCTCAATCAGTAACACCCAATTCTACAGCAATTTTAAAAAGAAATAAAAGGAAAGAAATAACAATAGAAAATGCTGGAAACACTCAGCAGCTCAGGTAGCATCGAGGAGAGAGAAACAGAGTTAACGTTTCGGGTCGAGGATCCTTCGTCAGAACATTTAGCTATTGTAAAAGGAAAGACTTGCATTTATACAGCAGCTTTCATGACCTCAGGACATCCCAAATTGCTTTACAGCCAATGAAGTACTTGAAGTGTATTCACTGTTGTAATGTAGAACATTTTGCACAATAAACTGGAGGCGCTGCCTACCCAGTGCTGTTTCATGTGTTTTACCTGTTTGCTATTTGCTATTTGCAATTCACAGCTAATTTAGAGGATTGAAACTGCTCCATTTTCATTGGCTGGTTCAGTGTGTGGGAGATGGCCCACATAAACTGAACCATGTGTAAACCAGCAGGAGTAAACTCTGCCAGAATTTTTTAGTATCCAACAGCTACCCACACCAACAGCAATTGCTAATTGACAAGGTGATCCAACTTTTTTGTGCTCGTTAATGCAAGGAATGCTAAAGCTGTGGATTGCAACACTGGGGTAAATTCTTGGCGACTCAGCTCACGGTGTGGAGTCTTGCTCGTGGGATGTGACTAGAGAACTTGCCATGGAGGTCAGTGTGCCAGATTTGCGATTATTCCGGTTTTCTAAACCAGTGGCTAACCCACTGAACCATACAGATCCCCTGGAGTGCAACTTTTAATTGTGCTTTATTGGCAAAACTCTAAACAGAAAAATAAGGGCGTGATTTATACACGAGTGCAACTTATCACCCACATTTTACAGCATTAAAAAAAAATGCAAATAGAAAGCCACACAGAGCACTGGAAACATACAATGGGATGTCCCGCAGGTTAATCACAAGCTGCTGTAGAATTATCATCTCATACAGTCCTATTGTATAAAGATCCAGTATCCCTTTGAAATGGGCCTGCACCAGTCTGTGCATCAGATACACTGGAAATCGTGAAGAAATATATTTAATAAAAGGCATAAACAACTCATTTGGCTGTCCCTCTGAGTCACAGGCTACATACAGGGGCTCTTTCAAGTCAGATGCAAAAAGTCGCCATTAAAATAAGAAAAACCAATAATTTATATTTAAAAAAATCAAAGCTATATGGTTCAAAAGAACAGAGATTTTGTTAAAAGATTTTTACAGTACTGAAAGGGATGTGACTAATTTAATACTGAGACAAGAAAAGTGACGAACGTAACACACAAGAGAAAGGGAATAAGTGATTCAGTACTGGGAACAAGGAATAGTGATTGAATCAATACTGGGAACAAGGAATAGTGATTGAATCAATACTGGGAACAAGGAAAAGTGATTGAATCAATACTGGGAACAAGGAATAGTGATTGATTCAATACTGGGAACAAGGAATAGTGATTAATTCAATACTGGGAACAAGGAAAAGTGATTGATTCAATACTGGGAACAAGGAAAAGTGATTGAATCAATACTGGGAACAAGGAAAAGTGATTGAATCAATACTGGGAACAAGGAATAGTGATTGATTCAATACTGAAAACAAGGAAAAGTGATTGATTCAATACTGGGAACAAGGAAAAGTGAGTGATTCAATACTGGGAACAAGGAAAAGTGAGTGATTGGACAAAGCAAATTGGCAAAGGTAGACTTGAGGAAGAGTTCTTAGAGAGTATACGGGATGGTTTCTTGGAACAATATGTTGTGGAACCAATCAGGGAGAAGACTATTTTAGATCTGGTAATGTGTAACGAGGCTGGATTAATTAATAATCTCGAAGTGAAGGATCCTCTTGGGAAGAGTGATCATAGCATGATAGAATTTCAAATTCAGTTTGAGGGTGAGAAAGCTAGGTCTCAAACTAGTGTCCTGAACTTAAATAAAGGTAATTACAAAGGTATGAAGGCAGACATGGTTAAAGTGGACTGGGAAAATATATTACAGGGTAAGAATGTATAAAAGCAGTGGCAAACATTTAAGGAGATATTTCATAACTCTCAGCAAAGATATATTCCAGTGAGAAAGAAAGACTCTAAGAGAAGGATAAACCATCTGTGGCTAACTAAGGAAGTAAAGGATGGTATCAAATTGAAAACAAAAGCTTACAATGTTGCGAAGAATAGTGGAAGGCCAGAGGATTGGGACATTTTTAAAAACCAGCAAAGGACGACTAAAAAAATGATAAAGAGAGAGAAGATAGCTTCTGAGAGTAAGCTAGCAAGAAATATAAAAACAGACAGTAAGAGCTTCTACAGGTATATAAAAAGGAAGAGAGTAGCGAAAGTAAACATTGGTCCCCTAGAGGATGGGTCTGGGGAATTAATAATGGGAAACCGGGAAATGGTGGAGACTTTGAACAAATATTTTGAATCGGTCTTCACGGTAGAAGACACTAAAAGCATCCCAATAATGGATAATCAAGGGGCTATTGGGGTGGTGGGGGCGGAACTTAAAACAATCACTATCACTAGAGAGAAAGTACTAGGCAAACTAATGGGACGAAAGGTGGACAAGTCCCCTGGACCCGATGGCCTGCATCCTAGAGTCTTAAAAGAGGTGGCTGCAGAGATAGTGGATGCATTGGTTGTAATCTACCAAAATTCCCTGGTTTCTGGAGAGGTCCCAGCGGACTGGAAAGCCGCAAATGTAACGCCCCTTTTTAAGAAAGGAGGGAGACAGAAAGCAGGCAACTATCGACCAGTTAGCCTAACATCTGTCATTGGGAAAATGCTGGAGTCCATCATTAAGGAAGTGGTAGCAGGACATTTAGAAAATCATAATATAGTCAAGCAGAGTCAGCATGGTTTTATGAAAGGGAAATCATTTTTGACAAATTGGCTGGAGTTCTTTGAGGATGTAACAAGCAGGGTGGATAAAGGGGAACCAGTAGATGTCATGTATTTGGATTTCCGGAAGGCAGTCGATAAGGTGCCACATAAAAGGTTACTACACAGGGTTGGGGGTAATATATTAGCATGGATAGAGGATTGGCTAACTAACAGAAAACAGAGAGTCGGGATAAATGGGTCATTTTCAGGTTGGCAAACTGTAACTAGTGGGGTGCCGCAGGGATCAGTGCTGGGAACTCAACTATTTACAATCTATATTAATGACTTGGATGAAGGGACCGCGTGTAATGTAGCCAAATTTGCTGATGATACAAAGATAGGTGGGAAAGCAAATTATGTGGAGGACACAAAGAATCTCCAAAGGGATATAGATAGGCTAAGTTAGTGAGCAAAAATCTGGCAGATGGAGTATAATGTGGGAAAATGCGAGGTTATCTACTTTGGTAGGAAAAATAAAAAAGCAAATTATTATTGAAATGGGGAGAGATTACAAAATGCTGAGGTACAGAGGGATCTGGGGGTCCTTGTACATGAATCACAAAAAGTTAGCATGCAGGTACAGCAAGTAATTAGGAAGGCAAATGGAATGTTGGCCTTTATTGCAAAGGGAATGGAGTATAAAAGTAGGGAAGTCCTGTTACAACTGTACAGGGCGTTGGTGAGACCACACCTGGAATACTGCGTACAGTTTTGGTCTCCTTATTTAAAGAAGGATATACAGGAAACTCTCTTTTAACCGGCACCCAAATAACCGGAAATCTCTCTTAACCGGCAAAATTCTTGAGTAGGTAACCGGGGTTTTCCTTCATCTCTCCTTTAAAAATAACTTTAAAAAAAACCCCGAGGCGTTTGCCTTGTATCGGAGCATGTAGATTGGGAGGGGAATGTGCAGCCCGGGTAGGCAGCGGACACGACAGATGGTCAGCTGGCGGTCCCCGGGGAGACGGAGCTCCGAATGCAGGCGCATGTCAGTGTGTACGGGGCTCTCGTACGTTGGGAGATATAACTCTCCGTTATCCGGACTTTTTGATTAACTGGCACCACGCCGGTCCCGTCGGTGCCGGTTAATAAAGAGTTTCCTGTACTTGCATTGGAAGCTGTTCAGAGAAGGTTCATGAGGTTGATTCCGGAGATGAAAGGGTTGTCTTATGAAGAAAGGTTGAGCAGGTTGGGCCGATACTCATTGGAGTTTAGAAGAATGAGAGGGGAACTTATTGAAACATATAAGATTCTGAAGGGACTTGACAGGGTAAATGCAGAGAGGATGTTTCCCCTCATGGGGGAATCTAGAACTAGGGGGCATAACTTCAGAATAAGGGGGAACCCATTCAAAACGGAAAGGAGGAGGAATTTCTTCTCTCAGAGGGTCGTGAATCTTTGGAATTCTCTTCCCCAGAGAGCTGTGGAGGCTGAGTCATTGAATATATTTAAGGTGGAGGTAGACAGATTTTTGAATGGTAAGGGAGTCAAGGGTTATGGGGAGCAGGCAGGGAAGTGGAGTTGAGGCCAAGATCAGATCAGCCATGATCTTACTTAATGGCGGAGCAGGCTCGAGGGACCAAATCACCTACTCCTGCTCCTACGTCTTATGTTCTTATGATTCAATATTGGGAACAATAGTGAGTGATTCAATACTGGGAACAAGGATCGATTGATTCAATACTGGGAACAAGGAAACGTGATTCAATACTGGGAACAAGGAAAAGCGAGTGATTCAATACTGGGAACAAGGAAAAGTGAGTGATTCAATACTGGGAACAAGGAAAAGTGAGTGATTCAATACTGGGAAAAAGGAAATGTGATTGATTCAATACTGGTGACCAAGGCTGGGAGCTGAATATCCAAGGATATTTGATATTTAGGAAGGACAGGCAAAAAGGAAAAGGAGGTGGGGTGGCGTTGTTAGTAAAGGATGAAATCAGGGCAATAGTGAGAAAGGATATTGGCTCAGAAAATCAAGATGTAGAATCAGTCTGGGTGGAGCTAAGAAGCACCAAGGGGCAGAAAACATTGGTGGGAGTTGTCTATAGGCCTCCAAACAGTAGTGGTAACGTAGGGGATGGCATCAAACAGGAAATTAGAGATGCATTTAACGAGGGTACTACAGTAATCATGGGTGACTTTAATCTACATATAGACTGGCCAAACCAAATTAGCAATAATACTGTGGAGGATGAATTCCTGGAGTGTGTACGAGATGTTTTTTTTAGAACGGTACGTTGAGGAGCCAACTAGGGAACAGGCTATCCTAGATTGGGTATTGTGCAATGAGAAAGGGTTAATTAATAATCTTGTTGTGCGGGGTCCTTTAGGGAAGAGTGACCATAACATGTTAGAATTCTTCATTAAGATGGAAAGTGAAGAAGTCCAATCTGAAACTAGGGTCCTAAATATAAACAAAGGAAACTATGAAGGTATGAGGAGTGAGTTGGCTATGATAGATTGGGGAGCTTCATTAAAAGGCATGACGGTGGATAGGCAATGGCTAACATTTAAGGAACAAATGCATGAATTGTAACAGTTATACATTCCTTTCTGGCGCAAAAACACAAAAGGAAAAGTGGCCCAACCATGGCTAACAAAAGAAATTAAGGATAGTATTAGATCAAAAGAGGAGTCATATAAAATTGCCAGAAAAAGTAGCAAGCCTGAGGATTGGGAGCAGTTTAGAGTTCAGCAAAAAAGGACCAAGAGATTGATTAAGAGGGGAAAAATAGAGTATGAGAGTAAACTTGCAAGGAAGATAAAAGCGGACTGTAAAAGTTTCTACAAGTATGTAAAAAGAAAAAGATTAGTGAAGACAAATGTAGGTCCTTTACAGTCAGAAACGGGAGAATTTATAATGGGGAACAAGGAAATGGCTGAGCAATTAAACAAATACTTTGGTACTGTCTTCACGGAAGAGGACACAAATAACTTCCCAGAAATGTTAGGGAACCAAGGGTCTAGTGAGGAGGAGGAATTAAAGGAAATTAGTATCAGTAAAAAAATAGTGCTGGAGAAATTAATGGGGCTGAAAGCCGATAAATCCCCAGGGCCTGATAATCTGCATCCCAGAGTACTAAAAGAGGTAGCCATGGAAATAGTGGATGCATTGGTTGTCATCTTCCAAAATTCTATAGATTATGGAACAATTCCTGCAGATTGGAGGGTGGCAAATGTAACCCCACTATTTAAAAAAGGAGGGAGAGAGAAAACAGGGAACTACAGACCGGTTAGCCTAACATCAGTAGTAGGGAAAATGCTAGATTCTATTATAAAGGATGTGATAACAGGGCACTTAGAAAATATCAACGGGATTAGACAAAGTCAACATGGATTTATAAAAGGGAAATCGTGTTTGACAAACCTACTGGAGTTTTTTGAGGATGTAACTGGTAGAATAGATAAGGGAGAACCAGTGGATGTGGTGTATTTGGATTTTCAGAAGGCCTTTGATAAAGTCCCACATAAGAGGTTAGTGTGCAAAATTAAAGCACATGGGATTGGAGGTAATATGCTGGCATGGATTGAAAATTGATTAACAGACAGGAAACAGAGAGTAGGAATAAATGGGTCTTTTTCGGGGTGGCAGGCGGCGACTAGTGGGGTATTGCAGGGATCAGTGCTTGGGTCCCAGCTATTCACAATGTATATATCAATGATTTGGATGAGGGAACCAAATGTAATATTTCCAAGTTTGCTGATGACACGAAACTAGGTGGGATTGTGAGTTGTGAGGAGGATGCAAAGAGGCTTAAAGGCGATTTAGACAAGTTGAGTGAGTGGGCAAATACATGGCAGATGCAGTATAATGTGGATAAATGTGAAGTTATCCACGTCGGTAGGAAAAACAGAAAGGCAGAGTATTATTTAAATGGTGATAGATTGGGAAATGTTGATGTACAAAGGGACCTGGCTGTCCTTGTACACCAGTTACTGAAAACAAACATGCAGGTGCAGCAAGCAGTTAGGAAGGCAAATGGTATGTTGGCCTTCATTGCAATTGGGTTTGAGTACAGGAGCAAGGATGTCTTACTACAGTTATACAGGGCCTTGGTGAGACCACACCTGGAGTACTGTGTGCAGTTTTGGTCTCCTTACCTAAGAAAGGATATACTTGCCATAGAGGGAGTGCATCGAAGGTTCACCAGACTGATTCCTGGGATGGCAGGACTGTTGTATGAGGAGAGATTGGGTCGACTAGGCCTGTATTCACTAGAGTTTAGAAGAATGAGAGGGGATCTCATTGAAACGTATAAAATTCTGACAGGGCTAGACAGACTAGATGCAGGGAGGATTTTTCCCCTGGCTGGGGGGTCTAGAATGAGGGGTCACAGTCTCAGGATATGGGGTAGGACATTTAGGACTGAGATGAGCAGAAATTTCTTCACTCAGAGGCTGGTGAACCTGTGGAATTCTCTACCACAGAAGGCTGTGGAGGCCAAGTCACTGAATATATTTAAGAAGGAGATAGATAGATTTCCAGGCACAAAAGGCATCAAGGGGTATGGGGAGAGAGCGGGAATATGGTATTGAGATAGAAGTTCAGCCATGATCATATTGAATGGCGGAGCAGGCTCGAAGGGCTGAATGGCCTACTCCTGCTCCTATTTTTCTATGTTTCTATGGGAACAAGGAAAAGTGATTCAAGGAAAAGTGAGTGGTTCAATACTGGGAACAAGGAATGGTGATTGATTCAATACTGGGAACAAGGAAAAATGATTGAATCAATATTCAGGACAAGGAAATGTCAGTGATTCAATACTGGGAACAAGGTAAAGTGAGTGATTCAATATTCAGGACAAGAGGAAGTGAATGAGCACATGCCACAGCAAAGGGAAATGATTGATTCCATACCCAGAATGAAGGGAAGTAAAGTAATCAATATTTTGTACGAGTAGATGTCACTGATTCGATGCCTGATCGAATGGAATTGAGTGACTCAATGCCAGGTCAAAGGGAATTGACTGACTCAATGCCAGGTCAAAGGGTATTGACTGACTCAATGCCAGGTCAAAGGGTATTGACTGACTCAATGCCAGGTCAAAGGGTATTGACTGACTCAATGCCAGGTCAAAGGGTATTGACTGACTCAATGCCAGGTCAAAGGGTATTGACTGACTCAATGCCAAGTCAAAGGGTATTGACTGGCTCAATGCCAGGTCAAAAGGTATTGACTGACTCCAAGCCTAGGCAATGAAACTGAGTGACTCGAAGTGGAACAAGAAAAGTGTCAGGACAGCGGAAGTGACTGAATCAACGAGCGAGACAAAGACTGTCACCTTTCCTAGGCAAAGAAAATGGACCAATTCAAGCTGCAGGATGTCGTCATTGACTGAACATCAAGGACAAAAAAGTGACTGATTCAACACCCAGGACACAGGGAAGTGACTTATGCAACAACTGGAGCAAACAGAAGTGAACTGTCTGATTCAATGCCTGTGACAAAGGAAATGTATTGATTTGATATCAGTAAAAAAGGGTAATTGCCAAATTGTAAGTCATAAAACTTTTGAATATCAATTTTTTTAACTATCCAAATGTGGTGCAGTCCCAAGGTGTTCACGTAAGTGACTGAATATGAAGGTGACTGAACTGAACTGAACTGTTCAGAGGTGACTTCCCTCTTTATTGGACAGTGCCTTTGCACACAGCAATTTCATATTTTGCTGCATGTTGCCATTAAAGCAGCATCATTATTAACCATTACATTTCTGACCAGGCCTGCTGTTTCTTCAACAAAAGTGAAATTACTCTCAGGTGAAGAAACAGTATGAAAAACAGGTATGGAAAGTGGGGCTGGCAGCTCTCTGGCTATTCCAAGTGCCCATTCTTCATGTGTGAGCCGAGACAAGTGAGTTTTGGCAGGCTATTTGACTGTGGGTGGCATCACATGCAAGCCCAATCCTGTCGTCACCAGGCGATCACACACACATACTTTTCAGCGGGGTCACTGGATAGTGATCAGGAGCAGGAATGCTGCTTGATTTTTCTCTCGTTAACTAAGGGATGCCCCTTCCTACTGGTACTCCAGCCAACAGCAGCTGTGACCAGGAATCAAATCTGGGACCTTGTGGCCTGTTTGACTTTAGTGCTGCGCTAAAGAGTACTCAACTAGGCCATCAGGGAATTGCATTAATTTCAACATGAATTAATAGTGTCTTAAGGAGAAAGTAGGATAAATTTGATGGAGCAGTAATAGTTTGTTGGCTCCCCTGGGCAAAGTGTGTATATAACAGACACTGGAACGAGAGACTAATTGAAAAATACACACACACATATGGGGAAAGAGCGGGGGGAGGGAAGTGGGACGAATTGGATAGCTCTTTCAAAGAGCCGACACAGGCACGATGGGCCGAATGGCCTCCTTCTGTCCTTTAAGATTCTAAAATATATAGATTATCATATACATATAAAATTTAATTTTTTTTAATTAAAGAAAGGGTCCTATGGAGCCTGAGATAAAGGGATACTTTCTCTTTCAAAGTTACCCATGATGCAAGAGCTAGAGATCAAATGGATGAGACTAACATGGCGTTACTGGTGATGGTGGCAGATAATGCTGTAGTTGAAATAACTCCACACTTGGAACATTTGAGCATCAAACCGCTACGGGCTTCACTTGCCTGACTTGAAACAAATGCAAAGCAAAAATGAGGACAAATAAAGACTCCAAGTTTAAATGCAGAGAAAACAAGCAGTCGAGAAAAGCAACGTAGATGTAATTAGCTTGCAATATTTAGAATGCGAGTAGTTGGGGTACAATGATTAATCAATTCATGTTCACCGAAACAGTAAAGTAATTTTAGGTCACAGATTCAGACTTTCTTTTGCAAGATGGAATCAATTACAGCTGTCTCTGAGTGTGTGCTGGTAAATGCAGCGCTCCAAACGTGGCTCTTGAACCAGTGTTACAGTAGCCCCACCTCCAACCCGCACTACCTTCGACTGCAGCTCTGTAGTTCCCTCATTTGTGTCCTCAGCCACACTGGGCACAAGGGAAGCAAATAAGGGAACTACAGAGGCTAAGGGTTCAAGTAGGGCGGAATTCATTTTAAAAGGCTGGTTTCCCTACTGCAATTGATCGCCAAACCATCGGATGCAGTACAAAAGCTGGTCTATTCAAAAAATAGGGCAGTTTTCTATTTTAAAAAAATCTTTTGGCGTACCACCAGCCCATGCTGTGGAAAGGCTCCTCAACAACTCTACTCTGTCCCACCCCCCAGAGGCAGGCGTTCCCCCCAACACCCAGAGGCAGGTGTTCCCCACCCCCAGAGGCAGGTGCCCCCCACCCCAAATGGGCACTTAATGAAGTGGGTTCCTGCCCAAAATATTAAAATACCCATGACCTCAGGAAGTGTAAGGGACCAGGGAGGAGATTGTGGGCGGCTGAAAGTCCTGTCCTGCCATAATTCTGACAGTGGAACGGAACAAGAGGAAACTCAGGGCCTCGGTGTGATCAATAGCAGATGGCAGCACAAATGAGTCTGATCCTTACATCACAACATCCATTCACCCCTTCCAGCAGGGGGTCACTGGATGTCCCTGTGCTATTAGACTGCAAGTGGGAGCCACTTATCTCACAGTTTGTGAAGAAGGGTCTATATATGACTTTGCTGTTCATCTGCAGGGGTGGGGGAAGGGCTATTGCCTGTGACACCCATCCACGGGTTTGAGTACGCTCTATCACCCGTAGTACCAGTTTATGAAGGGCAATAGGATGAATATGACACGCTTATGTTAGCCCATATTGGCGTAACATGACGTGGGAATCAGCACTGGGTTTGTCCATTCCTCAGTTCAGGAGGAATGACAGAAGCTGTAGAATAAAGAGAAGAATGAAAGAGAAAACAAGGGTGATCTTTTTTTTCAAATGTCTGTACTAAATCCTGGTGGGCAACTGTGGACAAGAATACTGAGCTGCACATCAGTCAAATCCTGACCATGATTCCATCTTTCAAATTAAAGCCTTTGCTTTTGATTGCGGTTCTGATCTAAATAAAGGATACAGAAGTCTCCCAGGAAAATCGTTTTCTCTCTCTCATTCTGAGATTGCATACGGAGACAATATGGAATTAAAATAACAAGTTTAGTGACTCCTAGTTTTATTTATTCAATTAATAAGGTGTGAGAAGGCCAGTCCTGATTGAGTTTACATCTTCCTCATCAGTAAAATAACACAAAATCTGACAGTTCTTCATTGCATAGCTGTTTAAATAAAAGGATCCATCATTTGGTACAAAATAAGATAAATAATGTTTTATTGATTTTATAATGTTAGAGGTATATGTTTATCTTTCGCATTCCCGGGACAGAACTTTGTGCAGCAGGAATAAATATGGGAATTCGGGCAAACAATCACCCACAAAATTTCCTGATCATTAAAATTAACCCAGCTGGACGCCCATTAAGGTAGAGCATCCCAACCCCAACCAACCTCTTTGATGTGACACAGCTGCCTCCACAGTTAATATAGTGTGCGCCAACCCAGCAGGTCACCCATTAATGTGCCACATTCCTTACCCAGCTAGTCCCCTTTAATGTGCCACATTCCTTACCCAGCTAGTCTCCTTTAATGTGACACATTCCTTACCCATCTAGTCCCCTTTAATGTGCCACATTCCTTACCCAGCTAGTCCCCTTTAATGTGCCACATTCCTTACCCATCTAGTCCCCTTTAATGTGCCACATTCCTTACCCATCTAGTCTCCTTTAATGTGCCACATTCCTTACCCAGCTAGTCTCCTTTAATGTGCCACATTCCTTACGCAGCGAGTCCCCTTTAATGTGCCACATTGCTTACCCAGCTAGTCCCCTTTAATGTGCCACATTCCTTACCCAGCTAGTCCCCTTTAATGTGCCACATTCCTTCCCATCTAGTCCCCTTTAATGTGCCACACTCCTTACCCAGCTAGTCCCCTTTAATGTGCCACATTCCTTACCCAGCAGGTCCCCTTAAATGTGCCACCTTCCTTACCCAGCTAGTCTCCTTAATGTGCCACATTCCTTACCCAGCTAGTCTCCTTTAATGTGCCACATTCCTTACGCAGCGAGTCCCCTTTAATGTGCCACATTCCTTACCCAGCTAGTCCCCTTTAATGTGCCACATTCCTTACCCAGATAGTCCCCTTTAATGTGCCACATTCCTTACCCAGCTAGTCTCCTTTAATGTGCCACATTCCTTACCCATCTAGTCCCCTTTAATGTGCCACATTCCTTACCCAGATAGTCCCCTTTAATGTGCCACATTCCTTACCCATCTAGTCCCCTTTAATGTGCCACATTCCTTACCCAGATAGTCCCCTTTAATGTGCCACATTCCTTACCCATCTAGTCTCCTTTAATGTGCCACATTCCTTACCCAGCTAGTCTCCTTTAATGTGCCACATTCCTTACGCAGCGAGTCCCCTTTAATGTGCCACATTGCTTACCCAGCTAGTCCCCTTTAATGTGCCACATTCCTTACCCAGCTAGTCCCCTTTAATGTGCCACATTCCTTCCCATCTAGTCCCCTTTAATGTGCCACACTCCTTACCCAGCTAGTCCCCTTTAATGTGCCACATTCCTTACCCAGCAGGTCCCCTTAAATGTGCCACCTTCCTTACCCAGCTAGTCTCCTTAATGTGCCACATTCCTTACCCAGCTAGTCTCCTTTAATGTGCCACATTCCTTACGCAGCGAGTCCCCTTTAATGTGCCACATTCCTTACCCAGCTAGTCCCCTTTAATGTGCCACATTCCTTACCCAGATAGTCCCCTTTAATGTGCCACATTCCTTACCCAGCTAGTCTCCTTTAATGTGCCACATTCCTTACCCATCTAGTCCCCTTTAATGTGCCACATTCCTTACCCAGATAGTCCCCTTTAATGTGCCACATTCCTTACCCAGCTAGTCCCCTTTAATGTGCCACATTCCTTACCCAGATAGTCCCCTTTAATGTGCCACATTCCTTACCCAGCTAGTCTCCTTTAATGTGCCACATTCCTTACGCAGCGAGTCCCCTTTAACGTGTCACATTCCTTACCCAGCTAGTCCCCTTTAATGTGCCACATTCCTTACCCAGCGAGTCCGTTTTTAATGTGCCACATTCCTTACCTAGCTAATCCCCTTTAACGTGCCACAGTCCTTACGCAGCTCATCTAGTCCCCTTTAATGTGTCACATTATTACCCAGCTAGTCCCCTTTAATGTGCCACATTCCTTACCCAGCTTGTCCCCTTTAATGTGCCACATTCCTTACCCAGCAGGTCCCCTTTAATGTGCCACATTCCTTACCCAGCAGGTCCCCTTTAATGAGCCACATTCCTTACCCAGCAGGTCCCCTTTAATGTGCCACATTCCTTACCCAGCAGGTCCCCTTTAATGTGCCACATTCCTTACCCAGCAGGTCCCCTTTAATGTGCCACATTCCTTACCCAGCAGGTCCCCTTTAATGTGCCACATTCCTTACCCAGCAGGTCTCCTTTAATGTGCCACATTCCTTACCCAGCAGGTCCCCTTTAATGTGCCACATTCCTTACCCAGCAGGTCCCCTTTAATGTGCCACATTCCTTACCCAGCTTGTCCCCTTTAATGTGCCACATTCCTTACCCAGCAGGTCCCCTTTAATGTGCCACATTCCTTACCCAGCAGGTCCCCTTTAATGTACCACATTCCTTACCCAGCGAGTCCCCTTTAATGTGCCACATTCCTTACCCAGCAGGTCCCCTTTAATGTGCCACATTCCTTACCCAGCTTGTCCCCTTTAATGTGCCACATTCCTTACCCAGCAGGTCCCCTTTAATGTGCCACATTCCTTACCCAGCAGGTCCCCTTTAATGTACCACATTCCTTACCCAGCGAGTCCCCTTTAATGTGCCACATTCCTTACCCAGCTTGTCCCCTTTAATGTGCCACATTCCTTACCCAGCAGGTCCCCTTTAATGTACCACATTCCTTACCCAGCGAGTCCCCTTTAATGCGCCACATTCCTTACGCAGCTAGTCCCCTTTAATGTGCCACATTCCTTACGCAGCTAGTCCCCTTTAATGTGCCACATTCCTTACCCAGCTAGTCCCCTTTAATGTGCCACCTTCCTTACCCAGCTAGTCTCCTTTAATGTGCCACATTCCTTACCCAGCGAGTCCCCTTTAATGTGCCACATTCCTTACCCAGCAGGTCCCCTTTAATGTGCCACATTCCTTACCCAGCTAGTCTCCTTTAATGTGCCACATTCCTTACCCAGCTAGTCCCCTTTAATGTGCCAAATTCCTTACCCAGCAGGTCCCCTTTAATGTGCCACATTGCTTTCCCAGCAGGTCCCCTTTAATGAGCCACATTCCTTACCCAGCAGGTCCCCTTTAATGTGCCACATTCCTTACCCAGCAGGTCCCCTTTAATGTGCCACATTCCTTACCCAGCAGGTCCCCTTTAATGTGCCACATTCCTTACCCAGCAGGTCCCCTTTAATGAGCCACATTCCTTACCCAGCAGGTCCCCTTTAATGTGCCACATTCCTTACCCAGCAGGTCCCCTTTAATGTGCCACATTCCTTACCCAGCAGGTCCCCTTTAATGTGCCACATTCCTTACCCAGCTAGTCTCCTTTAATGTGCCACATTCCTTACGCAGCGAGTCCCCTTTAACGTGTCACATTCCTTACCCAGCTAGTCCCCTTTAATATGCCACATTCCTCACCCAGCAGGTCCCCTTTAATGTGCCACATTGCTTTCCCAACGAGTCACCTTTAATGTGCCATTGCTTACCCAGCTAGTCCCCTTCAATGTGCCACATTCCTTACCCAGCGAGGCCCCTTTAATGTGCCACAGTCCTTGCCAAGCTTGTCCCCTTTAATGTGCCACATTCCTTACCCAGCTAGTCCCCTTCAACGTGCCACAGTCCTTACGCAGCTCATCTAGTCCACTTTAATGTGTCACATTATTACCCAGCTAGTCCTCTTTAATGTGCCACATTCCTTACGCAGGGAGTCCCCTTTAATGCGCCACATTACATACCAAGCTAGACCCCTTTAATGTGCCACAATTCTTACACAGCCAGCCTTTTTAAGGTGCCGCATTCCTTACCAGGAAAGTCCGCTTTAATTTGTCACATTCCTTACCCAGCTAGTCCCCTTTAATGTGCCACATTCCTTACCCAGCAAGTCCCCTTTAATGTGTACATTCCTTACCCAGCTAGTCTCCTTTAATGTGCCACATTCCTTACCCAGCTAGTCCCCTTGAATGTGCCACATTGCTTTCCCAACGAGTCCCCTTTAATGTGCCACATTCCTTACCCAGCAGGTCCCCTTTAATGTGCCACATTCCTTGCCCAGCAAGTCCCCTTTAATGTGCCACATTCCTTACCCAGCAGGTCACCTTTAATGTGTCACATTGCTTTCCCAACGAGTCCCCTTTAATGTGCCACATTCCTTACCCAGCAGGTCCCCTTTAATGTGCCACATTCCTTACGCAGCTACTCCCCTTTAATGTGCCGCATTCCTTACCCAGCGAGTCCCCTTTAATGTGCCACATTCCTTACGCAGCTACTCCCCTTTAATGTGCCACATTCCTTACCCAGCGAGTCCCCTTTAATGTGTACATTCCTTACCCAGCTATTCCCTTTAATGTGTCACATTCCTTACCCAGCGAGTCCCCTTTAATGTGCCACATTCCTTACGCAGCTACTCCCCTTTAATGTGTCACATTCCTTACCCAGCAAGTCCCCTTTAATGTGTACATTCCTTACCCAGCTAGTCTCCTTTAATGTGCCACATTCCTTACCCAGCTAGTCCCCTTGAATGTGCCACATTGCTTTCCCAACGAGTCCCCTTTAATGTGCCACATTCCTTACCCAGCAGGTCCCCTTTAATGTGCCACATTCCTTGCCCAGCAAGTCCCCTTTAATGTGCCACATTCCTTACCCAGCAGGTCACCTTTAATGTGTCACATTGCTTTCCCAACGAGTCCCCTTTAATGTGCCACATTCCTTACCCAGCAGGTCCCCTTTAATGTGCCACATTCCTTGCCCAGCAAGTCCCCTTTAATGCGCCACATTCCTTACCCAGCAGGTCCCCTTTAATGTGCCACATTCCTTACGCAGCTACTCCCCTTTAATGTGCCGCATTCCTTACCCAGCGAGTCCCCTTTAATGTGCCACATTCCTTACGCAGCTACTCCCCTTTAATGTGCCACATTCCTTACCCAGCGAGTCCCCTTTAATGTGCCACATTCCTTACGCAGCTACTCCCCTTTAATGTGCCACATTCCTTACCCAGCGAGTCCCCATTAACGTGCCACATTCCTTACGCAGCTACTCCCCTTTAATGTGCCACATTCCTTACCCAGCGAGTCCCCTTTAATGTGCCACATTCCTTACCCAGCGAGGCCCCTTTAATGTGCCACATTCCTTACACAGCAGGTCTCCTTTAATGTGCCACATTCCTTACCCAGCAAGTCCCCTTTAATGTGCCACATTCCTTACCCAGCGAGTCTCCTTTAATGTGCCACATTCCTTACTCAGCTAGTCCCCTTTAAAGTGCCACATTCCTTATCCAGCGAGTCCGTTTTTAATGTGCCACATTTCTTACCCAGCTAGTCCCCTTTAATGTGCCACATTCCTTACCCAGCGAGTCCCCTTTAATGTGCCACATTCCTTACTCAGCTAGTCCCCTTTAAAGTGCCACATTCCTTATCCAGCGAGTCCGTTTTTAATGTGCCACATTCCTTACCCAGCTAATCCCCTTTAACGTGCCACAGTCCTTACGCAGCTCATCTAGTCCTCTTTAATGCGCCACATTACTTACCAAGCTAGTCCCCTTTAATGTGCCACATTCCTTACCCAGCTTGTCCCCTTTAATGTGCCACATTCCTTACGCAGCGAGTCCCCTTTAATGCGCCATATTACTTGCCAAGCAAGTCCCCGTTAATGTGCCACATTCCTTACCCAGCAGGTCACCTTTAAGGTGCTACATTGCTTTCCCAACGAGTCCCCTTTAACGTGCCACATTCCTTACTCAGCAGGTCCCCTTTAATGTGCCACATTCCTTACCCAGCGAGTCCCCTTTAATGTGCCACATTCCTTACCCAGCGAGTCCCCTTTAAGGTGCCACATTCCTTACACAGCAGGTCCCCTTTAATGTGCCACATTCCTTACCCAGCTAGTCCCCTTTAATGAGCCACATTCTCTACACAGCTAGTCCCCTTTAATGTGCCACATTCCTTACGCACCGAGTCCCCTTTAATGCGCCACATTACTTACCAAGCGAGTCCCCGTTAATGTGCCACATTCCTTACCCAGCAAGTCCCCTTTAAGGTGTCACATTCCTTACCCAGCTAGTCCCCTTTAATGTGCCACATTCCTTACCCAGCTATTCGCCTTTAATGTGTCACATTCCTTACCCAGCTATTCCCCTTTAATGTGTCACATTCCTTGCCCAGCTTGTCCCCTTTAATGTGTCACCTTCCTTACCCAGCTATTCCCCTTTAATGTGTCACATTCCTTACCCAGCAAGTCCCCTTTAATGTGCCACATTCCTTACCCAGCAGGTCCCCTTTAATGTGCCACGTTCCTTACCCAGCTAGTCCCCTTTAAGGTGCCACATTCCTTACCCAGCTAGTCCGCTTTAATGTGCCACATTCCTTACCCAGCGAGTCCCCTTTAATGTCTCACCTTCCTTACCCAGCTAGTCCCCTTTAATGTGCCACAATCCTTACCCAGCTAGTCCCCTTTAATGTGTCACCTTCCTTACCCAACTAGTCCCCTTTAATGTGTCACCTTCCTTACCCAGCTAGTCCCCTTTAATGTGCAACATTGCTTTCCCAATGAGTCCCCTTTAACGTGTCACATTCCTTACCCAGCAGGTCCCCTTTAATGTGCAACATTGCTTGCCCAGCTTGTCCCCTTTAATGTGCCACATTCCTTACCCAGCAGGTCACCTTTAATGTGCAACATTGCTTTCCCAACGAGTCCCCTTTAATGTGTCACATTCCTTATCCAGCTAGTCCCCTTTAATGTGCCACATTCCTTACCCAGCTAGTCCCCTTTAATGTGCCACATTCCTTACCCAGCGAGTCCCGTTTAACGTGCCACATTCCTTGCCCAGCGAGTCCCCTTTAATGTGCCACATTCCTTACCCATCTAGTCCCCTTTAATGTGTCACATTCCTTACCCAGCTAGTCCCCTTTAATGTGCCACATTCCTTGCCCAGCTTGTCCCCTTTAATGTGTCACATTCCTTACCCATCTAGTCCCCTTTAATGTGCCACATTCCTTACCCAGCTAATCCCCTTTAATGTGCCACATTCCTTACCCAGCTAGTCCCCTTTAATGTGCCACATTCCTTACCCAGCTAGTCCGCTTTAATGTGCCAATTTCCTTACCCAGCGAGTCCCCTTTAATATGCCACATTATTACCCAGCTAGTCCTCTTTAATGTGCCACATTCCTAACGCAGCGAGTCACCTTTAATGTGCCACATTACTTGCCAAGCGAGTCCCCGTTAATGTGCCACAATCCTTACACAGCCAGTCTTTTTTAAGGTGCCAGATTCCTTACCCAGCAAGTCCCCTTTAATGTGCCACATTCCTTACCCAGCGAGTTCCCTTTAATGTGCCACATTCCTTACGCAGCTACTCCCCTTTAATGTGCCACATTCCTTACCCAGCGAGTCCCCTTTAATGTGCCACATTCCTTACGCAGCTACTCCCCTTTAATGTGCCACATTCCTTACCCAGCGAGTCCCCTTTAATGTGACACGTTCCTTACACAGCAGGTCCCCTTTAATGTGCCACATTCCTAACACAGCTAGTCCCCTCAAATGTGCCACATTCCTTACACAGCGACTCCCCTTTAATGTGCCACATTTCTTACACAGCAGGTCCCCTTTAACGTGCCACATTCCTTACCCAGCGAGTCCCCTTTAATGTGCCACATTTCTTACCCAGCTAGTCCCCTTTAATGTGCCACATTCCTTACCCAGCTAGTCCCCTTTAATGTCCCACATTCCTTACCCAGCGAGTCCCCTTTAATGTGCCACATTTCTTACCCAGCTAGTCCCCTTTAATGTGCCACATTCCTTACCCAGCTGGTCCCCTTTAACGTGACACCTTCCTTACCCAGATAGTCCGCTTTAATGTGACACCTTCCTTACCCAGCTAGTCCCCTTTAATGTGCCACGTTCCTTACCCATCTAGTCCCCGTTAATGTGCCACATTCCTTACCCAGCTAGTCCCCTTTAAAGTGCCACATTCCTTACCCAGCTAGTCCCCTTTAACGTGCCACATTCCTTACCCAGCTTGTCCCCTTTAAGGTGCCACAGTACTTGCCCAGTGAGTCCCCTTTAATGTGTCCACTTCCTTACCCAGCAGGTCCCCTTTAATGCGCCACATTCCTTACCCAGCAGGTCCCCTTTAATGTGCCACATTCCTTGCCCAGCTAGTCCCCTTTAAAGTGCCACATTCCTTACCCAGCTAGTCCCCTTTAATGTGCCACCTTCCTTGCCCAGCAGGTCCCCTTTAATGCGCCACATTCCTTACCCAGCAGGTCCCCTTTAATGTGCCACATTCCTTACCCAGCAGGTCCCCTTTAATGTGCCACCTTCCTTGCCCAGCTAGTCCCCTTTAAAGTGCCACATTCCTTACCCAGCTAGTCCCCTTTAACGTGCTACATTCCTTACCCAGCTTGACCCCTTTAAGGTGCCACAGTACTTGCCCAGTGAGTCCCCTTTAATGTGTCCACTTCCTTACCCAGCAGGTCCCCTTTAATGCGCCACATTCCATACCCAGCAGGTCCCCTTTAATGTGCCACATTCCTTACCCAGCTAGTCCCCTTTAACGTGCCACCTTCCTTGCCCAGCTAGTCCCCTTTAATGTGCCACATTCCTTACCCAGCGAGTCCCCTTTAATATGCCACATTCCTTACCCAGCGAGTCCCCGTTAATGTGCCACATTCCGTACCCAGCAAGTCCCCTTTAATATGCCACATTCCTTACCCAGTAAGTCCCCTTTAATGTGCCACATTCCTTACCCAGCGAGTCCCCTTTAATGTGCCACCTTCCTTGCCCAGCTAGTCCCCTTTAACGTGCCACATTCCTTACCCAGCTTGTCCCCTTTAAGGTGCCTCAGTACTTGCCCAGTGAGTCCCCTTTAATGTGTCCACTTCCTTACCCAGCTAGTCCCCTTTAATGTGCCACAATCCTTACCCAGCTAATTCCAATTTATATGCCACGTTCCTTACCCAGCAGGTCCCCTTTAATGTGCCACAATCCTTACGCATCTAGTCCCCTTTAATGTGCCACATTCCTTGCCCAGCGAGTCCCCTTTAACGTGCCACATTCCTTACCTTGCTAGTACCCTTTAATGTGCCACATTCCTTACCCATCTAGACCCCTTTAAGGTGCCACATTCCTTACCCAGCTAGTCCCCTTTAATGTGCCACATTCCTTACCCAGCGAGTCCCCTTTAATGTGCCACAGTCCTTGCCCAGCTTGTCCGCTTTAATGTGCCACATTCCTTACCCAGCAAGTCCCCTTTAATATGCCACATTCCTTACCCAGCAAGTCCCCTTTAATGTGCCACATTCCTTACCCAGCGAGTCCCCTTTAACGTGCCACAGTCCTTGCCCAGCGAGTCCGCTTTAACGTGCCACATTCCTTACCCAGCTAGTCCCCTTTAATGTGTCACCTTCCTTACCCAGCTAATCCCATTTAATGTGCCACATTCCTTACCCAGCTAGTCCCCTTTAATGTGTCACCTTCCTTACCCAGCTAATCCCATTTAATATGCCACATTCCTTACCCAGCAAGTCCCCTTTAATGTGCCACATTCCTTACCCAGCGAGTCCACTTTAATGTGCCACATTCCTTACCCAGCGAGTCCCCTTTAAAGTGCCACATTCCTTACCAAGCAAGTCCCCTTTAACATGCCACATTCCTTACCCAGCAAGTCCCCTTTAAAGTGCCACATTTCTTACCCAGCGAGTCCCCTTTAATGTGCCACAGTCCTTGCCCAGCTTGTCCGCTTTAATGTGCCACATTCCTTACCCAGCAAGTCCCCTTTAATGTGCCACATTCCTTACCCAGCTAGTCCCCTTTAATGTGCCACATTCCTTACCCAGCGAGTCCACTTTAATGTGCCACATTCCTTACCCAGCGAGTCCCCTTTAAAGTGCCACGTTCCTTACCTTGCTAGTCCCCTTTAATGTGTCACATTCCTTACCCAGATAGTCCGCTTTAATGTGCCACATTCCTTACCCATCTAGTCCCCTTTAATGTGTCACATTCCTTACCCAGATAGTCCGCTTTAATGTGCCACATTCCCTACGCAGCGAGTCCCCTTTAAAGTGCCACGTTCCTTACCTTGCTAGTCCCCTTTAATGTGCCACATTCCTTGCCCAGCTTGTCCCCTTTAATGTGTCACATTCCTTACCCAGATAGTCCGCTTTAATGTGCCACATTCCCTACGCAGCGAGTCCCCTTTAACGTGCCACATTCCTTACCCAGCGAGTCCCCTTTAATATGCCACATTAGTACCCAGCCAGTCCTGATTAATGTGCCACATTCCTTACGCAGCGAGTCCCCTTTAATGTGCCACATTACTTACCAAGCGAGGCCCCGTTAATGTGCCACATTCCTTACCCAGCAAGTCCCCTTTAATGTGTCACATTCCTTACCCAGCTAGTCCCCTTTAATGTGCCACATTACTTGCCCAGCTAGTCCCCTTTAATGTGCCACATTCCTTACCCAGCTAGTCCCCTTTAATGTGTCACCTTCCTTACCCAGCAGGTCACCTTTAATGTGCCACATTGCTTTCCCAACGAGTCCCCTTTAATGTGCCACGTTCCTTACCGAGCAGGTCCCCTTTAATGTGCCACAGTCCGTGCCCAGCTTGTCCCCTTTAATGTGTCACCTTCCTTACCCAGCTAGTCCCCTTTAATGTGCCACAATCCTTATGCATCTAGTCCCCTTTAATGTGCCACATTCCTTACCCAGCTAGTCCCCTTTAATGTGCCACATTCCTTACCCAGCTAGTCCCCTTTAATGTGCCACATTCCTTACCCAGCTAGTCCCCTTTAATGTGCCACAATCCTTACGCATCTAGTCCCCTTTAATGTGCCACATTCCTTGCCCAGCGAGTCCCCTTTAATATGCCACATTCCTTACCCATCTAGACCCCTTTAAGGTGCCACATTCCTTACCCAGCAAGTCCCCTTTAATATGCCACATTCCTTACCCAGCGAGTCCCCGTTAATGTGCCACATTCCTTACCCAGCTAGTCCCCTTTAATGTGCCACATTCCTTACCCAGCTAGTCCCCTTTAATGTGCCATATTCCTTACCCTGCAAATCCACTTTAACGTGCCACATTCCTTACCCATCTAGTCCCCTTTAATGTGTCACAGTCCTTGCCCAACTTGTCCCCTTTAATGTGCCACATTCCTTACCAGCTAGTCCCCTTTAATGTGCCACAGTCCTTGCCCAACTTGTCCCCTTTAATGTGCCACATTCCTTAACCAGCTAGTCCCCTTTAATGTGCCACAGTCCTTGCCCAGCTAGTCCCCTTTAATGTGCCACAGTCCTTGCCCAGCTAGTCCCCTTTAATGTGCCACAGTCCTTACCCAGCTAGTCCCCTTTAATGTGCCACATTCCTTACCCAGCTAATTCCATTTAACGTGCCATATTCCTTACCCAGCTAGTCCACATTAATGTGCCACAGTCCTTGCCCAGCTTGTCCCCTTTAATGTGCCACATTCCTTACCGAGCTCGTCTCCTTTAAAGTGCCACATTGCTTTCCCAACGAGTCCCCTTTAATGTGCCACATTTATTACCCAGCAAGTCCCCTTTAATGTGTCACATTCCTTAACCAGCTAGTCTCCTTTAATGTGCCACGTTGCTTACCCAACGAGTCCCCTTTAATGTGCCACATTTATTACCCAGCAAGTCCCCATTAAAGAGTCACATTCCTTACCCAGCTAGTCCCCTTTAATGTGCCACATTGCTTACGCAGCGAGTCCCCTTTAACGTGTCACATTCCTTACCCAGCTTGTCCCCTTTAATGTGCCACATTCCTTACCCAGCAAGTCCACTTTAACGTGTCACATTCCTTACCCAGCGAGTCCCCTTCAATGTGCCACATTCCTTACCCAGCGAGTCCCCTTCAATGTGCCACATTCCTTAACCAGCTAATTCCATTTAATGTGCCACATTCCTTACCCAGCTAGTCCCCTTTAATGTGCCATATTCCTTACCCAGCTAGTCCCCTTTAATGTGCCACAGTCCTTGCCCAGCTTGTCCCCTTTAATGTGCCACATTCCTTACCCAGCTAGTCTCCTTTAATGTGCCACGTTGCTTTCCCAACGAGTCCCCTTTAATGTGCCACATTTATTACCCAGCAAGTCCCCTTTAATGTGTCACATTGCTTTCCCAACGAGTCCCCTTTAATGTGCCACATTTATTACCCAGCAAGTCCCCATTAAAGTGTCAAATTCCTTACCCAGCTAGTCCCCTTTAATGTGCCACATTCCTTACGCAGCGAGTCCCCTTTAACGTGTCACATTCCTTACCTAGCTTGTCCCCTTTAATGTGCCACATTCCTTACCCAGCGAGTCCACTTTAATGTGCCACATTCCTTACCCAGCGAGTCCCCTTTAATGTGCCACGTTCCTTACCTTGCTAGTCCCCTTTAACGTGCCACATTCCTTACCCATCTAGTCCCCTTTAATGTGCCACATTCCTTACCCAGCGAGTCCCCTTTAATGTGCCACATTCCTTACCCAGCTAGTCCCCTTTAATGTGCCACATTCCTTGCCCAGCTTGTCCCCTTTAATGTGCCACAGTCCTTGCCCAGCTTGTCCCCTTTAATGTGCCACATTCCTTACCCGGGCTAGTCCGCTTTAATGTGCCACATTCCTTGCCCAGCTTGTCCCCTTTAATGTGCCACAGTCCTTGCCCAGCTAGTCCCCTTTAATGTGCCACATTCCTTACCCAGCTAGTCCTCTTTAATGTGTCACCTTCCTTACCCAGCAGGTCACCTTTAATGTGCCACATTGCTTTCCCAACGAGTCCCCTTTAATGTGCCACGTTCCTTACCCAGCAGGTCCCCTTTAATGTGCCACAATCCTTACGCATCTAGTCCCCTTTAATGTGCCACATTCCTTACCCAGCGAGTCCCCTTTAATGTGCCACATTTCTTACCCAGCTAGTCCCCTTCAATGTGCCACATTCCTTACCCAGCTAATTCCATTTAATGTGCCACATTCCTTACCGAGCGAGTCCCCTTTAATGTGCCACATTCCTTACCAAGCGTGTCCCCTTTAACGTGTCACATTCCTTACGCAACGAGTCCCCTTAAATTGCCACGTTACTTACCAAGCGAGTCCCCGTTAATATGCCACAATCCTTACACAGCCAGTCTTTGTTAAGGTGCCACATTCCTTACCCAGCAAGTCCCCTTTAATGTGTCACATTCCTTACCCAGCAAGTCCCCTTTAATGTGCCGCTTTCCTTACCCAGCGAGTCCCCTTTAATGTGTCACATTGCTTTCCCAACGAGTCCCCTTTAATGTGCCACATTCCTTACCCAGCAGGTCCCCTTTAACGTGCCACATTCCTTACCCAGTAGGTCCCCTTTAATGTGTCACCTTCCTTACCCAGCTAGTCCCCTTTAATGTGCCACATTCCTTACCCAGCAGGTCACCTTTAACGTGCCACATTCCTTACCCAGTAGGTCCCCTTTAAGGTGCCACATTGCTTTCCCAACGAGTCCCCTTTAATGTGCCACATTCCTTACCCAGCAGGTCCCCTTTAACGTGCCACATTCCTTACCCAGTAGGTCCCCTTTAATGTGTCACATTCCTTACCCAGCTAGTCCCCTTTAATGTGCCACATTCCTTACCCAGCAGGTCACCTTTAATGTGCCACATTGCTTTCCCAACGAGTCCCCTTTAATGTGCCACATTCCTTACCCAGCAGGTCCCCTTTAACGTGCCACATTCCTTACCCAGTAGGTCCCCTTTAATGTGCCACAGTCCTTGCCCAGCTAGTCCCCTTTAATGTGCCACAATCCTTACGCATCTAGTCCCCTTTAATGTGCCACATTCCTTACCCAGCGAGTCCCCTTTAATGTGCCACATTCCTTTCCAAGCGAGTCCCCTTTAATGTGCCACATTCCTTGCCCAGCTAGTTCCCTTTAATGTGCCACATTCCTTACCCAGCGAGTCCCCTTTAATGTGCCACATTCCTAACCCAGCGAGTCCCCTTTAATGTGCCACAATCCTTGCCCATCTTGTTCCCTTTAATGTGCCACATTATTCCCCAGCTACTCCTCTTTAATGTGCCACATTCCTTACCCAGCGAATCCCCTTTAATGTGCCACATTCCTTACCCAGCAACTCCTCTTTAATGTGTCACATTCCTTACCCAGCTAGTCCCCTTTAATGTGCCACATTACTTGCCCAGCTAGTCCCCTTTAATGTGTCACATTCCTTGCCCAGCTAGTCCCCTTTAATGTGTCACATTCCTTACCCAGCTAATCCCCTTTAATGTGCCACATTCCTTACCCAGCTAATCCCCTTTAATGTGTCACATTCCTTACCCAGCTAGTCCCCTTTAATGTGCCACATTATTACCCAGCTAATCCCCTTTAATGTGCCACATTCCTTACCCAGCTAGTCCCCTTTAATGTGCCACAGTCCTTGCCCAGCTTGTCCCGTTTAATGTGCCACATTCCTTATGCAACGAGTCCCCTTTAATGTGCCACATTACTTACCAAGCGAGTCCCCGTTAATGTGCCACAATCCTTACACAGCCAGTCTTTTTTAAGGTGCCACATTCCTTACCCAGCAAGTCCCCTTTAATGTGTCACATTCCTTACCCAGCTAGTCCCCTTTAATGTGCCACATTCCTTTCCCAGCGAGTCCCCTTTAATGTGTCACATTCCTTACCCAGCTGGTCCCCTTTAATGTGTCACATTCCTTACCCAGCTAGTCCCCTTTAATGTGCCACATTCCTTACCCAGCAGGTCCCCTTTAATGTGCCACATTCCTTACCCAGCTAGTCTCCTTTAATGTGCCACATTCCTTACCCAGCAGGTCACCTTTAAGGTGCTACATTGCTTTCCCAACGAGTCCCCTTTAACGTGCCACATTCCTTACTCAGCAGGTCCCCTTTAATGTGCCACATTCCTTACCCAGCGAGTCCCCTTTAATGTGCCACATTCCTTACCCAGCGAGTCCCCTTTAAGGTGCCACATTCCTTACACAGCAGGTCCCCTTTAATGTGCCACATTCCTTACCCAGCTAGTCCCCTTTAATGAGCCACATTCTCTACACAGCTAGTCCCCTTTAATGCGCCACATTACTTACCAAGCGAGTCCCCGTTGATGTGCCACATTCCTTACCCAGCAAGTCCCCTTTAATGTGTCACATTCCTTACCCAGCTAGTCCCCTTTAATGTGCCACATTCCTTACCCAGCTATTCGCCTTTAATGTGTCACATTCCTTACCCAGCTATTCCCCTTTAATGTGTCACATTCCTTGCCCAGCTTGTCCCCTTTAATGTGTCACCTTCCTTACCCAGCTATTCCCCTTTAATGTGTCACATTCCTTACCCAGCAAGTCCCCTTTAATGTGCCACATTCCTTACCCAGCAGGTCCCCTTTAATGTGCCACGTTCCTTACCCAGCTAGTCCCCTTTAATGTGCCACACTGCTTACCCACCTAGTCCCATTTAAGGTGCCACATTCCTTACCCAGCTAGTCCGCTTTAATGTGCCACATTCCTTACCCAGCGAGTCCCCTTTAATGTCTCACCTTCCTTACCCAGCTAGTCCCCTTTAATGTGTCACCTTCCTTACCCAGCTAGTCCCCTTTAATGTGCAACATTGCTTTCCCAATGAGTCCCCTTTAACGTGTCACATTCCTTACCCAGCAGGTCCCCTTTAATGTGCAACATTGCTTGCCCAGCTTGTCCCCTTTAATGTGCCACATTCCTTACCCAGCAGGTCACCTTTAATGTGCAACATTGCTTTCCCAACGAGTCCCCTTTAATGTGTCACATTCCTTATCCAGCTAGTCCCCTTTAATGTGCCACATTCCTTACCCAGCTAGTCCCCTTTAATGTGCCACATTCCTTACCCAGCGAGTCCCGTTTAACGTGCCACATTCCTTGCCCAGCGAGTCCCCTTTAATGTGCCACATTCCTTACCCATCTAGTCCCCTTTAATGTGCCACATTCCTTACCCAGCTAGTCCCCTTTAATGTGTCACCTTCCTTACCCAGCAGGTCACCTTTAATGTGCCACATTGCTTTCCCAACGAGTCCCCTTTAATGTGCCACGTTCCTTACCGAGCAGGTCCCCTTTAATGTGCCACAGTCCGTGCCCAGCTTGTCCCCTTTAATGTGTCACCTTCCTTACCCAGCTAGTCCCCTTTAATGTGCCACAATCCTTATGCATCTAGTCCCCTTTAATGTGCCACATTCCTTACCCAGCGAGTCCCCTTTAATGTGCCACATTCCTTACCCAGCAAGTCCCCTTCAATGTGCCACATTCCTTACCCAGCTAATTCCATTTAATGTGCCACATTCCTTACCGAGCGAGTCCCCTTTAATGTGCCACATTCCTTACCAAGCGTGTCCCCTTTAATGTGCCACATTCCTTACCCAGCTAATTCCAATTAATGTGCCACATTCCTTACCCAGCTAATCCCCTTTAATGTGCCACAGTCCTTGCCCAGCTTGTCCACTTTAATGTGCCACATTCCTTACCCAGCTGGTCCCCTTTCATGTGCCACATTATTACCCAGCTAGTTCTCTTTAATGAGCCACATTCCTTACGCAACGAGACCCCTTAAAATGCCACATTACTTACAAGCGAGTCCCCGCTAATATGCCACAATCCTTACACAGCCAGTCTTTGTTAAGGTGCCACATTCCTTAGCCAGCAAGTCCCCTTTAATGTGCCACATTCCTTACCCAGCAGGTCCCCTTTAATGTGCCACATTCCTTACCCAGCAGGTCCCCTTTAATGTGTCACCTTCCTTACCCAGCTAGTCCCCTTTAATGTGCCACAATCCTTACGCATCTAGTCCCCTTTAATGTGCCACATTCCTTGCCCAGCGAGTCCCCTTTAATATGCCACATTCCTTACCCATCTAGACCCCTTTAAGGTGCCACATTCCTTACCCAGCAAGTCCCCTTTAATATGCCACATTCCTTACCCAGCGAGTCCCCGTTAATGTGCCACATTCCTTACCCAGCTAGTCCCCTTTAATGTGCCACATTCCTTACCCAGCTAGTCCCCTTTAATGTGCCACATTCCTTACCCAGCTAGTCCCCTTTAATGTGCCACAATCCTTACGCATCTAGTCCCCTTTAATGTGCCACATTCCTTGCCCAGCGAGTCCCCTTTAATATGCCACATTCCTTACCCATCTAGACCCCTTTAAGGTGCCACATTCCTTACCCAGCAAGTCCCCTTTAATATGCCACATTCCTTACCCAGCGAGTCCCCGTTAATGTGCCACATTCCTTACCCAGCTAGTCCCCTTTAATGTGCCACATTCCTTACCCAGCTAGTCCCCTTTAATGTGCCATATTCCTTACCCTGCAAATCCACTTTAACGTGCCACATTCCTTACCCATCTAGTCCCCTTTAATGTGTCACAGTCCTTGCCCAACTTGTCCCCTTTAATGTGCCACATTCCTTACCAGCTAGTCCCCTTTAATGTGCCACAGTCCTTGCCCAACTTGTCCCCTTTAATGTGCCACATTCCTTAACCAGCTAGTCCCCTTTAATGTGCCACAGTCCTTGCCCAGCTAGTCCCCTTTAATGTGCCACAGTCCTTGCCCAGCTAGTCCCCTTTAATGTGCCACAGTCCTTACCCAGCTAGTCCCCTTTAATGTGCCACATTCCTTACCCAGCTAATTCCATTTAACGTGCCATATTCCTTACCCAGCTAGTCCACATTAATGTGCCACAGTCCTTGCCCAGCTTGTCCCCTTTAATGTGCCACATTCCTTACCGAGCTCGTCTCCTTTAATGTGCCACATTGCTTTCCCAACGAGTCCCCTTTAATGTGCCACATTTATTACCCAGCAAGTCCCCTTTAATGTGTCACATTCCTTAACCAGCTAGTCTCCTTTAATGTGCCACGTTGCTTACCCAACGAGTCCCCTTTAATGTGCCACATTTATTACCCAGCAAGTCCCCATTAAAGAGTCACATTCCTTACCCAGCTAGTCCCCTTTAATGTGCCACATTGCTTACGCAGCGAGTCCCCTTTAACGTGTCACATTCCTTACCCAGCTTGTCCCCTTTAATGTGCCACATTCCTTACCCAGCAAGTCCACTTTAACGTGTCACATTCCTTACCCAGCGAGTCCCCTTCAATGTGCCACATTCCTTACCCAGCGAGTCCCCTTCAATGTGCCACATTCCTTAACCAGCTAATTCCAGTTAATGTGCCACATTCCTTACCCAGCTAGTCCCCTTTAATGTGCCATATTCCTTACCCAGCTAGTCCCCTTTAATGTGCCACAGTCCTTGCCCAGCTTGTCCCCTTTAATGTGCCACATTCCTTACCCAGCTAGTCTCCTTTAATGTGCCACGTTGCTTTCCCAACGAGTCCCCTTTAATGTGCCACATTTATTACCCAGCAAGTCCCCTTTAATGTGTCACATTGCTTTCCCAACGAGTCCCCTTTAATGTGCCACATTTATTACCCAGCAAGTCCCCATTAAAGTGTCAAATTCCTTACCCAGCTAGTCCCCTTTAATGTGCCACATTCCTTACGCAGCGAGTCCCCTTTAACGTGTCACATTCCTTACCTAGCTTGTCCCCTTTAATGTGCCACATTCCTTACCCAGCGAGTCCACTTTAATGTGCCACATTCCTTACCCAGCGAGTCCCCTTTAATGTGCCACGTTCCTTACCTTGCTAGTCCCCTTTAACGTGCCACATTCCTTACCCATCTAGTCCCCTTTAATGTGCCACATTCCTTACCCAGCGAGTCCCCTTTAATGTGCCACATTCCTTACCCAGCTAGTCCCCTTTAATGTGCCACATTCCTTGCCCAGCTTGTCCCCTTTAATGTGCCACAGTCCTTGCCCAGCTTGTCCCCTTTAATGTGCCACATTCCTTACCCGGGCTAGTCCGCTTTAATGTGCCACATTCCTTGCCCAGCTTGTCCCCTTTAATGTGCCACAGTCCTTGCCCAGCTAGTCCCCTTTAATGTGCCACATTCCTTACCCAGCTAGTCCTCTTTAATGTGTCACCTTCCTTACCCAGCAGGTCACCTTTAATGTGCCACATTGCTTTCCCAACGAGTCCCCTTTAATGTGCCACGTTCCTTACCCAGCAGGTCCCCTTTAATGTGCCACAATCCTTACGCATCTAGTCCCCTTTAATGTGCCACATTCCTTACCCAGCGAGTCCCCTTTAATGTGCCACATTTCTTACCCAGCTAGTCCCCTTCAATGTGCCACATTCCTTACCCAGCTAATTCCATTTAATGTGCCACATTCCTTACCGAGCGAGTCCCCTTTAATGTGCCACATTCCTTACCAAGCGTGTCCCCTTTAACGTGTCACATTCCTTACGCAACGAGTCCCCTTAAATTGCCACATTACTTACCAAGCGAGTCCCCGTTAATATGCCACAATCCTTACACAGCCAGTCTTTGTTAAGGTGCCACATTCCTTACCCAGCAAGTCCCCTTTAATGTGTCACATTCCTTACCCAGCAAGTCCCCTTTAATGTGCCGCTTTCCTTACCCAGCGAGTCCCCTTTAATGTGTCACATTCCTTACCCAGCTAGTCCCCTTTAATGTGTCACATTCCTTACCCAGCTAGTCCCCTTTAATGTGCCACATTCCTTACCCAGCAGGTCACCTTTAATGTGCCACATTGCTTTCCCAACGAGTCCCCTTTAATGTGCCACATTCCTTACCCAGCAGGTCCCCTTTAACGTGCCACATTCCTTACCCAGTAGGTCCCCTTTAATGTGCCACAATCCTTACGCATCTAGTCCCCTTTAATGTGCCACATTCCTTGCCCAGCAAGTCCCCTTTAATATGCCACATTCCTTACCCATCTAGACCCCTTTAAGGTGCCACATTCCTTACCCAGCAAGTCCCCTTTAATATGCCACATTCCTTACCCAGCGAGTCCCCGTTAATGTGCCACATTCCTTACCCAGCTAGTCCCCTTTAATGTGCCACATTCCTTACCCAGCTAGTCCCCTTTAATGTGCCATATTCCTTACCCTGCAAATCCACTTTAACGTGCCACATTCCTTACCCATCTAGTCCCCTTTAATGTGTCACAGTCCTTGCCCAACTTGTCCCCTTTAATGTGCCACATTCCTTACCAGCTAGTCCCCTTTAATGTGCCACAGTCCTTGCCCAACTTGTCCCCTTTAATGTGCCACATTCCTTAACCAGCTAGTCCCCTTTAATGTGCCACAGTCCTTGCCCAGCTAGTCCCCTTTAATGTGCCACAGTCCTTGCCCAGCTAGTCCCCTTTAATGTGCCACAGTCCTTACCCAGCTAGTCCCCTTTAATGTGCCACATTCCTTACCCAGCTAATTCCATTTAACGTGCCATATTCCTTACCCAGCTAGTCCACATTAATGTGCCACAGTCCTTGCCCAGCTTGTCCCCTTTAATGTGCCACATTCCTTACCGAGCTCGTCTCCTTTAATGTGCCACATTGCTTTCCCAACGAGTCCCCTTTAATGTGCCACATTTATTACCCAGCAAGTCCCCTTTAATGTGTCACATTCCTTAACCAGCTAGTCTCCTTTAATGTGCCACGTTGCTTACCCAACGAGTCCCCTTTAATGTGCCACATTTATTACCCAGCAAGTCCCCATTAAAGAGTCACATTCCTTACCCAGCTAGTCCCCTTTAATGTGCCACATTGCTTACGCAGCGAGTCCCCTTTAACGTGTCACATTCCTTACCCAGCTTGTCCCCTTTAATGTGCCACATTCCTTACCCAGCAAGTCCACTTTAACGTGTCACATTCCTTACCCAGCGAGTCCCCTTCAATGTGCCACATTCCTTACCCAGCGAGTCCCCTTCAATGTGCCACATTCCTTAACCAGCTAATTCCAGTTAATGTGCCACATTCCTTACCCAGCTAGTCCCCTTTAATGTGCCATATTCCTTACCCAGCTAGTCCCCTTTAATGTGCCACAGTCCTTGCCCAGCTTGTCCCCTTTAATGTGCCACATTCCTTACCCAGCTAGTCTCCTTTAATGTGCCACGTTGCTTTCCCAACGAGTCCCCTTTAATGTGCCACATTTATTACCCAGCAAGTCCCCTTTAATGTGTCACATTGCTTTCCCAACGAGTCCCCTTTAATGTGCCACATTTATTACCCAGCAAGTCCCCATTAAAGTGTCAAATTCCTTACCCAGCTAGTCCCCTTTAATGTGCCACATTCCTTACGCAGCGAGTCCCCTTTAACGTGTCACATTCCTTACCTAGCTTGTCCCCTTTAATGTGCCACATTCCTTACCCAGCGAGTCCACTTTAATGTGCCACATTCCTTACCCAGCGAGTCCCCTTTAATGTGCCACGTTCCTTACCTTGCTAGTCCCCTTTAACGTGCCACATTCCTTACCCATCTAGTCCCCTTTAATGTGCCACATTCCTTACCCAGCGAGTCCCCTTTAATGTGCCACATTCCTTACCCAGCTAGTCCCCTTTAATGTGCCACATTCCTTGCCCAGCTTGTCCCCTTTAATGTGCCACAGTCCTTGCCCAGCTTGTCCCCTTTAATGTGCCACATTCCTTACCCGGGCTAGTCCGCTTTAATGTGCCACATTCCTTGCCCAGCTTGTCCCCTTTAATGTGCCACAGTCCTTGCCCAGCTAGTCCCCTTTAATGTGCCACATTCCTTACCCAGCTAGTCCTCTTTAATGTGTCACCTTCCTTACCCAGCAGGTCACCTTTAATGTGCCACATTGCTTTCCCAACGAGTCCCCTTTAATGTGCCACGTTCCTTACCCAGCAGGTCCCCTTTAATGTGCCACAATCCTTACGCATCTAGTCCCCTTTAATGTGCCACATTCCTTACCCAGCGAGTCCCCTTTAATGTGCCACATTTCTTACCCAGCTAGTCCCCTTCAATGTGCCACATTCCTTACCCAGCTAATTCCATTTAATGTGCCACATTCCTTACCGAGCGAGTCCCCTTTAATGTGCCACATTCCTTACCAAGCGTGTCCCCTTTAACGTGTCACATTCCTTACGCAACGAGTCCCCTTAAATTGCCACATTACTTACCAAGCGAGTCCCCGTTAATATGCCACAATCCTTACACAGCCAGTCTTTGTTAAGGTGCCACATTCCTTACCCAGCAAGTCCCCTTTAATGTGTCACATTCCTTACCCAGCAAGTCCCCTTTAATGTGCCGCTTTCCTTACCCAGCGAGTCCCCTTTAATGTGTCACATTCCTTACCCAGCTAGTCCCCTTTAATGTGTCACATTCCTTACCCAGCTAGTCCCCTTTAATGTGCCACATTCCTTACCCAGCAGGTCACCTTTAATGTGCCACATTGCTTTCCCAACGAGTCCCCTTTAATGTGCCACGTTGCTTACCCAGCAGGTCCCCTTTAACGTGCCACATTCCTTACCCAGTAGGTCCCCTTTAATGTGTCACCTTCCTTACCCAGCTAGTCCCCTTTAATGTGCCACATTCCTTACCCAGCAGGTCACCTTTAACGTGCCACATTCCTTACCCAGTAGGTCCCCTTTAAGGTGCCACATTGCTTTCCCAACGAGTCCCCTTTAATGTGCCACATTCCTTACCCAGCAGGTCCCCTTTAACGTGCCACATTCCTTACCCAGTAGGTCCCCTTTAATGTGTCACATTCCTTACCCAGCTAGTCCCCTTTAATGTGCCACATTCCTTACCCAGCAGGTCACCTTTAATGTGCCACATTGCTTTCCCAACGAGTCCCCTTTAATGTGCCACATTCCTTACCCAGCAGGTCCCCTTTAACGTGCCACATTCCTTACCCAGTAGGTCCCCTTTAATGTGCCACAGTCCTTGCCCAGCTAGTCCCCTTTAATGTGCCACAATCCTTACGCATCTAGTCCCCTTTAATGTGCCACATTCCTTACCCAGCTAGTCCCCTTTAATGTGCCACATTCCTTGCCCAGCTTGTCCCCTTTAATGTGCCACAGTCCTTGCCCAGCTTGTCCCCTTTAATGTGCCACATTCCTTACCCGGGCTAGTCCGCTTTAATGTGCCACATTCCTTGCCCAGCTTGTCCCCTTTAATGTGCCACAGTCCTTGCCCAGCTAGTCCCCTTTAATGTGCCACATTCCTTACCCAGCTAGTCCTCTTTAATGTGTCACCTTCCTTACCCAGCAGGTCACCTTTAATGTGCCACATTGCTTTCCCAACGAGTCCCCTTTAATGTGCCACGTTCCTTACCCAGCAGGTCCCCTTTAATGTGCCACAATCCTTACGCATCTAGTCCCCTTTAATGTGCCACATTCCTTACCCAGCGAGTCCCCTTTAATGTGCCACATTTCTTACCCAGCTAGTCCCCTTCAATGTGCCACATTCCTTACCCAGCTAATTCCATTTAATGTGCCACATTCCTTACCGAGCGAGTCCCCTTTAATGTGCCACATTCCTTACCAAGCGTGTCCCCTTTAACGTGTCACATTCCTTACGCAACGAGTCCCCTTAAATTGCCACATTACTTACCAAGCGAGTCCCCGTTAATATGCCACAATCCTTACACAGCCAGTCTTTGTTAAGGTGCCACATTCCTTACCCAGCAAGTCCCCTTTAATGTGTCACATTCCTTACCCAGCAAGTCCCCTTTAATGTGCCGCTTTCCTTACCCAGCGAGTCCCCTTTAATGTGTCACATTCCTTACCCAGCTAGTCCCCTTTAATGTGTCACATTCCTTACCCAGCTAGTCCCCTTTAATGTGCCACATTCCTTACCCAGCAGGTCACCTTTAATGTGCCACATTGCTTTCCCAACGAGTCCCCTTTAATGTGCCACGTTGCTTACCCAGCAGGTCCCCTTTAACGTGCCACATTCCTTACCCAGTAGGTCCCCTTTAATGTGTCACCTTCCTTACCCAGCTAGTCCCCTTTAATGTGCCACATTCCTTACCCAGCAGGTCACCTTTAACGTGCCACATTCCTTACCCAGTAGGTCCCCTTTAAGGTGCCACATTGCTTTCCCAACGAGTCCCCTTTAATGTGCCACATTCCTTACCCAGCAGGTCCCCTTTAACGTGCCACATTCCTTACCCAGTAGGTCCCCTTTAATGTGTCACATTCCTTACCCAGCTAGTCCCCTTTAATGTGCCACATTCCTTACCCAGCAGGTCACCTTTAATGTGCCACATTGCTTTCCCAACGAGTCCCCTTTAATGTGCCACATTCCTTACCCAGCAGGTCCCCTTTAACGTGCCACATTCCTTACCCAGTAGGTCCCCTTTAATGTGCCACAGTCCTTGCCCAGCTAGTCCCCTTTAATGTGCCACAATCCTTACGCATCTAGTCCCCTTTAATGTGCCACATTCCTTACCCAGCGAGTCCCCTTTAATGTGCCACATTCCTTTCCAAGCGAGTCCCCTTTAATGTGCCACATTCCTTGCCCAGCTAGTTCCCTTTAATGTGCCACATTCCTTACCCAGCGAGTCCCCTTTAATGTGCCACATTCCTAACCCAGCGAGTCCCCTTTAATGTGCCACAATCCTTGCCCATCTTGTTCCCTTTAATGTGCCACATTATTCCCCAGCTACTCCTCTTTAATGTGCCACATTCCTTACCCAGCGAATCCCCTTTAATGTGCCACATTCCTTACCCAGCAACTCCTCTTTAATGTGTCACATTCCTTACCCAGCTAGTCCCCTTTAATGTGCCACATTACTTGCCCAGCTAGTCCCCTTTAATGTGTCACATTCCTTGCCCAGCTAGTCCCCTTTAATGTGTCACATTCCTTACCCAGCTAATCCCCTTTAATGTGCCACATTCCTTACCCAGCTAATCCCCTTTAATGTGTCACATTCCTTACCCAGCTAGTCCCCTTTAATGTGCCACATTATTACCCAGCTAATCCCCTTTAATGTGCCACATTCCTTACCCAGCTAGTCCCCTTTAATGTGCCACAGTCCTTGCCCAGCTTGTCCCGTTTAATGTGCCACATTCCTTATGCAACGAGTCCCCTTTAATGTGCCACATTACTTACCAAGCGAGTCCCCGTTAATGTGCCACAATCCTTACACAGCCAGTCTTTTTTAAGGTGCCACATTCCTTACCCAGCAAGTCCCCTTTAATGTGTCACATTCCTTACCCAGCTAGTCCCCTTTAATGTGCCGCATTCCTTTCCCAGCGAGTCCCCTTTAATGTGTCACATTCCTTACCCAGCTGGTCCCCTTTAATGTGTCACATTCCTTACCCAGCTAGTCCCCTTTAATGTGCCACATTCCTTACCCAGCAGGTCCCCTTTAATGTGCCACATTCCTTACCCAGCTAGTCTCCTTTAATGTGCCACATTCCTTACCCAGCAGGTCACCTTTAAGGTGCTACATTGCTTTCCCAACGAGTCCCCTTTAACGTGCCACATTCCTTACTCAGCAGGTCCCCTTTAATGTGCCACATTCCTTACCCAGCGAGTCCCCTTTAATGTGCCACATTCCTTACCCAGCGAGTCCCCTTTAAGGTGCCACATTCCTTACACAGCAGGTCCCCTTTAATGTGCCACATTCCTTACCCAGCTAGTCCCCTTTAATGAGCCACATTCTCTACACAGCTAGTCCCCTTTAATGCGCCACATTACTTACCAAGCGAGTCCCCGTTGATGTGCCACATTCCTTACCCAGCAAGTCCCCTTTAATGTGTCACATTCCTTACCCAGCTAGTCCCCTTTAATGTGCCACATTCCTTACCCAGCTATTCGCCTTTAATGTGTCACATTCCTTACCCAGCTATTCCCCTTTAATGTGTCACATTCCTTGCCCAGCTTGTCCCCTTTAATGTGTCACCTTCCTTACCCAGCTATTCCCCTTTAATGTGTCACATTCCTTACCCAGCAAGTCCCCTTTAATGTGCCACATTCCTTACCCAGCAGGTCCCCTTTAATGTGCCACGTTCCTTACCCAGCTAGTCCCCTTTAATGTGCCACACTGCTTACCCACCTAGTCCCATTTAAGGTGCCACATTCCTTACCCAGCTAGTCCGCTTTAATGTGCCACATTCCTTACCCAGCGAGTCCCCTTTAATGTCTCACCTTCCTTACCCAGCTAGTCCCCTTTAATGTGTCACCTTCCTTACCCAGCTAGTCCCCTTTAATGTGCAACATTGCTTTCCCAATGAGTCCCCTTTAACGTGTCACATTCCTTACCCAGCAGGTCCCCTTTAATGTGCAACATTGCTTGCCCAGCTTGTCCCCTTTAATGTGCCACATTCCTTACCCAGCAGGTCACCTTTAATGTGCAACATTGCTTTCCCAACGAGTCCCCTTTAATGTGTCACATTCCTTATCCAGCTAGTCCCCTTTAATGTGCCACATTCCTTACCCAGCTAGTCCCCTTTAATGTGCCACATTCCTTACCCAGCGAGTCCCGTTTAACGTGCCACATTCCTTGCCCAGCGAGTCCCCTTTAATGTGCCACATTCCTTACCCATCTAGTCCCCTTTAATGTGTCACATTCCTTACCCAGCTAGTCCCCTTTAATGTGCCACATTCCTTGCCCAGCTTGTCCCCTTTAATGTGCCACATTCCTTACCCAGCTAGTCCCCTTTAATGTGCCACATTCCTTACCCAGCTAGTCCGCTTTAATGTGCCAATTTCCTTACCCAGCGAGTCCCCTTTAATATGCCACATTATTACCCAGCTAGTCCTCTTTAATGTGCCACATTCCTAACGCAGCGAGTCACCTTTAATGTGCCACATTACTTGCCAAGCGAGTCCCCGTTAATGTGCCACAATCCTTACACAGCCAGTCTTTTTTAAGGTGCCAGATTCCTTACCCAGCAAGTCCCCTTTAATGTGCCACATTCCTTACCCAGCGAGTTCCCTTTAATGTGCCACATTCCTTACGCAGCTACTCCCCTTTAATGTGCCACATTCCTTACCCAGCGAGTCCCCTTTAATGTGCCACATTCCTTACGCAGCTACTCCCCTTTAATGTGCCACATTCCTTACCCAGCGAGTCCCCTTTAATGTGCCACATTCCTAACCCAGCTAGTCCCCTTTAATGTGACACGTTCCTTACACAGCAGGTCCCCTTTAATGTGCCACATTCCAAACACAGCTAGTCCCCTCAAATGTGCCACATTCCTTACACAGCGACTCCCCTTTAATGTGCCACATTTCTTACACAGCAGGTCCCCTTTAATGTGCCACGTTCCTTACCCAGCGAGTCCCCTTTAATGTGCCACATTTCTTACCCAGCTAGTCCCCTTTAATGTGCCACATTCCTTACCCAGCTAGTCCCCTTTAATGTCCCACATTCCTTACCCAGCGAGTCCCCTTTAATGTGCCACATTTCTTACCCAGCTAGTCCCCTTTAATGTGCCACATTCCTTACCCAGCTGGTCCCCTTTAACGTGACACCTTCCTTACCCAGATAGTCCGCTTTAATGTGACACCTTCCTTACCCAGCTAGTCCCCTTTAATGTGCCACGTTCCTTACCCATCTAGTCCCCGTTAATGTGCCACATTCCTTACCCAGCTAGTCCCCTTTAAAGTGCCACATTCCTTACCCAGCTAGTCCCCTTTAACGTGCCACATTCCTTACCCAGCTTGTCCCCTTTAAGGTGCCACAGTACTTGCCCAGTGAGTCCCCTTTAATGTGTCCACTTCCTTACCCAGCAGGTCCCCTTTAATGCGCCACATTCCTTACCCAGCAGGTCCCCTTTAATGTGCCACATTCCTTACCCAGCTAGTCCCCTTTAATGTGCCACCTTCCTTGCCCAGCAAGTCCCCTTTAAAGTGCCACATTCCTTACCCAGCTAGTCCCCTTTAATGTGCCACCTTCCTTGCCCAGCAGGTCCCCTTTAATGCGCCACATTCCTTACCCAGCAGGTCCCCTTTAAAGTGCCACATTCCTTACCCAGCAGGTCCCCTTTAATGTGCCACCTTCCTTGCCCAGCTAGTCCCCTTTAAAGTGCCACATTCCTTACCCAGCTAGTCCCCTTTAACGTGCTACATTCCTTACCCAGCTTGACCCCTTTAAGGTGCCACAGTACTTGCCCAGTGAGTCCCCTTTAATGTGTCCACTTCCTTACCCAGCAGGTCCCCTTTAATGCGCCACATTCCATACCCAGCAGGTCCCCTTTAATGCGCCACATTCCATACCCAGCAGGTCCCCTTTAATATGCCACCTTCCTTGCCCAGCTAGTCCCCTTTAATGTGCCACATTCCTTACCCAGCGAGTCCCCTTTAATATGCCACATTCCTTACCCAGCGAGTCCCCGTTAATGTGCCACATTCCTTACCCAGCAAGTCCCCTTTAATATGCCACATTCCTTACCCAGTAAGTCCCCTTTAATGTGCCACATTCCTTACCCAGCGAGTCCCCTTTAATGTGCCACCTTCCTTGCCCAGCTAGTCCCCTTTAACGTGCCACATTCCTTACCCAGCTTGTCCCCTTTAAGGTGCCTCAGTACTTGCCCAGTGAGTCCCCTTTAATGTGTCCACTTCCTTACCCAGCAGGTCCCCTTTAATGTGTCACCTTCCTTACCCAGCTAGTCCCCTTTAATGTGCCACAATCCTTACCCAGCTAATTCCAATTTATATGCCACGTTCCTTACCCAGCAGGTCCCCTTTAATGTGCCACAATCCTTACGCATCTAGTCCCCTTTAATGTGCCACATTCCTTGCCCAGCGAGTCCACTTTAACGTGCCACATTCCTTACCTTGCTAGTACCCTTTAATGTGCCACATTCCTTACCCATCTAGACCCCTTTAAGGTGCCACATTCCTTACCCAGCTAGTCCCCTTTAATGTGCCACATTCCTTACCCAGCGAGTCCCCTTTAATGTGCCACAGTCCTTGCCCAGCTTGTCCGCTTTAATGTGCCACATTCCTTACCCAGCAAGTCCCCTTTAATATGCCACATTCCTTACCCAGCAAGTCCCCTTTAATGTGCCACATTCCTTACCCAGCGAGTCCCCTTTAATGTGCCACAGTCCTTGCCCAGCGAGTCCGCATTAACGTGCCACATTCCTTACCCAGCTAGTCCCCTTTAATGTGTCACCTTCCTTACCCAGCTAATCCCATTTAATGTGCCACATTCCTTACCCAGCTAGTCCCCTTTAACATGCCACATTCCTTACCCAGCAAGTCCCCTTTAATGTGCCACATTCCTTTCCCAGCTTGTCCGCTTCAAGGTGCCACATTCCTTACCCAGCAAGTCCCCTTTAATGTGCCACATTCCTTACCCAGCGAGTCCCCTTTAATGTGCCACAGTCCTTGCCCAGCGAGTCTGCTTTAACGTGCCACATTCCTTACCCAGCTAGTCCCCTTTAATGTGTCACCTTCCTTACCCAGCTAATCCCATTTAATGTGCCACATTCCTTACCCAGCTAGTCCCCTTTAACATGCCACATTCCTTACCCAGCAAGTCCCCTTTAATGTGCCACATTCCTTTCCCAGCTTGTCCGCTTCAAGGTGCCACATTCCTTACCCAGCAAGTCCCCTTTAATATGCCACATTCCTTACCCAGCAAGTCCCCTTTAAAGTGCCACGTTCCTTACCCATCTAGTCCCCTTTAATGTGCCACATTCCTTACCCATCTAGTCCCCTTTAATGTGTCACATTCCTTACCCAGATAGTCCGCTTTAATGTGCCACATTCCCTACGCAGCGAGTCCCCTTTAAAGTGCCACGTTCCTTACCTTGCTAGTCCCCTTTAATGTGCCACATTCCTTGCCCAGCTTGTCCCCTTTAATGTGTCACATTCCTTACCCAGATAGTCCGCTTTAATGTGCCACATTCCCTACGCAGCGAGTCCCCTTTAACGTGCCACATTCCTTACCCAGCGAGTCCCCTTTAATATGCCACATTAGTACCCAGCCAGTCCTGATTAATGTGCCACATTCCTTACGCAGCGAGTCCCCTTTAATGTGCCACATTACTTACCAAGCGAGGCCCCGTTAATGTGCCACATTCCTTACCCAGCAAGTCCCCTTTAATGTGTCACATTCCTTACCCAGCTAGTCCCCTTTAATGTGCCACATTCCTTACCCAGCTAGTCCCCTTTAATGTGTCACCTTCCTTACCGAGCAGGTCACCTTTAATGTGCCACATTGCTTTCCCAACGAGTCCCCTTTAATGTGCCACGTTCCTTACCGAGCAGGTCCCCTTTAATGTGCCACAGTCCGTGCCCAGCTTGTCCCCTTTAATGTGTCACCTTCCTTACCCAGCTAGTCCCCTTTAATGTGCCACAATCCTTATGCATCTAGTCCCCTTTAATGTGCCACATTCTTTACCCAGCGAGTCCCCTTTAATGTGCCACATTCCTTACCCAGCAAGTCCCCTTCAATGTGCCACATTCCTTACCCAGCTAATTCCATTTAATGTGCCACATTCCTTACCGAGCGAGTCCCCTTTAATGTGCCACATTCCTTACCAAGCTAATTCCAATTAATGTGCCACATTCCTTACCCAGCTAATCCCCTTTAATGTGCCACAGTCCTTGCCCAGCTTGTCCACTTTAATGTGCCACATTCCTTACCCAGCTAGTCCCCTTTAATGTGCCACATTATTACCCAGCTAGTCCTCTTTAATGAGCCACATTCCTTACGCAACGAGACCCCTTAAAATGCCACATTACTTACCAAGCGAGTCCCCGCTAATATGCCACAATCCTTACACAGCCAGTCTTTGTTAAGGTGCCACATTCCTTAGCCAGCAAGTCCCCTTTAATGTGCCACATTCCTTACCCAGCAGGTCCCCTTTAATGTGCCACATTCCTTACCCAGCAGGTCCCCTTTAATGTGTCACCTTCCTTACCCAGCTAGTCCCCTTTAATGTGCCACAATCCTTACGCATCTAGTCCCCTTTAACGTGCCACATTCCTTACACAGCGAGTCCCCTTTAACGTGCCACATTCCTTACCTTGCTAGTACCCTTTAATGTGCCACATTCCTTACCCATCTAGACCCCTTTAAGGTGCCACATTCCTTACCCAGCAAGTCCCCTTTAACATGCCACATTCCTTACCCAGCGAGTCCCCGTTAATGTGCCACATTCCTTACCCAGCTAGTCCCCTTTAATGTGCCACATTCCTTACCCAGCTAGTCCCCTTTAATGTGCCATATTCCTTACCCTGCAAATCCACTTTAACGTGCCACATTCCTTACCCAGCTAGTCCCCTTTAATGTGTCACAGTCCTTGCCCAACTTGTCCCCTTTAATGTGCCACATTCCTTACCAGCGAGTCCCCTTTAATGTGCCACAGTCCTTGCCCAACTTGTCCCCTTTAATGTGCCACATTCCTTACCAGCTAGTCCCCTTTAATGTGCCACAGTCCTTGCCCAGCTAGTCCCCTTTAATGTGCCACAGTCCTTGCCCAGCTAGTCCCCTTTAATGTGCCACAGTCCTTACCCAGCTAGTCCCCTTTAATGTGCCACATTCCTTACCCAGCTAGTTCCCTTTAATGTGCCACAGTCCTTACCCAGCTAGTCCACATTAATGTGCCACAGTCCTTGCCCAGCTTGTCCCCTTTAATGTGCCACATTCCTTACCGAGCTCGTCTCCTTTAATGTGCCACATTGCTTTCCCAACGAGTCCCCTTTAATGTGCCACATTTATTACCCAGCAAGTCCCCTTTAATGTGTCACATTCCTTAACCAGCTAGTCTCCTTTAATGTGCCACGTTGCTTACCCAACGAGTCCCCTTTAATGTGCCACATTTATTACCCAGCAAGTCCCCATTAAAGAGTCACATTCCTTACCCAGCTAGTCCCCTTTAATGTGCCACATTGCTTACGCAGCGAGTCCCCTTTAACGTGTCACATTCCTTACCCAGCTTGTCCCCTTTAATGTGCCACATTCCTTACCCAGCGAGTCCACTTTAACGTGTCACATTCCTTACCCAGCTAGTCCCCTTTAATGTGCCACATTCCTTACCCAGCGAGTCCACTTTAATGTGCCACATTCCTTACCCAGTGAGTCCCCTTCAATGTGCCACATTCCTTAACCAGCTAATTCCATTTAATGTGCCACATTCCTTACCCAGCTAATTCCATTTAACGTGCCATATTCCTTACCCAGCTAGTCCCCTTTAATGTGCCACAGTCCTTGCCCAGCTTGTCCCCTTTAATGTGCCACATTCCTTACCCAGCTAGTCTCCTTTAATGTGCCACGTTGCTTTCCCAACGAGTCCCCTTTAATGTGCCACATTTATTACCCAGCAAGTCCCCTTTAATGTGTCACATTGCTTTCCCAACGAGTCCCCTTTAATGTGCCACATTTATTACCCAGCAAGTCCCCATTAAAGTGTCAAATTCCTTACCCAGCTAGTCCCCTTTAATGTGCCACATTCCTTACGCAGCGAGTCCCCTTTAACGTGTCACATTCCTTACCTAGCTTGTCCCCTTTAATGTGCCACATTCCTTACCCAGCGAGTCCACTTTAACGTGCCACATTCCTTACCCAGCGAGTCCCCTTTAATGTGCCACGTTCCTTACCTTGCTAGTCCCCTTTAACGTGCCACATTCCTTACCCATCTAGTCCCCTTTAATGTGCCACATTCCTTGCCCAGCGAGTCCCCTTTAATGTGCCACATTCCTTACCCAGCTAGTCCCCTTTAATGTGCCACATTCCTTGCCCAGCTTGTCCCCTTTAATGTGCCACAGTCCTTGCCCAGCTTGTCCCCTTTAATGTGCCACATTCCTTACCCGGGCTAGTCCGCTTTAATGTGCCACATTCCTTGCCCAGCTTGTCCCCTTTAATGTGCCACAGTCCTTGCCCAGCTAGTCCCCTTTAATGTGCCACATTCCTTACCCAGCTAGTCCTCTTTAATGTGTCACCTTCCTTACCCAGCAGGTCACCTTTAATGTGCCACATTGCTTTCCCAACGAGTCCCCTTTAATGTGCCACGTTCCTTACCCAGCAGGTCCCCTTTAATGTGCCACAATCCTTACGCATCTAGTCCCCTTTAATGTGCCACATTCCTTACCCAGTGAGTCCCCTTTAATGTGCCACATTTCTTACCCAGCTAGTCCCCTTCAATGTGCCACATTCCTTACCCAGCTAATTCCATTTAATGTGCCACATTCCTTACCGAGCGAGTCCCCTTTAATGTGCCACATTCCTTACCAAGCGTGTCCCCTTTAACGTGTCACATTCCTTACGCAACGAGTCCCCTTAAATTGCCACATTACTTACCAAGCGAGTCCCCGTTAATATGCCACAATCCTTACACAGCCAGTCTTTGTTAAGGTGCCACATTCCTTACCCAGCAAGTCCCCTTTAATGTGTCACATTCCTTACCCAGCAAGTCCCCTTTAATGTGCCGCTTTCCTTACCCAGCGAGTCCCCTTTAATGTGTCACATTCCTTACCCAGCTAGTCCCCTTTAATGTGTCACATTCCTTACCCAGCTAGTCCCCTTTAATGTGCCACATTCCTTACCCAGCAGGTCACCTTTAATGTGCCACATTGCTTTCCCAACGAGTCCCCTTTAATGTGCCACATTCCTTACCCAGCAGGTCCCCTTTAATGTGCCACATTCCTTACCCAGTAGGTCCCCTTTAATGTGTCACCTTCCTTACCCAGCTAGTCCCCTTTAATGTGCCACAATCCTTACGCATCTAGTCCCCTTTAATGTGCCACATTCCTTTCCCAGCGAGTCCCCTTTAATGTGCCACATTCCTTTCCAAGCTAGTCCCCTTTAATGTGCCACATTCCTTACCCAGCGAGTCCCCTTTAATGTGCCACATTCCTTACCCAGCGAGTCCCCTTTAATGTGCCACAATCCTAGCCCAGCGTGTCCCCTTTAATGTGCCACAATCCTTGCCCATCTAGTCCTCTTTAATGTGCCACATTCCTTACCCAGCTAATCCCCTTTAATGTGCCACATTCCTTACCCAGCAACTCCTCTTTAATGTGCCACATTCCTTACCCAGCGAATCCCCTTTAATGTGTCACATTCCTTACCCAGCTAATCCCCTTTAATGTGTCACATTCCTTGCCCAGCTAGTCCCCTTTAATGTGTCACATTCCTTACCCAGCTAGTCCCCTTTAATGTGCCACATTCCTTACCCAGCTAGTCCCCTTTAATGTGTCACATTCCTTGCCCAGCTAGTCCCCTTTAATGTGTCACATTCCTTACCCAGCTAATCCCCTTTAATGTGTCACATTCCTTACCCAGCTAGTCCCCTTTAATGTGCCACATTCCTTACCCAGCTAGTCCCCTTTAATGTGCCACAGTCCTTGCCCAGCTTGTCCCGTTTAATGTGCCACATTCCTTATGCAACGAGTCCCCTTTAATGTGCCACATTACTTACCCAGCTAGTCCCCTTTAATGTGCCACATTCCTTACCCAGCAAGTCCCCTTTAATGTGTCACATTCCTTACCCAGCTAGTCCCCTTTAATGTGCCGCATTCCTTTCCCAGCGAGTCCCCTTTAATGTGTCACATTCCTTACCCAGCTGGTCCCCTTTAATGTGTCACATTCCTTACCCAGCTAGTCCCCTTTAATGTGCCACATTCCTTACCCAGCGAGTCCCCTTTAATTTGCCACAATCCTTACGCTGCTATTCCCCTTTAATGTGCCACATTCCTTACCCAGCAGGTCCCCTTTAATGTGCCACATTCCTTATCCAGCTAGTCACATTTAATATGCCACATTCCTTACCCAGCTGGTCCCCTTTAATGTGCCACAATTCTTACCCAGCTAGTCCTCTTTAATGTGCCACATTCCTTACCCAGCAGGTCCCCTTTAATGTGCCACATTCCTTACCCAGCGAGTCCCCTTCAATTTGCCACAATCCTTACGCTGCTAGACCCCTTTAATGTGTCACATCCCTTACCCAGCATGTCCCATTTAACGTGCCACATTCCTTACCCAGCGAGTCCCCTTTAACGTGCCACATTCCTTACCCAGCTAGTCCCCTTTAATGTGCCACAGTCCTTGCCCAGCTTGTCCCCTTTAATGTGCCACATTCCTTACCCGGGCTAGTCCGCTTTAATGTGCCACATTCCTTACCCAGCAAGTCCCCTTTAATGTGTCACATTCCTTACCCAGCTAGTCCCCTTTAATGTGCCACATTAATTGCCCAGCTAGTCCCCTTTAATGTGCCACATTCCTTACCCAGCTAGTCCCCTTTAATGTGCCACATTCCTTACCCAGCTAGTCCTCTTTAATGTGTCACCTTCCTTACCCAGCAGGTCACCTTTAATGTGCCACATTCCTTACCCAGTAGCTCCCCTTTAATGTGTCACCTTCCTTACCCAGCTAGTCCCCTTTAATGTGCCACAATCCTTACCCAGCTAATTCCAATTTATATGCCACGTTCCTTACCCAGCAGGTCCCCTTTAATGTGCCACAATCCTTACGCATCTAGTCCCCTTTAATGTGCCACATTCCTTACCCAGCGAGTCCCCTTTAATGTGCCACATTCCTTTCCAAGCGAGTCCCCTTTAATGTGCCACATTCCTTGCCCAGCTAGTTCCCTTTAATGTGCCACATTCCTTACCCAGCGAGTCCCCTTTAATGTGCCACATTCCTAACCCAGCGAGTCCCCTTTAATGTGCCACATTCCTTGCCCATCTTGTTCCCTTTAATGTGCCACATTATTACCCAGCTAATCCCCTTTAATGTGCCACATTCCTTACCCAGCAACTCCTCTTTAATGTGCCACATTCCTTACCAAGCTAATCCCCTTTAATGTGCCACATTCCTTACCAAGCTAATCCCCTTTAATGTGTCACATTCCTTGCCCAGCTAGTCCCCTTTAATGTGCCACATTATTACCCAGCTAGTCCCCTTTAATATGCCACATTATTACCCAGCTAGTCCCCTTTAATGTGCCACATTATTACCCAGCTACTCCTCTTTAATGTGTCACATTCCTTACCCAGCTAATCCCCTTTAATGTGCCACATTCCTTATGCAACGAGTCCCCTTTAATGTGCCACATTACTTACCAAGCGAGTCCCCGTTAATGTGCCACAATCCTTACACAGCCAGTCTTTTTTAAGGTGCCACATTCCTTACCCAGCAGGTCACCTTTAATGTGCCACATTGCTTTCCCAACGAGTCCCCTTTAATGTGCCACATTCCTTACCCAGCTAGTCTCCTTTAATGTGTCACCTTCCTTACTGAGCTAGTCCCACTTAATATGCCACATTCCTTACCCAGCTAGTCCCCTTTAATGTGCCACAATCCTTACCCAGCTAGTCCTCTTTAATTTGACACATTCCTTTCCCAGCTAGTCCCCTTTATTGTGCCACATTCCTTTCCCAACGAGTCACCTTTAATGTGCAACATTCCTTACCCAGCGAGTCCCCTTTAATTTGCCACAATCCTTACGCTGCTATTCCCCTTTAATGTACCACATTCCTTACCCAGCAGGTCCCATTTAATGTGCCACAATCCTTACCCAGCTAGTCCTCTTTAATGTGCCACATTCCTTACCCAGCAGGTCCCCTTTAATGTGCCACATTCCTTACCCAGCGAGTCCCCTTTAATTTGCCACAATCCTTACGCTGCTAGACCCCTTTAATGTGCCACATTCCTTACCCAGCATGTCCCATTTAATGTGCCACATTCCTTACCCAGCGAGTCCCCTTTAATGTGCCACATTCCTTACCCAGCAAGTCCCCTTTAATGTGCCACATTCCTTACCCAGCGAGTCCCCTTTAATGTGCCACATTCGTTACTAGGCTGGTCATCTTTAATGTGTCACATCCCTTACCCAGCATGTCCCATTTAACGTGCCACATTCCTTACCCAGCGAGTCCCCTTTAATGTGCCACATTCCTTACCCAGCAAGTCCCCTTTAATGTGCCACATTCCTTACCCAGTGAGTCCCCTTTAATGTGCCACATTCCTTACCCAGTGAGTCCCCTTTAATGTGCCACATTCGTTACTAGGCTGGTCATCTTTAATGTGTCACATCCCTTACCAACTGATCCCCTTTGATGTTGGAATGAGAACCATGATAACGGTTTACATCATGTTTGTGACTATTTTATCCTGTATATAATTGCATGCTGAAAGTCACAGAATCACACTAGTAATCATTCTGCTTTAACAGGACTTATTGTGCTTCCTGATGGTTCAACTGGTTAAGCGAGTGAATAGCTGGTCCGTACAGATTTGAAAGATCCCAGGTTTGATCTGTTTTTTACAAGCTCAGCTGATTTCAGCTGAAGAGCCCTAGAATTGGCCTCAGTGTTCCCTGGGATAGTGAAGAGAAATCATCAGCTAAGGTTCCCGCTTCCAATCGCCATCCAGCCACTCCTGCTGGAAGTACACGTTTGTGAATGTGATGCCCAGTGCGGGTGCACAATCTAACAACACTCAGTGTCTAGGCTCACACGTAACGAATGGTCACTTGAGTGAGCTATCAGAGGGTGCCCAGTACTCATGGAACCGTATCTACAACATGGCATAAGTACCGTCGAGAGGGAATTGGTGAACGTAGGGTAAAAACCATCAAAAAAGCAACCGGGTTTTTGCCACCATCTGTAAATGTATTTTTATTCTTTTATTTTTTTGGTGGGGGGGAGTGGTGTTTATTTTGACTCTTCAAACTGTATTCAGAGATCACAACTTGTCTGTGATGTTAATAGTTACTAGTTTTATGGGTAATACTTTAATAGGATGATCAATAACCACTTATTTCTCATCAACAGTTCATCCAATAAAAGGCCTAAGCACCACACTATGGCTCGGCCTAATGTTCAACCTTTAATTAGATTTCCATAATTTATACTTTTAAAAACCACAGCAGATCTTTCCTCACAATTATATGATTACTTATACATTTAATCATCTGCCAAGGGAACAGTCAATGAATTAATAGTGCTCTTTGTTTGAAAAATGCATAATAGTTTCCACTGTTACAGCGTGTCTGAATTGTGAATTTGGCAGATGCTGGGAGCACTTTACATTCAATTAATCATTGCAACCCTTATTAATAACTTAACTAAATACCAGCTGCCAAAAGCAAATAATGTCAATAAAATAAGAGCATTCAGCGCCTGAACTATCCACCTGCCTGACATCCATCCTAAATTTATTTTACTTTAACTTCATGGAAAGTAAAGGGCTTTGTGAAAGGATTTTTAAATTTATTTTACACTGACGATTGCTTTCCAAGCTCAAATAAATCAGATTCCTCATGGTGTTCTGACGTTCGAGCTAGTTGTTATAAAATATTGTTTCCATTTTTGTGGTGACACTGACCAAATTTAATATTGTTCTGATCACAGAGACATGCCAATTCAGCATTCGACCTAAGCATTTTTTACAAGATCACAGCCAAGAGTTTCTACTCATTCAGAGTGCAGTCTGGAGAATTTCGAGCACTGGAGACCCATAATGGATTAAGTTGAGGGTTTTTCACATGCCATAAGACTTTGAGGCTTCATTCAAGGCTCACTCAAGTTATAAAACTGCAAGCATGAGTCAGGCAAATAAGATCCTATGTAATGCATAGTATCTATATATAAGGCCATCGATCCCATACTAACTGTGTTGCAAAATCACTGTAACATCCGTTCTGAATGTAATTGTATTGGGACACTGCATTAGATTCAATAGAGAGCAAATGATGCTATGCACATCCCACAAGTGGTTTTATTCTTACGATAGTGTACCAGTCAGTGCTAGAAGAGGAGAGACTCAGTGCCATGAGGTAGTGCATTAGTGAATTTACACTGCACTGCGGAGTGTTTGGACATGAATTCTCCCATGCGATTCACCAAACAGTGAGCTCTCATACTCAGATGAGCAATCTGAAGAAATGCGAGGGGACAGTTTTTGAGTGGCATAGGCACAGGCCTATGAAGAGGTTGGCTCCTGCTCTCTTGCTGTGGATATAGCACATGGTGTAGGGAACTTTAAAGGCAGGAAATAATAACATAAAATGAGGGCAAAGGTAGAATACAAAACATTAAAAATCTGTCATTAAATTGGGAAACAAAGATTTGGCATCTTGCTCTAGACTCCAGAGATCAGAGGTCACAGAGGGTTCCCTATAGGCTGAGGGTTATGGTACACATTTTCAGTGGTGCAAGGAACCCACTGATCACTGCAGAGATGAAGTAACCTCAAACTGAACTCAACCAGATCAGCTAAATGGATAATGGAAAAGAGGACTGTAGACAATTGTGAAAGTAATGGGAAAAGCTGTTTCAGTTATGTGAAGTCAGAGAACTGTCAAAGACTGTATTGGGCCACTGAAGGATGCTCAAGGACATGTTACGAAGGACTCACGGGGTATGACGGAAATATTAAATGAGTAATTTGCATCAGTCTTCACTCTTGAAGACGATGCTCGACTGTTAGAATTTAATAATGATTTTAATAATAAAACTAATAATATTAACATAAACGAACATATTCTTTTAGATAGAATTAAGAACCTGAAAATAGATAGAGCAGCCGGGCTGGATAATATCCATCCGAGGGTCCTCAGGGAGATGGGACATGTGCTGTGCAAGCCCCTTGCCTGTATTTTTAATATTTACTGCGCTCTGTGACATTTCCTGTAGACTGGAATGAGGCTAATGTAGTCTCCATCTTTAAAAAAGGAGACAAGATGGACCAGGTAACTATAGACCCATTAATTTGACATCAGTAATAGGAAAGATGCTTGAGGGAATCGTTAGTGATGCAATCTATGATTACTTAAATAGAGAGGAACATATTAGGGACACCCAACATGACTTCAAAAAAAAGTTATGTCTTATAAATTTGATGGTATCTTTTGAAGAAGTCACCAAGATGGTAGATGAGGGAAACTCAGCAGACATTGTCTACTTAGACTTCCAAAAAGCTTTTGATAAGGTACTGCACAAGAGGCTTCTCTACAAGATCGAAGTCTATGATATAAGTGGTAATATATTGAGCTGCTTTGAGAACTGGCTGGACAGCCATAGGCAGAAAATAGTTATAGATGGATTTGGAGTTGTTTGTGTCCCACAGGAATCGTGATGGGACCATTGCTCTTTACTATTTTTATTATTTAGATGTTGGGGGCACGATCAGCAAATTTGCAGATGATACTAAGATTTGTGCGAGTGTTAGGACTGTAGATGGTGCTCTACTGCTTCAGGCGGATCTTGATGAGTTGGGAGATTGGGCTTGTGACTGGAAAATGATGCTTAATTTGGAAAAGTGCAGTGTTATGCATGTGGGCAGGGCGAATGCTGAACATATATACACCCTTCAGGGAAAAGCATTAAAGCAGGTGGAGAACAAAAAAGAGATCTGGGCATTCTAGTGCATAGATCTCTAAAGGTTCATGAGCAATGTTGTGAAGTGATAGCTAGAGTGAATAGGGTGTTGCTGTTGGGGTGCATTTATAGGACAATTGAATATAAGACTAAACATACTATTTTATCCCTGAACAAGACCTTGATCAGGCCTGAGTTACAATACTGTGTCCAGTTTTGGTCTCCTCACATGGTGGGTGATATTGAGGCTTTGGAAAGGGTGCAGAGGAGGGCCACTAGACTAATTCCAAGTATAAAGCATCTTAGTTATCAAGATAGGCTAAAAGAGCTGGGAGTATACTTTAGAGAAACGTAGACTTAGAGGTGATCTGATCGAGGTTTATAAGATGATGAAGGGAATAGATTGTGTTCCAGCTGACAGTTCAATATTCCAATTAAATAGGTCAGGGAGGACCAGGGCTCACGATTTTAATTTGTATAAGGCTAGATCGAGGTTAGATGTCAGGAGGCGGTTCTTTTCCCAGAGAATAGTGGACCTCTGGAACAGGCTGCCGGCTCGTGCAGTGGTCGCCGATTCTCTGAATTCCTTCAAGCGAGAGCTGGACCTGTTTCTGGCTGGGGCAAAGATCATCTTGTACAAAAGGTAGGTACTGCATAGAATTATCAGGGCGAGAGTGATATCCTGGACTAGTTTTGATCACCTAGGGGGGTCGGAGAGGAATTTCCCAAATTTTCCCCCCCAAATTGGTCTGGGTTTTTACCTGTTTTTTTGCCTCTCCCAGAAGATCAGAGGGTTTCGAGTGGGGTGGAGAGTTTATATACTGTGATACACAAGGTATCGCAATCGTGTGGGATAGGCTGGATGGACCAGAGGGTCTTTATCTGTCCGTCATTGTTTGTATGTGCGCAAGGAGGAACTGGAATGCGTATGACTCATCGCGGGTTAAACTCAGCTTGGGTGGGAAAGCAAAACGGGCGATAGTGGATGTGGAAAAGAAAATCAGGCAGAGTGTAAAAGGGGCTGCCAATTTGCTATCGCCTGTTTTCTGCTGCCGCCCAAGACAAATTTCACCCCCACAGAACCTACATCACAGAGGGAGACCATTAGAGCTGGTGCAAGCTCCACACCCGACATAACTACTGCCATTTCCCTGCCATTCTCTGTTCTGTACGTTCCTAAAGTGAACTTCTACTATTCAGTTCAGGGAAATTCTTTGACTTCTGGCAACTGAAGAATGTCAGACACGTCCCTTAACACTTTTTTTGATTGGTTTTGTTCAGTGTGGCTTGGTTCATGATTTGCTGATACCTAGTTGTAATGATGGGTTGAGACTGCATTGTTGGTTTGTTAAATTAGGAATTTGTCATGCTTTCTCCTTCAATGCTTTGATTGATTCTGCATTCGTCATGCTCTGTGGGAGCTCATTCTGTAAAATCACAACTTAAAGTGTGAAAAAGTTATGCTTTAAGATCTGTGGTCTTTTCCAGGAAAAAAGATTTCCTCTGGTCTCTTTTTAAATGCTTTTATGACTTTGCTAATAGTGACCATTTATTCCTGCTACATTATGCTGTTATTAACATATCACCAGCAGAGGAAATCTCTCTCCATGTGGTTTCTGCATAAACAATTTGCCTGGGTGCTAGAGCTTGCATGATGCTTCCAGTCTCCATGGTAACAATTCCAAGGTCAGTAACATACGTCACACTGCAGACGGTCACATTTCACCATGACTGTACTCTGTACGGCAGTCTGTATCTTGTCTCGGTGACAGCATTTATCTGCATTGCTCTCTGCTGGGTGAAAGTCAGTGGTGACTTCCAGTAAATGATTTACCCTGAGGCCACAGCACAATTTTACTGCCATACAGTGAAGAATGTGCACAGTTCAAAATGGGAAGTCAGCTGAGAGCTTGTGAATCCTGAAAATGCAGGGGCCTGACTAAATACTTTGGCATCCTGAAACAAGTGTTTTTTTTAATAAATTTCGAGCTATTATTGAATGCTGAGCAATTCTCATCCAATGGAATTAAAAAAGAGAAAATTAAACTTTCCATGCAGTAAAAGGGTAACTGACAGATGCAGGATAGTGGACACTTCAAATGTGATATTCAGTCATTACAAAAAAATCTACAAACTAAACAAAATAAAATTTGCCACATTACAGAAGGAGCAAAAAGCCAATACCTACCCCGCTCTCTGCTTTTTGGACTTATCTGAAATTCCGTCCCGGGACATGAGTTTGTTGAATACTACGATCCCAATGAGCATGTTTACCTTGTGAAGGAAAACCAAGAGTTACTAAGGACTCAATGCTCAGCAGTCAGTTCTGATCAAGCAGCAGTTCTCACAATTGTATGAAGGTGAAGCCTACATTTTCTCTAAGGAACTTTGGGCTAGAAATTGCCTGGTGGTCAGCATATGGTCCTTTGTTTGTAAGACCACATGGACAGGAAGAAGAAACACGGGTTGAAGATAAAGTCCCGCCCCCACACACATCACAGGAACATGAAAGTGTCATGCAGAAGGAACTCCAATCAGGGCAGGTTTGGAGTGAAACTGACCTGCCAGAGGGAGGCAAATGGTAATATACGAGGGAGGCCGGCAGAAAAGCCCTATAAAAGTGACCCAGAGGCGGGAAATTCAGAAAGAAGGAAGAAGAAGGAAGAACAGAGGAACAAAAAAAGCTGGCCAGTCTATGTTTGCAACTTATGACTTTTCTGGACCGATCACCCAGAGATAAAGGAGTATGTATGAAAGTCGGATATAGAGCTTAGATATTGTTAAGGGTACTTTTATGTACGGTTGACTTGGGATATAAATTGCTGGGAGTTAGCATATAAGTTGCTGGGAATACCATTTATGTATGGTAAATTGGGAGCATATTGACTGTGATGTACACTTGAATTTTGAACTGTCGTGTGAATAAAGACCAATTTTATTGATCACATACTTATCTGTCATTGTTACGCTTATTTGTAATTCTCGTGGTCCGAAAAGTAGTAAGAGAAAAGCTTACATAATTGGCAACCATGAAGGGACCTTGAGGGGAGAAAGCATTTTTTTATAACAATGTCAGACAAGAAAGTGAGAAGTATGGAGGATTTGGTAGCAAAATATATTCACGGAAAAATCGATAGAGATAAACCATGGGTTAGAGATATTGTGCAGAACGATGACCCTGTACAAAAAGCAAAAGAATGGACAGGTAGTTAACAGGCAGATAAGAGGATTATCCCCATTTTACCCACACAAGTGCGGGCTTCCCGAAGGCTCCGAACACCACCAGGGTCACCGAGGCGAGCAGTGGGTCTGTGGGGGTCGGAGGGGTGCAAAAGTGCGCTGTGAAGGTAAGTGATGGGTGCAAGTGTGGAGAGGTGAGTATGTGAGGTAAGTGGAAAGTGTTAAAAAAAGTTTACTTACCTTTGTTTCTTCCTGCAGGCTTCAATCGGTGGGTATGCGGAGAGTCTCGCACCTCCGCGGCAGAGATGACAGATGGCTGCTGCATTCTCCAATGCAACAACCATCTAATTTCTGCTAAATAAAGAGGTTTGATGAGTCTTGAATTCAAGAACTCATCAAACTACAGAGAATGTCAGTGTCTGACAGCTTCACAGAGTTGTCAAAGGATGACTATTCATCTATCAAAAATTTTTGTACCTGACGAAGGAGCAGAGCTCCGAAAGCTCATAATTTCAAATAAAACTGTTGGACTATAACCTGGTGTTGTGCGACTTCTCATTTTTGTTTTTCAAGTGATACTGGTTAGTTTAAAAATATTGGTTTGTATTGAATTGGAGTTATTGAGGTTAATTAACCTATTAAAACCAGACTTTTATTGTGGCCACGGTGAAATTCTGGTTGGTGTAAATTGTATGAAAGCCTCTAGTTCCGGACATGAGGTAATCACATCAACAATTTTTGAAATTTTTAACCAATTACAAGTATGGGTGATGAGGGGAAAAAAAGGAAATACTATTGTGTGGAGTTGCTACACAGAATGTTTGGGATGTCTTATGTTTTTACCTGCTGAAGTGAGTTGATCAGGATATTAACAAAGATTTTAAAGGTACAAAGACTTTGCAAAAAGTAAAGATTTACTTGAAAGCTGTGAGGAGTTGTGTGACAAAACCTGACAGTGATTGATGTCTGTGTTTGTCTTCTTTTGAAATGCAAAAGTAAGAAGTTAACTCTTTTCACAAGCACCTGTGAACTCTGTCTTAACTCCACAGCTGTGGGTTTTGTAAACATTTTGAGCATTGTTAAATTTTTAAGTTTTTAAATTTGAGTGGATGTTTCCCCACATTGACAGAAGGGGATCGGAAATTAAACAATTAACCCATTTGGCTGTTAGGAAAGCCGCAATGGATTGTCTGGTTTTTTTTAAGCAGGGGACCAGATGAGTGTTAATGGTGCAAGATTACCAGAAGCTCCAGGATGGGGAAACTCCTATACGTATTGAGCGCTTTGATGCTCGTAGTGGATGGGATTGAACTATATCAGGAATCACAGCAGCTCGGAAACAGCACCAATGGAACCATAACCTCACTGGATACAGGGTTTTCTGTTGTAAATGAGATGAATGTAACAATTAAAAATCAAACTATAACATGTTATAATTGGACAGTGAGAGTAACAGCAGAAGGTGCATGAGGGGCAAAGGAGACTACCCAAAATGGGACGATCCTAGAACTTCGGTTTGCATCGGGTGAGACCACAAATAACCTGAGATTGAGGAAGGCAAGAGGAATCGTAGCTACCCCGTTAATTGATGGGACACGTTACTGTTGGACAAATTTCTGGTCAAGTAATCACACAGGAGTGTATATGTGTGTAAACAGAAATTTCTCCCATGATGATCCTCAAATTGAAAATTGTTTTGATAATATTCAATGTCCTGATCAGTCAAAAGAAGCCATTCAATTAAAGGCGAAAGAGAAACCAGTGCCACCCGATGAAGGGAGTGAAAAGTGCCCACCCCATTCCCTGCTCCAATTAACGGATTGGTGTTGGTTCCGAGTGAGTTGTCAATGTTACATGGTGTTGTATTAGATGCGAGGGAGGTTGTTATCAATGTGTCTAGTCTTGCCTTGCCGACATGGTGCAGTGAACCCACTAGAAACTGGTTAAGAGATAGAAAAGCGCAATTAATAAAAACCTTTTGGAAGGAAAATAGTGATCAAGTGACCATAGGGGAGGAGCCTCAAGCCCCGAAATCGCCGGCACAGAGGAGAAAGCGCAGTGTGCTCATAATGTAGCAACAATGTGGAATACCGCGTTACAGGGGATATTATGAGCTTAAACTATCAATTGGGAAAATTGAGACAAAAGGTACAGCAGGCATTAAGAAACCAGAATAGCATAGGTAAAGTACAATTAGAAGCAGAATTGACCTTGACAATTCACATGCAAGGGTTGGTCAAATTGTTTGAAAATCAGGCACAGGCCATAAACAATTTGACAAGGGAGGATAGACACACCTCTGATCAGGCAGCACAAAATGATGCATGCGCGATGATGAGTTCTTGGATTCTACAGGAGCTAGGGAGGAATTTGAATAGAAAAGCTGAGGGAAGGGTTCCAATTTGGATAGAAGATAAACACCTTAAGGCAGCGGAAAGGTATCAGTCAAATTTGACAGTGTGTCAGTTGCGAAGTCTTACTCTGGTATGTGTCGCGCCACACGAATGTAATCAGACTAGCGATGATAGCTTGATAGGAATCATATTAAGAATGCCCGTAATGTCCAAACATTAGGCACCACTGCGGGTGTATAAGGTAGCCAATATGGATTTCCTGAAGGATGGTGTTTTATATAAATATACATCATCGCCCGGATATGTTGTTAAATATAATCTCTCTATGAGGTAAAATTACATCGATGTAAGACCCAAGGAAGAACCAGCATGTGTATGTATAATGTCTTGGACGATGAAGAGCCGTTATGCGGATTTAACTTGACAAGGATGTCCAAGTATCAATGTCAGGTCACTGCCGTAAGGTCGACACAATATACCACCATTGTTTATAAGGAACAGCGTGTCTATTGTTGGACCATCATAGAAACAAAGTATAAATATGGGCAAAAGAATGCTACAATATGTCTGGTATTTAACAGTACTATGTGTATTAAACCTAAAAGGATGGTAAAAATTGGGAACAGGACTATTCTGCCTTTGATAGATCAGAATCCAATGCATGTTAAAGCATCAACCGGGGTAGAAGATTTGAAGAAATACGTGTCCATCTTTGGATATGGGTTACCTTGGATAAATGAAATTCTCACTGAGTTTTTGAAATGGTTTGGAGAAGTGGGAAGGACATTCTCAGTATTAAAAGGGAGGAATGATGCTAATGACAGAATAATAACATCGTTAATGGACGAGGCGACTTCTTGGTGTGATTTGGGATTTAATCATATAGACTTAGCTCCATGGGTAAGACTGTGCTCACAAGCTCTGCTGTGGTTACAGCTAATGTGTGTGATTGTGCTTATGTGGGAGTGGGGAATGCAGGCAAGACGTAAACAAAGAAAGAACAAGGGAAGACAATTTAAGCGTACGAGGGAATTGTTACGGGATCAGCTTTAATAAGGTGAAATGGGGGTATAGACATTGTATTGTAGGGGATAAAAGGGAACTATGTCCGGTCGGAATACATACTACTCCAACTCTGTTGAAATGTCTGCACATGAATAAACATGAGAGACATTTAAGGGAGGACTGTAAGATTCTAAAAACTGTAATAAAACCGCTGCTACCATGTGGAGATCGAAGTTCAGAATTAATTGTGAAATGGTTATGGAATACTCAAAATGTAGGAAGTCAGCATGTGTTCCTTTGTTTGTGAAGACACAAAATGGCAGAAGTCAGCAGGGGGTCCTTTGCCTGGTGGTCAGCATATGGTCCTTTGTTTGTAAAACCACATGGACAGGAAGGAGAAACACGGGTTGAAGAGAAAGTCCCGTTCCCACACACCTCACAGGAACATGAATGTGTCATGCAGAAGGAACTCCAATCGGGGAAGGTTTGGAGTGAAACTGACCTATCAGAGGGAGGCAGATGGTGATATACAAGGGAGGCCGGCAGAAAGGCCGTATAAAAGTAGTGACCCAGAGGTGGGAAATTCAGAAAGAAGGAAGAAGAAGGAAGAACAGAGGAACAAAAAAAGCTGGCCAGTCTATGTTTGCGACTTACGACTTTTCTGGACCAATCAACAGAGATAAAGGAGTATGTATGAAAGTCGGACATAGAGCTGAGATATTGTTAAGGGTACTTTTATGTACGGTTGACTTGGGATATAAATCGCCGGGAGTTAGCATATAAGTTTCTGGGAATACCGTTTATGTATGGTAAATTGGGAGCATATTGATTGCGATGTACACTTGAATTTTGAACTGTAGTGTGAATAGAGACCAATTTTATTGATCACATACTTATCTGTCATTGTTACACTTATTCGTAATTCTTGAGGTCCAAACAGTAGTAAGAGAAAGGCTTACAGCACATATTCAAAATATTTGTCCACATGTCAATACGTTTTTAAAAATCAGCCAGTTCTAGAATATCCCAATGATGGTCTGATGATTTCCTTTGGTTATTCTGTGTAGTGACATCCTAAAGAACTGCTCGGAAGTTTCCTCTGGTCAGTGTTTTTAGTGAAATTGTAACTTGTTCTTTTTCAACATGTTAATGGTTTTGTTGTAAATGCTGAACAGAAGACATTTTCCTGCACTTGTTTAGGATTTATTAAAAAAAGCGATCAAACCAACACATACTCATTGGTGTATACATGAACACAGAAAAGCTAACAGCTAATATTGGCCAGAAAACAGAATCTGAAAATTAATAATTTGTTACCATGATTTCAAAACGGGGTAAGTACAAAACACAAGATTCTGTATCCGATTCCCATGACTTACTGCATCCATCAGTGTAAAGCTGTTAATATGCAGTTAGACATTTGCCCAGGTCTTACATTTCAAGTTACATGCAGCATTAAAAAGTAAGGTTTACCAATACAATGATTGCAGCTGGTCCAACAAATGCATAAAGGAGGCCTCCTTCCAAGGACAGCCAGCAGCTGCAAGCAAGAAAAAACAGAGTCAGTCATTTTCAGAGGGACACACGTCATCAGTAAAACAGCATAAATGGTGTTTTGGTAAGCTACAAAGAAGGACGTGAGGGATGTGGGTTGATTCCAGCTTCCCTTCTTTCTCTCCATTAGGGGGCATTGTCTTCTGCTTTGTACCTCCCAAATCCTCTTGACAGCCCTGCTAAGATCAACATCAGAAACTCACTACAGGTGGAGAATTGAATCGTGGGAAGGAATCATGTCCCACCGTTCCTCAACTGTATTATTTGTCATTTGGTCACATTCGGCAAAATAGAAAAAGAAATAAAAAAACATAGGAACAGGAGTAAGCCATTCAACCCCTACAACCTGTTCCACCATTCGATTAGATCATGGCTGATCTGTACTTCAACTCTATTTACCCACTGTTGATCCATAGCCCTTGATACTCTTGCCTAATAAAAATCTGTCGACCTCATTCTTGAAAATTTCAATTAACCTAGCATCCACTGCTTTTTTGGGTTCTCCAAAATGCAAGGGTTTGAGTGGCCAAAGGCATTTCCATTGCATGCAGGAAAGGAGGAGCACAGTTGATAAGAGTTGGAGGAGCAGAGGGTTTGTGCCGGGACGTAGAGCTGAAAAAGACTGCCAGGCCATAAAGGAGTTTGAAGATAAAGGTGGTGATTTTGAAGTTGACCCTCTTGGGGAGTAGGAACCAATGGAGGTCGGTGAGCACAAGCATAATGGGTGTGTGGGATAGCATGTGGGCCTCAGAGTTCTGAACGCTTGTGTAGGCTGCAGCTGGAGAGGCTGGCCAAAAGAATGCTGAAGAAGCCAAGCCTTGAGGTGACAAAGGCATAGATAAGTGTCTCATTGGTGTGTATATGGAAACTGATCGTATGTTTATAAAATGATAAGCTTAATATTAGCAGTATAGTAACATATAGTATAGTGCATTGGAGCCTCTATATGCAGCACCACGGAGTAGTTGTACATGGGTGTGCAGCTGAAATTACTTCATTTGCTGAATTCCTCATATCAGCCGTCGCCATGCCACCATGGGGAAGTGGTGAGAAGAATCCAGGCACTGCCCAAAAGCGAGGGAGCATCACTCCGTGCACTGCACCTCTTGCACATCTGCTAGTAGCCAGTTCTAGGGCAGCCTTGGTGGAAGCTTCAGGGTTGGGTTCCCACTCACCTCTGGGAGACCCAAGAAAGGGAACGAAAGTACCTTAAAAAAGAGGTAGTCTCAGCCTCAGTCTCTTTCAGTCTTTTTTCTTGCCCATCAGATGATGTTAGTGAACAGCAGGTTGTGAGCAGGGAAGGAGCCCAAAATTAGCAATAACATTTAAGGGGGGCAAAATTGGGTCGCGCCCCCTTTGGGGCGCTAACTTCACTGGGACGCAACTTTTAGTGCAATGATGTGAAGTGGACTGGGTGACGCTGTCATAGCAGTGCCCATTCTACGTTGGCAGCTGGTGAGTGGGGCAGATGGAAAAACTCCTTTATAATTAGAGATTTTATTGATGAAACCTATGAAAGGTGGTGGAAGGCTTCCTCTTTAAAACGGGGTCTCAGTACAGAGCCTTTTATAAGCACCCTTACAGTAAGACACACTCTTTAAAAGAGGTTCCAATAGCAAAACAGCCTCTTCAAAAGAGGTTCTGTGGGAAGGCTGACTCCTTGGAGGCTTGCGATGGGAAAACACCATCCTTAAAATTAGTTCTGTTGGGGAGAAAAGTCTCTTTCAAAGGGATTGGTGAGGCACACTCTTTAAAGGAGCCACTGGATCGGAGAACTTCACCATTAAATAGGATCTTCATTATTTTTTTATTCGTTTATGGGATGTGGGCATCGCTGGCAAGGCCAGCATTTAATGCCCATCCCTAATTGCCCTTGAGAAGGTGGTGGTGAGCCGCCTTCTTGAACCGCTGCAGTCCGTGTGGTGAAGGTACTCCCACAGTGCTGTTAGGGAGGGAGTTCCAGGATTTTGACCCAGCGACGATGAAGGATCGGCGATATACTTCTAAGTCAGGATGGTGTGTGACTTGGAGGGGAACTTGGAGATGGTGGTGTTCCCATGCGCCTGCTGTCTTGTCCTTCTAGGTGGAAGAGGTCGCGGGTTTGGGAGGTGCTGCCGAAGAAGCCTTGGTGAGTTGCTGCAGTGAATTTTGTAGATGTTACACACTGCAGCCACGCTACGCCAGTGGTGGAGGGAGTGAATGTTTAAGGTGGTGGATGCGGTGCCAATCAAGCGAGCTGTTTTGTCCTGGATGATGTCGAGCTTCTTGAGTGTTGTTTAAGCTGCACTCATCCAGGCAAGTGGAGAGTATTCCATCACACTCCTTACTTGTGTCTTGTAGATGGTGGAAAGGCTTTGGGGATGAAGGAGGTGAGACACTCGCCGCAGAATACCTAGCCTCTGACCTGCTCTTGTTGCCACAGTATTTATGTGGCTTGTCCAGTTAAGTTTCTGGTCAATGGTGACCCCCAGGATGTTGATGGTGGGGGATTCGGTGATGGTAATGCCGTTGAATGTCAAGGGGCAGTGGTTAGACTCTCGCTTGTTGGAGATAGTCATTGCCTGGCACTTCAGTGGCGCGAATGTTACCTGCCACTTATCAGCCCCATCCAGGTCTTGTTGCATACGGGCATGGACTGCTTCATTACCTGAGGAGTTATGTATGGCGCTGAACATTGTGCAGTCATCAGCGAACATCCCCATTTGTGACAATGGCCCAGAAATTTGACTCGGAGGCTTGCCGCGGAGGTAAGGATCCCCCGCGATATCACACTCCGCGCCGGCCATTGTGTTTCGGGCCCACAGGAACTTCGGGTCCTGGGCCTCTCCCTGATGCCGGCGCGCAGTGTGCGCGTGTTCCAGGGGCGCAGTTAGTTCGATGCTACCTCTGGGATCACGTGGGCCATGGAGAGCCAATGGCAGCAGACTATCTTTCATTCATAGATTTAACAGGAGACCTGTCAAATCTATGAATACAAATTGCCCCCAAAAGAACAGCTAAACCTCAAATAAATTTAAAAAAAAACCCATCACATTAATAAAATAACTATAGTTAAATAAATTAAGCACTTTAAACAAAAATTTAAATTTTTGAAAAAATTTAAATTCTTTTTAAAAGTTATAAAAATAAACTTACCTTTCTTTAAAGTCTCTAAAAAAGATAAACCTGTTGAAAAAAATTTAAAATTATACTTAATTAACTACTTACCTTGTTAAAAGGGGGTCTTACGCCTCCTTTTTTCATGTGTAAATTCTTCCATACTTACCCTCGCGTTGAAACCTGAAAAAAAACCTAAGTGTGCTGCGTGCGCACAGCCTGTAGTGCGCACGCGGTTCACCTAGGAACCGCCCCCTTCGCCATACTGGAAGTGCCGGTTTCCCGCGCATGCACAGTGCATGCAGGAAACCGGCACTTCGGGATCTAATACGGGTGAGTACACAGTGCGTACTCTCCTGTATTAGGCCGAATTTTTGGGCCCTTATGTTGGAGGGAAGATCATTGATGAAGCAGCTGAAGATGGTTGGGCCTAGGACACTACCCTGAGGAACTCCTGCAGCGATGTCCTGGGGCTGTGATGATTGACCTCCAACCACCACAACCATCGTCCTTTGTGCTAGGTATGACTCCAGCCAGTGGAGAGTTTTCCCCCCGATTCCCAGTGACTTCAGTTTTACTAGGGCTCCTTGATGCCACACTCGGTGAGGCACACTCTAAAAGGAATCCTGATTGGGAGACTTATTCTTTTAAAATGGGTCCAGGTGGGATGACTCCCCCTATTCCCACATCCCATTTGTGATTCTGATTACTATGATACTGTATATAGAGCAATCAAACATTTCTTTTCCATCTTGCTAGTTTTCTTTGTTTGAGATTTTGTGCACATCATCATTAAGAAACATTTTTGGGAAAATCAGGTGGCTGCCTCCTCCGGCTGGGACTGTTTGTGAGCATGTGCAAAATCACTCAACATGCCTGTGTTCTGAAGAGTGTGGCTGAAAGTCCTTGTAATGGACACAGGATTGGCCTGTTGACCTAAAGGGAACCAGAAACCATTTCCTGTATTATTTAATGCCTTACGCACATTGCTTCCTTTATGCACAGTGATGTAATTTACACGTCTGATGTTATCAAATACTGTAACAAACTGTGGAATATTTGGTGAAAATGCATTCATACTAAGTCACCTAAGTCCATTTAGCTGTCCAAAAGATGAAAGCTACAAAGTGGAGAATACTAAAGAGCTATTAAAAGGAAGTTAAAAGCTGCAGGCCATTGCCTTTTTAGGACGCATGTGCTGGTTTTTAAATAGTTTAGCTCTCAGCTTCTAGTAACCATGGGAACAACCTACGTGTGTAAACAGAGTACAACAACCCTAGTAGGAAAATGACAAATTCAGCATCTCAGGAGAGCCTCTGCTGTAAGAATGAACATTAAAATATCTTGCATATAAGTTGGTGCACTGCTATTCTAATTATACTTACCTTGTTATTTTCATCATTTAATTAATAAAATTAATCATTATCAGATTTTGTGTTTGCAACTGCTGACTGTGAACTGGCTGCGCTCACTAGTCAATGGCTCAGAGGAACTTCAACAGGGTGCTATGTACATGCTTAACTTGCGGGGGGGGGGGAAGGGAGGGACTTCAGCTATGTATTGGAATAAATAATGTAGCAACGAGTCCTGGATGGTGCAGTTGTGACACAGCAACTTCTGCAAGGAGAACATTTCTACACATACTCACTAATTTGCTGTTCCATATCCTTTAGCTTTGGTAAACCCCACAGAAATGGCCACAATCAATGCAGGTAAACCTGAGGAGTAATAACAGAAAACATTTGTGAAAGCCAGGTCTTGCACTCCACATTATTGTATCCTGTACAAATACATACTGACAGTTCAATAATTGCTGCTCAATTTCACAGCCCTGCTCCCAGGAAAGAGACAAGATGCTTTTTATTTTGACAAAATGGATTTTAAATCTTTCCAGTTAAAACTAATTAAACCTCCATTATTGACTGTCATGTCCTCGGTCAGGAATCTGCTGTACTGTCACGTCAATATACAATCAGCAAAAATAAACCAAGTTAAATAGGAAAGATCTTATTTTGCACACATTTTATATCATCCTATTCCATAGAGTGAGTGAGTCACATCCAACCTCGCTGGGCCAATGAGACATATTCAATCCCACTGGGTGAAGGAGCCATGTATAATCCCACTGATGTGTGAGTCATGCCCACATCAATCCCACTGGAAAATGGAATGATGTCTAATACCTAAAGCGAGACACTGATACTATCAGATATCTTAACTCGTGACACAATTAATGTTAGAATATCTTAACATGGTTTAAATTGGTCAATGTATCCCAGCATGCTTTGTTTTAGCACTTTTAGCTATCTAGTGAATGTATGAGCAAAGAGAGTTTGGAAACTAGACAGAGAATGATAAACACCCAGATGGCCCATAAGGGAGCAGTTGCTGAGACACCACATACCACAGTAAGAGATAGTACAAGGTAGTCAAAATTAAACAAAGCTTGTAGAACAGGCCGAAAGATTAGAAGCAGGCTAAACACCTAAATATGTGGCCTCAGCAAATGTGCACCTATACTGTTGTGCATAGACGTAGCCCAAGGTAGCCAAATAGTATAAGAATGGGACATTTTTCTCTTAAAGGTCAGAGAGTTTTCGGGGTGGTCAGGAGCCACGCTGCCACGCGGACAGCATAGAAGGCCAGAGCTGGTCGCTCCAGGCCTGGGAACTGGACTGTGTTGTTCTCTTGGGGGGTCAGAGCATTCACAGGGTAAGTCGGAAGCCCACAGCCACGCAGGCAGCCTAGAGAGCCGAAAGTGATCACTCCGGGCCTGGGAACCAGACTATTATTTGCATGTTATCTTGTCATTTAATGGCCCGAAAATTAAACCTAATACGCGAGAGTACGCACTGTGTACTCTCGCGTATTAGATCTCGAATTGCCGGTTTCCTGCATGCACTGCGCATGCGCGGGAAACCGGCACTTCGTGAATTGAAAAGGGGGCGGTTCCTAAGTGAACCGCGTGCCCACTACAGGCTGTGCGCACGCAGTGCACTTAGTTATTTTTCCAGCTTTGAACGCGCAGGTAAGTGGTGAAGATTTTACACACAAAGAAAGCAGGCGTAGGACCCCCTTTTAACAAGGTAAGTAGTTAATTAAGTGTTATTTTAAATTTTTTTCAACAGGTTTATCTTTTTTAGGGACTTTAAAGAAAGGTAAGTTTATTTTTATAACTTTTAAAAAGATTTTAAATTTTTTCAAAAATTTAATTTTTTGTTTAAAGTGGTTAATTTATTTAACTATACTTATTTTATTAATGTGATGGCTTTTTAAAAAAAATTTAATTGAGGTTTAGCTGTTCTTTTGGGGGGGTGTAGTATTCATAGCTTTGACAGGTCTTCCTGTCAAAACTATGAATGAAAGATGGTGTGCTGCCATTGGCTCTAACTGAATCACGTGATCCCAGAGCTCGCACGAACTAATTGCGCCTCTGAGTCACGCAAGCACTGCATGGTTCCAACAGAGAGAGCCTTTGAAACTAAAGTTCGTGTGGGCCCGGAGCAAAAAGGTAGGCGCGGAGTGCGATATCGCGGGGAATCCTTACCCCCGCGGGAACCCTCACTGTTTAATTTCTGGGCCAATATAATACTGTAGAACAGTTATATAAAACCTAATACTGTTATTAGTCAATGTAATAAAGGTTGTTGTTTAAAAACCACTTGGGCTAGAATCTGAGCGTAGTTATTGTCGCTGGACTAACAACCCTTTGTTACGAAAGTTACCACGGGGAAATCTGCTAACATTGGCATCCCTGGGTGGGCCCAAGTAAAAGATTTTAAAATAATAGATGAATTAAAATAAGTTATATAAAACCTAATACTGATCTCAAATGCAACTTATTTTTTAGTAACAATATAGGGGTTGTGACCCATGACACATCATCGGTAATTATTGTCACACCAATGGCTCATAAGTAAGAATGGACGCCAATTGTGCACTGAATCTGGGCAGCAGTGATCAGTGATGGGAGAAACTGAGAGGTGAAAGGGGTGATTAGCAGCTGCATTAAAAAATGGCATGTTTCCAAACCTTTACTTTTAACAGATGAAGGATATCAACATAGTCATGTCACCCCACCATACCATTCCTCATGCTCTACTTGTGCTCTCCAGTGTCCAAGATAACTTACAATTGCATAGCAATTTTCAATACTAATTAACTCCTTCATATGAGGGTAAATATTGTGAGGTCTTGCATACAACCAGTGAGGGTGTTGCACAGAGCAGTCCCGTGCAATATGTTTATAAGTAGATTCACGGACTCCCAGGCCGTCTGCAATTTCTGCGCCTTGGAAGAGTCCGTGTTTCATGTTTACGTAGAGTGTGAGAGATTGTAGCCCCTCTTCCACTATTTGAAGGGGCTGCTCCTCAATTTCAGGTTGCACTTCAGTCCCACACTCCTGATCATTAAGCCACTCAGTGCAGAGAGGAGTGGCCAAGTCAGAGGACCTTCTTGTGGGACTGCTCCTGGGCTTGGCCAAGGTGGCCATCCACAGGTCCAGGCAGTGTGCAATCGAGGGGGTCATTCAGCCCTACTGTCTGCCTCTTCCGTGGCTATGTTCACGTCCGGGTGTCCCTGGAAATGGAGCACGCGGTGCCCACCAGCATGCTTGAGGTCTTCCGCGACTAGTGGGCATGGAGGGACTGGAGTACATTATCATCCCCCCCGGACCAAATTTTAAGTTGATTTGATAAGTTTCATTTAATAAAATTTACATAATTTACAGTTTATTGGTTGCGCCCCTTTAAGAAGGAGGCACTTGTTACCTTTTAATTGATGATGACATTAGCCATCAATTAACGTAATTATCATAAAGCGGTTGCACACAACCAGCATAGATCAGAAAATCGTGGGCTGTGATTTTCTATCCATTATGCTGCAGGGCCTCACAAAATTTACTCTACGTTACATTTATACTGCAGCTACCTGTCTCAGCCCTGGTATCTACAGTACGAAGGCTCAGAGGATGCAGACAGCAGCGTGAGCACTGTCTAAACTTTAAAATTAACTCCAAACAGGGATCCTCTCGGCAGCAAGCTTGACATCGTACTGGAGTTACACTCCATGTGGTTTCAAATTAAAATGATGTGCGACTATCCCCTCTTTGGAATTTGTTGTAGTGCAAATGCACTCAGTAATTATCTTTGTTATATTAACAGTATTGTGTTCCCTTCCCTTCTACACGCACCCATCAATCCCTCACCCAACACTGAACAGCATGAAACCTCTACTGCCCAGTGCTGTGACCAATTTCGCTGCAGCTGTTCTTAATTGAAGTTTTTAAGACAAGCATTTGGAGGCATTTGTTTGTCTCACTTTACCCATGGGCACAGTAACAAAGCAATAACAGTGCCTCTGACATGTCAGAATTGTACTTGGCATATCTGCATGCTGTGTGGTGGTGTCTGTCTGCATCTAGTCCCACAACATGAAGTCTTATTGATTAAATTTAATAACTCAAGTGATATACAATCAAGAACTGTGTCAATAACCCTTTGGGCAAACACAAAAATAAAATATTCTCCTTTCAGTCATTTCATATGAAAAGTACAGACTGGAAAGCAAATAAGAAATTAGTTTTTAGATAAATGGAAATTAAAACTTCTCTCCTGATCTCTTGTGTTAACTATTTCAATCAAGCTTTGACAAAAAATAATTAGTTGGCTAATGCGCAGTACACACTTTGTGACAGCTGTTGCTGAAACACATGTGATACGTATTGCACATGAGCTGTGTGGGAGCTGTACAGACGAGCTGTGTGGGAGCTGTACAGACGAGCTGTGTGGGAGCTGTACAGACGAGCTGTGTGGGAGCTGTACACACGAGCTGTACACACGAGCTGTGTGGGAGCTGTACACACGAGCTGTGTGGGAGCTGTACACACGAGCTGTGTGGGAGCTGTACACACGAGCTGTGTGGGAGCTGGACACACGAGCTGTGTGGGAGCTGTACACACGAGCTGTGTGGGAGCTGGACACACGAGCTGTGTGGGAGCTGGACACACGAGCTGTGTGGGAGCTGTACACACGAGCTGTGTGGGAGCTGTACACACGAGCTGTGTGGGAGCTGTACACACGAGCTGTGTGGGAGCTGGACACACGAGCTGTGTGGGAGCTGTACACACGAGCTGTGTGGGAGCTGTACACACGAGCTGTGTGGGAGCTGTACACACGAGCTGTGTGGGAGCTGTACACACGAGCTGTGTGGGAGCTGTACACACGAGCTGTGTGGGAGCTGTACACACGAGCTGTGTGGGAGCTGGACACACGAGCTGTGTGGGAGCTGTACACACGAGCTGTGTGGGAGCTGGACACACGAGCTGTGTGGGAGCTGGACACACGAGCTGTGTGGGAGCTGTACACACGAGCTGTGTGGGAGCTGTACACACGAGCTGTGTGGGAGCTGTACACACGAGCTGTGTGGGAGCTGGACACACGAGCTGTGTGGGAGCTGTGTGGGAGCTGGACACACGAGCTGTGTGGGAGCTGTGTGGGAGCTGGACACACGAGCTGTGTTTGAGTGTATATATACAGGGTTTGGCCTTGAGACAGACACTAACCACATTTTATTAGGTGTGAGTCAAATGCTTCTTTTGCCTTTCTATATTGTCACCCACAATGTTTCAATTATTTCATTTCAAGCTCCACCCTATAATGTACTGTGGTACGTAACAATGGGGTTGATTTTTGTGTGAAGCATTAATCGGGTGGGGTTGGGCAGGGGGTCGGATCTGAACCATTTTCATGTTTGGGCCTCATTTAAATTAATCCAGCAAGTTGCCAGCGTGAAATGTGGTCCATATAGGCAGCTGGTCGATCTGTGGGGTGCGAAATCATTCTGATGGGCCTACAGCCGCAACTTAAAGGGGAGGGGTGGAAGTGTTGAGAGTGAAAGGCAGCAATTCATAGTAGCAGGCAAAATTTTTGCAACACCTACAGCAGCAAGGTGATCAAATATTGGAAACCATTAAGTCACCAAACCTACAAGCGGCTGCAGTAAACATGAGTGCCAAACCTGTTCCCAGCTTTCCCTCACTGCAGCGAAGGATCCCCTTAAAGGATACTCAAAATGGCTGCCTCCCAACTTCTACTGCCCAGATTTGGCGGGTGGGTGCAGAAACTGGTGGACGCAATGTGGGCTGAGATGAAAATGGTCTCAGAGGTCGTAACTACGTCATCTGAACCTATTTGCATTTATTCATGAGGCTCCTGCCCGTTTCCAGACCAATGTCTTCATTTTTGCACTTTAGATCAATGTCCAGGGCAATTTATATCAACAATCTCCATTCTGGTCTAAGGCTGGCTGATCTGTACTTTCAAACTAATAAAATAATGTACCAACTGCCAAACAGACATCAGAGGTCAGCAGTTCCCTTTAAAATTCCCTGCTCCCAGTGCTGCAGCCGTACCTCTGCAGTCCCTTCCAGTGCAGCTAAAAGCAAAGGTTGGCTGAATTTACCTAGAATACAGCAGCACCAGCTACTGGAGGCGAGAGGTACAGGAGGGCGAGGAGGGCTGCAGATTCATAGTGACTTGCTGCATGCTCCACAATCTGGCGATCATGAGAGACCAGCCATTACCACCAGCAATTGTGCCAGAGGGTCAAGCTTAGGAGTCAAATGAAGATGAAGTTGAGGAGGAAGAAGAAGATGAGGCGGAGGAAGACGAGGGGGGCCAGGGGGAGCACCAGAGGGTTCCAGGTAGATGGCCTGCACCTGGGAGGGACGCTCGCCGCCATCTAATTGAAGACCACTTTTGAGAGACGTTCTCCACCATCAGACTTTGGAACACTGTTGTCATATGCCTCACCTTCCATGGCTGAGGATCCATCAAGAAGTCCACCATCTGCATTCAATGATTTCAACCCCTTCCCCATGAACAACACAATAAAAAAGACCACCAATTCCAGCACTACACAATTACCATATTCACTCTTTAGAGTAAAAACAAACAATGAAAAATGACATCTTCTTCTTCTTAAGCAGTCCCTCGGAACCGAGATGACTTGCTTCCACATTAAAAATGAGTTCTCAGGTGACTGATGAGTCCAATGCGGGACCTACAATCTCTGTCACAGGTGGGGCAGACAGTGGTTGAAGGGGCGGGTGTGTGGGGTGCTTGGATTGACGTGCGCTCCTTCCGCTATTTGCGCTTGGCTTCCGCTTGCTCCCGGCGAAGAGACTCGAGGTATTCAGCGCCTTCCCGGATGCTTCTCCTCCACTTTGTACGATCTTGGGCCAGGGATTCCCAGGTGTCGGTGGGGATGTTGCACTTTTTCAAGGAGGCTTTGAGGGTGTCCTTGAAGCATTTCCTCTGCCCACCTGGGGCTCTCTTGCCGTGTTGGAGCTCCGAGTAGAGCGCTTGTTTTGGGAGTCTCGTATCGGGCATGCGGACGATGTGACCCGTCCATCGGAGCTGATCGAGCGTGGTCAAAGCTTCAATGCTGGGGATGTTGGCCTGAGCGAGAACACTGATGTTGGTGCGCCTATCCTGCCAATGGATTTGCAGGATCTTGTGGACGCAGCATTGGTGGTACCTCTCCAGTGCTTTGAGGTGCCTGCTGTACATGGTCCATGTCTCTGAGGCATACAGGAGGGCGGGTATTACTACTGCTCTGTAGACCATGAGCTTGGTGCCGGGTTTGAGATCCTGGTCTTCAAACACTCTCTTCCTCAAGCGACCAAAGGCTGCACTGGCACACTGAACGCAGTGTTGGACTTCGTCATCGACGTCTGCCCTTGTTGACAGTAGGCTCCCGAGGTATGGAGAGTGCTCCACGTTGTCCAAGGCCTTGTCATGGATTTTGATAATCGGGGGGCAGTACTGTGTGGAGGGGGCAGGTTGGTAGAGGACCTTTGTCTTACAGATGTTTAGTGTAAGGCCCATGCTCTCGTACGCTTCGGTGAAGGTGTTAACGAGGGTTTGGAGTTCGATCTCCGAGTGTGCGCAGACGCAAGCATCGTCTGCATACTGTAATTCGACGACAGAGGAAGGGACGACCTTGGATCTGGACTGGAGGCGACAGAGGTTAAACAGTTTCCCGTTTGTTCTGTAAATTAGCTCCACTCCAGCGGGGAGCTTACTGAGGGTGAGATGGAGCATTGCCGCAAGGAAGATCGAGAAGAGCATTGGTGCGATGACACAGCCTTGCTTGACCCCGGTCCGTACATGAATTAGGTCTGTGGTGGAACCGTTGGTCAGGATCACGGCTTGCATGTCGTCATGAAGCAGGCGGAGGATGGTGACAAACTTTTGAGGGCAGCCGAATTTGAGGAGGACACTCCATTATCCCTCACGGTTGACAGTGTCAAAGGCCTTTGTGAGGTCAAAGAAGGGCATGTACAGCGGTTGGCGCTGTTCCCTGCATTTCTCTTGTAATTGGTGCGCGGGTGAAGATCATGTCCATTGTGCCCCTTAGACATAACCAACAGCACTTACAAATATTAAACTATTCACCTTGGTGCTTACCCTTAGTGGTTATCCTATAAGTGCTCTTGCCTACTTTGGTGCTTCTACGAAGTGCTACCCCAGTGGCAGCAGCACGCGAGGTGGATGGGTGCTGAGAATCTGAAGAAGGCAGTTTAGATAATCTCCTGGGATGTCCTTGAGAGGCTGTGGACGGTGATGGCCCGCCTCAGATTGCACCATATCAACGTGGGCTTCAGCAGTCTGAGCCACCTGGCTGACAGGCAACGGCAAGAGCAATGGTGCAGTGCCGGGGGAGGGAGCAGTAATGCTGCCATCTGGAGCGAGGTAGTAGGTTCCTGCTCCATGATTCCCACACCACTACCTCGGGGCATCTGTTAAGCCAGCCCAGTGATCTGGTGGAGGACAAATCTATGGGCAGCTGAGACACTCTGCAAGCCCCAGAGCCACCAGGGAAGCTGCCTGAGCTTCCATTGCAGCACTTTGCCGTTGTATGGAAGATGCTAGTAGTGCAATGGAAGCTGTTTGGGCTTTCATTGCAGTACTTTGTCATTCCATGCAAGCTGTTTGGTGTTCTGTGAAAGCTTCCATGAATGCAGTGGAAGCTGCGACCTCAGTCATTAGACGCTGCATGATGTTGGGCTCCACAGGTCGATGGATGGAATTGGGCAGCCTCTCCACGCTGGAGAGGATGGGTTCCAGGCTCTGCGTCAAGCCACGGGCCAAGCTGGAGGCGGACTCTCCATCCCCCTAGCCATGACCTGTAAGCTTTCAGGCAGGCTGTCCATTGCACCAAGCATTTGATTTGTCAAACCCATCAGCCTTCTTCTGAAGCTTGGCCCTGCGAGGTCCTCACCTGACTCCTCTACAGCAAAGCTAGTGTGTGACCTTGCCCCCCCCCCCACCCCCACCCCCGGCAAGGTGGCACCTGTGGTGTCCCTTCCACCCGGTGTGGCTGTTGCCCACTAGTGCCCGGTTATGCGACTGTGAGGATTCCCACACCATTACCTCGGGCATCTGTTAAGCCAGCCCACTGATCTGCTGGAGTACAGTTCTACCCTAGCATCTAAGTAACGCATAGAGCCGGTCTCTGAGCTGGTACCTGCGACAGTGGTAGCAATTGACACAGTGCCACCTTCTTCACTCTCCTCCTCCTTCTCTTCCTCCGGGGAGGGTGGGGGGCGAGGTGGATCTTGCTCTTCTTCAGCACCTCTGGGGGGTGAGGTGGATCTTGCTCCTGGGAGCCTGAAGGTTAGGGTGCAGCATGTGTGGTCACTATAGAAGGAGGTGTGTGATGAGACCATATGGAGCTGGGAGGATAGGTTTGGGTGATTAGGGATCAGGAAGAGTTGTGCATCTGTAAGGAAGATGTCCCCTGCTCTGCCTGTGGCCATGGCGTCAGCCACTCCTGTCCTGATCACTGCCAGCACTGTCTCCTCAAGGGGAGTGATCTCATGCAGTCATACTTCCCCTCCCCCGCTCAGGTCCTGCTGCCACCTGTTATGTGCGATCTTATCCTGGAAGGGAAAGAGTGGTGATTGTGAATGAGTGTAATTGGCAGGTGTGTTTGTGTGTGTGTGTGATGCCTCACATGCTGGAAGAGCTGTGAGATATTTCTGAGGTGTGAGTAGTGCTGTGAAGGATGCAATATTTTGGGTTGCGTGAATGTCAGTGTATAGTTAGATGGTGGATGCAGTGTGTTGAGATTGTGATGCTGGTGGTGGTGCAGTTCTTGAGAAGTGTGTTTGTGAGGTAGGATCTTACCTTGATCAATTGTGTGAAATCGTTCATTTCTAGCGTCACTGGAGCCATGTCCTGGGGACGGTGCTCCTGGCTGTGACCTCCTCGACGATCTGCTCTATATCCGCTGCATTATTTGCTTCTGTGGCCTCCTTCCCCCGTGGGTACAGGACATCCCTCCTCCTCCGGACATCCTCCACAAGGATGTGCAGGTCCCCGGTTTAGCGCCTCCAGCCAGGCACGTTTAAATCATGGCAATCACCAATTACCCCTAAAATTTCAGGCTAAAGCCAGCCTTTCAAACAGGTGTGTCTTACTAGCACCACACCAACTTAGCACCTGTTTACACCCTTTCACCAAAACAACCCCCAGTATGTTTTCAGCCAATGGAATAGCAAAGATTACATTTTATGCTGAGTGCAAGATATTGCTAAATGAAAGTTCTAGTTAGAAAGATGCAGACTTGAAACTCATTGCCAATTTTCGCTTTTCTACTGAGTGTTGCACTCAAGCATAAATCTGGTAGTAAACGGCAATGCCACACATTTGTCTTTAGCTGTTTTAAAATTTTAACATCTCTTTTTTGAACAAACTGGCAGAAATTGTGCTCAAGAAGCAGTGAAGAACTTCACTGTGTATTGAAGTGGGTACAAAGCAGGAATTTGGCTGTTAATTTGGTCATGTTTTCTATACTGATACAACAGATGGAGTTATTCTTTATTGCTTAAACTAATCTCACTTAATTTTAATACTGGAATGCGCTTGATTGTTAGGCATTCTTTAAATTGCACTGAAATTAAGTTCGATTGATGATACCCGACAAAGCCATATTGTCATACCGTATAAACAGCATGAATTATGATTTAAAACAAAGGACGGGCAAAATTTGGAATTGAAACACAGTGTGCCTGAATAGCATTAATAGAAACGTGGTCATGCAATAGGCAGCGATCTTCTGATCAGCATCCTCAGTCAGTGCTGAATTTTAAAAATCACTGCTGGCTGCAGTTTGGCATCAGTCAGTGAAATGATGCTGCAATACTGATCACAGCTCATTCCAGGAAACTGCTGACTTAACAAATTTACCCCTGACATGAGCTGAGCTGTTTTTTGTTTACTGCCAGACTCAAGAAGTTGAGCTTCCACAAGGTTGCAGTAAGATAGTCTAAAGTCACATTTCTTCAAATGGACACATCAGATTTTAAATGGCAGCAGCATACAAAACTCCCTGAACTCAGCAAAGATCCCGGCAGATAGGAAAACTGCTAATGTAACACCCTTATTTAAAAAGGGCAGTAGACAGCAGGCTGGAAACTATAGACCGGTTAGCCTAACATCTGTGGTAGGTAAAATTTGGAGTCCATTATTAAGGAGACAGTAACGGGACATTTGGATAATCATAATTTAATAGGACAAAGTCAGCATGGTTTTATGAAGGGGAAGTCATGTTTGACAAATTTGCTGGAGTTCTTTGAGGAAGTAACATACAGGGTGGATAAAGGAGAACCAGTGGATGTGGTGTATTTAGACGTCCAAAAGGCATTTGACAAGGTGCCACACAAAAAATTATTGCTTAAGATAAAAAATCACGGGATTGGGGGTAATATTCTGGCATGGATAGAGGATTGGCTATCTAACAGAAGGCAGAGAGTTGGGATAAATGGTTCATTCTCAGACTGGCAATCAGTAACTAGTGGTGTTCCGCAGGGGTCAGTGCTGGGTCCCCAACTCTTTACAATCTATATTAACGATTTGGAGGAGGGGACCGAGTGTAACATATCAAAGTTTGCAGATGATACTAAGATGGGAGGGAAAGTAGTGAGTGAGGAGGACATAAAAAATCTGCAAGGGGACAGAAACAGGCTAAGTAAGTGGGCAGAGATTTGGCAGATGGAATACAATACTGGAAAGTGTGAGGTTATGCACTTTGGCAGGAAAAATAGTAGAGCAAGTTATTATCTTAATGGCAAGAAATTGGAAAGTACTGAAGTACAAAGGGATCTGGGGGTCCTGGTGCACGAAACTCAAAAGGTTAGTATGCAGGTGCAGCAAGTGATTAAGAAGGCCAATGGAATGTTGGCTTTCATTGCTAAGGGGATAGAATATAAAAATAGGGAGGTATTGCTTCAGTTGTACAAGGTATTGGTGAGACCGCACCTGGAATACTGCATACAGTTTTGGTGTCCATACTTAAGAAAAGACATACTTGCTCTCGAGTCAGTACAAAGAAGGTTCACTCGGTTAATCCCGGGAATGAGGGGATGGACATATGAGGAGAGGTTGGGTAGATTGGGACTCTACTCATTGGAGTTCAGAAGAATGAGAGGCGATCTTATTGAAACATATACGATTGTGAAGGGGTTGGATTGGGTGGATGCGGGGAGGATGTTCCTGATGATGGGTGAAACTAGAACTAGGGGGCATAGTCTTAGAATAAGGGGCTGCTCTTTCAAAACTGAGATGAGAAGGAACTACTTCACTCAGAGGGTGGTAGGTCCATGGAATATGCTGCCCCAAAAAGCTGTAGAAGCTACATCATTACATAAATTTAAAACAGAAATAGACAGTTTCCTAGAAGTAAAGAGAATTAAGGGTTACGGGGAGCGGGCAGGAATTTGGACATGAGTCTAGGTTCGGATTGGTCATGGCCCTGTGGGTAGCGCAGCGGGCCCAGGGGCCGTGTAGCCTGATCCTGCTCCTATTTCGTGTCTCCAATTCTGTTAGGTTCAGGAGATGGTTCTGTGATAGCAGATTGGCGGTTAGGATCAGATCAGCCATGATCTTATTGAATGGCGGAGCAGGCTCGAGGGGCCAATTGGCCTACTCCTGCTCCTATTTCTTATGTTCTTATGTTAAAATAAAAGTAGTTTATATAAAATTAATACAAAAGCAAAATACAGCGGATGCTAGAAATCAGAAATAAAAACAGAAAATGCTGGAAACACTCAGCAGGTCAGGCAGAATTTGTGCAGAGAGATACAGTTCTGATGAAAGGTCACCAGCCTGAAACGCTAACTCTGTTTCTCTTTCCATAGATGCTACCTCACCTGCTGAGTGTTTCCAGCATTTTCTGAGTTTATATTAATATTCCCTTTAAACTGGTTATCCTCAATTACAATCTCCTGCACATTTGAGCATCCATTACTGTTCAAAAAATATATACATAGACAGTTTGGACATGACTCGTTGCTTTGAGGAACTGTTACTTGATGCATTCTCTTCAGGAAGCCTTCCTTGATCTTAGGTTCTGCACAGCAGGAATGCACTCAGACACCAAGTGCCCAGTTTTTAGTTGTGCAAGTGGAGAAATGTCTGTGCAATTGTACATTTATCCCAAGTGGAGAGGTGGGAAGATTTCCCTTGTGTGCTGGATGTAAAATAATAATTAATTTGTTTTTAAAAAACAGGTTTATGTCTTCATTACAGAAAGCGTAGAGGAAAATTTCCTCTAACATGTCTTTGTTTGTTAGGCTTTGTGTAATAAGTAGTGACGTCTATTGGCAGGACATTAATATTGTATGATATTTATAATAAAGGGTGTTCAACTAAAACATTAACTTGTCTCACCTCTTCAGGTGTTGATGAACCTGCTGTGTATTTCTAGATTTTATTGAATGGTGCTGAAACATGGACACTGATGAAAGAGGTATTCAGGATTCTACAGAGCTTTGAGATGCGGGTTTGGAGACGTATGGAGAAAGTAAAGGGGATAGAAACGAAAATTAATGTGGAGGCGTTGGCAATGACATAAGAAGAATATTGATGTTATTAGAAAAAGGCAAATGAATTGATTGGGCATGTGCTGAGAGGGGATGAGATGTTGAAAGAGGTGATAGAAGGACAGGTGAAAGAAAAAGGATCAAGCGGGAAGAAAAGATAGTCTAGACCACCTGAAGAATGGAAGATTGTATGGAGATTTGAAGAGAAAAGCAAAAGACAGAGTGGTTTGGATAAGGGAGAATTGAGCCAGAACCTTCCTTAGGCAGGCCAGTGATGATAATATCAAAAAAACAACGGTATTCAGTTTCTTTTATTTGTGCTAACACATAACTGGAATGCCAACCATCCACTAGATATTTGGACTGACAGTTCAATCAATGGCCTCCGATCTGGAAAAAATCTACGGACTTACCTGAAGGCTCCCGAGGTCCGGACACTTCCGCTCCTGGGCCTCTCCACAGTCGAAATGCGCAGGGCCCACGTATCCCAGGGGCGCATGCGGTTCGCAAGCGTCCCTGGGATCATGTGGGCCATGGGGAGCCAATCAAAGAAGGGAATCTCCTTTCATACACTTGACAGATATACCTGTCAAATATATGAATAGAGATCACCCCAAAAACACTGTAAAACATTAAAAAAAATTTTTTTTAAATCACATTTTTAAAATGAGTTGAAATTACAATGGCCCAGAAATTCCGTTTGCAGCCCTCCCGCGCTGTGCATGCCTGAAACCGGCATTTCCGATGTCCCTACGGGTGTGTACACAGCTCGTACACACCCGTAGGCATCGGAATATACGGCCCAATGTTTTATCTTTTTTGAACCTGTTATTTTGTAGTAGCTGATGAAAAGACATTTCAACCATATAGCAAAGAATAATCAGTATGATATTGCAGGAGAAACTATAGTTATGAGGAGAGATTTGAGATACTGGCACTATTTCCACAGGAGCAAAGAAGGCTAAGAGGATAGTTAATGGAGATTTTTTAAATTATGAAGGTTTCTGATACGGTGAACATACAAAGACTATTTCCTCTGATTTGGAAGTCAGTGACGAGGGATTATCGGCTTAGAATTGTCATTATGAGAGTGAGGAAAGGTTAGGAGATATTGCAGTTATTAGGATTAGAATGTTTTGCCACAGCGAATGGTTGAGGTAGAGACCAGTAAATCTGTTAAGGAAAAAGTGGATGAAAAATTGAAGCAGAAGAAAATACAGGGCTATGGGGCGCTAGCAGGGCAATGGTTTAGTTTGGATTGCTCTAGCAAAAAATGAAGCAGCCACGATGGGCTAAATGGCCTTCTTCTGTGCTGTAAACTTTTATGGTTCAATAGTTACTTGCACATTAGTGTGACAGGATGAAAAGCAAAAAAGAAAAACATAACATTTTTAATAACATTGGCAGTGTCAAATCTCATTATTGACTGACAAATAGTTGCCTCCTTAGTGGTTCTTACTTAGTGAAGCATGAGTTCCATTATTGAGTATAATAGAGCATCTCCAAGGGCCAAGGCGAACAACATTTGCTGGTCTGAGCAGTTTTGATAATGTAATTAATAGTAAGAAACATCCAATGCTTTTGGTCAGATCCAAACCATTTGCTCTGAGTTTAGAATTTTAACAGCTCCTTTGCAAATCACACATGATATGCATTCTAATTATAAAGAGAGTCACATACCCCAGCCAAGGCAGAGAAAGCGTTTCCTTATCAGCCTGGTCCTAATTTTTCCCAGCACGGCAAGATAGGACTGCCAGGCTTCTGTCAACACCCAACAGAAGGAGGAGAGGAAAAAGAAATGCAGAAAAGCTGCTGTCATCATACACACACCCTGGAGAAAAGCAGGAAAAATGTTTTGAAGAACATTTTAAGCACAGAGTGAAAAATGCCTTACGAAGCCAACTACAATAAACTCCCTGGGGAGTTCTGTACAAAACAGGCAGAAATAACCAAGATGAATCTTTTTCATAATTTACTGTAACACTACAATGAGTTAATCTGGTTGATCATTATAATTTGTGTATTTAGTTCGGTGCGCTGTGGGGTGAATTTGGGGTTACTCCCATCTACTGCAGAACATTTGGTTGTTTACTTGTGCCGCATTCAGCCAAATGAGGGAAGAAGTACTTTGAATGTTATGTGTATAGCAACATAAATGAGTTCATGAAAACCTTCTCTGGTTGATATTAGTATCGGAATCTTGCATTCGTTTTTGAACAAGTTTGTGATTTCAGCACCAATACTGAACAGAGGCGATCTTGAACTCAGTTAAGAAGCTGCTATATGCAGTGACCAGAGCAATTCTTCTTCTGTGGTTTCTTTGGACTAAAGTTTTGAGATGTGTCTGTCACACTTTAGGTGTTACATTGTCACACATACATATTTCTAGTTTGCAATATAAAAGGTGGAAGAAAGCCAGTCATTTCCAATATTCAGAGAAACTTCTCTGCCAACAGAAAATACTTTCTAATTAACTTCAAGAGTCAAACTTTTTTTAAGTTTTGCAGTATTTTGCTTTTGTTCTGACCTCTATTTGGGCTGATGATCTGCTCAAGAACAATTAACCTTTAACTGACTTGGGGAGGCACAGCAATTGTACCCTGTGCCTTAAAGGGACACTAAGTTGCACACAGGGGCACCTTAGCAGCACAATCATAGTGCATTACATGGTATAATGCTCTAGCCTGTACAAAGCAATATATCCTCTGATCTAAAGTCAGCACTGTGTTATGCAAACCTTCAAGTTAACTGCATGACATTACATTTCAGAGCAATTAGGAAATAATTTATGGCCCATATTGAGTAGCTCAACCACTGTTTCTTGATCTAGAAGATATCAAATGCATATCATGGGGCAGTCTGATCCTCGATTGTGAGGATCTTTGTATCTTGTCAGCTGGGCCACCAGGTGGAGCACTTTTCAACCTCGAACTATATCACTGTGTGAAGGAGTATATCATATCCAGCTTGCTACAAAGCTGTGATGGTATGTTACTGGCAGTGTACTCAGAGAATCATGCTCTCGGCTGGCGAAGGACACATGGAGCCAAGAACTTAAGTGAGGGAAAACAGATGGACATACAAGTTGTCTAATCTATGTATAAATTGCTACCCAAGCTTTATAGGTACCATTTTGGCTAGAACAATGAAATATTTCACCTACATACTTAAGGGATACATAACTAAGTAAGAAAGCACCAAATCTTACAATGCTTCACACTATGGAATATCAGGCAATGGTAAATTCATCTCAAACTAACGCTGTGATGCCAACACCAAAAACTGAAAAGCAGAAACCTGAGTTGGTGATGGGAAAGAGCGGTATTTATCTAACAGCTCTGGTACATTAGTATAAATAGATGTCACCTGCTCTAATATACCCTATATCGTATTCAAATGTCACATGGATAGGGTAGTTTATTTGTTGCAATCTGATGTCCCATGGCAAATCCCAAAAATTTCAACAATTACCACCTGTAGCATGATTTGCTGCCCAAATACTGCATTTTTGTATAAAAATCCTGAAGACGGTGAAAATGCTAGCTTCTAAGTGCTAATCAATCACTTGTCACATCAATTCCCATGTAATGTGTACATTAGTATCAGCTTTTGCTGTGATATGCTGGGTTTGTTTGTTTTATTATGTTAGATCCAGTTTAATTCAAACTGAATCACAGAATTTCAACAGACGAAATTGCTTTCCAGGTGAACAGCATTTAAGGAGGGTGGTGGCTTAAACCCGAGTTCCTACAGAGTAGGAACCCCCACCCGCCCTCCTCCTCTAACCTACTAATCTTTTAGCAGTCTAAAAACAGAGGTCACAAATTTTTTGGTCTCAGTTTCTTTTCAGCAGGGCAGGAACCGGGAGGAGCGGGAAGTCGGCGTAGGACCAAGGGGACACAAGACCGGGAAGTCAGCGGAAGACCAGGGAGGTAAGACTAACTGGTAAGTACTTTCCTCAAACCTTCCTAGAAAGTAAAACTAAAACTAGTGGGATTTGGTTAGTTTAAAAAGGAATAAGAGGAGTACAGTATACATTGGTCTAAGTAAGCTTCGGGAAAACAAAAGTCAATAACTAAACTAAAACTAGAAAATTAAAAAGTAATATAAGGGTTAAGTCATGGCAGTAGAGCTCGGACCTGTGTCATGCTCCTCCTGTAACATGTGGGAAATCAGGGACGCTTCCTGTGTCCCTGACAACCATGTGTGCGGGAAGTGTGTCCAGCTGCAGCTAATGTGGGACCGCATGACGGCCCTTGAGCTGCGGATGGACTCACTTTGGAGCATCCACGATTCTGAGAGGGTTGTGGATAACACATTTAGTGAGTTGGTCACACCGCAGGTTAAGGCCAGCGTAGATAGTACATGGGTGACCAAAAGGCAGAGCAAGGGCAGGAAGGTAGTGCAGAAATCCCCTGGGGTTGTCTCCCTTAGCAACAGGTTCACCGCCTTAGGTGCTGTTGTCGGGGGGGATGACTCATCGGGGGAAGGCACCAGCAGCCAGGCTCATGGCACCATGACTGGCTCTGTTGCAAAGAAGGGAGGGAAAAAGAGTGGCAGGGCTATAGTAATAGGGGATTCGATTGTAAGGGGAATAGATAGGGGTTTCTGTGGTCGCGACCGAGACTCCAGGATGGTATGTTGCCTCCCTGGTGCAAGGGTCAAGGATGTCTCGGCGCGGGTGCAGAACATTCTGGAGGGGGAGGGGGAACAGCCAGTTGTCGTGATACATGTTGGTACCAACGACGTAGCTAAAAAAAGGGAAGAGGTCCTACAAGTAGAATTTAGGGAGTTAGGAGCCAAGCTAAAAAGTAGGACCTCGAAGGTAGTAATCTCTGGATTACTACCAGTGCCACGTGCTAGTAAGAGTACAGAGAACAGGATAGTTAGGCTAAATACGTGGCTTGAGCAGTGGTGTAAGAGGGAGGGTTTTAAATTTTTGAGGCATTGGAACCAGTTTTGTGGTAGGTGTGACCTATACAAAAGGGACGGTCTACACCTGTGCAAAGATGGAACTGATGTTCTCGGGGTAATTTTTGATAAAGCAGTTCGGGAGCATTTAAACTAGTATGGCAGGGGGCTAGAAACCTATGTAGTGAAATAGAGGAAAGTGAAAGGCAGACAGAAATAAATGGTAAAAGGGTGAGGAACAAAAAACAAAGGGCCAAACTAATTCATAAAAAATGTGAGCATAAAAAAAGCCTGAGGGTTTTATACCTTAATGCGAGAAGCATCAGGAACAAGGTAGATGAATTAGCTGTGGAAATAGAGGTTAATAATTATGATCTAATTGGGATTACGGAAACATGGTTGCAGGGTGAGCAGGGCTGGGAGCTTAACATACAGGGGTATTCAGTATTTAGGAAGGATCGACAAAAAAGAAAGGGAGGAGGGGTAGCATTGCTGGTAAAAGAAGGGATAAATGCAATTGAAAGGAAGGATATTAACTCAGTTAATACAGAATCTATATGGGTGGAGCTAAGAAATAGCGAGGGGCGAAAAACATTAATAGGAGTGGTATATAGGCCTCCAAATAGTAAAATAGAGGTTGGGGAGGGCATCACGAGGGAAATTAGAGAAGCGTGCAATAAGAGCACAGCTGTCATCATAGGTGACTTTAACTTACATATAGATTGGAATAGCCTAATCAGTAAAAATAATGAGGAGGAGGAATTCCTTGAGTGTTTAAGGGATGGTTATCTGGATCAATATGTCGAGGAACCAACTCGGGAACAGGCTATATTGGACTGGGTACTGTGCAATGAGAAGGGACTAATTAGTAATCTTGTTGTACGGGGACCCTTGGGTCAGAGCGATCATAACATGATCGATTTCTCACTCGAAATGGAGAGCGAAGAAATTGACTCAGATACTAAGGTCCTGAATTTAAACAAGGGGAATTATGATGCCATTAGACGGGAACTGAGTAGGTCTGATTGGACAACGTTCCTGGGAGGACTGGAGGTAGATAAACAATGGCAAGCATTTAAAGATAGAATGACAAAATTGAAAAAATTGTTTATACCAATCTGGCATAAAAGGAAATCTAAAAAGGTGACTCAACCGTGGATAACAGGGGAAATTAGAGACAGCATAAAATCCAAAGATAGGGCGTATAAAATAGCCAAAAAAAGCGCCAGAGCGGAAGATTGGGAACAGTTTAAGATAGAGCAAAGGAGGACAAAGGGCTTAATCAAGAGGGGCAAAATAGCTTACGAAAGCAAGCTGGCGGAAAATATAAAAACTAACTCCAAAAGCTTTTATAAGTATATCAAGAGGAAAAGACTGGTGAAAACCAAAGTTGGCCCATTGCAGTCTTTTACGGGGGAATATATAACGGGAAATAAGGAAATGGCAGACCAACTAAATGCATACTTTGGGTCAGTCTTTACGAAGGAAGACACAAAAAACCTCCCTGGGATATCGGGAAAAATAGGGACATTTGCAAAGGAGGAACTGACGCAAATCAATATCTCTAAGGATATGGTGTTAAGGAAGCTAAAGGGATTGAAGGCGGACAAATCCCCAGGGCCTGATAACATGCATCCTAGGGTGCTGAAGGAGGTGGCCCTAGAGATAGCGGATGCACTAAGTATGATTTTTCAGAATTCATTAGACTCGGGAACAGTGCCCATGGATTGGAGGGTAGCTAACGTTACCCCACTATTCAAAAAGGGGGGTAGGGAAAAAGCAGGTAATTACAGACCTGTAAGCCTTACATCAGTTGTGGGCAAAATGCTGGAGTCCATCATTAAGGATGAAATAGCGGAGCACTTAGCAAATGGGGACAGGATAGGACAGAGTCAACATGGATTTACAAAGGGTAAATCGTGCTTGACTAATCTATTGGAATTTTTTGAGGGAGTAACTGGTAAAATAGATGGGGGAGAGCCAGTAGATGTGGTGTACCTGGACTTCCAAAAGGCCTTCGATAAGGTCCCACATAAAAGATTAGCAGGGAAAATTGAAGCTCATGGGATAAAGGGGAAAGTATTGACGTGGATAGAGAACTGGCTGTCAGATAGAAAACAGAGAGTTGGAATAAACGGCTCATTTTCTGAATGGGAGGCAGTAACAAGTGGGGTACCGCAGGGATCTGTCCTGGGTCCCCAGCTGTTCACAATTTACATTAATGACCTGGATCAGGGAGTCGGAAGCAGCATTTCCAAATTTGCAGACGACACTAAACTCGGAGGGGGGGTGGGCTCAGAGGAGGAGACCAGGAAGCTCCAGAGCGATTTGGACAGACTGGGTGATTGGGCGGATAAATGGCAGATGCACTATAATGTGGACAAGTGCGAAGTTATCCACCTTGGGTGCAGGAACGGGAGGGCAAATTATTATTTAAATGGCAATAAATTGGGAGAGGGGGAAGTACAGAGAGACCTGGGTGTTCTTGTACACCAGTCACTGAAGGCGAGCATGCAGGTGCAACAGGCGGTCAAGAAGGCAAACGGTATGCTGGCCTTCATAGCAAAAGGGTTGGAATACAGGAACAGGGATACCTTGCTGCAGCTGTACAGGGCACTGGTGAGACCACACCTCGAGTACTGTGTACAGTTTTGGTCGCCTCATCTGAGGAAAGATGTTCTTGCCATGGAGGGGGTGCAGCGGCGATTCACCAGGCTGATACCAGGAATGGCGGGATTGACCTATGAGGAGAGACTATGTAGTTTAGGGATGTACACACTGGAGTTTAGAAGATTGAGAGGGGACCTCATAGAAGTGTATAAAATTCTGACAGGTCTAGACAGACTAGATGCAGAAGGAATGTTTCCCTTGGCGGGTGAGAACAGAACTAGAGGACATAATTTAAGGATAAGGGCTAAACCATTTAGGACAGAAATGAGGGGGAATTTCTTCACTCAGAGGGTGGTGAACCTGTGGAACTCATTGCCACAGAGGGCAGTGTACGCCAGCTCATTAAATATATTTAAGAGGGAATTAGATATATTTCTACAGGCAAAAGGGGTTAAGGGTTACGGAGAGAAGGCGGGGACGGGATACTGAATTGGAGGATCAGCCATGATCTCATTAAATGGCGGAGCAGTCTCGAAGGGCCAGATGGCCTACTCCTGCTCCTATCTTCTATGTATCTATGTATCTATGTATCGAATCCCAATGTATCAAACCCTTTCCTACTCATTCCCAATGTATAGAATCCCAATGTATCAAACCCTTTCCCATTCATTCCCATTGTATGGAATCCCAATATATCAAACACTTTTCCTTCATTCCCATTGTATAGAATCCTAATGATCGAACCCTTTCCCATTCATTCCCACTGTATAGAATCCCAACGATCAAACCCTTTCCCATTAACACCCACTGTATAGAATCCCAATGGTCAAACCCTTTCCTATTCATTCCCATTGTGTAGAATCCCAATGGATCAAACCATTTCCCATTCATTCCCATTGTAAAGAATCCCAATATATCAAATCCTTTCCTATTCATTCCCATTGTATAGAATCCCAATATATCAAACACTTTTCTTCATTCCCATTGTATAGAATCCCAATGATCAAATCCTTTCCCATTCATTCCCATTGTATAGAATCCCAATGGATCAAACCCTTTCCTATTCATTCCCATTGTATAGAATCCCAATGGATCAAACCCTTTCCCATTCATTCCCACTGTATAGAATCCCAATGGACCAAACCAAATAGGATGTCATGGCCTTGGAGAGGGGGCAGAGGAGATTTACTAGAATGGTACTAAGGATGAGGGACTTCAGTTATGTGGAGAGACTGGAGAAGCTGGGATTGTTCTCCTTACAGCAAAAGTTAAGGGGAGATTTAATAGAGGTGTTCAAAATGATAAAGGTTTTGATGGAGTAAATAAGAAGAAACTGTTTCCACTGGCAGGATGGTCGGTAACCAGAGGACACAGATTTAAGATAATTGGCAAAAGAATCAGCGGGGAGATGAGAAAATGTTTTTTTATGCAGCGAGTTGTTATTATCTGAATTCACTGCCTGAAAGGGTGGTGGAAGCAGATTCAATAGTAACTTTCAAAGGAGAATTGGACATATATTTGAAAAGGAAAAATTTTCAGGGCAATGGAGAAAGAGCCAGGGGAGTGGGACTAATTGAATAGCTCTATCAAAGAGGTGGCACAGCAACGATGGGCCGAATCCCTCCTTCTGTGCTGTAAGATTCTATGATATCCCTCCCCATTCATTCCCACTGTATAGAATTTCACTGGACCAAATCCTTTCCCATTCATTCCTGTTGTATAGAATCCCTATGGACTAACGCCTTCTCAATCACTCCCAATAACAAAATTCCTAATCCAAACATGAAACTTGAAACATTGTATTTCCTAGTTATTTGCTAAGCATACAACATAGTGATTGTTCTATCACATTTAACCTGAAATGTATACACTTAATGTATTTTATATAAAATACTATTTCTCTTCAGTGTTTCTATTCTTTCTGTTCAGGCTGAATTGCTGCACGAAAAACTTAATGGCCCAGAAATTAAACATGGATGGTTCCCGCGGGGGTAAGGATTCCCCGCGATATCGCACTCCGCGCCTACCTTTTTGCTCCGGGCCCACACGAACTTTAGTTTCAAAAGCTCTCTCTGTTGGAACCATGCAGTGCTTGCGTGACTCAGAGGCGCAATTAGTTCGTGCGAGCTCTGGGATCACGTGATTCAGTTAGAGCCAATGGCAGCACACCATCTATCATTCATAGTTTTGACAGGAAGACCTGTCAAAGCTATCAATACTACACCCCCCCAAAAGAACAGCTAAACCTCAATTAAATTTAAAAAAAAAGCCATCACATTAATAAAATAAGTATAGTTAAATAAATTAACCACTTTAAACAAAAAATTAAATTTTTGAAAAAATGTAAAATCTTTTTAAAAGTTATAAAAATAAACTTACCTTTCTTTAAAGTCTCTAAAAAAGATAAACCTGTTGAAAAAAATTTAAAATAACACTTAATTAACTACTTACCTTGTTAAAAGGGGGTCCTACGCCTGCTTTCTTTGTGTGTATGATCTTCACCACTTACCTGCGCGTTCAAAGCTGGAAAAATAACTAAGTGCACTGCGTGCGCACAGCCTGTAGCGCGCACGCGGTTCACTTAGGAACCGCCCCCTTTTCAATTCACGAAGTGCCGGTTTCCCGTGCATGCGCAGTGCATGCAGGAAACCGGCAATTCGGGATCTAATATGCGAGAGTACACAGTGCGTACTCTCGCGTATTAGGTTTAATTTTCGGGCCAATGAACTGTTGGGCAGACTTAGAAACTGGCTTCTTTCAAATGCAATTTACAGAAATCCCACTCCATTCCAAACCAGCCAGATCATTTCTTCCAAACTAGCCGTGTGTTGTTCAGAATTCAGCTTTGTTCATGTATTGAAGTGTCCGCAATATCTGCCTTACAACAAAGCCTGTATCTTGTCCCTCACTACTCCGCCCTGTGTTTATAATGTTACTATTACACACACTGAGGGCTGGATTTTACCAGCCCTGAGGAGGCGGGTATGGAGGCGGGACTGCCGGGAAAGTGGCAGAATTTGGGGGCGGGTGGCAAACCCACCCCCAACCCGCCACCGTGCCCTCTTGCCAGGAGGCGGTAAGCCGTCCCGCCCCGGGTCCCGTTTCCTTGGAGGCAGGAAGGGATTAAAGCCTATTAACTGCCTGTTAACAGGTAGTTAACAGGCAGAAAATAGGATTATCCCCATTTTTCGTATTGAAGTGCGGGCTTCCCAACCTGGGGGAACCCCACCAGGGTGTAGGAGGCGAGTAGGAGGTCTGCGGGGGTCGGAGGGGTCTGAAAGTGCGATGTAGAGGTGAGTGATGGGTGCAAGTGTGGAGTGGTAAGTAGGTAAGGTGAATATAAAGTGTTAGAAAATGTTAACTTACCTTTATTTCTACCTACAGCCTTCAGCTGCTGTGGAGCTGGAGTTCCCGACATCTCCATTGTAGAGATCACAGACTGGCTGTTGCATCCTCCGATACAACAGCCAGCTGATTTCACAGAATCACAGAATCCCCACAGTGCAGATAGAGGCCATTTCGGCCCATCGAGCCTGCACCGACACATATCCCACCCTATCCCCGTAACCCCACGTATTTAATCCCCCTAACACTAAGGGTCAATTTATCATAGCCAAATCAACCTAACTCGCACATCTTTGGACTGTGGGAGGAAACCGGAGCACCCGGAGGAAACCCACGGAGAATGTGCAAACTCCACACAGATAGTCACCCGAGGCCGAATTCGAACCCGGGTCCCTGGTGCTGTGAGGCAACAGTGCTAACCACTATGCCACCGTGTTGCCTTTCTGCAAAGTAGAAAGGTTTGATGAGTCCTGAACACAAGGAATCATCAAACTACACAGAATGTCAGTGTTTGACAGCTTCACAGAGCTGTCAAACGATGACATTTCTTCTTTCAAAAATTCTTGACAGATGACACGTCATATGTTGACGTGCTCTGTCACTGACTTCCCCCTAATTGGCCTGCTGAGCCCGCTGGGCGGGCTTAACAAGGTCAATCAGGGGAAAATCCCGCTGGTTGGCCAGAAGCTGATGGAGGCGGGACTGAAACCTGGCAAGCAGCAGTCCCGCCTTCAACACGTCTCCATTCATAAAATTCCGCCCTTTCTGTTTCCTTTGAAAGGTTTATTGAACATTTCAACAATAAAAAAATATAAATGTAATCAATAGCTGTGTAATTATTGAAGAACTTGTGGCAATTGTCATGAGCAGGCAGGCAAGTGGTGACATGGCTATCAACATACCCATGATGCACTGCAAAACTAGAGTTAGATGCAATGATACCACCCACTACTTAGTGCTCATTCACGTGAAACATCATCCGTTTAAACGCTCAAGATATGTTCATAATTGGGATAAGTGTTCTAAATTCTTTTAGGAAAAAGAAATTACTATGTTTTAGAACATTAGCTTTCTCTGTATAAGAAAACAATCACTTGCAGTGAAGCAGTTAGACATTTTAGATAGGATCCAAGCAAACTGAGCCGCAGCCGCCAGTCAATTTAATAAGGATGCTGCGCTACTGCTGTTCTACTGGAGTATTCAGTAAACACTGTGTCACATCACATTTATAAGGCATTCTCAAAGTATTTTGGAGGAAAACAAACGCATTACTTCTCCACTTTGGCTCTTTGAAGCCAATGGTGAACAGGGGAATCTGAATCAATGAACTAGTTTCAGAATATAGCAGTGGGAAGCAAAATTGGAATTACATGGGGTGATAGAGGCACAGTCAGTGATATCCACTTACATGCAGTTTAAGAAGGCTACAAATACTAGACTTGTAGTTTACAGAACTGGCTGCATAAGTAGAAAAGCTGTGTGTTAGTCACAATTGCCAGGAGCTTTCTTATATCAAGAATTAACTATTCTACATCGCAAGTCAGCTAGATCTTGGTAAGGAGAATGTGAATGTAGGTTGCAAAACTATTCACAAAATGTAAAGATGCAGGTCCACACTTTCTCTGTTGGTTTGCTAAATGTGAGAAGTGAACCAAGGTGTGTAAAACAGCACTAATATTTATAGTCTAGTTCTTTTATGTATAAAGCTAAACTCTCTTCCCCAGGCTGCAGCTGAGAGGCCTTTACTAGTGTGCTTTCTCTGCAAGGAGGGATGCGAGAGCAACCAACGATGATTCTCCAACCAATTTTCACTTCTCCATGTAGAGAAACAACTAATCTTCACTTACTGCCTCCCAGCATGTCTGAGCTTGAGAATGTATGGAGTGAGAAACTGATGCTGTGCCATCTTATTGGTGTTCTAACATGCTGTGCTAATTCTGGCTTCAAAAGCATGGCTGAAACACAACAACCACAAAGACAAAGCTGTGGGTAAAGGCCAATTCAGACTTTTATCGAATTAAGGTACCTTCAAAATAAAAGGGTAGTATTAAGAGTGTCTGTTGTCCAATGGGTGGGACTGCCCTTGCCTAGTTCCATTCCTATTGATCCATTCGTAGCCAAAGAAGCTCCTGCAATGGCTTCTCTTCCCGCTCCTGCATCATTAACGCTGGAGTTCCCCAAGGATCTATCTATGGCTTTCTCCTATTTCTCATCCACATGCTGCCCCTCAGCAACTTCATCCGAAAACACGTCACGTTCCGCATGTACGCTGATGACATCCAGTTCTATCTCACCACCACCTATCTCGACCCCTCCACTGCCTCTGATTTGTCACGCTGCTTATCCGATGAGCAGAAATTTCCTCCAATTAAATATTGGGAAGACCGAAGCCATTTTTTTGGTCCCCACCACAAACTCTGTTCCCTTGCCACTGACTCCATCCCCCTCCCTGGCCACTGTCTGAGGCTGGACCAGACAGACCTCGGTGTCCGATTTGACCCTGAACTGAGCTTCCGACCCCATAACTTCTCCATCACTAAGACTGCCTATCTCCACCTCCATAACATCACCCAATTCCGTCCCTGCCTTAGCTCAACTGCTGCTGAAACCCTCATCCATGCCTTTGTTATCTCTAGACTCGAGTATTCCAATGCTCGCCTGGCCTGTCTCCCACCTTCCACCCTCTGTAAACTTGAGCTCATCCAAAACACTGCTGCCTGTATCCTAACTTGTACCAAGTCCCATGCACCCATCACCACTGTGCTCACTGACCTGCACTGGCTCCCGGTTAAGCAACGCTTCAATTTTAAAATTCACATTCTTGTTTGCAAATCCCTCCAAGGCCTCTCCCCTCCCTATCTCTGTAACTTCCTCCAGCCCTACAACTACCCAAGAACTATGAGTTCCCCCAATTTTGTCTGATAACACTCCTGTGAAGCATCTTGGGATGAGTTTACTGCGTTAAAGTTGTTGTTGTCCATTTACAGACAGTCTGAAACAAGAGTATGAAACATCCTGATCTATCCTCACCTGACCAACTAAAGAGATTTTGCTGAACTTGTCTATCTGCGCCGGTCACACCCATTCTGTTTATCACTATACGCTTATAAAGTTACCAGATTTCATAACTATATGCCCTTTCTGGTACCACAGAGATATCTTGCAATTCAAACCTGCCATTCATAGTTGCTCACTGGAAATGGAGTTCAATATGAATACACTTGAATATAAATCTTTAAACTATGTCATCAAAAAAAGTCTGAACACCTTAGTTTTTTTTTTCACCTGTGTCTTTCCTCCTGCAAGTTTACCCCTTAAAGTGCAATTTGCCGCATTTGCTGGGTTGCTTAGTGACAAGTTCTGGAGCTGTGTTGAGTCTGAATTTAAATCCTACTGTTAAATTTGTGCTTGTGTTCCTTTCTGCTTAAAGCTATACTGATATGGAACCCTTGCAGAGTAAGAATTATCATCCTTTTCAAATGTTCTCTGAATGATCTACAGTATATTGTTATAGCTCGGGCTTTTCCCAACACCTTTCTCATGTTCTCACCTGGATTGCAGACTCCATAGGCAGACTGAGTCTCACATGACTACAGTTTTATTCTGCGCCAGGAATGGGTTGGATAGGCCACATTTAACAATTAATGCCGAATCATAGTAAATTGCTTACTGGAGAATACTAAGGGAGTCCACTACATTCTCCTGTCACCTCAGAAGGAAGAAAGAATGATATGCCACTAGACTGTGTACAGGCTAAACTACTTGGTCAGATAAATTTTAAATATATTGAAGCGAAAAGACACATCAGGATACAATACAACATAAAAATTGAACATACACTAATGCAAACTGCATTGACTGTTTAAAGACAAAGCCAGAGTCTGACATTGTTGCAGTTTCTCTCAGCATTGCTCTTAGAAACCTTGGGGGAAATTGACACTTTCAGCAGGGGTGAAAAACTGTCAGTAGCTGCCCTTTATGCACCCTGCCTGATTTTCCATTGACTTCATCGGGGAGGATGTATAATGGGCAGCTGATCCACTACTACCAACTTTCCATTCCCACTGAAAGTGAAAGTCAACCCCACAGTCTCTCAAGGTACGTCACATGAGATGGTTTCTGTTCACTTCCGAAGCTAAAGTTCCAAATGTGAGCTTCTTAGTGTAGCACAATTTTCACTCTTACTTTTTTAAACCTGCAAGCTGCATCCTAAAAAATGAAACTCCACTTCTCTGAAAAGGTGAGTGAGTGTAATCCTCAAACTTAAATTAGAATAAATCTGTACAACGATTTCAGAAACAATTTGAATTTTCGAATGATCTTGGATAATTCTTTTGGTTAGCTCAGCTTCACCACTATTCACTTACTTATCTGAGCTCCAAATGCTCCCCTTTGCTCTTACCTTGCTGTGTATCTGTGTTTGACCAACCAAAATCAGGATGTTTGATGCCATTATAGACAGGCAAAAGTTGAGTAGAATAATGGATCGCTCTGATTTTATGAATCTGTGGAAACATAATTGAAAAACAAGCCAAATAAATTATATACCGGTGTTGCATAATGCTATGAATAAAAACTTTCATGTAGTTGAGCATTTATGTAGAATATTATATATAGGGGCAAAAATTGAGTCATCACCCCTTCGGGGCGCTAAGTTAGCGCGCCGAAAAAATTAGCACCCCCGCGGCCTAAATTCATCGGTAGCACCTCAAGAGGGAAGCGGGGCTCTACTGGAAGCGCCCCGCCTCCCCTTGGGGCCCTCTTTTTAAAGGGGAGGGGCCTTGCGCAGCGCGACCCGGGGCCCAGCTGGGCCACCAGGGATCGGAGTGCCGGCAAAGGAGCCCAGCACTCAAGAGGAGTGCCGGGCTCATGCAGTGCAGCCGGAACCCCACGGGGGGGGGGGCTGCACAGAAGGCCGGGGATGGCAACGGGGGCAGGTGCTGGCAGGCAGCCAGCAACAAAAATGGCCGCCCGGCACCTCGCCTTTAATTAGCGCCGTCCTGGCCGCAGGTAGGCGCCCCTGGCCCTGTCGGGTCGGACATAGTGTCCAGCGGTAAGTCGGGGACGCTACCGAAGATCGCGGCCGGGGCGCTGCGCACAGCGATGACGTCATCACTGTCGGCGCAGCGCCGCGAGGCGCTAGCGGTTATCGCCGCCGCTACCTCCCGCTGAATTTCGCGGGAGGCGTTGGCGGCGCCGCGCCCGGGCGCTAGTGGCTTTACGCCCTGTTAGCGCCCTCTTAGGTCTTAGGGCACTAACGGGAGGCGCAAAGCAACCGAATTTTTAGGCCATAGAATTTTATAGAATTTACAGCACAGATAGAGGTCATTCAGCTCAACTGGTCTGTGCCAGTACTTATGCTCCACATGAGCCTCCTCCCACTTTACTTCATCTAACCATATCAACATATCGTTCTATTACTTTCTCCCTCATGTTCTTATCTAGCCTCCCCTTAAATGCATCTATACTATTCACCTCAACTACTCCATGTGGTAGCAAGTTCCAGATTCTAACCACTCTCTGGGTAAAGAAGTTTCTCCTGAATTCCTTATTGGATTTATTAATGACTATCTTATACTTATGACCCCTGGTTTTGGACTCTTCCACAAGTGGAAACATCTTCTCTACGTCCAACCTATCAAACGCCTTCATAATTTTAAAGACCTCTATTAGATCAACTTTTAACCTTCTCCTTTCTAGAGAAAAGAGCCCCAGCCTGTTCAGCCTTTCCTGACAGTTATAACCTCTCAGTTCTGCTATCAGTCTTGAAAATCATTTTGCACCTTCTGCAGTTCTCTGTCCTTTTTGTATGGAGACCAGAACTGAACACAATACTCTGTGTGGTCTAACCAAGGTTCTATACAAGTTTAACATAACCTCTCAGCTTTTTAATTCTATTCCTCTAGAAATGAACCCCCATCCTTTCTTTGCATTTTTATGGCCTCGTTAATCTGCATTACTACTTTTAATGATTTGTGAATCTGTACCCTTGGATTCCTTTGCTCCTCTACCCCATTTAGACTCTTATTTTGCAACGAGTATTTATCCAATTTCCACTGACATGAAAGCAGCGGGAGCGGTGAGAGGATAAAGAGCGGCCCGAAAACGGCCATGAATTAAAGCAGCGGTAGTGGCGAGAGGATAAAGAGCGGCCCGAGAGCGGAGCTGAATTAAAGCAGCGGTAGCGGCGAGAGGATAAAGAGCGGCCCGAAAACGGCCATGAATTAAAGCAGCAGCAGCGGTGAGAGGATAAAGAGCGGCCCGATAGTGGACCTGAATTAAAGCAGCGACGAGAGGATAAAGAGTGGCCCGAGAGCGGACCTGAATTAAAGCAACGGCAGCGGCGAGGCTTTGATTCAAAAACAATATCAAAGATTGATGTCACAGGAGAGCAGGTAGGTGATTAGTTGGTGAGTATTACAGCTCTTTTTTGCTCTCTAAGTTAGGGAAAGGGGTTAAATTAAGAGCTGAGAAACTGTAACTTGCGAGTATTTATTAAATTAATAACTTAAACTGAATAAAATAATCAAACAATAAACCTAAAATATTGATTGAATAAAATCTTTAACTAATTAATTAATAAATGAGAAGTCGCACAACACCAGGTTATAGTCCAACAGATTTATTTCAAATTACAAGCTTTCGGAGCTGTTGCCCCTTCGTCAGGTAGAGTTACAATGAGGGAAATGAGCTCCAAAAGCTTGTAATTTTAAATAAATCGGTTGGACTATAACCTGGTGTTGTGCGACTTCTCATTTTTGTCCACCCCAGTCCAACACCGGCATCTCCGCATCATAATTAATAAATAAAACAAGGTTTGAGATGGCAGGGCAGGTGGTGTGTCATAACTGCAGCATGTGGGAGTCTGTGGAGAGTATCACGATCCCGAGCAACCACATCTGCAGTAAGTGTCTGCAACTTGAGGAACTTCAGCTCAGAATTATTGAGCTGGTGTACGAGCTGCAGACATTGCGATGCATCAGGGAGGGAGAGAGTTACCTGGACACTTTGTTCCAGGAAGCAGTCACACACTTTAGGTTAAGTAGTACTTTAGAGTTCGTCAGTGGTCAGGGACAGGAGGGTGTAACTGTGAGTCAGGAAGGTATGGGGACCCAGGATGTAAGAACATAAGAACATAAGAAATAGGAGCAGGAGTAGGCCAATTGGCCCCTCGAGCCTGCTCCGCCATTCAATAAGATCATGGCTGATCTGATCCTAACCGCCAATCTACTATCACAGAACCATCTCCTGAATCTAACAGAATTGGACACACGAAATAGGAGCAGGATCAGGCTACACGGCCCCTGGGCCCGCTCCGCTACCCACAGGGCCATGACCAATCCGAACCTAGACTCATGTCCAAATTCCTGCCCGCTCCCCGTAACCCTTAATTCCCTTTACTTCTAAGAAACTGTCTATTTCTGTTTTAAATTTATGTAATGATGTAGCTTCTACAGCTTTTTGGGGCAGCATATTCCATGGACCTACCACCTTCTGAGTGAAGTAGTTCCTTCTCATCTCAGTTTTGAAAGAGCAGCCCCTTATTCTAAGACTATGCCCCCTAGTTCTAGTTTCACCCATCATCGGGAACATCCTCCCCGCATCCACCCGATCCAACCCCTTCACAATTGTATATGTTTCAATAAGATCGCCTCTCATTCTTCTGAACTCCAATGAGTAGAGTCCCAATCTACCCAACCTCTCCTCATATGTCCATCCCCTCATCCCCGGGATTAACCGAGTGAACCTTCTTTGTACTGACTTGAGATCAAGTATGTCTTTTCTTAAGTATGGACACCAAAACTGTATGCAGTATTCCAGGTGCGGTCTCACCAATACCTTGTACAACTGAAGCAATACCTTCCTATTTTTATATTCTATCCCCCTAGCAATGAAAGCCAACATTCCATTGGCCTTCTTAATCATGATGGAGGAGCCTCAGCCAACAGGTACGAAGTGCTTTCTACCTGTATGGATGAGGAAAAGGACTGCAGGGAGGATGGGCAAACTGACCACGGCACTATGGTACAGGGGGCCATCCAAGTGGGGGGAGAAGGAAGGAATGTGGTAGTAGTAGGGGACAGTATAGTCAGGGGGATAGATATTGGCCCAAAAATTAGTGCCGCTACGCGAGAGTACGCACTGTGTACTCTCGCGTATTCTGTCTCCAATTGCCAGTTTTCTGCATGCACTGCGCATGCGCTGAAAACCGGCACTTGGTGAATTCAAAAGGGGGCGGTTCCTAGGTGAACCGCGTGCGCGCTACAGGCTGCGCGCACGCAGTGCACTTAGTGCTTTGAACGCGCAGGTAAGCATGGAACATTTTAGACATAAAGAAAGGAGGCGTAAGACCCTCTTTTAACAAGGTAAGTAGTTAATTAAGTATTATTTTGAATTTTTTTTAACAGGTATATCTTTTTTAGAGACTTTAAAGACAGGTAAGTTTATTTTTATAACTTTTTAAAAGATTTTAAATTTTTTCAAAAATTTAATTTTTTGTTTAAAATGGTTAATTTATTTAACTATACTTATTTTATTAATGTGATGGTTTTTTTTTAATTTAATTGAGGTTTAGCTGTTCTTTTGGGGGGGTATAGATTCATAGCTTTCACAGCACTTATGTGAAAGCTATGAATGAAAGATGGTGTGCTGCCATTGGCTCTAACTGAGTCACGTGATCCCACAGCTCGCACGAATTAACTACGCCTGTGGGATACGGAAGCCCTGCACAGCTGCTGTCCAGAACATCAAGTTCGTGCGAGCTCGGACTGAAAAAGCCAGCGCGCAGTGAGAGATCGCGGGGAGGCCTTACCCTCGCACGAAGGCTCCCTCACGAATTTTTGGGCCATTGTTCTCTGCAGCCGCAAAAGAGAGTCCTGAAGGCTGTGTTGCCTGCCCGCTGCCAGGGTTAAGGATATCTCCTCGCGGCTGGAGAAGAACTTGGAGGGGAAGAGTGAGGATCCAGTTGTCGTGGTCCATGTAGGAACCAACGACATAGGTAGAACTAGGAATTAGGTTCTGCTGAGGGAGTTTGAAGAGCTAGGGTCTAAATTAATAAGCAGAACCACAAGGGTAATAGTCTCCGGATTACTACCTGAGCCACGTGCAAATTGGCATAGAGTGAAGCAGATCAGAGAGTTAAATGCGTGGCTCAAAGAGTGGTGTGGGAAAATGGGGTTTCAATTCATGGGGCACTGGCACCAGTACTGGGGAAAGAGGGAGCTGTTCCGTCCTGACGGGCTCCACTTAAACCGGGCTGGGACCAGCGTCCTGGCAAATTGAATAACTAGGGCTGTAGATAGGGCTTTAAACTAAAAAAGGGGGGGGAGCGGTCAGGTGAGGGGAAATTTAGAAATCTAAAGAGAAAGGTCAAGGCAGCAGAGCAGTGTAGCGATTTGGTTAAAAATAAGCAGAGTGTTACAGGAAGGGACAGAGAGTTTAATGGTAGCAGTGCAGCAGAGAATAAGGTCAAAGCAGGGAATAATGGTCAAAAATTTTTAATTAAAGGCTCTTTATCTGAAAGCACGAAGCATTCGTAACAAGATAGATGAACTAGTGGCACAAACAGAGATAAATGGGTTTGATCAAATAGCCATTACAGAGACATGGTTGCAAGGTGGCCAATGTTGGGAATTAAATGTTCTAGGGTACTTGACGTTTTGAAAAAACAGGCAGAATGGAAAAGGAGGGGGAATAGCCCTGATAATAAAGGAAGACATAAGGACAGTAGTGAGAAAGGATCTCGGCTCGGAAGATCAGGAAGTAGAATCAGTATGGGTGGAGATAAGGAATAACAAGGGGCAGAAAACACTGGTAGGAGTAGTACATAGGCCCCCTAACCATAGCTATACTTTGGTTTTTTTTTTACGGTAGAGGACACTAAGAATATCCCAACACTGGACAAACAGGGGGCTCTAGGGGGGGAGGAGCTAAATACGATTAAAATCACTAAGGAATTGGTACTCAGTAAAATAATGGGACTCAAGGCGGATAAATCCCCTGGACCTGATGGCTTACATCCTAGGGTCTTGAGGGAAGTGGCAATAGGGATTGTGGATGCTTTGGTAATAATTTTCCAAAATTCCCTGGAATCAGCAAAGGTCCCGGCAGATTGGAAAACTGCTAATGTAACACCCTTATTTAAAAAGGGTAGTAGGCAGAAAGCTGGAAATTATAGACCAGTTAGTCTAACATCTGTGGTGGGTAAAATTTTGGAGTCTATTATTAAGGAGACAGTAACGGAACATTTAGATAAACATAATTTGATAGGACAAAGTCAGCATGGCTTTATGAAGGGGAAATCATGTCTGACAAATTTGCTTGAGTTCTTTGAGGACATAACGTACAGGGTGGATAAAGGGGAACCAATGGACGTAGTGTATTTAGACTTCCAGAAGGCATTCGACAAGGTGCCACATAAAAGATTATTGCTCAAGATAAAAAATCACTGGATTGGGGGGAATATTCTGGCATGGGTGGAGGATTGGTTATCTAACAGGAAGCAGAGAGTTGGGATAAATGGTTCATTCTCGGACTGGCAACCAGTAGCCAGTGGTGTTCCGCAGGGGTCGTCAAAGTTTGCAGATGATACAAAGATGGGAGGGAAAGTAGAAAGTGAGGAGGACATAAAAAACCTACAAGGGGATATAGACAGGCTGGGTGAGTGGGCAGAGATTTGGCAGATGCAATACAATATTGGAAAATGTGAGGTTATGCACTTTGGCAGGAAAAATCAGAGAGCAAGTTATTATCTTAATGGCGAGAAACTGGAAAGTACTGCAGTACAAAGGGATCTGGGGGTCCTAGTGCAAGAAAATCAAAAAGTTAGTATGCAGGTGCAGCAGGTGATCTATCCCCCTAGCTTTTATTGCTAGGGGGATAGATTATAAAAACAGGGAGGTATTGCTGCAGTTATATAAGGTATTGGTGAGACCGCATCTGGAATACTGCATACAGTTTTGATGTCCATACTTAAGAAAAGACATACTTGCTCTCGAGGCAGTACAAAGAAGGTTCACTCGGTTAATCCCCGGGATGAGGGGGTGGACATACGAGGAGAGGTTGAGTAGATTGGGACTCTACTCATTGGAGTTCAGAAGAATGAGAGGCGATCTTATTGAAACATATAAGATTGTGAAGGGGCTTGATCGGGTGGATGCGGTAAGGATGTTCCCAAGGATGGGTGAAACTAGAACTAGGGGGCATAATCTTAGAATAAGGGGCTGCTCTTTCAAAACTGAGATGAGGAGAAACTTCTTCACTCAGAGGGTAGTAGGTCTGTGGAATTTGCTGCCCCAGGAAGCTGTGGAAGCTACATCATTAAATAAATTTAAAACAGAAATAGACAGTTTCCTAGAAGTAAAGGGAATTAGGGGTTACGGGAAGCGGGCAGGAAATTGGACATGAGGCTGAGTTCGGATCGGTCGAGGCCCTGTGGGTGGCGTAGCGGGCCCAGGGGCTGAGTGGCCGGGTCCTGCTCCTACTTCTTGTGTTCTTTAGATTTGAGGTGAGGATCAGATCAGCCATGATCTTATTGAATGGCGGAGCAGGCTCGAAGGGCCGATTGGCCTACTCCTGCTCCTATTTCTTATGTTCTTATGTTCTTATATCGTTGGACAGAATATTAATCAAGAAATAGTAGGAGCTTGCAACAAAGGTAATGCAATAATCTTGGGGGACTTTAATCTTCATATAGACTGGACAAATCAAATTGGCAAAGGTAGTCTGGAGGACGAGTTCATGGCATGCATTCGGGACAGTTTTCTAGAACAGTATGTCATGGAACCAACCAGGGAACAGGCTATTTTAAATCTTGTATTGTGTAATGAGACAGGGTTAATTAGCAATCTCATAGTAAAGGATCCTCTGGGGCAGAGTGATCATAATATGATAGAATTTCACATTAATGTTGAGAGTGACTTGCCTAAGTCCGAAACTAGAGTCTTAAACTGAAATAAAGCCAATTACATAGGTATGAGGGGCGAGTTGGCTAAGGTAGATTGGAAAAATAGATTAAAAGGTATGGTGATAGATAAGCAGTGGCTAGCATTTAAAGAAATATTTCATAATTCTCAACAAAAATACATTCCATTGAGAAACAAAAACTCCATGGGAAAAGTGATCCAACCGTGGCTAACTAAAGAAGTTAGTTCTTTATGAGAGAAAACTAGCAAGAAATATAAAAGCAGATTGTAAGAGTTTCTACAAATATGTAAAAAGGAAAAGAGTAGCAAAAGTAAACGTTAGTCCCTTAGAGGCTGAGACAGGAGAAATTATTATGGGGAATAAGGAATTGGTAGATACGTTAAACAAATATTTTGTATCTGTCTTCACAGTAGAAGACACAAAAAGCATTCCAAAAATGGTGGGGAAACAAGGGTCTAATGTGGGTGAGGAACTTACCGTAATTAATATAAGTAGAGAAAAAGTACTAGAGAAACTAATGGGACTAAAAGCCGACAAATCCCCTGGACCTGACGGCCTACATCCTAGGGTTCTAAAAGAGGTGGCTAAAGAGATAGTGGATGCAATGGGTTTTGATCTTCCAAAATTCCCTAGATTCTGGAATGGTCCCAGCGGATTGGAAGGTCGCAAATGTAACACCGCTATTCAAGAAAGGAGGGAGAGAAAAAACAGGAAACTACAGGCCAGTTAGCCTGACATCAGTCATTGGGAAAATGAGGGAATCCATTGTTAAGGAAGTGGTATCAAGTCACTTAGAAAATCATAACATGATTAGGCAGTGTTAACATGGTTTTATGAAAGGGAAATCGTGTTTGATATATTTATTGAGTTTTTTGAGGATGTAACTAACAGGGTAGATAAAGCGAAACCAGTGGATGTAGTATATTTGAATTTCCAAAAGGCGTTCGATAAGGTGCCACATAAAAGGTTATTACACAGGATTAGGGCTCATGGGGTTGGGGGTAATCTTGGAGCATGAATAGAGGATTGGTTAACGGACAGAAAACAGAGAGTAGGGATAAACGGATCTTTTTCAGGTTGGCAGGCTGTAACTAGTGGGGTGCCCCAAGGATCAATGTTGGGGCCTCAGCGATTTACAATCTATATTAATGACCTAGATGAAGGGACCGAGTGTAATGTATCCAAGTTTGCTGATGATACAAAGCTAGGTGGGACAGTAAGCTGTGAGGAGAACACAAAGAGTCTGCAAAGGGATATAGATAGACTAAGTGAGTGGGCAGTAAGGTGGCAGATGGAGTATAATGTAGGGAAATGTGAGGTTATTCACTTTGGTAGGAAAAATAGAAAAACAGAATATTGTTTGAATGGTGAGAAACTTTCAAATGTTGGTGTTCAGAGAGATTTGGGTGTCCTCGTGCAAGAAACACAGAAAGCTAGCATGCAGGTACAGCAAACAATAAGGAAGGCAAATGGCATGTTGGCCTTTATTGCAAGGGGGTTGGAGTATAAGAGTAAGGAAGTCTTGTTACAATTGTACAGGGCCTTGGTGAGACCACACCTGGAGTACTGTGCACAGTTTTGGTCTCCTTAATTAATGAAGGATATACTTGTCTTGGAGGCAGTGCAATGAAGGTTCACTAGATTGATTCCTGGGATGAGAGGGCTGTCCTATGATGAGAGATTGTGTAGAATGGGCCTATATTCTCTGGAGTTTAGAAGAATGAGAGGTGATCTCATTGAAACATACAAGATTCTGAAGGGGATTGACAGGGTAGATGCTAAGAGGTTGTTTCCCCTGGCTGGAGTGTCTAGAACTAGGGGGCATAGTCTCAGGATAAGGGGTGAGAACTAGGGGGCATAGTCTCAGGATAAGGGGTAGGCCATTTAAGACTGAGATGAGGAGGAATTTCTTCACTCAGAGGGTTGTGAATCTTTGGGATTCTCTGACCCAGAGGGCTGTGAATGCTAAGTCTTTGAGTATATTCAAGGCTGAGATAGATAGATTTTTGGACTCTAGGGGAATCAAGAGATATGGAGATCGGGCGGGAAAGTGGAGTTGAGGTCGATGATCAGCCATGATCTTATTGAATGGTGGAGCAGGCTCGAGGAGCCGTGTGGCTGACTCCTGCTCCTATTTCTTATGTTCTTATGAATGAAAGGTCAGTCCCAAATCACAATCCATTTGACCAGTTCTGTTGAAGGGACCCACCCAAAACTTTAACCTGTCCTTTTCTCTTTGTGGGATTTTCTGTTTCTACTCCAGAGTTCCAACATTCACAGATTTTCTTTTCATTCCTAAGGTCATTCAGTTTTGCTACTACAGAAAGAAGTAGAAAACAGGCAAGATTTCTCCTGACTATCTGGCAGAGAATGGTGGACAAACAACTTCATTTATTCCCTCAAAGTCTGTAAGCTTGGCAAATGAGATTGATAACTTGGAGTGCAAAGTTGCCACTGCCTGGCTTGGTGTCGAAGAAGGTGCATATAAGCCCCCATTAGCTGGACATGGCTTCAAGCAACACCTCAGGCACCAGATATTGATATGACATATTCCAAAGCTGCATCCATACACACAGCCTGTTTATGTATATTTTTACCGGACTTTTGTTTCATGTTGTTTGACTGGATGGAAAAGGAATGTAGGAGCATAGTTGTAATTATACTGGAACATTCTGTACATCTCTTTGTACCACTTGCTGACGGTCATAAGAACATAAGACGTAGGAGCAGGAGGAGGTCATTTGGCCCCTTGAGCCTGCTCTGCTATTCAATAAGATCATGGCTGATCTGATCTTGGCCTCAACTCCACTTCCCTGCCCACTCCCCATAACCCTTGACTCCCTTACCTTTCAAAGACCTGCCTATCTCCACCTTAAATATATTCAATGACCCAGCCTCCACAGCTCTCTGGGGAAGAGAATTCCAAAGATTCACGATCCTCTGAGAGAAGAAATTCCTCCTCATTTCCGATTTAAAAGGGTGTCCCCTTATTCTGAAATTGTGCCCCCTAGTTCTAGATTCCCCCATGAGGGGAAACATCCTCTCTGCATCTAACCTGTCAAGCCCCTTCAGAATCTTATGTTTCAATAAGGTCCCCTCTCATTCTTCTAAACTCCAAGGCGGCCTTCGAGACACACGACAACGCAAAATCATCGAGCAGAAACTGATAACCAAGTTCCGCACTCATGAGGACGGCCTCAACCGGGATCTTGGGTTCATGTCACGCTACATGACGTAGAGTCATCCAGACTCGAGTCGTCATTGGCTTGTTCACAGATGTGATTTCCAGTAAAAAAAAAGTAAAAATTTTAAAGTTTATGGTTTTCCATACAGACTGCAGCATTTGACACATTAGACCCCCTGTGACCCCACCTCATTGTCTCAGTTGTATCTTGCTATGTCTTTGATGTGGTGCCTTCCTGGCTGACCTGATTGTTTCTCTGCCGAGGTGTGACGAAAGGCAGTCAGAAGGATTAAATGTAGTCGTCTGACATTGTACGCTACACATGCATTGTTCTCTGTCTATATATGCTTTGCCGATTCGTATTCCTTCACTTCACCTGACGAAGGGGCAGCAGCTCCGAAAGCTTGTGATTTCAAATAAAACTGTTGGACTATAACCTGGTGTTGTGCGACTTCTCACTTTTGTCCACCCCAGTCCAACACCGGCATCTCCGCATCATGTCTTCTAAACTCGAATGAGTATAGGCCCAACCTGCTCAACCTTTCTTCATAAGACAACCCCTTAATCTCCGGAATCAACCTCGTGAACCTTCTCTGAACTGTCTCCAATTCAAATATATCCTTCCTTAAATAAGGAGACCAAAACTGGATGCAGTACTCCAGGTGTGGCCTCACCAACGCCCTGTACAGTTGTAACAGGACTTCCCTGCTTTTATACATCATCCCCCTTGCAATAAAGGGCAACATTCCATTTCCCTTCCTAATTACTTGCTGTACCTGCATGCTAACTTTTTGTGATTCATGTACGAGGACCCCCAGATCCCTCTGTATCTCAGCATTTTGTAATCTCTCTCCATTTAAATTATAATTTGCTTTTTTACAAATCAGGTACAGAAAGAGAAATAAAGAGAGGGAAAGAAAGATTGGAATAAGAGAGGGGAAAAAAGGCAGAAAATAAAAGTAAAATAAAAATTTTAAAATTTTACAAATCTCTAACAATTTACTACCTATAAGAATGAGATTCCACAGTTTAAATTGTTCCCTTTCTGGTGCAAAGAGGTTGACTGGCATTGCAGGAACATCAATCTTGTCATTAAAAAAATACTTACGCTGTTAAGTAGCAGCCCTAACTTTCAGCGGTGAGTTTAACTGGCAATTAATCTGCAACTGCAGCAATTTCATGAAACTGATGGGGAGGCTGAGGGCTAGTTCTCGTTTTCGCAAGGCTAACGAAGGAGTAGCACAAATCATCCCGCAACTTGTGGCGATTCGCACTTCACGGATGTATCGCTTCCTCACCACAAGGTACTGGCCGATTTACACATGAATAATGGCGAGCACCATTAAACTCGCTGTTAACTTGGCAGCAAAATCTGGGTCAATATTTCATGATTTTTTTTACAAATATATAAGCTTAATTTATTCAAGTGGGTTTTGTTTATGCAGTGGGAGATGATCATGAGTATATGAGAGATGAAGATTTCAGCCTGTTGGATAATTTGCCAAGTTCTAAGTAAGTGGGAGGTGCTCCATCAAGTTGGTGCCTTCTGCTTTCTCCATATAGCTGAAAAGCACCCACCATCCTGCCAGAGGGAAATATTCATTTTGGTGGTTACTGGACAAGCATGAAAACGGGCAGAAATAGAATTGGCACTGGACGTAACTTGCTACCATCTGCTCAAAGTAAACAGCAGGACTGAGCATTTTGATTACACATTTGAACTATAGGCTCTGTTGATGGTTCTGCATGTTTATCCAGTGAGTAGCTGAGCCACACAGACTAAGATTCCAGGTTCAGTTCCTGAGCACAGTCCCATAGACGTAACAATTTGATATCAGTGGACATTAAGTCCCATAGTCCCATATTGGTTTGATAAGATTGGACAGTCAGCTACTGAGCCCAACTGTTTGAGAACAGTTCCTGAGGCCAGGAGCATGAAGCAGCTTAATTAATGTCAATAGAGAGAAGGTTATTAACCCCAAGTCTCCAACAAGCATCTCATTCTATCTCTGCATATTGCTTCAGTTCTCTCACATCAATAAGGCTGGTCACGCCTGCCAGTTAGTTTCCTCTGATAATGCCATCTGCAGTCAGTATTTTGCTCAAACAAGAAATTCACAAAAACAAGTGAAGACAGTCCCAATTAAAAAATAAGTCCTGATAAGATCATCTTCTTTAGAAGGAGTCAAGATAGTACTAAAAGGAATCCTGAATAGTGAAATACAATGGAGTCCTGACGAAAGGTCTCGACCTGAAACGTTAACTCTGTTTCTCTCTCCACGGATGCTGCCTCGCCTGCTGAGTTTTTCCAGCGTTTTCTGTTGTTATTTACAATGGAGTCCTGATAGCGACAGGCACTCTTTAAAAGGAGGACTGACGACGAGAGCTTTGTTTAAAAGTCCTGATGGTGAGATAGTTGTTTCAGTTTGGGGTTTTTACACTGGATATACTACTTGGGTTTAGTGTCAATGACCAATCCCACAAGTGGACTTTGAGTACCCTATCAACCAGAGTGTGTCTTTATTTGCTCAATATCTATGTACATGTAGTGAGGAAGGGGCAATCGATAGCTCCGAAAGCTTGTGATTTCAAATAAAACTGTTGGACTATAACCTGGTGTTGTGCGACCTCTCAACCGTGTAGTGAGAACCAGAGATTGAACATAGAATCCTTACCCATGTATTCTGGTTTATTGCAATATATCCCTGTCCTCAGGAGGCAGATGAATAAACACTCAATCAAATGGAGGCTCAGGCCTCTAAACCCACAGACAAATCTATTTAACACTGAGCAGCTAAATGAACAGCATTCAGTACAAACAGTATATTTACTGTAATTATGAACGTTATTATTCTCTTGCATTACCACTCAACGTAACACTAATCCTTGAAACATGATCACTCACTTCTTATGTGGTTAAAAACTACCACAGCCAGATCTAGTTCAATTTCCCTGCTGGCTTTAAACTCCCTGACTGACGAACTTAAGGTCAGACATATATATATCATTCCACATTATTTGAAGGTATACTAAAAAAGGAGCCTTGGACAATTACATTTTTTGGAGACGTAACAGAGAGAGTAGACAAGGGTAATGCAGTATATGTAATTTATCTAGATTTTCAAAAGGCCTTCGATAAGGTACTGCATAATAGACTAATGAATAAAGTCAGAGCATGCGGAGGCAGGGGTCAAGTAGCAGAATGGATAGCTAGCTGGCTTCAAGACAGAAAGCAGAAAGTAGGGGTAGAGGGTAGCTATTCAGAGTGGCAGAAGGTGGGAAGTGGGGTCCCACAAGAATCAGTGCTGGGACCACTGTTGTTCACAATTTATATTAACAATTTAGACTTTGGAATCAAAAAACACAATTTCTAAATTTGCAGATCACACCAAATTGGGGGGTGATAGTCAATACTGAGGAGGACTGCAACAAATTACAAGAAGACATTAATAAACTGGAAGAATGGGCATATAATTGAGAAATGAAATTCAACATAGATAAATGTGAGGTATTACATTTTGGAAAGAAAAATAAGGAGGTCGTGTATTACTTGCAAAATAAGCATCTAAGTGGGGTAGAAGAGCAAAGGGATCTCAGAGTACAAATACACAAATCACTAAAAGTTGGGACACAGGTTAACAAGGCCATAAAAAAAGCAAACCAAGCACTAGGGTTTATTTCTAGAGGGACTGAATTGAAAAGTAGAGAAGTTATGCTAAACTTGTATCGAACCTTGGTTAGACCACACTTGGAATACTGCGTACAATTCTGGTCGCCATGTTATAAAAAGGATATAGACGCGCTAGAGAGGATGCAAAAAAGATTTACAAGGATGATAGCAGAAATGCGAGGGTATACCTATCAGGAAAGGATGAACAGGCTGGGTCTCTTTTCCCTTGAAAAGAGAAGGCTGAGGGGTGACCTAATAGAGGTCTTTAAAATTATGAAAGGTTTTGATAGAGTAGACACAGAGGGCTCGATTTTGTCATTGGGGCGGGCTGGGGTCGTGTCATCCGCTTTTCGTGTTAGCCACCCGACTCCAATTGGATGTGGGAAAATTATGTGATTTTCCCCTAATTGGGCAATTGAGTTCCAGCATGTGGGAACCCGTGACCCAATTAGTTTTTTCAGTCTGAAAGTCGCTTCTGATGATGTCATCATTGCTGCTGCATTTAAGGTCTGCAAAGACTGGGAAGCTTTTGGCCTTTGCTGTGAGAGGGACCTGGAGGCAAAATGAGCAGCAGGAGACCTAAGTCTGCTCCCAGATTTTTTTTCCAGCAGCACCACCACCACTGCTCCAGGCTCCAGGCTCCAAGCTCCAAATTTCCACAACAATGGTTATGACTGCTAAAAGTTCCCCCAGAATGATGATTGATCAAATCTCCTTCTTAATGGTGGAGCTGCAGCTGATAGTCAGCAATCCAAGTGTGCTACCGCCAGGTTTCACCGTCGTGTTTCAGAGGAGGCGTGCATCATGTCGGAAAAGTCTTAAAATCAGAAAGGCCTCTCAAAATGGGATTATAGAGGCAATTAAGTGGTTGTTAAAGGCCTATCCCGCCTCTTGGAGGCGGGACGGAGACGGGATCAGAAACCACGCATTTGGGAAAATTGCTTGGAGGCGGGATGGAGGCGGGGTTGGGCCTGCCCGCCATTTTTTGCAATTTTAACACCCCCCTCACCTCCATTCCTGCCTCCTCGGGCCTGGCAAAATCGAGCCCAGAGAGAGTGTTTCCAATTGTGGGGAAGAGCAAAACTAGATGCCATCAATATAAGATAGTCACCAAGAAATCCAATAGGGAATTCAGAAAAAACTTCTTTACCCAGAGATTGGTGAGAATGTGGAACTCGCTACCACAGGGAGTGGTTGAAGCGAATAGTATAGATGCATGTAAGGGGAGGCTAGACAAGCATATGAGGGAGAAGGGAATAGAGGGTTATGCTAATAGAGTTAGATGAGGAAAGACGGGAGGAGGCTCGAGTGGAGCACAAATGCCGGCATAGACTGGTTGGGCCGAATGGCCTGTTTCTGTGCTGTATATCCTATGTAATCCTATGTAAACTGTATCTCTCATGAGTACCTTAGCAGGAATTCACAGCTTGTCAATTACCTAGGACGCTTGTCTCCATCCACTTTGTATAATCTGTGATGGTTGGAAATTGTGCAGACAACTACCAAATAATGCTATTCAACAGATTGAAACCAGTGAATCTGCATTCGATATATATTAGCATATTAAACTCCCTTTGTTCAACAGGAATCAATATTAATGAATACCTCTGGCCCACCAGGCTGTAATGCATATTCCCGTAGCTTGAAGAAAACAGTATCAACCTCAGCCGTGACCAGCGAAAAAAGTTGGATAAATAAAATAACAAAGATATAAATGGTTCATTTTTGTTACTTCTGTTGATAACTGAACTACTGTCACCTTTGATAACAGACTTAATGAATACTTCACCACGTATGTTATAATCAGAACACAGTGAAGAGGACCGCACACGGAACAATATTATTATGGTGTAGTTTTAACAATTGGCTTTGTATATGTAATTACTAGGTTGATGTACAGTACCTCCAAAAGGCAGCGTACACAGCAAGCAGTGTTAAAAGGGCCATACAGGCAATTCCACACCCGATCATCAAGGGGACCGACGGCACTCCTGTAAAATCCATGCTCTGAAAAGTAAATCAAAAAGGGAAGTCAGATTGTCCCAGGATGTAGCAACACTGCTACTGTTTGTGTGTTTGCACAAATGTAAATACAGAATAATATAAATAATATTTGCATTTATATAGCAACTTATCATGTTAAAACATCTCAAAGTACTTCACACAATTAATCACTTTTGAAGTGCAGTGATTCTTCTGCAGGAAAATGGGGCAACAAATCTGCACCAGTGATATCCCATAACCAGCAGTGAGATGAATGGGCAGTTAATCTGTTTTTGGTGGTGTTGGTTGAGGGCTGAACATTGTCCAAGAAAGCAAGAGAACTCACTGGTTTTCTTTGAATAGGCCCATAGGATAATTAAAAGACAGCACCTCCAACAAAATGCCATGCTGCACTGGAGTGTCAGCCTGGATCATGAGCTGAAATCCTGTTTAGTTTAGTTTTTAGTTTTCACTGAGATACTTTGTTGCACTCAGTGCCAAACACTGCTCCCGACGAACATGGATGTGACTTTATATGTACTATACGGAACAGAGACCATTATTGCTGTAATATCTTTCTAGAATTGGTGCATGTACTCCCATGTTCTCCAATTCTTTTGGTAACAGAAGAATACACACTCCTTCACACCGTATAATTCAGGCTATAAACAACAATTCAGATTTCTTAACAGTATAAAGTGAACAACAGCTATCGCTTGATTTTAGACATTTGACTTACACCTCCTCGAGTATCCAAAATTATAAAACATTTGATACGTCACTACCTCTCTTAGTAATACTGAACCTGGACCGGTGTTCAGAACATAAAACACAAAGTGAAGTTCTGTCTGATGATCACGGAATGTCTACAGTCACCTCCACAAGGGCTGTAGTAGAGGTATGAGAAGAACTGAAAAGCTGGGAACATACGGCTTGTGATACATCTTTCAGCTGTGGCTCAGTGGGTAGCACACTCGCCTCTGAGTCAGAAGGTTGTGGGTTCAAGTCTCACTCCTGGAACTTGAGCACATAAAGCTAGGCTGACACTCCAGTGCAGTGTTGAGGGAGTGCTGCACTGTTAGAAGTGCCATCTTTTGGATGAGATGTTAAACCAAGGCCTTGTCTGCTCTCTCGGGTGGACGTAAAAGATCCCATGGCACTATTTCGAAGAAGAGCAGGGGAGTTATCCCTGGTGTCCTGGCCAATATTAATCCCTCAACCAACATAACAAAAACAGATTATCTGATCATTGTCACATTGCTGTTTGTGGGAGTTTGCTGTGCACAAATTGGCTGCTGCGTGTCCCACATTACAACAGTGACTCCACTTCAAAAGTACTCCATTGACTGTAAAGCGCTTTGAGACATCCGGTGGTCGTGAAAGGCGCTTTATATAAATACAAGTTTTTCTTTCAAATGTTTTGAAGTTCAAAATTGGGATACATGAGGACAAAAAATGTCCTCTTTAATTGATCAAACAATATCAAAACGAAAGTTTCCTGAACTCACCCAGATGTTAGTCCCAGGCCCATTTTTGCACTTTATTAACCCCATTAACGCTTTCACTGATTTAGAAAAAATAATGGTTTCTACTTTCTTTGAAATCAAACTGTACTTGCATGCGAATAACGACTTTGAAGTGACATTGTGCATGCCATACAGCAATGTGTATCCCCTCCAAAGTGTATAAAACAAGTTAGTAGAGACATAAGGCTAACATTCCATTAGCCTTTTTGGTTATTTTTTGTGCCTGACCACTACATTTTAGTGATCTGTGTACATAGAGCCCTAAATTTCTTTGGACCTCACAGTTCCGAGGTTTTCACCTTTTAAAAAATACTCGGATCTATCCTTTCTTGATCCTAAATGGATGATCTCACGCTTACCTATGTTGAAATCCATCTGCCACAGCTTTACCCACTCACTTAATCTATCATTGGCCGGGATTTTATGGGGCCTATGTGCGTACGCGGTCGTAAGTGCCCCGCAAGTTCTGGGTTTCCGCGTGCGCTGCGCATGCACGAAAACCCGGAACTTGCGATCTGTCAAGTTGCAGCTCAATAGATCATCCCCATGCGCAGGAAATGGACATTCACTGGCGCAGAGTTGGGCTACTGCCCAGCGAACCCACAAAACTCTTACATCTGGTAAAGCAGGCGTGGGTCCTTCTTTTACCAGCGTAAAGGTTAAAATAAATATTAAAATAAATTTTTTAAAATCATTTAAACATTCAAAAACCTTTAAAATTAGTTTAGGTTATTTGTGGCTCCTTTAAAAATGTTTAAATTTATTTTTCAGAAAAATAAATTTTTGTTTTAAATGTTTAATTAAATTGTATTTTAATTAATTTTAATCATGAGGTAATTTATTTTTATTTAGGTTGTGTGAAAGTGTGTTTCTTATGTCATTCCTATTATGCTTATGGGGATTCCGTACGTAAATGGAATCCCCAGAAGCATAACGGGAATTCCCCCTTAGTGATTGGTTGGGCCAGCCCATGCGATCCCAGCGACGCTTGCGAACCGCAAATGCCCCTGGGATACGTGGGCCTTTACGCAGGCGTTGCCTGCAGGCCCAGGACTGCAAGCGTCTGAAGATACGGAGGCACCAGGTAGGTGCGTACTTTTCTTGCGGATCGGAGGCATTCGCCCACGGGAAGCCTCCGACCGCATTTTCAGGTCCAATGTCTTTGTAATTTTATGCTCCCTTCTACTTTGCTATGCCATCAATCTTCGTGTCGTCGGCAAACTTGGATATGTGGCTCTCTATTGTGTTATCTAAGTCACTAATAAATACAGTAAATAATTGAAGCCCCAGCACAGATCCTTGTGGTATACCACTAATCACTTCCTTCCAATTCGAGTACATACCCATCATCCCTATTCTCTGTCTTCTAATGCCTAACCAATCTCCTAACTACGTCAATAATTTGCCTTCAATTCCATGAAATTTAATTTGAGCTAATAGTTTCTTGCGTGGAACCTTATCGAATGCCTTCTGGAAGTCCATATAAACTATATCCATAGACATTCTCCTATCTACTAGTTTAGTTACTTCCTTAAAAAATTCAATTAGTTTCGGTAGACATGACGTACCCTTTACAAATCCATGTTGGCGCTCTCCAATCAGCTCAAATTTCTCTAAGTGCTCTGTCACTCTGTCCTTAATTAAAGATTCCAAAAACTTCCATACTACAGATGGTAGACTAACAGGTTTATAATTTCCTGGGGCAAAAAATTCGGGGCTTTACGCCACCCGTTGGTGGGTTACGCAGCGTCCTCCATTTTGGTCCTCCCCATAGCGCTGTCGGTAAATATTAGCGCCCTACAAAATAAAAGGTGGATTGGTGACGTCACATGCCGACTTAACGTCACCACGGCCAACTTCGACCCTAGTGCTGAGTGCCGGGTCATAACCACACCAGGGAAACCCAGTATGTAAAGAGGCTGACAGAGGCTGTCAGCACCTCTTAAAGGGACACACACATTTTTCAGGTAAGTTTGCACTTAAGCTTTTGGACTGTTTTTTATTTATTTTATTGAAGTAGTGGCTTGCTGCAATACATGTTAAAAGTTTTTTAAGTATGTAGGGAGTGCTGCTGGATGCTTTTAAAGCATTGGATGGTAAAGGAAGGCCTCTGAGAAAACATAAAGGGGAAAAAATTCAGTATCGCCCCATTTGGGGTGCAATTATTGGCCGGGCACAAAGATTAGCGCCTGGCGCTAATTATCGCCTCCGACTGCAAACTAGGCTTTTATCGCCCCTGGAGGTGATTGGAGCGCTAAATCAGGCGCTTCACACCTGTCTTAAGGTGCAAAGGCCGAGGAGCGAGGCGCTACCTCAGAGCGCTGGCGAAGCTCATGTGATGTCAGTCAGCAATGGAACACAGACACACTGGTGCCGGCCAGTTCTTAAAGGGGAGGGTTGATTTTGCTCTCCATCCACATCCTGCTCATTGCAGCCTTGAATCTCGGCCTGGAGAGACCTGTACAGCAAATCTGCTGGAAAGAACAATGGAGAGAACCAGGGAAAGATCTCAGAGAGCAGCCCCCACAGTCTCTTCTAAATCGATACAAGGAAGGGCAAATCAAAATGAACCTGCAAAGTGCTGCTCAGTACCCAAAACTCCTTCACACAGCGTTGAATCTCACCAGAAGTCTCTCTCTCTCTCTCTCAGAATGCGTGGTGCAAAAATATCACCAACAAAAAAAGGCAGGAATCGTTCGCCTTAAAATAGCGCTCCCCCAGTCCCTTCCTGACTACAAAACGCTCCCCTCAACCTGTCGTTGCTAGCGGCAGGCGGTAAGGCAGGGGGTGCCACTAAATATCCGGTCTGGGGCGCTACTGGGGCATTGCGCACTCGACTGATGTCACGATCTGCCAGTGCAGGAGATCGTGGCGGTAGTGTTTAGCGCCGCCGCAAAATGTCTAGTTAATTTCGTGAGCGGCGCAAACATCGCCACGCACGGGTGCTAGTTGCTTTGCGCCCCATTAGCGCCCTCTTAAGGCGCTAATGGGAGGCGCAAACCAACTGAATTTTTCCCCCAAAATGCTGCAAATACTTAGCAGGTCAGGAAAATTCCGTGGAGAGAGAAACAGACTTAACGTCCCAGGTCGAGATGCTGCCTGAGCTGCTGAGTATTTCCAGCATTTTATGCTGGCATTTCAGATTTACAGCATCCGCTCGCAGAGGGAAGAGGAAGGCACAGAAGAGGAAGAAGCCGAAGAGGAGGAAGCAGAAGGAAGGATGCATCCCAGACAGCCCCTTTGTGGGTGGAATATCCGGGGTGGAATCAACCGCCTGCGGTCCCAGTGACCACAACCCCAATTCCACTTTCAACATTAGTCCCACACCTTACCTTCCCTCTGTTACTGACCATCACTGCGTCCTCTTGGCCACGATGCTGAAATAAAAGCCACCACAGAGCAAACTTTCCAATCCAACTTTATACATCTATCCATCCAAAATGACATCAAGAAATCAACTCATCACCCTTATGCATTCCCTTAGTGACTGTCTTATATGTGGCTTTGCCTATACTACTGATGTTATGCAGTGCTACCCCAGTGGCTGCAGCATGGCTGGTGGAAGGCTGTTGACTTTCAGTGGGGGACACTGCAAATGGCCTTGCTGGTCGACCTTGAGGAGCTGGTGGCTGGGAGTGTCAAATCAATCTTCTTCTTCTTCTTCACTCTCCTCTCCCTCTTCTTGGTCGCCCACTGGCTGGGCAGGCTGCATTTCTTAGGTGTGTGAAATGAGGAAGGTACAAGGGTGGAGTTGTGGTGAGGGAAGGCGGGAACACAAGAGGTGCATGCCAGAAGGAGGATAACGTATGAGGATACCAGCATTTTGTATCCTTTCAGCCCCGCTGCTGGCCAAGGGCTCAGCCATGCCCCTGCCAAGAATGGCCAGCACCGTCTCCTCCAAGGGGGTGAGGTGAAGCTAGGAATGGGAGATTTGCCTTGTGATTGGTGCAGATTGTTGGTAGGTAAGTGATTGGGGGGGGGGGGGGGCGTTGTGCATTGAGCAGTGTGTGAGGCTAGGGTTGTAGTTGGTAGGAGACAGTTTTTGAAGATGCATTCACTGACCTTGACCAGTGGTCTGAGGTCATGAAGCTTCTTTGGGCACTGGAGACAGCTGGTGGGGGCGACACTGCTGGCAGGGACGGCCTCGGTGATGTGGTCCCACATCGTTCTTTCTGGAAGGGCCTCCTGGCCCCTGTGGGTAGAGGACCTCTCTTGCAGTGTTGACCCCCTGCACTAAACTGGAGTGCTGCGTGCGAGACCCTGGGTGTCCCTTCCCTGGCTTGCTGAGCCATTTTTTAGTGCTGAAGTACTTTCCCTATTTTTTGAGGCTCAGAAGGGAATTCAACTTTAAGTGCTGAAGAATCCCATTTGGAACTTCTTTTTAATGGTAATTTTTTTATGGAAAGGCAGTAAGGGCTGAAAATTGCACTTTTTCACTGCATTGTAATTTTTATTACTTCTGAATGCAGTGCCCCTTTAATTCATAGCCCCTTCAATTGCCCACAATGCCTTGCGAACTCCACAGCCTCATTCCCAGAGGCTGTAAGAAGCAGCAACGCTGACTGTGGACGGGAACTTCGGGTCAGAGGTACTGGACTTGGATGATCAGCCATGATCGTATTGAATGGTGGAGCAGGCTCGACGGGCCGAATGGCCTACTCCTGCTCCTAGATTCTATGTTTCTATGTTTCTATGTTTCTATTAACGCCACCAGGAGGGCACTGCACAGTAAGATAGCGCTGCGCTCCACATCGCCAACGCCCAGCGCGAATTTTTCAATGTTAGCGCTGCGGCCATTTTCGACGGCCGTTAATTCGAGTTGCCACTGACACCGGCAATTCTGTTGGCGCGCACAAATTTTTCCCCCTGGTTTCTCTCTCTCACCTTGCTTAAATAATGGAGTTACATTTGCAATTGAATCAAGAAGCTTTGAAAGATTACGGCTAAATCACCTGCAATTTCATGACCTACTGACTTTAAAACCATCAGGTCTTAGGAATTTGTCAGTCTTCATTTTTTCTGATACTGTTTTCTTGCTTATGTTAACTTTATTGAGTTCCAGTCCTTGACTCATTATTAGTTTCCCTGGAATGTCAGGTATATTACCCTCGTCCTCCACTATGAAGACTGACGCAAGGCAATTATTCAACAAGCCTGCCACTTCCTTATTTTAATTTGCAATATTACCTGCATCTGTTTTTAAAGGGCCCACATTACCCTTGACTACCTTTTTTCATCTAATGTTAATCTTGATATCCCTCGCAAGTTTCTTTTCATATTCCCTTTTTGCAGCACTTACTATCTTTTTTGTCTTCCTTTACTGTTCTTTAAATCAATCCCAGTCTCCTGATTCTACCCTATTCTTTGTACTTTAGTATGCTTTTTCCTTTAGTTTTATGTCATCTCTCACCTCTTTTGTTGACCATGATTGTTTTATTCGGTAATTAGAGCTCTTGCCCCTTAGGGGTAAATACTGGTCCTGTATTAAGCTAAATTCTTTATTCAACAGCACTGTTCATCTGCAGTTTTACCGGTTAACAGTTTTGACCAGTTTGCTGTCATCAGTCTCTGTCTCACCCTGTTAAAGTTAGCCTTACCAAAAGCTAGAATCTTATGGGGGAATTTTTAGGGGGGTCAGCGGGCACGTTTGGTGGCGGGTCAGCTGTGAAAAACATTTTTTTGACAACGGGTAGGGAACCCGCTGTCAACCCGCCTCCACGCTAGTCTCCCAGATGTCGGGTTTCTCAGCGCTGAACAGACCCGACACCAAGCGGCGGGGGAGGCAATTTAGATCATCAGAGAGATTGTTAAGAGGCAAGTAAATAGTATTTTAAGCTCACCTTTAGATTTTTAGAGTTCGCCAACGGCTTCCCCGCTGCTCGAGGATCACGTCAGGTAAGGAGGTCGGGTGTTGTGTCAGCATGTGATGATTTCTTTACTTGACAGCTTCAAACGGTCTATAAAAGCTCCCATTTCATAGGCCTTCACTTTCCAAGGTTAGAAGCTGTTGCTTACTGCATTTGGAAGACGGATTGAGCTTTATGCAACATGCAAGTGTTTGGAGCAAACTCTCGATTCAGTGTCACTTCATTGGAACAATCTCTCTCAGCATTGACAGATCGCTTCTGTCATCTCAATCTCGCCTGCCATCTATTCCATCAGCATCGGTGACCTTGAAACTATCTCACCTTGGTCCTCAGAATCTCACCACGATCAGCCCCAACACCAGCAGCACCAGGCATACCAGCAGCACCAACAACACCAACCTTCTCCATTATCAGCCGGTGCTGCACAGGACACAGGGCATCAACACCCGACCACATTGCTACCCGGGACGCCAGAGATGGCCTCACCATAGCCAGATTTACTTCACTTGACGCTGTACACGCTGGCTGCCAAATGATGCACCAGGTTGGCAACACCCCATGCCAACAACATAAAGCTATCCCTACAATGCCCAAGCCATTCTTTTCAAACTCATCGCCATTGTGGGGGGTACCGTTATGTCTCACCATTCACTGCAACTCACTAAGCCACTTCCAAAGGTGCACACAAATCTGTCCAAGAACGCAAAGTGTTGAAAATAAAGATTTCAGTGTTTTGACAGCACATTAACAGAAACTTCACATGAACATTGGCTAAAACACACAAGTGCCTACCCTTGTGTGTTGTTAGTTGGTATGATTGGACTAGTATGAGGGTGAGTGTGAGGTATGGCTAGTGAGATGGGGAAGTGATAATGTAGATAGAGAGGGATGGGTGGAGGTGCAAGGTAAGTTGATGTGAGTAAGGATGTGCAAGAGTAGGGTAGGGAAGGCAGAGTGATGGGGATGTGATGAGTGGCACAGCAGGATGAGGTTGAGTGTGGCTTTGTAGTAACATTTTGTGATCTACTGAGATTATTGAAACGTTTGCGCCACTGCAGCCAGGTCCTCCTGAAGACATCCCTGCTTGTGTCCTCCTGTGCAATGTGCAACCAGGCTGCGTTGATTTGCTGGGGAGGTCTCTTCTGCCCATGGGAAAGGAAGATGACCTCCCTGCGTGCTGTGACTCCCTCCATAAGCATATGGAGGGAGTCATGGGAGAACCTGGGTGCAGCCGTGCACCTCTGTGCAGTGCTTGTCAGTGTTTGCAGCACCTCAATGCTGTTGAACACTGACAGCAGAACTGTCAAAAATCAATTTGCGCATGGTCCCTTTAAGGAAACCAGCTGATGATGCATCATCAAGTGATGTCATCAGACCCGCTTCCTTCAATTGGTTGGCAAACGCGCTGGGCGGGCTTAACATGCCCAATCAGCGTAAAATTCTTTTCACAGAGCAGGATGGAGCCAACAGTGTGGTCACACCCCACCACCGACCCTGGCCTCACCAGACCCGCCTCGGTAGGCGAAATCGCGGCCAAAGTAACTGTGTTAAGTTTCTCTTTTTGAAACCTAACATTGAATTTGATCCTATTATGATCACTGTTAGATAAATGTTCCCTTACTGTTAGATTATTAACTAAGTCTGGCCCATTACTCATTACTAAATCTACTGTGGCCTGCCCTCTTGTTGGTTCTAGAACATATTGCTCCAGAAAACTATCTTGAATGCACTCAAGAAATAAACTACCTTTCTGACTTGAGCTACTCTGCTCTTCCCAGTCTATATGAAAATTAAAGTCTGCTATTGAACCAACTCTTTTTATGCTACAAGCCTCTCTAATCTTTGAATTAATACATTCTGCCACCTGTAGAGGCATGTAGACAACTCCCATTACAGTTTTAAGTCCTCTTTTATTCCTCAATTCTAACCATAGAGTTTCTGCAGCTTGCTTTCCCTTACCTATATCTCCTCTTACTAATGTTGTAATAGTATCTTTGATCAATAAGGCTACCCCTCCTTCTCTTCCAGTTTCCCTATGCTTTCTAAAGACCTTATAACCTGGAATATTTAACTCCCAATCATGACCAGCTTGCAGCCATGTCTCAGTAATGTCCACCATGTCATACCCTCTAAGCTGCATTTGAGCCTTTAATTCACTCAAATTATTTCTTTTACTTCATGCGTTAGTATATAAAACTCTTGTTTGGGCAAGAGACCCAACCTGTCCTTCTGCCCTGATGCTGTCTTTCTCACACCGTTTAACTTATCACGTATCTTATTTGTCATGCCTGCTGTAAATACTTTAGTTATTTTAGTTTACCCTTCACCTGCTTCTGACCTGAACTCTGCTCTTATCCCTTTTTTAAATCTTTGAACTATCATTTTTACTATTGTTTACACTTCGGGTGTAAAATCAGCATTGCACCCGATCCCATCAGTTTCCCAATGGGCGGATTAGGTTAAAATGACGGCCATGGTGTCAGGGTTACGCATGTACACTGACGACATCCAGCTCCACCTCTCCACCACCTCTTTCTACACCTCCACTGGCTCTGTGTTGTCAGCCTTCTTGTCTCATATCCAGTCATGGATGAGCAACAATTTCTTCCATTTAAAAACTGGGAAGACCAAAGCCATCGTCTTTGGACCTTCGCAACAAAGTCCATACACTTGCCACCGATCCCATCACTCTCCCTGGCCACTATCTTAAGTTGAAACCGACTGTTCACAATCTCGGTGTCCTATTTGGCCCCAAGTTGAGCTTCAGACCCCATATTCTCTCCATCACAATGATCACCCATTTCCACCTGTAACCTTACCCATCTCCGCCCATCTCAGATCATCTACGGCTGAAACCCTTATCCATGCCTTTGTCACCTTGAGACTTGACTATTCCAATGCTCTCCTGGCTGCCCTCCCATCCTTTACTCCCCAAAAAATCAGCTCATCCAAAACTCTGCAGCTCATATCCTAATCTGCATTAACCCCCGCTCATCCATCACTCATGTGCTCGCTAACCTACATTAGCTCCTGGTCCTCCAACTCCTCCAATTTAAAATTCTCATCCTCGTGTTGAAATCCCTTCATGGCCTTGGCTCCTCCCCATCTCTGTAACCTTCTCAAGCCCTCTGAGAACTCTGTATTCCTGTGACTCTTGCCTAATATGCATCCCCCACTCTCTTTGCCCCACTGGCAACCGTGCCTTCTGCCATCTAGACCCTAAGCTCTGGAATTCTGTAAACCTCTCTCTCTCTCCATCTCTCGCCCCTCATTTAAGAGCCTCATTATAACCTAACTCTTTGATTAAGCTTTTAGTCACCCCTGATAATACCTCCTTTGGCTTGGTGTCACTTTTTGTCTGATTACATTTTTCTATGATAAAGGCGCTATATAAATACTAGTTGTGTTTGCTGAACAGGCAGATACCGTTTTTTAGGAAAGCATCATGTCACCCGCCATTTTCTCATGCACTCCACTGTTTGGCTGATGGAATAGAGCATACACTGAGCTACATGGAGAAGCTGTGCAACAGATAGTGTAGAAAATGATTTACAAGAACCACATCTGTGCTTACCAGTTATTGTACTTCCTTTTAACACAGCATGGAGATAATTTCTTATTTTCCAGAACAAAGAGAGGATCTCAAGCTGGATTTCATCCTAAACAACCTTACTGCTGTTTTTCCTGCAGTGATAATTCGAAAGCAGTTGTGCCCAAAATTGCTCATCCTTGAATAGATAGAACACACTGCAATACAGCATCATCACAGTGTCCTAATAATGATATCCAGTAGCAGTTAATGAAACTGAATCAACCTTGCATCTAGCCACTGTGCGTGTAATAGGGTGTCAGGAGCTACACTTCCACATACGCATTAGCAAACCAATTAGCCAGAATGTGTTTTGTACTGTTGCTAATGTTCACAGATTACAATCATCAAGAATCATGCAGCAGCTTTCAGGAATTTTTGTGAGGGCTCTAAATGGCACTGTCCTAAGAATGACTTGTTAACTTTAGTTATATTGCACAAATGTACATATTATTCTATCAGGGTTACTAGAATGGGAAAAGTGCCCAGTACAAATTCTCCAAGTCTTTCTGAGGACCCAGCATGTAGGAGTGGAGGGGAGGAATGGGGTGCATGGAAGAGTGAGTGTGTTGGATGGTACTGGAGGGGAAGGTAGTGCTGGAGGCGGAAGTACAGGTTGAGCGTCCCAAATCCGGAGTTCCGGAATCCGGAATGTTCCAGAATCCGGGACGATTGGTAGCAGGGGTCCGGAATCCGTAAAATGTTCCGGAATCCGGACACCCTGAGGGAGGCTTACCAAAAACCAGAAATAGCGCAACCTGGGCCCAGGCATTTCCGGACTCGGCACGTGTTTCTGATGTCCGATGTCCGGAAATATCGCAACCTGGGCTCGGGTGTTTCCGGACTTCGGACATTAGAAACACGTTCCGAAGTCCGGGAAAACCGGCTTGGCCTCGGTCCCGAGGTTGCTGGATTCGGGACGCTCAACCTGTAGTTCCATATTAGATAGGATCAGACTAAGAAAGACTACAAAAAATTCAAAAATGGGTTTAGAATGCATGTACGTAAATGCACAAAGTGTGGTGAATACGGTTGGTGAGCTACAAGCACAATTAGCCATGTGGCAATATGATGTTGTGGCAATAACAGAAACGTGGCTTAAAAATGGTGAGAACTGGGCACTTATTATTCCAGGGTACAAGGTGTTCAGAAAAAATAGGGAAGGAAAAAAGGGAGGTGGGGTGGCAGTGTTGATTACAGAAGACATTGGGCCAGAAATTCGGCTGTTGTCGGGTGAGTACGCGCTGTGTACTCACCAGTAAGGCCATCTGAAGTGCCGGTTTCCTGCATGCACTGCGCATGCGCGGGAAACCGGAACTTCCGTTCCCCTGAAGGGAGGGGTTCAGAAGTCAAACGTGTGCGCGGGAGAGCCTGCGCGCACGCAGCGAACTTCGATTTTTTTTCAGGTTTCTCCGGGAAGGTAAGTATGAAGAAGCTGCGCTTTTAAAAAGGAGGCGCAAGGCCTGTTTTTAACAAGGTAAGTGGTTAATTAATTACAATTTAAAAAAATTTTCAACAGGTTTATTTTTTTAGATACTTTAAAGAAAGGTAAGTTTATTTTTAGCACCGTTACAAAGTATAATAAATTTTTTCAAAAATTTAAATTTTTGTTTAAAGTAGTTAATTTATTTAACTTATAGTTATTTTAAAAATGTGATTTAAAAAAAAAAAATATTTGAAGTTTAAGTGTGGTTTTGGGGCCGATCTCTATTCATAGACCTGTCAAATCTATGAATGAAAATGTCCTGCTAGGATTGGCTCTCCATGGCCCACGTGATCCCAGGGGACGCTTTGAACTAACTGCGCCCCTGGGATACACAAGCACTGCGCGCCGGCAGCTGGAGGAGGCCCAGGACCCGAAGTCCTCGTGGGCCCAAAGCACAACTGCAGGCGCGGTAGGCAAGTACGCGCGCGATGCTTGCACCCGCAGGAAGCCTGAAAGCTGAATTTCTGGCCCATTGTAGTGTTGGAAAGGGAGGATGTTCTTGAGGGGACAAAGACAGAATCCATTTGGTTAGAGTTGAGGCGCAAAAAGGGTATGATCACGCCATTGGGGGTATTCTATAGGCCTCCAAATAGTGAGAGGAAGGTAGAGGAGCAAATCTGCAGGGAAATCGCAGAGACATGCAAGAGCTATAGAGTGGTGATATTGGGAGATTTTAATTATCCAAATATCGATTGGGATAATGCTACGGTAAAGGGAAAGGAGGGGGAGGAATTTCTGAAATGTGTTCTGGACAATTTCCTTGACCAGCATGTCTTGGCCCAACTCAGAAGGAGGCATTGCTGGATCTGGTGCTGGGGTATGAGGTGGGCCAGGTTGACCAAGTGATTGTGGGAGAACACTTGGGTACGAGTGATCATCGTATCATAAGATTTAGATTAGCAATGGAGAGGAGCAAGGAACAATCTAGAGTGGAACTTCTAAACTGGAATAGGGCTAACTTCAATGGGGTGCAAAAGGATCTAGCCAGAGTAAAATGGAACCAAAGACTGACAGGAAAAACTGTAACGGAACAATGGGTGATCTTTAAGGAGGAGATGTTCCAAGTACAGGCTAGGTACATTCCAACAAGAGGGAAGGATAAGGGAACCAAAGCGAGGGCTCCTTGGATGACGAGGGAGATAGAGAAGATGATGAAACAAAAAAAGAGGGTGTATGATGAATGTTAGGTGAATTCTTCAAGGGAGAACCAGCACAAATACAATAAGTTGAGAGGGGAAGTGAAGATGAAAATAAGATTGGCAAAGAGAGAATATGAGAGTAGAATGGCGGCTAACGTAAAATGGAAACCAAAAATCTTCTACCGGCATGTAAACAGTAAGTGGGTTGTAAGAGGCGTGGTAGGGCCTATTAGGGATAAAGAAGGTGATATATGCTTCGAAGCGCAGGGCAAGGCTAGAATACTCAATGAGTACTTTGTATCAGTGTTTACTAAGGAGGTGGATGCTGACAAAATATCGGTAGAAGCAATGGAAGGGGTGAAAAATGATAGACAGGATGTACTAGAAAGACTGGGTATGCTTAGAGTGGTTAAGTCACCTGGTCCAGATGGCTTGCATCCCAGGTTGCTAAGGGAATTGGGGGAGGAGATAGCAGAAGCGCTTGCCATAATTTTCCAATCTTCCCTAGATGCGGGGGAGGTGCCTGAGGATTGGAAGTGGCAAATGTGACACCATTGTTCAAGAAACGGTATAAGGACAATCCTAGTAACTACAGGCCGGTCAGTTTAACATCTGTGGTGGGTAACGTTTTGGAAACAATAATCAAGAAAAAAATTAACGGGCACTTGGAGAGGTTTAAGCTAATTAAGGAGAGCCAACATGGATTTGTAAAAGGCAGATCGTGTTTGACGAATCTAATTGAATTTTTTGATGAAGTAACAGGGAGGATTGATGAAGGGAATGCAATGGATGTTGTCTGCATGGATTTTAGGAAGGCATTTGACTAAGTACCACATAGAAGGCTGGTTAACAAGATTGAGGCTCATGGAATAGGTGGGTCAGTGGCGGCTTTGATAAGGAATTGGCTTAAGGACAGAAAACAGTAAGTTGTGGTAAGTGGCTGTTTTTCAGACTGGAGGATGGTAGACAGTGGTGTTCCCCAAGGGTCAGTGCTGGGGCCACTGCTTTTTCTGATATATATAAATGACCTGGATATTGGAATACAAAGTAGAATTCCTAAATTTGCCGATGACATCAAACTTGGGGTGTGGCAAACAGTGAGGATGATACCAATCAACTGCAACAGGACATAGAAAGGCTAGCAGAATGGGCAGACAAGAGGCAGATGGAATTTAATACAGAGAAGTGTGAGGTGATGCATTTTGGCAGAAGGAACAGGGAGAGGCAATATACACTAAATGGCACAGTTTTAAAGAGTGTGCAGGGACAGATGGAGCTGGGAGTTAATGTGCATAGGTCCCTGAAGGTGGCGAGACATATTGAGAGTGGTTAGCAAACCATATGGGATCTTGGGCTTTATAAATAGAGGTATTGAGTACAAAAGTAGAAAAGTTATGCTGAACCTTTATAAAGCGCTGGTTAGGCCACAACTGGAGTATTGCGTCCAGTTCTGGTCACCACACTTTAGGAAGGATGTGAAGGCACTTGAGAGGGTGCAGAGGAGATTTACCAGAATGGTTCCGGGATGGGGGAATCTTAACTACAAGGACAGGTTGGAGAAGCTGGATTTGTTTTCATTAGAGCAAAGGAGGTTGAGGGGTGATTTGATAGAGGTGTACAAGATTATGACGGGTTTGGATAGGCCACACGGGGAAAGGCTGTTCCCACTAGTTGATGGTACAAGGACTAGGGGACACAGATTTAAGGTTTTGGGCAAGAGATACAGGGGGGACATGAGGAAAAATGTTTTTAAGCAGCGAGTGGTGAGGACCTGGAACTTGTTGCTGACGGAAGTGGTGGAATCGGAGACACTCAATGCTTTCAAGGGGAAACTGGATAGGCACTTGAGGGAAATAAACTTGCAGGGCTACGGGGATAGAGCAGGGGAATGGGAAGACTGGATTGCTCTACAGAAATCCGGCATGGACTCGATAGGCCGAATGGCCTCCTTCTGTGTCGTTATGACTCTATGACTATGATCCATTAACCCACAGGTCCAAATACTTGAGATATCAGTCCTTATTTGTCCTGTTTTTGCCTGTTCTTGGCCCACGGAACTGATTTCTTCCTATCTTGACTTATTTTTTTTCCCCTTGTCCAGTCTATTCCCACCTACATCCGCCATTTTAACAGTTTCCAGTTTCCTGACCCTAACCATTTCCTTTTCACTAAGGACGTCCAATCCCTCTACACCTCCATCCCCCACTAATGGAGGCCCAACCAGTCCCCATCCACCACCATCCTCCTCTGCCTGGCTGAACTTGTTCTCACATTGAACAACTTCTCCTTTGACGCCACTCACTTCCTCCAAATAAAAGGTGTTGCTATGGGAACCTGTATGGGTCCTAGATATGCCTGCCTTTTCATAGGATATTTGGAACATACTTTGTTCCAGTCCTACTCAGGTCCCCTCCTTCACCTCTTTTTCCAGTATATTGCTGATTGTATCGGAGCTGTTATCTGCTCTCGCAAATTTCATCCACTTTGCTTCCAATTTCCACCCTTCCCTCGTCTTCACATGGTCCATCTCCGACACTTCCCTTCCCTTCCTCGACTTCCCTATCTCCATTTTTGGGCATAGGCTGTCGACCAATATCTACTATAAGCCCACCGACTCCCACAGCTAACTTGACTACACTTCCACCCACCCCGTTTCCTGTAAGGACTCTATTCCATTTTCCCAGTTTCTTCATCTCTGTCGCATCTGTTCTGACGATGCCACTTTCCATACCAGTGCTTCCGATATGTCTTCCTTTTTCCTCAACAGAGGATTTCCCTCGACCGTGGTTGACAGAGCCCTCGACCGTGTCCGTCCCATTTCCTGCATTTCTGTTCTCACCCCTTGCACTCCCTTCCAGAACCACGATAGGGTTCCTCTTGTCCTCGCCTTCCAGCCCACCAGCCTCCACATTCAACGGATCATCCTCCGCCATTTCCACCACCTCCAGTGTGATGCCATCACCAAACAAATCTTCCCCTCCCCTTTCAGCATTCCGACGGGACCAATCCTTCCACGACACCCTGGTCCACTCCTCAATCACCCCCAGCACCCCTTCCCCTTCCCAAGGCACCTTCCTGTGCAAGCGCAAGAGATGCAATACCCGCCCTTTTACCTCCTTCCTTTTCACTGTCCAGGGCCCCAAACACTCCTTCCAGATGAAAAAGCGATTTACTTGTACTTCTTTCAATTTAGTATACTGTATTCGCTGTTTACGATGTGGTCTCCTCTAAATTGGGGAGACTAAACTCAGAGTTGGTGACCGCTTTGCGGAACGCCTCCGTTCAGTCTGCAAGCGAGACACTGTGCTTCCGGTCGCCTGTTATTTTAATGCTCCGTCCCACTCCCACTCTAACCTCTCTGTACTCGGCCTCCTACACTATTCTAATGAAGCTCAACGGAAGCTCGAGGAACAGCACCTCATCTTTCGATGAGGCACTTTATAGCCTTCCGGACTCAACAGTGAGTTCAACAATTTCAGATCATAACCACCGCTCCCATTTTTTCAGACAGCAGCTGTTTATAATGATTCTGCTATTGCCATTTACAACTCCTCTAGACCCATCTTTTGTTTCTATACTTGGCTCATTACCACCCCCTTTTGCCTTGCACCCTCATCCCTTTTGTCATTTAATCTCTCCTGCCTTCCACCCTATCACAGACCTTCCCTTTTGTTCTTTCCTCCCCTCCCCCGTTTCCCTGCCTCTGTACTTGCTTAAAACCTGTTACATCTCTAACTTTTTCCAGTTCTGATGAAAGGTCATCGACCTGAAACGTTAACTTTGTTTTTCTCTCCACAGATGCTGCCTAACCTGCTGAGTATTTCCAGCATTTTCTGATTGTATTTCAGATTTCCAGCATCCGCAGTATTTTACTTTCTTATTAGGTCCTGGATGAATTGATTTTTTGTTCAGCAGCTCAATGTTGATAAAAGTTGAATCCATCCTATTTACTTTTTGTCAGCAAATATCCTGCCTCTGGTTCTGTTGCTGAGACAGCTTTCTGCCACGTTCAGAATGCTGCCCCCCATCTGCCCTGCCCCACTGCTAAAACCCGTACACACGTCATTAGAGACCGGGTTTCAGCCACTATGCCACCGCCCTCTGAAATTCTCTTCTGAACCCACGTTGCCTGTTTTCAAATGCCCTATAAAAAAACAAACAACTATCTCTTTGACCTGTGCCCTCGGTTTCCTCTTCACGTCCTGCTCAGTTCCCATGTCTCTCTCTTGTAAAGTTTGCTGAGATGTTGTATGCAGCTGCTGCCTGAATTGGATCCTATTGTTTTGCCACTCACCACCAACCTCCAGCTCTAAAATGACTTAAGAGGGGACAGGGAAAGGTTCCCTGGGAAACTGCAATGGGAAAGGCAGGCTGAGCTAGTACTGGAAAAGAGGGGATGGCAGAGATTGGGTTGGGCAATGATGTGGAGGGAATTGAGGCAAGGATAAGGATGTTAAATCTGATATATTGGGGGACAGGCAGTTCGAATAAGTCAGTTAGAACTGGGCCGATGGACGAGTGGGAATTCGTGTGGGGCAGGATGCATGCAACAAAGTTGTGGACAAGTTGAAGTTTATGTCATAATGGCTGGTAGAGGGGAGGACAACAGTGGAGTAGTCCAGTCTAGTGGTGACAAAGGCATATATAAGGGTTTCTCTCAAACTATGAGTATATTACTTCCTTTTCCTCATGATATTCCTCCTCTCCCCAGGTTAAATGTATTTTTCGTCTCTCTGCTCCCACTTTGTCAAGCACTATTCCCTTATTTGAAAGCCAGAAAAGTGACCTATTGCAATCGATAAGGAAATTAAACAAGACTTAGGATGCTCTCTTCATCCTTTTTCTCTCCCACCTTTGCTTGAGTCAAGAGATTACCTGGTTCTTTAAATCTAAAATGACATATTACTTCTCCCTTATAATGCAGTAGATTGAAAAAGACAGTGATGTGTGGGCATCATTAAGTCAGCCATTATTCCTCAGCTAAGGTCCATTTCATCCATGAAAGTTCCTATTTTGTTTATGGCTTGTCCTTAATACACCCACTGAGAATACTGGAGCCTTAGTGAACCAACCATCATCCTTTGAATGACAGGACAAAAAGAGATGGCTGTTTAAAGGATTTTTTGAGATGTATAAATCATTAACAGACTGAACCAATAATCAATTTCAGTTTACAGGTTATTACTGTGTCAGTAGAACTAAAATAACTCAAGCGATTGGAAAGTGATTTTATATGGCAATAGTCAACAAACCCAATGCCATTAGTGAGTGAATTCAGACAGTTATACAAAGCCCTGGTTAGACCACATCTGGAGTACTGAGTACTGGGCACCGTACCTTACACAGGATATATCAGCCTTGGAAGGAGTGCAGTACAGAATCATCACAATGTTTTTTTTTAATTCATTCACGGGATGTGGGTGTTGCTGGTAAGGCCAGCATTTATTGTCCATCCATAACTGCCCTTGAGGTGGTGGTGAACCGCCTTCTGAACTGCTGCAGTCCGTGTGGGAAAGGTACTCCCACCGTGCTGTTAGGTAGGGAGTTCCAGGATTTTGATCCAACGATGATGAAGGAATGGCTATATATTTCCAAGTCAGGATGGTCTGCGACTTGGAGGGGAACTTGGAGGTGGCGGTGTTCCCAAGCGCCTGCTGCCCTTATCCTTGATAGAGGTTTGTCGGTTTGGGAGGTGCTGTCGAAGAAGCCTTGGTGAGTTACTGCAGTGCATCTTGTAGATGGTACACAATGCAGACATGATGCGTTGGTGGTGGAGGGAGTGAATGTTTAAGGTGGTGGATGGGTGCCAATCAAACAGGCTGCTTTGTCCTGGATGGTGTCGAGCTTCTTGAGTGTTGTTGGAGCTGCACTCATCCAGGCAAGTGGAGAGTATTCCATCACACTCCTGACTTGTGCCTTGTAGATGGTGGAAAGACTTTACGGAGTCAGGAGGTGACTTACTCGCTGCAGAATACCCAGCCTCTGACCTGCTCTTGTAGCCACAGTATTTATGTGGCTGGTCCAGTTAAGCTTCTGGTCAATGGCGACCCTCAGGATGTTGATGGTGGGGGATTCGACGATGGTAATGCCATTGAATATCAAGAGGAGGTGGTTAGACTTTCTCTTGTTGGAGATGGTCATTGCCTGGCACTTGTGTGGCGCGAATGTTACTTGCCACTTATCAGCCCAAGCCTGAATGTTGTCCAGGTCTTGCTGCATGTGGGTACGGACTGCTTCATTATCTGAATGGAACTGAACACTGTGCAATCATCAGCTAACATCCACATTTATGACCTTATGATGGAGGGAAGTTCATTGATGAAGCAGCTGAAGATGGTTCGGCCTAGGACACGGCCCTGAGGAACTCCTCAGCGATGCTCTGGGGCTGAGATGATTGGCCTCCAACAACCACAATCATCTTCCTTTGTGCTAGATATCACTCCAGCCAGTGGAGAGTTTGCCCCCTGATTCCCATTGACTTCAATTTTACTAGGGCTCTTCAGCCAGGATGTTGTTGAGACCCATAGCCATTGCTGTATCCAGTGCGTTCAGCATTTTCTTGACATCACGTGGAGTGAATCGAATTGGCTGAAGACGAGCTTCTGTGATGGTGGGGACCTCAGGAGGAGGCTGAGATGGATCTTCCACTCGGCACTTCTGGCTGAAGATGGCTCCTTGATGCCACACTCGGTCAAATATTGCTTTGATGTCACGGGCAGTCACTCTCACCTCACTTCTGGAATTCAGCTCTTTTGTCCATGTTTGAACCAAGGCTGCAATGAGGTCTGGAGTGGTCCTGGTGGAACCCAAACTGAGGATCGGTGACCAGGTTATTGGAGAGGAAGTGCCGCTTGATAGCACTGTCGATGATACCTTCCATCACTTTGCTGATGATTGAGAGTAGACTGATGGGGCGTTAATTCGCCGGATGGGATTTGTCCTGCTTTTCGTGTACAGGACATAACTGAGCAATTTTCCACTTTGTCGGGTAGATGCCAGTGTTGTAGCTATACTGGGACAGCTTGGCTAGAGGCACGGCTAGTTCTGGAGCACAAGTCTTCAGCACTACAGCCAGGATATTGTCAAGGCCCATAGCCATTGCTGTATCCAGTGCGCTCAGCCGTTTCTTGATATCACATGGAGTGAATCGAATTGGCTGAAGACTAGCTTCTGTGATGGTGGGGACCTCAGGAGGAGGCCAAGATGGATCTTCCACTCGGCACTTCTGGCTGAAGATGGTTGCAAATGCTTCAACCTTGTCCTTTGCACTCACGTGCTGTGCTCCGCTATTATTGAGGATGGGGATGTTCATGGAGCCTCCACCTCCCGTTAGTTATTTAATTGTCCACCACCATTCACGACTGGATGTGGCAGAGCTGCAGAGCTTTGATCTGATCCATTGGTTGTGGGATCGCTTAGCTCTGTCTATAGCATGCTGCTTCCGCAGTTTAGCATGCATGTAGTCCTGTGTTGTAACTTCACCACGTTGGCACCTCATTTTTAGGTACTGCTGGTGCTGCTTCTGGCATGCTCTTCATCACTCCTTATTGAACCAGGGTTGGTCCCCTGGCTTGATAGTAATGGTAGAGTGAGGAATATGTTACCAGGGCTCCAAGGATTAGATTATGAAGAGAGATTATATAAACTAGGCTTGTATTCCCAGGAATATAGAAAGTTAAGGGGTGATTTGATCGTGTTTTTTTAGGATTTTGAAAGGAATTGATAGGGTAGATCATGAGAAACGTCTTCCGCTGGTGGAGGAGTCTGGGACAAGAGGACATAACCTTAAAATCAGAGCCAGGCCATTCAGAAGAGAAGTTAGGAAACACTTCTTCAGGAAAAGGCTGGTAGATGTGTGGAACTCTCTCCCACAAAAAGCAGTAGATGCTAGCTCAATTAATAATTTTAAATAGATAAAGTTTTGCTAGCCAAGGGTATTAAGGGATATGGGGGCAAGGCAGGTGGATAGAGTTAGGATACAGATCAGCCATAATTTCAATGAATGACAGAACAGGTTCGAGTGGCTGAATGGTCTAATCCTGTTCCTATATTCCTGCCATGTCTCAAATCATTAGAAAGTCCATATATATTTCACATCTATTTATTTATAAGATGTGACTGATTACTTTAAATTTGGGTACTGCATGCTGAGAGAGTAATTTTCAGTTGCTTATGTTCCTATGTTCCAGAGTCCAGATATGGTAAAACAAATTAGTATAGTTCCAGCTAAGAAGGCCCTATCTTTATTAGAATGCATATCCGAGGAGTTTATCTTCTTCTTGAGATTACATTAAGAACTTGCATTGTCCTCAGGACATCCCAATGTACTTTGCATCCAATGAATGTAGTCACTGTTGTTATGTAGGCAAACACAAGGTTCCACTAACAGAAGTTACGAGCTGAGCTCAGTTGAAACTTATACTGGATCCTTGATTTGGCTTCAGTCTCTTTCAGTGTGCCATGCGTTTAGCGGAAGTAGTTTTCAAACAGAAATTAAGGGGCCGATTTTTATCTCGCGACTGCCCCTTATATCTAGTGCCAATCCTCTATTCCCCACTCTCTCTGCACAGCAAGTGAGAGGCTAGCTGTATGGGGACATGGGAAATCCTTTACACACTTGGTTCATGATTCCTCTCAGGAACCCATACTCAGTGGACGAACTGTGCTACAATCAGATTCATGGCTCAACTACAGCCCTCATCAAACGGACCTTTGTAGTCCTCAAACGACCCTGCTACCTGGACAGGTCTGGTGGCTTCCTGCAGAACAGCCCAGAGACAGTGTGCTGTATGACAGTGGTTTGCTGTATGCTCCATAACTTTAGGCTGCGATTTTAATAACCTCGGCGGGTCGGTGGCGGGTTCCGACCCTGCTGCTGTCTCCATCCCGGCCTCTGAAATGAATTTCCCTTGATTGGGCTTGTTAAGCCCGCCCAATGCGTTTCCCGGCCAATTAGAGGAAATGGGTCGGGTGACGTCATTTAATGACGATCATCAACCGGTTTCCTTAAAGGGACCATGGCCAACTTTATTTTGACAGTTGTGCTGTCAGTGTTCTACAGCATTGAGGTAATGCAAACACTGACAAGCACTGCACAGAGGTGCACGGCTGCACCCAGGCTCTACCACGACTCCATCCATATGCTTATGGAGGGAGTCACTGCACGCAGGGAGGTCCTCTTCCCTTCCCATGGGTGGAAGAGACCTGCCCAGGAGATCAACACAGACTGGTTGCACATTGCAGAGAAGGGTACAAGCAGGGATGTGGTCAGGAGAACCTGGGTGCAGTGCCGCAAATGTTTCAATGATCTCAGTAGATCACGAAACGTTAGTACAAAGCCACACTCAATCTTATCCTGCTGAACCTCTCATCACATTCCCATCACTTTGCCTTCCCTACCCTACTCCTGCATATCCTTACTCACACCAACTTATCTTGCACCTCTACCTATCCTTCTCTATCTACATTATCACATTCCCATCTCATTAGCCACCCCTCACACTCGACTCAACCTAGTGCAATCATACCAAGTAACAACACACAAGGGTAGGCACTCAGGTGTTTTATACAATGTTCATGTAAAGTTTCTGTAAATGTGGTGTCAAACATAGAAACCTGTATTTTCAACACTTTGCGTTCTTGGACAGATTTGTGTGCACCTTTGGAAGTGGCTTCGTGAGTTGCAGTGAATGGTGAGACATAACGGTACCCCTCGCAATGGTCATGAGTGTGAAAGGAATGGCTTGGGCATTGTAGGGATGCTTTATGGTGTTGGTGTGGGGTGGTGGCAACCTGGCGCATCACGTGGCAGCCAGGGTGTACAGCGTCAAGTGAAGTAAATCTGGCCATGGTGAGGCCATCCCTGGCCTCCATGGCAGCAATGTGTTCAGGTGCTGATGCCCTCTGTCCTGTGCAGCATCAGGTGATTGCAGAGAAGGTTGGTGGTGTTGTTGTTGGTGCTGCTGGTGTGCCTGGTGCTGCTGGTGTTGGGGCTGATCGTGGTGGGATTCTGAGGACCAAGGTGAGAGAGTATAAAGGGCACCCATGCTGATGGAATAGATGGCAGGTGAAGTAGAGATGACAGAAGCGATCTGTCAATGGTGAGAGAAGTAATGAGGTCAGACTGGATGGAGACTTGTGTAAAGACTTGCAGCATGGTGAATGTGTTGTGGAAATGCAGCGAGGAAGAGTTTGTGGCTGAGGGAAGATATCTCTGTAAGGTGGGAGCTTTTATTGTACATTTGAAGCTGTCAACTCATCAGCTCATTCAATGGGCACTAAACTCCTGCCTCAGCTTGACAGACATGGTCCATGACCAGCGTGGACCCCATGGGCAAGCTGTCAAATGCAGTAAATGAACTGAAATTCATTCTTAAGTGGCGCTGAACAAGCCACTAATTACCTGAATTGGGTCCCCTGCTGTGAACTCACTGCTGCGTGTCGGGTCTGCTCAGTGCTGACAGATCCAATATCGGGGAAAGGTGCATGGTGGCGGGTTCACAGCGGGGTCCCGACCCGCTGGGGAAAAAAAACACTTTCCCAGCCGACCCGCCACCGATCGCGCCCGCTGACCCCCCGCAAAATCCAGCCCTTACTCTGCAACGGGTCAACAAATGGAGCCACCATTGGAGGAGGACCCTCAGCATGATGAGGGAGAGGACATTGATGACATAGAGGATGGTGAGGAAGCAGAAGGGTCAAATAACAGCCTGCAGCCAGCTACAGAGTCCATTGAAGTGACCACATACTCCATGGTTGACTGCAGAGTGTCAATGTCATGTGCAGAGCTAAGACACAAGTTGTCCCTCCACTGAGCAGTTTTTGACTGTTCTTTCCACCCAGGGTTAGTGTGTGCTCTGTTGAAGGGTTTTGAAGATGTCCGAGTTGGTTTAGTATAGTGTGCATGCCAGAAAAAGAAGTAGCAAGTGTGGCAAAGAGGGGGAAGTAGTGGTGAAGGAAGTAGCAGGTGTTGAGTGTGTAAGTGCAAGCAGAAGGAGATGTAGTGAAGTGTCCCATTGTGATTTGAAGAGAGGCATGGGAAGTGGGGGAGGGAAGGATTGGTAGTGCTGGGGCTAAAGTAGGGTGGTGCAGGGCTGTACAGAGAGTAAGAGAGATGTGTAAGGGAGTCTTTGCTTCGAAGTCCTAAAGAGGTTGTTAAATTTCTTTCTGCACTGCAGCCAGGTCCTTGGAATAATGCTTCTGGCATTTACCTGCTCAGCTGCCTCTTCCCATTACTGTTGGCTCATTTGACAGGATACCTGTTACCCATTGGAAGTCCTTCCTGATCCTGAATTGGTGCATGAGCACCTCTACAGCTGCATTGGACAATTGGGTGGATGATGTCGTGCCGCCTGCAACACCTCGATCGCCAATGAAAACTGAACTTCCCCTTTAAGAGCTACTGTCTGCTGTTACGTGGCAGCCACCCTCCCAATCGCCGAGCTGCCTATAGGGAGCGTGATTAGTGCTGGCAGCTCGCTTGTTGTATTCAAATGAGACCCCACCACAAAAAATAATTGGGTCTCTTGCTGACGTCATCGGGCAGGCGGAGAGGACATCCTGCCCACTGCATGTCAATACACGCTTCACATGAAAATTGACCCCTTTGTTTTCATATTTATCAGCATGTAAAACTACTTCCTCCTTACATATAAAGGCAAACTACTGCAGATGCTGGAAATCTGAAATAGAACAGAAAATACTGGAAATACTCAGCAAGTCAGGCAGCATATGTGGAGAGAGAAACATAGTTACCGTTTCAGGTCAATGAACTACTTCCAGCATTTTGTGTTTATTCAGCCTTGTTCACAACACAGTACAGTAAAGCTCAAAGTTTTATTCACACAAAAATATGGTTTATATATATACATATATATATGGAATCTGAAAAGCTCTGCAGCATTGCCCTTGTTGACCCAGCACTCAACACATGCTGGGTAGTTCATCAGGGCTTCAGTACTTTCAGAGAATCTATTCAGGTTACAATGATGTCAGTTTCTTCCCCAACTGATTTGAATTTTGCAGTAAATTATTGTTGCCGCCTATTTACACAGGGTCAAGAAATTTGTCAGCAAATATGAAAATATTGATTCGTCGGGCAACACGGTGGCATAGTGGTTAGCACTGGTGCCTCACAGCGCCAGAGACCCGGGTTCGAATCTGACCTCGGGTGACTGTCTGTGTGGAGTTTGCACATTCTCCCCGTGTCTGCGTGGGTTTCCTCCGGGTGCTCCGGTTTCCTCCCACAGTCCAAAAATGTGTGGGTTAGGTTGATTTGGCTATGATAAATTGACCCTTAGTGTTAGGGGGGATTAAATATGTGGGGTTATGGGGATAGGATGGGATATGTTAGGGGGAATTAAATACGTGGGGTTACGGGGGTAGGGTGGGATATGTGTACTGTGGGGATTAAAGCAGCGACAGGGTACTGGATTTGGATGATCAGCCATGATCGTATTGAATGGCGGAGCAGGCTCGACGGGCCGAATGGCCTACTCCTGCTCCTAGATTCTATGTTTCTATGTTTCTATGTCCTGTAATTTTACAATATCTGGCATGTACAAGAATCCAGAGAATGTCACCACCAATCTCTGGAGGAACAGAGCCTGAACATTACCATTAATTAATTTATCGACACCATGTAAACTCAATTTGCTTTTTTACAACAAATGTTTTTGTAACCTGAACTTGATGAGAACATCCTCTGCCAATGCTAATTTAATGGTGATTTAACCACCAGAACTGGTTAATTTCACATAAAGAAGAGTCTTTTCATAAAGTGTTATTGGAACGTGGAATGCTTTGCCACAGGTCGTGATCAATGCTAAACTAACTGCAGCATTCAATGTACTCAATCATTACTTCAATCAGAAAAATGTAAAAGGGTATGAGGAGAATGTAACAAAATAAAATATGTGGGGGGCTAAATTCGGTTGATTTGTGCCTAACGGGGCGCAAATCAACTAGCGCCTGGGTGCGGCGCCGCTAACGCCTCCTGAGAAATTCAGCGGGAGGTTAGCGGCAGCGCTAACCGTTAGCGCTGCGCCGCCGGCGATGACGTCATCGCCGTGCGCAGCGCCCCGCTCGCGCCCCGGCTGTAATATTGGGTGGCGCCCCCCGACTTACCGCTGGACGCTATGTCCGCCGGGGTCAGGGGGGCCTACCTGTGGCCGGGGCGGTGCTAGTTAAAGGGGAGGTGGCGGGCGGCCATTTTTGTTGCTGGCCACCTGCCAGCACCTGCCCCCTCTACCGTCCCCGGCTCCCGTGAAGCTGCCCCGCGGGGTGCCGACTGCTCTCCGTGAGCCCAGCACTCCTCTTAAGTGCCGGGCTCGTTTGCCGGCACTCCCGATCCCTGGTGGCCCAGCTGGGCCCCGGGATGCGCTGTGCCAGGCCCCTCCCCTTTAATAAGGGGAGGAAGGCCTACAGTACTGCGGCGCGAAGGTAGCGCCCCAAATTACCCAATTTTTACCCCGTAAAATCAGCCCCCATAAGGGGCTTAAAATTCACTGCAGGCAAGAAGGCCAAATGGCCCCCCTCCTGTGCTAAGATTCTTAATACCTGTGCTCAGAGCCTCTAGTTAGTGAAACCTCTTTATACAGGTTAACGTCTCTGGTGTAATCCTTCGTCAGAACTCAAACGTTCTAACAAAGCTTTAAACCTGAAACGTTAACCTTTTTTTATTTAATGATGTTGACGGGCCTGCCGTGTATCTTTATCATTTGCAGCTTTTTCTTTTTCTTTTTACTCTGCAATAATGATATGTGGAAGTTTTACCAACAAGAAACAAAAAAATGGTCAAGGTAGCATACAATCATGGCTAGCCTCAGCCTCCTGTTCTGACTTTGCTTCCTGCAATTGCCCGTCTCTTCTGACTGTATTAGTATCAGACTGCAAAAAACAAAGAAAGAGGTGGGGTTTTTTTAAGTCTTCATATGCACCAAAAAGCTGCCTACATGTATCCATGATAGTGCAAGGACAATTTTGTTTTTTTAAATGATTGTTTTCCAGCTAGAAGAGCAGGCCAAATGCAGAGTGGTTCAATCTGGCCCACCAGGGCCTTTGTGACAGTGGGACACAGCCACCATGGTTTTACACCACGGCAAATTTAGCATTTGGATACCACAAGTATTTTACAGGGTGGCAGAAACTCTGGTTATTTTGAAATAAAAGTTTTGTTTATTCTGAATTCTCCAAATCCACAAGGTGGCTCAGTGGGTAGGACTCTCGCCTGAGTCAGAAGGTTGTGGGTTCAAGTCCCACTACAGAGACTTGAGCACAAAATCTAGGCTGACACTACAGTGCAGTACTGAAGGAGTGCTGCACTGTCAGAGGTGCTGCCTTCCTACATTACAACAGTGATGACACTTCAAAAGTACTTGATTGGCTGTAAAGCGCTTTGGGACGCCTTGAGGTCATGAAAGGTGATATATAAATGCAAATCTTTCCTTTTTTGGATGAGATATTAAACCGAGGCCCCATCTGTCCTCTCAGGTGGATGTAAAAGATCCCATGGTACTATTTCGAAGAAGAACAGGGGAGTTCTCCCCTAAAATAACAACAGAAAATGCTGGAAACACTCAGCAGGTCAGGCAGCATCGTGGAGAGAGAAACAGAGTTAACGTTTCTGGTCGATGACCCTTCGTCAGAACTGGAAAAAGCCAATATTTATTCCTCAACCAACACTAAAACAGATTATCTGGTCATTATCACATTGCTGTTTGTGGGAGCTTGCTGTGAGCAAATTGGCTGCTGCATTTCCTACATTACAACAGTGACTACATTTCAAAAGTACTTCATTGGCTGTAAAGCATTTTGGGACATCCTGAGGTTGTGAAAGGCGCTATAAAATGGAAGTCTTTCTTTCTTTAATGTTTATAGTGACAAATAGGGGTTAAATTAACCAACTTACTTGCAGTTCATTTCCCATTTGATACATTACAACATGTATCATTAGGATTTTTAACACCCCATCATAGGAAGTACGTTAGAGCCATGGAAAGGGTACAACAATGATTCATTATAATGACACAAGGAATAGTAGATTATAGTTTGGAAGAAACATTCAAAAATTGGAGTTTTTTTCACTGGAACAAAAAAGGTTAAGGGGAGACTTAAAAAATTAAGAAAAGAGAGCAAATCACTTGAAGAATGAAGAGGGAAATTAGAAGACATTTTTATACATAGAGTTATTAGAGAACAGAGTCAGTAATGGTCCAAGGATGGGCCAATGGTGAGGAACCTCGTTTGCTGCCAGTGCATTTCGAAAGATCGTGGGTAGGTTGCTGGAAGAAGGAGCCTCACTCTGCTGCGATAGAGGCAGCTCATGCCTTAACACCTGAATAACACCAACAAGTCCAGCAACAGTGTTAAGCCCATATTGCTTTGCGCCAAAACTATATTTGTAGTGTAAATGTACTGTTATGTGATCTTGGACATCCAAATCCATAGATTGTATTATCTCCCCTTAATTACACCACTCCTTACTGCTGACATAATGATATACGGAAGACTTACAATTGGAATAAAAGCCACAGGAATCCAGGACAGAACATGAAACTGGAGAAGAACTTGTTGAAAAAAGAAAACAGAAAGTACTCATAAGAGGTGTAATTTGAGAAGGAGGGAGGGGGGATGTTAAATTGAGTCTAGAAAGGCTTGGACCCCTCTTGTTTCCAATCTACTTAAATGACCTACATACTAAAACTATAAAATGGTTAATTATGCTGACAACACAAAAATAGCGAGGGCAGTAGAAATAGCAAAAGATGTGCAAAAGCATATAGATCAGTTATACAATTGGAAGACTTGTGACAAATGAAATTTAATACTGAGTAATTTAAAGTATTAACACATACAGATGACAATGAATAGAATTGAATTAGTACCAGGAGACTTAGAAAGGGATCTGGGAGCAATAGTCGACAATGTAACTTTCAATGGCCAAACAAACTGGGAAAGCTGCTAAAAAAAACTTGTAGAGTGCTGGGATACATAGCCAGGACATGACAGTATAATTGTACAAAAGTTAGTGAAATCTTTACAATGAACCAGTCATTCCACTTATATATGTATATAATATACTGGCCCAAAGTTCCTGGGGCTGGAAAGGGTGTCAATAGCATTTACGCCCAGGGGAAGGAGGAAATCGAAAATCGGATGGATTCAAGCTCTACCATCCATATTGCCCTGTTTCAGTCCTGACATTTTATAATTGGGCCAGATATTCGGTTTTCCGGCTTCCTGCGGGTGCAAGCATCGCGCACGTACTTACCTACCGCGCCTGCCGTTGTGTTTTGGGCCCACGAGAACTTCGGGTCCTGGGCCTCCTCCAGCTGCCGGCGCGCAGTGCTTGCGTTTCCCAGGGGCGCAGTTAGTTCGAAGCGTCCCCTGGGATCACGTAGGCCATGGAGAGCCAATCCTAGCAGGGTATTTTCATTCATAGATTTGACAGACCTGTCAAATCTATGAATTGAAATCGGCCCCAAAACCACACTTAAACTTCAAATAAATTTTTTTTAAAAATCACATTTTTAAAATAACTATAAGTTAAATAAATTAACTACTTTAAACAAAAATTTAAATTTTTGAAAAAATTAAAATACTTTTTTAACGGTGCTAAAAATAAACTTACCTTTCTTTAAAGTATCTAAAAAAGATAAACCTGTTGAAAATTTTTTTAAATTGTAATTAATTAACCACTTACCTTGTTAAAAACGGGTCTTGCGCCTCCTTTTTAAAAGCGCAGCTTCTCCATACTTACCCTCCCGGAGAAACCTGAAAAAAAACCGAAGTTCGCTGCGTGTGCGCAGCCTCTCCCGCGCATGCGGTTCACCTCTGAAACCCTCCCTTCACCAGACCGGAAGTTCCGGTTTCCCGCGCATGCGCAGTGCATGCAGGAAACCGGCACTTCAAGTGGCCTTACGGGTGAGTACACAGTGCGTACTCACCCGACAAGAGCCGAATTTCTGGGCCAATGTTTTTCTTCTGTACTGTTCCAAAGAATGATACTAAACAGAATGGCAACTGCATCTTCTGCATCATAGACTGACAGCAATCCCTAATCTGTTTCTGCATCTTGCCAACAGAGCATGCAAAACGAATGGCAAATAGACATCTCGGAACAAAACTGCAGTCAGGCAAATGAAGTGAGTTAAATGAAGTCAGGCAGGCAGGCGAACTAACTGGCTCTTTGTGGGTGAGAGCTTTCAACTAATTCAGTGCAAAGATGATCTTTCAACATGCCTGTTTTTAAGACTCATGCAAATCTGTTCATTGGTTGATTGGTTATTAGGAAACCATTTAGAAAGACTGTCCCAGGCGATTCTCAACTTTTTTTCCCTTAAGGGAGACAGAATTAAGGGAGTGCTATTTGGATTAAAAAAACATTCAGATGTACGGAGCAGCGGACCACAGGAATGGAATGGATTTCAGCAGATGCATGAACCTGGGTAAAGGCTGCATGGGCGACTGCCAAATAAAGACTGACTAATCCAGTGAGATATGGAAAACAGGACATAACTAACCCCGATTAAAGTGATGCAGCTTAGCTTAAGAAACAGATGGGGTGGCCTGCTGGCATTATGTAAAGGACTTTTAAGAGCATTCTGTCAAAACAGATAATGTGCTACCCTTGGTCCCACTTATACTTGCTTTTTTCCTTTCACTAATTTTCTTCAATGCTCTCCTGAAATCACTGGCTCCTTGCTGGGGTATGGTTCCACAAACAGTGGTGGCCCTCCAGAACAAAGTGGCCATCATCCATATGTGATCCCTTGACAGTGAGTGCCAGCTTGCTATTTGACCACATGGGTATCATAGCTGAACGATCAGGAGTAGCAACCCTGGTTGGTTCCCTTCCTTAACTTAGAGGGTACTGCCCCTACTGTTCCCCTAAATGGTTTCTTATCCTTTATGTTTCAATCATTTTCTTGGTGTTACTCTGATTTCAGCCAATCATTAGTTATTGATGACAAAGCCAGGTTATTGATGGCAGATGGGCTTTGAATCATGAGGTGGGATTTACGCAATTCACACAGAGATGATGGAATGGTGCTTTGCACCCATATGACTTGGGCATATCATATTGCACCCCAACTTCCAGGTCAGGGCTGTCCTACACTGTCATGGTGTAACTTCTACACACCATCACCTCCATCTGCTCCCCCCTCCAGCCATGCACTCTCCTGAGAGAGGCAAAAAAAAGGTAAAGCAATTTAGGAGTCTGCACTCACTGCATATGCCGGCAATGTATTCCAGAAGTTGATGACTCTCTACGAATGAAGTACTTTCTAATATCTAACCTATTTTTATGCTTACGTAGCTTATACTTATGTCCCCTGGTCCTCCCTAAACTAGCTAGCTCAAATAGCCTATCCTTCCATTATTTTAAAGATCTCGATAAAATCTCCTTGAAGTCTACATTTTTCTGCAGCAAAAACCCAGCTCTCTAAGCCTATCATAATAACTGTGGGGCTTTAAATTTGCTATGATTCTCGTGGGTCACCTCTGAACATTTTTAAGGGACTCTATGCCACCCGCCATGCAAGGGGATCAAAATTGAACACATTATTTGAGATGAGGCTTGACCAAGACCTTATACAGAGTCAGAATAGTATTCACCTGATGCAACACCTGCCCTTTTACCTCCTCCCTTCCCACTGTCCAGGGCCCGAAACACTCCTTCCATGTGAAACAGTGATTTACTTGTACTTCTTGCAATTTAGTATACTGTATTCACTGCTCACGATGCGGTCTCCTCTGCATTGGCGAGACCAAACGCAGATTGGGTGACCGCTTAGCGGAACACCTCCATTCAGTCCGTAAGCGTGACCCCGAGCTTCCGTCGCCTGTCACTTTAATTCTCCACTCCGCTCCCACTCTGACCCCTCTGTCCTCGGCCTCTTACACTGTTCCAACAAAGCTCATGTAAGCTCGAGGAACAGCACCTCATCTTTCGGTTAGGCACTTTACAGCCTTCTGGACTCAACATCGAGTTCAACAATTTCAGACCGTAACCTCTGCCCCTATTTTTTCACATGGCAACCGTTGATGAATCTGCCATTCCCATTTACAACTCTTCTAGACTTATCTTTTGTTGAAGAACATAAGAACATAAGAAATAGGAGCAGGAATAGGCCACTTGGCCCCTCGAGCCTGCTCCGCCATTCAATAAGATCATGGCTGATCTTGGGCTCAAAGCCACTTCCCTGCCTGCTCCCCATAACCCTTCACTCCCTTATCTTGCAAAAATCTGTCTATCTCCACCTTATATGTATTTAATGACACAGCCTCCAGTTAGTGTCTTCTACCATGAAGACAGATACAAAATATTTGTTCAGAGTCTCTGCCATTTCCCCATTCCCCATTATTAATTTCCTAGTCTCCGCCTCTAAGGGACCAACGTTTACTTTAGCTACTCTCTTCCTTTTTATATACCTGTAGAAGCTCTTACTATCTGTTTTAATATTTCTTGCCAGTTTACTCTCATAATTCATCTTCTCTCTCTTTATTATTTTTGTAGTCATCCTTTGCTGGTTTTTAAAAATTTCCCAATCCTCTGGTCTCCCACCAATCTTGGCAACATTGTATGCCTTCGTTTTCAATTTGATACCATCCTTTACTTCCTTAGTTAGCCACGGATGGTGCTCCCTTCTCTTAAAATCTTTCTTTCTCACTGGAATATATTTTTGTTGAAAGTTATGAAATATCTCCTTAAATGTCCGCCACTGCATTTCAACTGTCTTACCCTTTAATTTATTTTTCCAGTCCACTTTAGCCAGTTCTGCCCTCATGCCATTGTAATTGCCTTTGTTTAAGATCACTGGTTTGAGATACAACTTTCTCACCCTCCAACTGAATTTGAAATTCAACCATGCTATGATCACGCTTTCCTAGAGGATCCTTTACTATGAGATCATTTATTAATTCTGTCTCATTACACAGGACCAGATCCAAGATAGCCTGCTCCCTGGTTGGTTCCATTACATACTGTTCTAGGAAACCATCCCGGATGCACTCTATGAACTCCTCCTCAAGACTACCATAGCCAATTTGATTTGTCCAATCAATATGGGGATTAAAATCACCCATGATTATTACCGTACCTTTTTTACAGGCCTCCATTATTTGTTGATTTATACTCTGTCCAACAGTATTGCTACTGTTCGGGGGCCTGTAGACTATGCTCACTAGAGACTTTTTCCCTTTATTATTTTTTATCTCTACCCAAACCGATTCTACATCTTGATCTTCTGAGCCAATATCACTTCTTACCACTGCACTGATCCCATCCTTTACCAACAAAGCCACCCCACCTCCCTTTCCTTTCTGTCTATCCTTCCGAATTGTCAAATACCCTGGAATATTCAATTCCCAGCCCAGGTCACCTTACAGCCATGTCTCTGTAATGGCGATCAGATCATACCCATTTGTATCTATTTGTGCTGTCAACTCATCTATCTTGTTACAAATGCTATGTGCATTCAGATATAGAGCTTTTAACTTTGTCTTTTTACCATTTCTCCTTGTTTTGGCCCCAATTTCTGTTGCACTCTTATTTTTAAACATTCTGTCCCTTCCTGTCACACTCTGGTTATTATTTCCCCCATCTCTATCCTGCTCTATTGCTTTCTCATTTCTCATTGACTTTTTAAATTCCCACTCACCTGGACCCTCCCCCCCACTATTTAGTTTAAAGCCCTCTCTACAACCCTAGTTATTTGATTCGCCAGGACTCTAGCCCCAGCATGGTTCAAGTGAAACCTGTCCAAACGGAACAGCTCCCTCTTATCCCAGTACTGGTGCCAGTGCCCCACAAATCGAAACCCATTTCTCCCACACCAGTCTTTGAGCCACTCGTTCATTTCTCTGATCTTATTTACCCTTTGCGAATTCGCTCGTAGCTCAGGTAGTAATCCAGAGATTATTACTTTTGTGGTTCTGCTTTTTAATTTAGCCCCCAGCTGCTCATACTCTCTCAGCAGAACCTCTTTCTTTGTCCTACCTATGTCATTGGTACCTACGTGGGCCATGACAACTGGCTCTTCCCCCTCCCACTCTTTACTTGTCCCATTACCATCTCCTTTTGCTTTGTACTATCATTCCTTTTGTCATTTAATCTCTCCTGCCTTCTACTCTATCATAAGAACATAAGAACATAAGAAATAGGAGCAGGAGTAGGTCAATCGGCCCCTCGAGCCTGCTCCGCCATTCAATAAGATCATGGCTGATCTGATCCTAACCTCAAATCTAAAGAACACAAGAAGTAGGAGCAGGACCCGGTCACTCAGCCCCTGGGCCCGCTCCGCCACCCACAGGGCCTTGACCGATCTGAACTCAGCCTCATGTCCAATTTCCTGCCCGCTCCCCGTAACCCCTAATTCCCTTTACTTCTAGGAAACTGTCTATTTCTGTTTTAAATTTATTTAATGATGTAGCTTCCACAGCTTCCTGGGGCAGCAAATTCCACAGACCTACTACCCTCTGAGTGAAGAAGTTTCTCCTCATCTCAGTTTTGAAAGAGCAGCCCCTTATTCTAAGATTATGGCCCCTAGTTCTAGTTTCACCCATCCTTGGGAACATCCTTACCGCATCCACCCGATCAAGCCCCTTCACAATCTTATATGTTTCAATAAGATCGCCTCTCATTCTTCTGAACTCTAATGAGTAGAGTCCCAATCTACTCAACCTCTCCTCATATGTCCACCCCCTCATCCCCGGGATTAACTGAGTGAACCTTCTTTGTACTGCTTTGAGAGCAAGTATGTCTTTTCTTAAGTATGGACACCAAAACTGTATGCAGTATTCCAGGTGCGGTCTCACCAATACCTTATATAACTGCAGCAATACCTCCCTGTTTTTATAATCTATCCCCCTAGCAATAAAAGCCAACATTCCGTTGGCCTTCTTGATCACCTGCTGCACCTGCATACTAACTTTTTGATTTTCTTGCACTAGGACCCCCAGATCCCTTTGTACTGCAGTACTTTCCAGTTTCTCGCCATTAAGATAATAACTTGCTCTCTGATTTTTCCTGCCAAAGTGCATAACCTCACATTTTCCGATATCGTATTGCATCTGCCAAATCTCTGCCCACTCACCCAGCCTGTCTATATCCCCTTGTAGGTTTTTTATGTCCTCCTCACTTTCTACTTTCCCTCCCATCTTTGTATCATCTGCAAACTTTGATATGTTACACTCGGTCCCCTCCTCCAAATCGTTAATATAGATTGTAAAGAGTTGGGGACCCAGCACCGACCCCTGCGGAACACCACTGGCTACCAGTCCGAGAATGAACCATTTATCCCAACTCTCTGCTTCCTGTTAGATAACCAATCCTCCACCCATGCCAGAATATTACCCCCAATCCAGTGATTCTTTATCTTGAGCAATAATCTTTTATGTGGCACCTTGTCGAATGCCTTCTGGAAGTCTAAATACACTACGTCCACTGGTTCCCCTTTATCCACCCTGTACGTTATGTCCTCAAAGAACTCAAGCAAATTTGTCAGACATGACTTCCCCTTCATAAAGCCATGCTGACTTTGTCCTATTAAATTATGTTTATCTAAATGTTCCGTTACTGTCTCCTTAATAATAGACTCCAAAATTTTACCCACCACAGATGTTAGGCTAATTGGTCTATAATTTCCAGCCTTCTGCCTACTACCCTTTTTAAATAAGGGTGTTACATTAGCAGTTTTCCAATCTACCGGGACCTTTGCTGAGTCCAGGGAATTTTGGAAAATTATTATCAAAGCATCCACAATCCCTACTGCCACTTCCCTCAAGACCCTAGGATGTAAGCCATCAGGTCCAGGGGATTTATCCACCTTGAGTCCCATTATTTTACTGAGTACCAATTCCTTAGTGATTTTAATCGTATTTAGCTGCTCCCCCCTAGAGCCCCCTGTTTGTCCAGTATTGGGATATTCTTAGTGTCCTCTACCGTAAAGATTGAAACAAAATATTTGTTCAGCATTTTTGCCATCTCCATGTTTCCCACCATTAATTTCCCGGTCTCATCCTCTAAGGGACCTACGTTTGCCTTAACCACCCTTTTTCTTTTTATATAACTATAGAAACTCTTGCTATCTGTTTTTATATTTTTTGCTAATTTATTTTCATAATCTATCTTCCCTTTCTTAATCAATCCTTTAGTTACTTTTTGCTGTATTTTGAAGACTTCCCAATCTTCTATCCTCCCACTAAGTTTGGCTACCTTATACGTCCTTGTTTTTAGTCGGATACTATCCTTAATTTCTTTACTTAGCCACGGATGGCTGTCATTTCTTTTACACCCTTTTTTCCTCAGTGGAATATATATTTTTTGAAAGTTGTAAAATAACTCCTTAAATGAACACCACTGCTCATGTACCGTCTTACCCTTTAATCTATTTTCCCAGTCCACTTTAATCAATTCCGCTCTCATACCATCATAGCCTCCTTTATTCAAGCTCAGTACGCTTGTTTGAGAACCAACCTTCTCACCCTCTAATTGGATATGGAATTCAACCATGTTATGGTCACTCATTCCAAGGGGATCCTTAACTAGGACATTATTAATTAATCCTGACTCATTACACAGGACCAGGTCCAAGGTTGCTTGCCCCCTTGTAGGATCAGTTACATACTGCTCAAGAAATCCATCCCTAATACACTCAATAAACTCTTCCTCAAGGCTGCCCTGCCCAATTTGATTTGTCCAGTTAATATGATAGTTAAAATCCCCCATAATTATAGCTGTTCCCTTATTACATGCCCCAACTATTTCCTGATTAATACTTCTTCCAGCAGAGTTGCAACTATTAGGAGGCCTATATACTACTCCCACTAGTGTTTTTTTCCCCTTATTATTCCTTATCTCCACCCAAACTGTTTCATTATCCTGATCCTTTGACCCAATATCATTTCTCTGTATTACAGTGATTGCTTCCTTTATTAACATAGCCACCCCACCTCCCCTTCCTTCCTGCCTGTCCTTCCTGATTGTTAAATACCCTGGCATATTTAATTCTCAGTCGTTGTCACCCTGCAGCCATGTTTCTGTAATGGCCACAAGATCATACCCATACGCAGTATGATCACAGACCTTCCCTTTTTTTCTTTCTTCCCTCCCCCCTTTCCCTGCCCCTGGACTTGCTTAAAATCTGTTACATCTCTAATTTTTTCCAGTTCTGATGAAAGGTCATCGACCTGAAACGTTAACTCTGTTTCTCTCTCCACAGATGCTGCCTGACCTGCTGAGTATTTCCAGCATTTTCTGTTTTCATTTCAGATTTCCAGCATCTGCAGTATTTTGCTTTTGTGTCAGAATAGTATTCCTTGTTTTGTACTTAATTGTCGTGGTAATACATCCTAACACTCTATTCCCTTTCAACATAGCTTTGCAACACTGATCACGGACCTTCAATGACTCATGCACTTTAACAACCAAGAGCTTCGCTCCCTCAGTATCCTTGAGCACACAACCCTGCATGGTGTCCAGGGACCGTAGAACTCATGGGATTTATATATAAAAAGAAGGTTGCTATCTTAAGCATGATCGTCTTCTGGAGTCATTTAATATTGTGCACAACAGCCTGCAAGGTCTGGTAGTGACTGTGGAGGAGTCCGTAAGCTGCATCTATGCCTCATACACAACTGCTTATCTGAACTGCAGTCCACCATGGCATATGCACTGGAGTCCCTAGTGCCAGAGATATTTTGCACAGTGGATGTATCGCTCATGAATGCACACACTGCTGGAACAGAGTCCTGCCAAGAGAGGGTGGTGCAGGGGACAGCCCAGACACTTGTCAACAACAACGTGCATTTATATAGCAAAATGTCTCAAGGCACTTAACAAGAGTGTTAGCAATAAACATTTTGACACCGAGCTACAGAAGGAGATACCAGGACAGAGGACCAAAAACTTGGTCAAAGAGGTAGGTTTTATGGCACATCTTAAAGGAGGAGAGAAAGATGGAGAGGCGGAGAGGTCTAGGGAGGGAATTCCAGAGCTCAGGGCCAAGGCAGCTGAAAACACAGCCCCCAATGGTGGAGCGATTAAAATCGGGGATGCGCAAGATGCTAGAATTGGAGGAGCGCAGAGATCTCGAAGGTTTGTAGGGCTGGAGGAAGTTACAGAGATAGGGAGGGGTAAGGCCATGGTGGGATTTGCAAACAAGGATGAGGATTTTAAAACTGAGGCATTGTCAGACTGGGAGCCAGTATAGGTCAGCGAGCACTGGGGTGTTGGGTGAACGGGTTAAGATATGGGCAGCAGAGTTTCGGATGAGCACAAGTTTATGTCGGGTGGAAGATGGGAGGCTGGCCAGGAGAGCATTGGAATAGTCAAGTCTAGAGGTAACAAAGGCACGGATGAGAGTTTCAGCAGCAGATGAGCTGAGGCAGGGTCGGAGTTGGGTGATGTTATGGAGGTGGAAGTAGGCAGTCTTGGTGATGGAGCGGCTAGGTGGTCGGAAGTTCATCTCGGGGTCAAACACAGTACCAATGTTAAGAACAGTTGCCAGGGAGAGGGATGGAAATGGTGGTCAGGGAATGGAGTTTGTGGCGGGGACCAAAGACAATGGCTTCAGTTTTTTCAATATTTAGTTGGAAGAAATTTCTGCTCATTCAATACTAAATGTCGGACAGGCAGTGTGACAAATCAGAGACAATGGAGGGCTCAAGAGAGGTGGCGGTGCGATAGAGCACAGTGTTGTCCACAGAAAGATGAAAATCAGAATGAGAATCAATCCTTCTTAGCGCTGCAATAGATAAGAAATAGAACACAGTTGGCATCTGGTGTTAGCATAAAGAACTCCAGGTCAGGTACACCATTGGTGAGATCTGTAGTAAAGTTCCCTCATACTATCCTCCAAAACACTCCCAGATTAGGTATACCATAGGTTAAAGTAAGGGTCCCTGTACTGTGTTTTGTGTATTGTGTTTTAACCCCCATTGTCAAACTAGCACCCCCTACTGCACCAGTGTGAATTTCCATATTTTTCTCACCAGCCATCCTTGTGGCTTCTTTTAGTAAGGCTGATAACTTAGTTCCAATTAACAGGCAATTCTATCTGATCGACTCATACCCAATAGGAAATAGTTGCAGCCACTTCAAATTCATTTCAAATTAGGACACCTACAGCAGTCAGTGAAAGGGGACTTTCATCCCATTAGTCTGGACTGGATTCAAACCCAGGTGTTAGAGAAATAAGAATGTTATGGTTATCTAATTGTCATATTCTTGGGTTTTACGCTAGATATATTCTTTGGTTCAGAACGAACGGCTACTCCCACAAGCAGAACTTGAGTCCCCTATGATCCCAATATCTTGAGAAATGATAAGAGACCCAGGGATGGTAACAGAGAACTCTTCCTCTGTACTGGACTGTATCACGTGCAGCACGTGATTCTCCTCTCAGAAAGGCAGACTGAATATACGCTCGATCAGATTGAGACTGAGGCTCTGAACTAACAGATGGTTTATTTAAATAAAACGGGTAAATGAACAGCATACAGTATAAAATAGTGAATCATATATTTCCCTCGATAGGTAAAATAATAAAAATGGCACTCACTTTCTCTTTGTACACAGACTTGAAGCTCACTTATTACACTGTGAAATATGTCTCAGCTGCAAACTGGCCTAGCTTCCCTGCTGACGGCACAAACTTAAACACAGAACTTTTCTGTTGACTGGAAATCTGAAAAACGACTCTCTTTTCAGGTTTTCTATAGAAATAAAATCCAAATCCCTTTGAAGGTATGATTGACAGATATCTTTACCATGCAATGTGAAATCTTCAGCCAATTAACCCAATTAACACATTCGACTTGCTAAGGTGCTTTTCCTAACACATCACACTTTTGAACTTTACTTCAGCCTGTCTGTTTGGTCTCTGAGCTCTTAGATTTTCCTTTGAGAAATATTGTGACTGTGGACTTTTAATCCCTCACACGCTGTTTCTAGCAATAAAGAATACGTTAAACATTCAACACAAATAAAAATCCACTTTTTAATGACATCAATGTTACACTCAGTACCCTTTATTCTAAACACTAGCTGCAGTTTTTAATCCAAATGATGCAAACAGATTTGTCCCAATGGGAGACAGATATTTGTGGACTGAATCGCAAAATTATTTCTTTTGGGTAGGAGCAAGCTAATTCATTCCAATAAATTATTTTTTCCTGGAAATAAATCTATTTTTCTACTTGAATCTATTTTATATGAATTCTGGTATTTTCTACCAGGCAGAAACCTGATTTAATGTTAGCACAAAAATTTTGTGAACATAGTGTAGGGTTTGGCTGGTGCCAACATCAGTGGGTGCATGTGCCGCAAGGATTTTTGGACTTTTAAAATAGATATGTACCCTTTTAAAATGGAGACGCACGTGGGCTGCGTTTTAAAAATGGAGTTTGGACTTTTGGACTTTAAAAGGGACTGCCTGTTGGTTTCTGTGAAGATAGCAGGAACTGTCTGTCTTTTGGGGTGCCATGGGACCTGTCTCACGCTGACGTCATGAAAGGCAGGAGCCTTTTCATATTCGAACTTGTGTGATTAGGGGAAAACCACCTTTTGTCCATGGAGCCAGGATGTCTGGATGGACAATGAGGTTTGCAGGCCAAAAGTAATACCTCCGGACTCTTTCAATGAAGGAGCAGTCAAGAACTTAACAAACAGTTAGCACTTGGAGAACTGCTCATCTACAGTAATGGCCTACCATTGTTTTCTTCAAGATGACCAATCCAAGACAGGGACATCACCAGGTAAACCAACTAGCATTTCTGCGACCATGGTAACCAGGAATCGCCCAGCAAGTTTTGTGTATTATACCGGGTATAAACATGCTAAACTTTGGGGTTGCTTGCTTGCTTGCTTTTCTCTACCATCTGTAACAGGGTTCTCCGCATAACCACGCATCCGTCAACTCTCCAGGAACGCCCGAAGTGAGTGCCTCGTCGTACCGCCTGAACGTAACTCTCCAGGCCTCATCGCATGCCTCTGTTAGGCACGGTTTTGTCTCTGGAGTCGAACGGAGCCGGGACCGCATGAATCAACGACAAGGGCTTTAATTATATCCAGCATACACCTCTAGAAATCCCCAGGACTGCCCGCGTGTTTTGCTGCTGAGGAACTGCAAGTGTCCAAGACGCAAGCTAACACGGGTGTGTGTGTGAGGAGGCTTCCATGTGTGGGTTCTGACCAAACCAGCAGAGGGGTTTAGTTAGAAGGGTTTTTCCCTTATCTAGGCTTAGATTCTGGGAAGGGGTTGGTTCGGCGTAACCAACAGGGTGGGTATTTTAGTCTAAAGTTATCAACTAGTGTCCACGGTCACCTACTCGTTCTGCCGTAATCGAGAGGAGTAGGGATTGTCGATTTTGTGAGTGTAATAAAAGGAATCGATCTTTGACCAACCTGAAACGTTTCGTTTTGTCTGAATCATTTATAATCTATCCATAGTAACTCCTTGGGTCCGAACTTGGGGGTTGTGGGGCTTGTGGTTCACGGTATAATTCGGAAGACCAACCGGGTGGCATCCGGTCACGGCTGGGTTACACAGTAATCCCTCTGGGGACGCTGCGCATCGGGTATAGGAGAAGACCTATCTGGCCTTGGTCTGTCTCTCTCTGTGGGATTACCCGCTAATTGACGGGCTGGGCAGGGACTATTGGCATAAGCTCCTGCCGTCCAAGGGAAACAACCCAAACCGGGGAGTTTTTGTGGCATGGGTCAACTCAAGGGAGAGTCATAGAAACACAGGGCATGCAAAAACACCCTACAGTAGAATATCACTGGAGAGGGGTGGGGAAAAAGATATTGATCAGATAGGAATCATTTTTGAAAGGAGAAAGAGTGCCCAGAATTCCTTCACAATCAATATGCTCTTCTGTTAAATTGGTGCTTTATACCTTCCAGATAGCACCAAATGATCTCATCAAAAGTTTCTTGTGATTAACTCAGTACATTTCTAAAAGTAGTTGAGGCTTACTTATGTAGTCCTAACAGCAGTACAAGCAGCAAAAATTGAAACTTTACGTGGAAAGGTTGCGGCTCGATGACATCATCGGTGCTGCGACCCCATTTTAACATGAAATCGCGGGAGGTGGCATGGCCTCAAACTCATTGGCAAAACCTGGCAGAAGGCAGCAGAGTGGCCAGAAGAGGCCAAGGTGAGTTTTAGTTTTTGAATTTTTGTAAGGATTCCTTGTGAGCCAGAAGAAGGAGCAGCACTGCTTCTCTAGGACCTACAAGGAATCCTTGGGACTCTTCAGCCCAAGCCTTCCCTCTTCCTCCCACCGCCAGCAGCTCTTTGGAGACTCCCCAGCCTAGCACTAAACTTATGCCGGGGACTGTTCCTTTGGATCCTCGATGGCATTGGCCTCCTGCCTGATTTCCCACTCCTGCCTGCTGGCTCTTACGTCATTCCCGCTGCCTTCAGGAGCGAGACAGTGCAGACACATTTCAATGGGAGTTAAAATGACTCGGGCTTCACGCTGAGGAGCCCGTGATGGTTTCCTTCCTGCCTCACTTCCCACCCACACCAAACACGTTGAGTTAAAATAGTTTTTTTTAAGTCCCACAGGTATTCAGAGAAATATTCTGACTGATAATGCAAATAACTAATGGGATCAAAATGGGCAGAAATCAGCATGTTGCAACCCGTGTGCTGAGTGATCTGATTGGTCAGCGAGTGTGTTCTGTCCCCAGTAAATGATTAATATACCATGGAACCACCTGCAGAAAGATTATTGTGTAGGTTTTTTATAAATCACCTCTAACACACACCATGAAATATGTAGATTTACACTGAGTTACATCAAGTCTACAGCACAGAAACAGGCTATTCGGCCAAACTGGTCTATGCTGGCATCTATGCTCCATACGAACCTCCTCCGACCGGTCTTCATAAGAACATAAGAATTAGGAGCAGGAGTAGGCCATACAGCCCTTCGAGCCTGCTCCACCATTCAATAAGATCATGGCTGATCTTCGACTTCAACTCCACTTTCCCGCCCGATCCCCATATCCCTTGATTCCCCTAGAGTCCAAAAATCTATCGATCTCAGCCTTGAATATACTCAACGACTCAGCATCCACAGCCCTTTGGGGTAGAGAATTCCAAAGATTCACAACCCTCTAAGTGAAGAAATTCATCCTCATCTCAGTCTTAAATGGCCGCACCCCTTATCCTGAGACTATGCCCCCTAGTTCTGGACTCTCCAGCCAAGGGAAACAACCTCTCAGCATCTACCCTGTCAATGCCCCTCATAATCTTATATGTTTCAATGGGATCACCTCTCAGTCTTCTAAACTCCAGAGCATATAGACCCAATCTACTCAATCTCTCCTCATAGGACAATCCTCTCATCCCAGGGATCAATCTGGTGAACCATTGTTGCACTGCCTCTAAGGCATGTATGTCCTTTCTCAGATAAGGAGACCAAAACTGTGCACAGTACTCCAGGTGTGGTCTTACCAAAGCCCTGTACAATTGTAGTAAGACTTCCTTACTCTTGTACTCTAACCCCCAATGCAATAAAGGCCAACATGCTATTTGCCTTCCTAATTGCTTGTTGTATCTGCATGCTAACTTTCTGTGTTTCCTGTGCGAGGACACCTACATCTCTCTGAACACCAACATGTAACAGTTTCTCACCATTTAAAAAACATTCTGTTTTTCTATTCTTCCTACCAAAGTGAATAACCTCACATTTTCCCACATTATACTCCATCTGCCACCTTATTGTCCACTCACTTAACCTGTCCATATCCCTTTGCAAACCCTATCAGCATAACCTTATATTCCTTTCTCCCTCATGTGCTTATCTAGTTTCCCCTTAAAGGCATCAATGCTATTCGCCTCAACCACTCCATGTGGTAGCAAGTTCCACATTCTAACCACACTCTGGGTAAAGAAGTTTCTCCTGAATTACTTATTGGATTTATTAGTGACTATCTTATATTTATGACATCTAGTTTTGGACTTCCCCAAAAGTGGAAAAATTTTCTCTACGTCTACCATATTAAACCCTTTCATTATCAACCATGGTGTCAGCTGTGGCTCAGTTGGTAGCACCCTCACCTCTGAGTCAGGAAGGTTGTGGGTTCATAGTTCCACTCCAAAGACTTGAGCACAAAAATCTAGGCTGACATTCCAGTGCAGTGCTGAGGGAGTGCTGCACTGTTGGAGGTGCCGTCATTCGGATGAGACGTTAAACCGAGGCCCCGTCTGCTCTCTCAGGTGGACATAAAAGAACCCATGGGACTATTTTGAAGAAGAGCAGGGGAGTTATCCCTGGTGTCCTGGCCAATATTTATCCCTCAATCAACATAACAAAAACTGATTAACTGGTCATTATCACATTGCTGTTTGTGGGAGCTAGCTGAGCGCAAATTGGCTGCTGTGTTTCACGCATTACAACAGTGAGTACACTTCAAAAGTACTTCATTGACTGTAAAGCGCTTTGGGATGTCCGGTGGTTGTGAAAGGTGCTATATAAATGCAAGTCTTTCTTTCTATCTTAATGACCTCCATCAGGTCACCGCTCAGCCTTCTCTTTTCTAGAGAAAAGAGCTCCAGCCTGTTCAGCCTTCCCTGGTAAGTATATCCACTCAGTGCTGGTATCATCCTTGTGAATCTTTTTTGCACATTCTCCAATGCCTCTATATCATTTTTATAATATGGAGACCAGAACTGTGCTTAGTACTCCAAGTGTAGTCTAATCAAATTTTGAGAAAAGTTTAAAAACATGCTAGCTGGCTACCTAGTTAGGAAAAAAGACTGTGCGGGGAATTTTATCAATGGGGGCGCATTGGGGTCAGGACTGCTGCTTTTCGGGTTTCAGTCCCGCCCCCAACGACGTCAGGCAAACCCACGCTATTTTCCCTTGATTGACCTTGTTAAGCCCACCCTGCGGGCTTAGCAGGCCAATTAAGGGAAAGCCGGTGACAGAGAATGTCAGCGTATGACGTTTCATCTGTCAAAAATTTTTGACAGATGAATTGCCATCATTTGACAGCTTTGAGAAGCTGTCAAACACTGACAATCTCTGTTCTTTGGTGAGTCCTTGTATTCAAGACTCACCAAACCTCTTTCCTGAGCAGAAATCAGATGGCTGTTGCATTGGAGAATGCAGCAGCCATTCTGTCATCTCTGCCGTGGAGATGAGGCACCTCCGGATCCCCAACGGTTGAAGCCTGCAGGAAGAAACAAAGGTAAGGAAACTTTATCTAACACTTTTCACTTAGCTCCCATACTTACATCTCCACACTTGCACCCATCACTCACCTCCACAGCGCACTTTTTGAACCCTCTGACCCCCGCAGACCCACTGCTCGCCTCGCTGACCCTGGCGAGGTTTCCTGACGTCGGAAGCCCGCACTTGTGTTGGAAAAATGGGGATAAGCCTCTGGCTGTAATCCCCTTCCCGCCTTGAGGAGACGGGTCCCAGCGCGAGTCGGGGACCCACCTCCTGGGAAGATGGCACAGAGGCGGGTTGGGGGCGGGTTCGGTACCCGCTCCCAGTTTCTGCCATTTTCCCGGCAGTCCCGCCTCCAAACCCGTCTCCCCAGGGCTGGCAAAATTGCCCCCTGAAAGTCATAAGGATATGTATAGGAATTGGTGATCAAACACTCTACAGAACACTAGACCCAGTCCTTCTGGGGCATGGAAATATGATCAGTGGAATGCATTTGATCAGCACTAAATGGCAGTAATTGCCTTTGAGGAGCATGGAGTAACTTCAAGCCACATTTAGGTTATGAACTTCTTCATGAAGTGGTCTATAATGCTGTCTGCAGCTCCCAGTGCTCTAGAAACCCCCAGTTTATATTGTGCAGAAGTTTATGCAGCATCAGATCCACACTTAATTAACTGCACAGTTGTTTTAAGGTTGCAGTGATTTTTTTTTTGCCTGGTACTGCGACCTTCCTCAATCGGTGGTAATTCTTTATAGGCCAACGAGAGTGAAACCAATTCATTGCTCTATACAGGGCAGCTATGAGTATTTATGCTATGCAGCTTTTCACAGCTGAAAAACATGGCTGCGGTCCAGTAGCAAGTGGCTATGTTCCTGTCAAAGGTGAAGCTACTATTTGTTATATGAGGAAAAGCTACCTCTATATACAGAATAACACAGGCCAGAGCAGGCTTTGCTCTTATAGTTTATGATGCATCTTAACCTGTAAATGAATGTCTCATAACAGGCTGTAATTCAATTAGGCATCTGTTATTCTCTGTTACTTTGTTTTTATCAAGCCAATGATTTTCTTTGTATAATATGATTTATTACACTACTATTCACATTGGATTTAATTACACTACTCCATGCACTGCATGATATTACCATAACAGCTATCATACTGTGTCCTACTTATTATGCAGGTCTTTGTATTGTACATATTTATTACAATACACCAGGGTTCCTCAATAAACCAGTTCTTGAGAACCACAAGGTATTAGATATGATTTTTGTTCCTACTGTAATCTGTGCTGCAATGAGTCATATAAAAGAGCACAACAGCAATGGAATACTCTGCATTTTTAGAAAGGAACTGCCATAGGCCACATCACTGCACTTAAATCCTACTGCTCTTGTGTCTGCAGGTAAAACTTACATGTAGTGAAAAGGTACAGCAGACGGCAGGTGGTATTTTGTTAGCATGTTTTACTCTGGTTTTTTGACAGGTAGGAATGCTTCAAGGCATGTTAAACATTGATGATTAATCCGCTGGCACTTTCTTCTGACATTCCACCGTTCATCATTTATGCTACTCTTTTTACGAAGACAAGCAAACAGGAATGTCGTCCCCAAGATTTCAAAGTAGTTCATGTCTTTAGAGTTGCTGTAGTGTGATTATTTGCTCATCTTTAGGATCCTGCCTTGGAGCTTGATGAGCCCAGTAAATTTCAATCTAGCCATTAAGGCAGGGGAGTTTCTATTCATCTCAGTTCCTATTTGCATTCCTCCAAAGTCTTGATAAACATCCATTTTCTCTGTATTATGATCCAAGTCGTAAATTAGCCAATTCAGGGTGGTCAGGACGTATTCATTTATTTTAATAGAAAACTCTGATTTAAAGTACAGTCCTCTGCCCATTCTTCCAAACCATGTGCTGCTGTGTCGTTCCGAGCTCACCGGGGAGATTCTATTGCTTCTGTTTCATACAGTGAAGTCTGTGAAGGATGGTATTATAATAGGCAGTTTGCACTCTGGAGCCGTGCAATGAAGCTTCTAAAGATGTTTCACAAGCAAAACTGCTAGTTATTGTTTCTGAATCAAAATTCTCTGAAACATTTCATATCTTTCCTAGAATTCACTGCATAAAGGAGAAGCTGCACCTTCTGGCAGTGATATAGCCAATGTTCTCACCTGAAACTCTTTATCAGGATTGAGCAATGTACAAACGACTGAAGTGCAATTTGCAAAACTGTGATAAATCCACATTCAGTGTTCATAAACAAAAGTTATCATCACTTTTGATGAATATTAAAAACAACAGTGATGTAGTGGATGTGATGTAGCTATTGCAATATGCTGGCAGCAATTAAGCAGTAAGGAGCAGCAATCTCCTGCTCTCTGAATATCTTTACATTGCAGCAGGACTTTCCAGCAGGCATTGAACTTTAGTGCACTGACAATATGGTATGATTATTTGCAATGCAAATTCAAATATTACTGACATGGGGGGGTGGGGGCACAAGCACACTAAATTGCTCTTACAGGGCAACATTCAACCCAAGAGGCAAAGACTGACTCTCAGCAGCTGGCCACCTCACTTCTCACTGGGGAAGCAACTAGAAGAAGCACAAAGATAGGTTCCAGAAGGCACACACCATATACCATTACCAATGGGATGCACCGGGGTCAAAAAATCTGATGTGTCTAGTCATCTGAAGTACTGCTTCAGGGTACCAATAGTCTATTTCATTATAGCCCTGGTTGATGCAAAGGCTTCATTGTATCTGTGTTCACTTTCTAACTATGGCTTTTGCACGTGTGTCATTGGGCCGAAAATTGATCCCGGGACGCGAGAGTACGCACTGCATACTCTCGCGTATTCCCACTCCAATTGCCGGTTTTCTGCATGCCCTGCGCATGCGCTGAAAACCGGCAATTGCTCTTCCGAAAAGGGGGCGGGGCCTGGGTGCATCGCGTGCGCGCTACAGGCTGCGCGCACGCTGTGCACTTCATGCTTTGGACGCGCAGGTAAGTAGGGAAGATTTTGGAAATGTAAAAAGGAGGAGTAAGACCCGCTTTTAAGAAGGTAAGTAGTGAATTAAGTATTTTTTTGAATTTTTTTTTACAGGTATATCTTTTTTATAGACTTTAAAGACAGGTAAGTTTATTTTTATAACTTTTTAAAAGATTTTAAATTTTTTCAAAAATTTAATTTTTTATTTAAAATGGTTAATTTAATTAACTATACTTATTTTATTAATGTGATGGTTTTTTTTTTAAATTTAATTGAGGTTTAGCTGTTATTTTGGGGGGGTGTAAGATTCATAAGTCTCACAGCCATGCTGTGAGACTTATGAATGGAAGATGGTGTGCTGCCATTGGCTCTAACTGAGTCACGTGATCCCACAGCTTGCACGAATTCACTACGCCGCTGGGATACGCAAGCCCAGCAAGCTGATGTCTGGAACATCAAGTTCGTGCGAGCTGGATCAGAAAAAGCATAAGCGAGGTGAGACATCGCGGGGAAGGCTTACCCCCGCGGGAACAGAGCGAGATCAATTTCTGGGCCAACTAGGGCGGTGGAAGGTAGGCTTGGTCTCCTAGGATCTATGCTTCAAGTGTTTCTTCTCTTTCAAATAAACCAGACATTAATCTGTATGATCCTGGCTGTTGGTCACTGACTAAGAACAACAACACTTGCATTTATATAGTAACTTTAATGTATAATACCACCTAGACAGTGACAGAGTGGAAGCCCTGATAGTTGATGAATGCCATGGCATTGTGTCTGTTTGCCAACATAGCCACATCAGTGCCTTCAATAACCGCTGAACTTTGGCGAATCCGTGGTCTGCTTGATGCACGTGTAGACTCCATATTGACTGCTGTTACAGATGTTATTGTGGCAGCCTGGAAAGATCTGGAGGCTAGTAAGTTCATGGTAATTGCGAACATGACTGCCTGAGCATGTGACAGCACTTGTTATTAGAAAGCTCCAGGTAGTTGTGTCTGGATCCATAAACATGGCTCCAGGTGCAAGAGAACTTCCCTGGCCTCCTTCTTTCATGCACTTCGGCTACCTCCAAAAAATGTTAATCAAAGCTTTGTCCATTTTCAGAATTCATACAGCAGCACTCCAGATTCTAGCAGTTCAGAAATAACTTCCTGAAAAGGCCTGAATATCACTGGCCTTTAATGTGCATTATACATGCGTAGGCTAAAGGCGATGTGCCAATCTGCTATTTAGAACAGAAGGTTACATGAGGGCACATTCATCTAATTATCATTAATTTGTCCATTGAAATTAAGCCCTTGCACAAGTCAATCAGGCATGGTAAACTGTACGACATCCAGAACCAAAAGGGATCCAGCCTGATTGGAAATTGTACCATTTCCCAGCCAACACAAGCACAAATTGTGCTGGCGGTAACAATCCCACCAGTCAGAAAATTGGATCCAAAGCCATGTGGAAGAGCATTACTGACTCCGAGCAACACAATTTTGAGACCTTTGCAGATAATATTGCTGCCTTCAATGTGAGGTATGCACTGACACACTGAAAATTAAGAGCACAGCAGTTAGAGATATTTATAGCTACTGTATTCTCAGAGGATTACTTGAATGTAACTTTTTAAAGTGTTCTTTGTATAATGCTTTTAATAATATTCTATGAGTTATGTTATGATTTCTAGATGGTGTTTCTAAAATGCTACATTAGGCCAGCCATAGATTTTCTTTTTTAGCACTGCTAGCCATTGAAGTTTCCCAGAGCTCGAGCACAGCAGAGTTGGGAACGGAGTGAGCTGGGAACAGTGAGCTGGGAGCAGAGTGAGCGGGGAGCAGTGTGAGCGGGGAGCAGAGTGAGCTGGGAGCAGTGAGCTGGGAGCAGTGTGAGCGGGGAGCAGAGTGAGCTGGGAGCAGAGTGAGCTGGGAACAGTGAGCTGGGAGCAGAGTGAGCTGGGAACAGTGAGCTGGGAGCAGAGTGAGCTGGGAAAAGTGAGCTGGGAGCGGTGTGAGCTGGGAGCGGTGTGAGCTGGGAGCGGTGTGAGCTGGGAGAGGTGTGTGCTGGGAGTGGTGTGAGCTGGGAGTGGTGTGAGCTGGGAGTGGTGTGAGCTGGGAGCGGTGTGAGCTGGGAGCGGTGTGAGCTGGGAGCGGTGTGAGCTGGGAGCAGTGTGAGCTGGGAGCAGTGTGAGCTGGGAGCAGTGTGAGCTGGGAACAGTGAGCTGGGAGCAGAGTGAGCTGGGAACAGTGAGCTGGGAGCGGTGTGAGCTGGGAGTGGTGTGAGCTGGGAGCGGTGTGAGCTGGGAGCGGTGTGAGCTGGGAGCGGTGTGAGCTGGGAGCGGTGTGAGCTGGGAGCAGTGTGAGCTGGGAGCAGTGTGAGCTGGGAACAGTGAGCTGGGAGCGGTGTGAGCTGGGAGTGGTGTGAGCTGGGAGCAGAGTGAGCTGGGAACAGTGAGCTGGGAGCAGAGTGAGCTGGGAACAGTGAGCTGGGAGCGGTGTGAGCTGGGAGCGGTGTGAGCTGGGAGTGGTGTGAGCTGGGAGTGGTGTGAGCTGGGAGCGGTGTGAGCTGGGAGCGGTGTGAGCTGGGAGCGGTGTGAGCTGGGAGTGGTGTGAGCTGGGAGCAGTGTGAGCTGGGAGCAGTGTGAGCTGGGAGCAGAGTGAGCTGGGGACAGAGTGAGGACTTTAATAAAATGATAATTTGGTGAGAGTGGGAATTAGGTGAAGAGGGCGAAGCAGGAGCTATGTAAATTAACTGAGGACAATAGCAAAAGAGAAAAAAGAGAGGGTGTTATTCAAGTAATTTAATTGATGAGGGTTTGTCTCCTTAAGGTCATTTATTTTTACTCAAACAACCTTCAAACATTGAAGTGGCATGAGGATGGAATACTTTGTGCGTTGTAGAAGTTGTGAGATACATAGATACATAGATACATAGAAGATAGGAGCAGGAGTAGGCCAGCCGGCCCTTCGAGCCTGCTCCGCCATTTAATGAGATCATGGCTGATCCTCCAATTCAGTATCCCGTCCCCGCCTTCTCTCCGTAACCCTTAACCCCTTTTGCCTGTAGAAATATATCTAATTCCCTCTTAAATATATTTAATGAGCTGGCGTACACTGCCCTCTGTGGCAATGAGTTCCACAGGTTCACCACCCTCTGAGTGAAGAAATTCCCCCTCATTTCTGTCCTAAATGGTTTAGCCCTTATCCTTAAATTATGTCCTCTAGTTCTGTTCTCACCCGCCAAGGGAAACATTCCTTCTGCATCTAGTCTGTCTAGACCTGTCAGAATTTTATACACTTCTATGAGGTCCCCTCTCAATCTTCTAAACTCCAGTGTGTACATCCCTAAACTACATAGTCTCTCCTCATAGGTCAATCCCGCCATTCCTGGTATCAGCCTGGTGAATCGCCGCTGCACCCCCTCCATGGCAAGAACATCTTTCCTCAGATGAGGCGACCAAAACTGTACACAGTACTCGAGGTGTGGTCTCACCAGTGCCCTGTACAGCTGCAGCAAGGTATCCCTGTTCCTGTATTCCAACCCTTTTGCTATGAAGGCCAGCATACCGTTTGCCTTCTTGATCGCCTGTTGCACCTGCATGCTCGCCTTCAGTGACTGGTGTACAAGAACACCCAGGTCTCTCTGTACTTCCCCCTCTCCCAATTTATTGCCATTTAAATAATAATTTGCCCTCCCGTTCCTGCACCCAAGGTGGATAACTTCGCACTTGTCCACATTATAGTGCATCTGCCATTTATCCGCCCAATCACCCAGTCTGTCCAAATCGCTCTGGAGCTTCCTGGTCTCCTCCTCTGAGCCCACCCCCCCTCCTAGTTTAGTGTCGTCTGCAAATTTGGAAATGCTGCATCCGACTCCCTGATCCAGGTCATTAATGTAAATTGTGAACAGCTGGGGACCCAGGACAGATCCCTGTGGTACCCCACTTGTTACTGCCTGCCATTCAGAAAATGAGCCGTTTATTCCAACTCTCTGTTTTCTATCTGACAGCCAGTTCTCTATCCACGTCAATACTTTCCCCTTTATCCCATGAGCTTCAATTTTCCCTGCTAATCTTTTATGTGGGACCTTATCGAAGGCCTTTTGGAAGTCCAGGTACACCACATCTACTGGCTCTCCCCCATCTATTTTACCAGTTACTCCCTCAAAAAATTCCAATAGATTAGTCAAGCACGATTTACCCTTTGTAAATCCATGTTGACTCTGTCCTATCCTGTTTGCCTTCCTATCCCAGATTCTGGAGGGTTTCATCTGCAACAATTGTGAGTTGGTCGATGCACTCAAAGTTGGCCACTCATCAAAATATCAGGGAGCGAGAAGTTTTTATAGATGAGGTATTAGAAAAGACCACCCTGGGGGTCGGAGAATGAGATAAGACCCCGGTACCTCGAGAAGGGTGGGTCTCAACCAGAAATTGTGGTCAGATAGTGGGGCAGGAACAGTCAACCCTGGTGCTCTCCAACCGGTTCACTCCTCTGTTTGACTAATCTAATTGAATTTTTTGATGAAGTAACAGGGAGGATCGATGAAGGGAATACAATGGATGTTGTCTACTTGGATTTTAGGAAGGTGTTTGACAATGTACCACATAGAAGGCTGGTTATCAAAATTGAGGCTCACGGAATAGGTGGGCAGCTTGGATAAGGAATTGGCTTAAGGACAGAAAACAGCGAGTTGTGGTAAATGGTTGCTTTTCAGACTGGAGGATGGTAGACAGTGATGTTCCCCAAGGATCAGTGCTGGGGCCACTGCTTTTTCTGATATATATAAATGACCTGGATATTGGAATATAAGGTAGAATTTCTAAATTTGTCGATGACACCAAACTTGGGGGTGTGGCAAACAGTAAGGATGATACCAATCGACTGCAACAGGACATAGAAAGGCTAGCAGAATGGGCAGACAAGTGGCAGATGGAATTTATCACAGAGAAGTGTGAGGTGATGCATTTTGGCAGAAGGAACAGGGAGAGGCAATATATACTTAATGGCACAGTTTTAAAGAGTGTGCAGGGACAGAGGGACCTGGGAGTTAATGTGCATAGATCCCTAAAGGTGGCAGAACATATTGAGAGAGTGGTTAGCAAAGCATATGGGATCTTGGGCTTCATAAATAGAGGTATTGAGTACAAAAGTAGAGAAGTTATGCTGAACCTTTATAAAGCGCTGGTTAGGCCACAACTGGAGTATTGCGTCCAGTTCTGGTCACCACACTTTAGGAAGGATGTAAAGGCCCTTTAGCGGGTGCAGAGGAGATTTACCAGAATGATTCCGGGGATGGGGATCTTAGCTACAAGGACAGGTTGGCGAAGCTAGATTTGTTTTCATTACAGCAAAGGATGTTGTGGGGTGATTTGATAGAGGTGTACAAGATTATGATGGGTTTGGATAGGCTAAATGGGGAAAGGCTGTTCCCACGAGTTGATGGTACAAGGACTAGGGGACACAGATTTAAGGTTTTGGGCAAGAGATACAGGGGGGATGTGAGGAAAACTTTTCTACGCAGCAAGTGGTGAGGACCTGGAACTCGCTGCTGACGGAAGTGGTGGAAGCGGAGACACTCAATGTTTTCAAGGGGAGACTGGATAGGCACTTGAGGGAAATAAACTTGCAGGGCTACGGGATAGAGCGGGGGAATGGGACTGACTCAATTGCTCTACAGAGAGCCGGCATGGACTCGATGGGCTGAATGGCACCCTTCTGTGCCGTTATGACTCTATGACAGGTGAGGGTGTGCCATGCACTGTGGCAATCCAGCAGCCTCAAGGGAGGTAGGAAAAAGAGAAATAATAGCAGATAAGTTATGGTATATGGGGTTTTGATTATTCAGTTTACAGATAGAATTCTGTGCAAACCGGGTGCAGAAAAATAAATGGTGTGTTGCCTCCGAGTGCACGGGTCAAGGATCTGATGTCCCGGTTTTGACAGAATGCAAGAGAGAGCAGGTGATGAACCAATTGTTGTCGTCCATGTGGGAACGATTAACAGAGGTAAAAGTAGAGCAGAGGTCCTTCATGCTAAATTTATCGCATTGGGAAGGAAGCTTCTGTTAAACTTATGTAGAACCTTGGTTCGACCACACTGAGAGAAATGAAGCACTGGAGAAACTACAAAAAAGATTTACAAGGATGATACCGGAACTGAGAGGGTACAGCGAGTAGTGAGAATGTGGAAATTGCTGCCACATGGAGTGGTTCAGATGAGTAGTATAGATGCATTTAAGGGGAAGCTAAATAAGTACATGAGGAAGAAAGGAACAGAAGGATATGGTGATAGGGTGAGATGAAGTAAGGTGGGAGGAGGCTCATGTGTAACATGACACCAACATAGACCTGTTGGGCCGAATGGCCTGTTTCTGTGCTGTAAATTCTGTGTAATAATTAAATGGAAAGAAAGTAATGTACATGGAAGATGAAAGAGGGTCCCGATTGACAATAAATTGAAGTTTTGTAACAATGCTTGGTGGAAGTGAGTAAATCAAATCATATGTTCAGATGTATTAAAAGGTCAATGTTAAGCTGAAATAGTGAGGTAATCCTGACACTTTATAAATCATTGGTGCAACCGCACTTAGAAAACTGTGAACAGGTCTGGTTTCTGCAGTACAAAAAAGATATTGCAACTACTGAAAGGATGCAGAAGAGAGCAACCAGAATGATTGTGGGGCTGGAGGAATTGGATATGAGAAGTGATTATGTAAATTGGGCATGTTCTTACTGGAAAAGAGAAGGTTGAGAGGTGATATGATTATCGGTTTTTGGAGTCTAAAAGGACTAGATAATGCAGACCATGACAGGCTGTTTCACCTTGTCCAGAAAAGTAGAACCAGAGAACATGGCCTGCTTAAAGAGGGGTAATTTCAAAACTAATCTGCGGAAACAGTATTTCAGTGAACGAGTGGCCAATCTGTGGAACAGACTCCCTTGGGAGACAGCAGATAGTATTGATTCAGTCAAATGCAAATTAGATAGATTTCTTTCAGAAAATAACACTTTGGGATATAGCATAAGAGTAATTTGAGACAGGACATGTGATAAGTGTAGCGTGCTTCAGAGGAATCGGTGACTTTGGACCTATGGTTCCCAAAGCTCTCCACCATTGGGGTTTTCCTTGTGTCATGTCTGGGTCTGTTGTAGACTAATTGATAGAGATTGGTCGCTATGATTATTCAATAACTCCATTATCATTGTATCATGTGACTACCAGGATGCTAGGTGAACTAGATGGACCTTGTTTTTTCCATCTGACAAATTTCTATGTTTCTAGTTGGCAAATCTTAGAAATTATTACTGGTGCACATCATGGTGTCACTTTCAACTGTGGACAGGCAGGTGCCAAGAAAACAGCCAGGGAAGTCACATGGCATCAGTGGCACCACTCTGTCATCGCATCTGCAGGCCCAGGTACAGAAGAGCTACAGACAACCTCATGCTTAGGGACGCACTGCAAGTGGCTGTTAATGTGATCGCAACTATAAATTTTTATTCTTTTGGCTTCTTTCAGACTATCACAAAGCATTCTGCATTTTTAACATATATATCACAATAAGAACCATCTGCTCCCCCCCACCCCGTGGCAGTGTAGACTGAAATCCCAAAACGTGACAATGTTCAAATCTATTTTTGAGCTCTCTCATCATGTAATTCCTGCATGTACAACTAGTATTTACTCATCACCAGCTCCATATGTCTCTCAATATCTCCGATCCCTGCACCGGCAGGTAAGTCATTGCTTCATTAGACTTATCTTTATGACAGAAAGAACTGTCCATTGATTCTTCTATTGTCATTACTTCTCTTTCTTGCACCAATGCTTCCTCTCTTATTCCTCTAATCTGTTTTCCTCTTCAATTATAGCCTCCCAATCCTTAATAGCATCTTTAGTATTATTCAGAACCTGAAACCTATTCAATACTTCTTTTCCGTGCATTATTCCACTGATCTTCCAACTCTCTTACTGTTTCTCTTCCTATTACCCCTTTGCCTGCCTTTCCCCCTTTCATTTCATTAACAGGAATTCATACAACTTGCATATCTAATCCACTCCCCATCTATCTTGCTTACTGAATCCAATACCAGCCATGTACGATCAGTGAGCTATTCACACTGAAATTAAAACTTCACACTCACAGACCTCTCTCAGCACATCAACCTTACTCTCCAACACTGCTATGTGTTCCTTTAAAACCTTCATTAACTGATGGTGCTCCCAACAAGAATTCTGTCTGACCTCCGCAGCTCTGACTATAGTAAACATCTCACAACAGGTACACACCACGGGACTCACTTCACATCCCATCTCCTATGTCACTAAGGTTCTGATATTGAAGGGTAGCCGCAGTTTGAATGACAATTCGTTTTTGCCTCCCTTCTTTGTTGGAGAGTGGGAAAAACAATTCAGTAATGGATTGCTGGGGAGTTAACTTCTCCGTACTCAATTTCTACTCAGGGGACTTCCACAAAACTATGCAAATTCCGATATATGTCTCTCTCCATCCCCTTGTCCCAGTGTGTTAGCAGCATTTCAGCTGGTCTATTCAAGCCTGAAAATCATTCATTTGCACTCACCTTCCACTCAGGGTGACTTCCACAGAATTACGCAGATTCTGTACTCTCACTGTCCTCTGGAGTATTCGACATCAGCCAAAATAAAACACAAATATGGAAGTCCACAGCATGAAGAATTCCTGAAAAATTCCTCTTACCTAATCTCATTTTGAGTACTGATGATTTACACATGCTACTCAAGGTTTGCTCGTTCATTAATAATATAATTAGCATCCTATTTGATTGTGTTACAGTCTGTAGTGCGGAAACTGTAAATTGCTGTAAGTGACTGTTTTGACAGTATAACACATTTCTACCCCTTCATGAACGAATTTTGCATCAAGGAGCACACTGAAAGATGCTGTGCCACAACAAAACTGAAAGCTAAATGCAGCCTCCACTCTCCAATTTATGACATAATCTGACCCTTCCCATTAGACTACAGCCTGCATATCACTTCTAGGTATCCCTCATTCCACATTTAAATCTTCTGTATCCTAGCTGCTATTCTGTATAACAACAGAAAACGCTGGAAAAACTCAGCAGGCCAGGCAGCATCCGTGGAGAGAGAAAGAGAGTTAACGTTTCAGGTCGATGACCTTTCGTCAGAACTGTGAAGAGCCGGAAATCAAATAGATTTAAGGCCAGAGTAAAGCTGGGAAAAGGGGGAGGGGATAAAAGAACAAAGGGGGAGATGAAGAGACATTAAGAGACATTAAGAGATATGCAAGGCTAGAGGTGGTGTTAATGTGACAGATTAAGGTTGAAAGAAGTGTGAAATCCACTGGCAGAATGAAGGACAGCTGCCAGCTTCTAGGAGGAAAAAAAAGGTGGGGGGGGCAAATAAAAGGATGGAAAAAATAAAATATAAATGTGATTGGAGCTGAGGTTATGATCTAAAATTGTTGAACTCGATATTGAGTCCAGAGGGCTGTAGCGTGCCTAAACGAAAGATGAGGTGCTGTTCCTCGAGCTTACGCTGCGCTTCCGTGGAACAGTGTAATAGGCCGAGGACGGTGAGGTCAGAGTGGGAGTGAAGCGGTGAATTAAAGTGACAGGCCACCGGGAGCTCGGGGTCCCCCTTACGGACTGAACGGAGGTGTTCCGCAAAGCGGTCACCCAATCTGCGTTTGGTCTCCCCAATGTAGAGGAGACCACATCGTGAGCAGCGAATACAGTATACTAAATTGCAGGAAGTACAAGTAAATCGCTGTTTCACCTGGAAGGGGTGTTTGGGGCCCTGGACAGTGGGAAGAGGGGAGGTGTAAGGGCATGTGTTGCATCTCCTGCGCGTGCACGGGAAGGTGCCGGGCGAAGGGGAAGGGGTGCTGGGGGTGGTAGAGGAGTGGACTAGGGTGTCGCGGAGGGAGCGGTCCCTGCGGAATGCTGAAAGGGGAGGTGAGGGGAAGATGTGTTTGGTGGTGGGATCACGCTGGAGGTGGCGGAAATGGCGGAGGATGATCCGTTGAATGTGGAGGCTGGTGGGGTGAAAGGTGAGGACAAGGGGAACCCTATCGTGGTTCCGGGAGGGAGGGGCTGGGGTGAGGGCAGAAGTGCGGGAGATAGAACGGACACGGTCGAGGGCCGTGTCGACCACGGTAGAGGGGAATCCTCGGTTGAGGAAAAAGGAAGACATGTCGGAAGCACTGGTATGGAAGGTGGCATCATCAGAGCAGATGCGGCGGAGACGGAGAAACTGGGAGAATGGAATAGAGTCCTTACAGGAGGCGGGGTGGGAGGAAGTGTAGTCCAGGTAGCTGTGGGAGTCAGTGGGCTTGTAGTGAATGTTAGTCAATAACCTATCCCCAGAGATGGAGATGGGGAAGTCGAGGAAGGGAAGGGAAGAGTCGGAGATGGACCATGTGAAGGTGAGGGAAGGGTGGAAATTGGAAGCATAGTGAATGAAATGTTCTAGTTCAGGGCGAGAGCAGGAGACGGCACCGATACAGTCATCAATGTACCGGAAAAAGAGGTGAGGGAGGGGACCCGAGTAGGACTGGAACAAAGAGTGTTCCACATATCCCACGAAAAGGCAGGCATAGCTAGGACCCATGCGGGTACCCATAGCAACACCTTTAATTTGGAGGAAATGGGTAGAGTCAAAGGAGAAGTTGTTCAATGTGAGAACAAGTTCAGCCAGGCGGAGGAGGGTGGTGGTGATGGGGACTGGTTGGGCCTCTGTTCAAGGAAGAAGCGGAGCGCCCTCAGGCCATCCTGGTGGGGAATGGAGGTGTAGAGGGATTGTACGTCCATAGTGAAGAGGAGACGGTTGGGGCCGGGAAACTGGAAACTGTTAAAATGGCGGAGGGCATCGGAAGAGTCGCGGATGTAGGTGGGAAGAGACTGGACAAGGGGAGAAAAAATAGAGTCGAGATAGGAAGAGATAAGTTCCGTGGGGCAAGAACAGGCTGAAACGATGGGTCTACCGGGGCAGTCCTGCATAAATTAGCTTAAACTTTGGGAAAACTGCAGCATTTAAAATATGGCATCGCTCTCATTTTAAGATCTGGTGAGGAAAAGGTTGTCTATAACGCTGGAGAATAAAGCACTGATTGTAACTCTCAGGTTCTACTCACATTCTGCGCTGAGTTAGATAGTCTCAACCAGTACAGCAACTGACTGCTACACATGGCCTCAAATCCACTGGACTAGGGAGGAGAAAAGAAATCAGCCCTGGTTCCTAGTCCTGATCAATATCCAGTGACACCTGCTGAAAAGTGTGAGTGTGCACATTAGGTGAGAACGGGATCCGCTTCAGTTGTGATGGCCTTCATGGTAAATAGCCTGTTGGCACTTACTATCCATGAAGAATGGACGAGGTAATGGAGAGTTGCCAGCCAGAAAGAGTCATTGGCTTCAGGAAAATGGACTGCAAAATGGGAGAAAATTGAAAAAGATATAAAAAGATAGCTTGATATCTACTTGGGAACTTCTCAAAGTTTAATTTTCCAGATTAACTGCTTCATGTCTGCCCTGTTACATGATTTAAAAAGTTCTATGAGAGACTATCTAGCATAGTTGGTTGTATCATTGTCTTTTCACTCCTGAGACTTGGGCTGGAATTCAGCCTAAACTGATAGGATGCAAGTCTCAAACCTTGAACAGATGCAAGCACCCCAACTGGATTGAATCTGGCCTGTCACAATTCAGTTGTTAGTGGTCAGGAATCCAAAAGCTGCTTGTAAGTTGTCTCTGATTGACAATTTCACTCAGAGGCCATAATGGGTTCTGGTAAAGCAAGCAAAAGTGTCACGATGTGCAGGAGGGCATCACTTCTGAAGCTGAAGTTATGGGGCGCGATCTTGCCAGCTCTGGGGAGGCGGGTATGGAGGCAGGACTGCCAGGAAAATGGCAGAATCTGGGGGCAGGTAGTTAACAGGCAGATAAGAGGATTATCCCCATTTTGCCCACACAAGTGTGGGCTTCCCAAAGGCTCCGAACCCCGCCAGGGTCACCGAGGCGAGCAGTGGGTCTGCAGGGATCGGAGGGGTGCAAAAGTGTGCTGTGGAGGTAAGTGATGGGTGCAAGTGTGGAGAGGTAAGTGGAAAGTGTTGGTAAAAGTTTACTTACCTTTGTTTCTTCCTGCAGGCTTCAATCGGTGGATATGCGGAGAGTCTCGCACCTCCGCGGCAGAGATGACAGATGGCCGCTGCATTCTCCAATGCAGCAACCATCTAATTTCTGCTAAATAAAGAGGTTTGATGAGTCTTGAATTCAAGAACTCATCAAACTACAGAGAATGTCAGTGTTTGACAGCTTCACAGAGCTGTCAAACAATGACAATTCATCTGTCAAAAATTTTTGACAGATGAAACGTCCTACGTTGACGTTCTCTGTAACCGGCTTTCCCTTAATTGGCCTGCTAAGCCCGCTGGGTGGGCTTAACAAGGTCAATCAAGGGAAAATAGCGTGGGATAGCCAGAAGTTGATGGAGGCGTGACTGAAACCCGACAAGTGGGAGTCCCGCCTCCAAAAGCTCCCCATTGGCAAAATCCAGCCCATGGTATTACATAGTATTTACAGCACTGAAACAAACCATTCGGTGCAAAAAGTCCATGCTGGTGTTTATGCTCCACATAGGCCTCCACCCACTCTTCTTCATTGAATCCATCAACATATCCTTCTATTCCTTTCTCCCTCATGTGCTTATCTAGCTTCTCCTTAAATGCATCAATGCTAGTCGCCTCAATGAGAAACTGTTTCCAATGGCTGACGGGTCGATAACCAGAGGGCATAGATTTAAGGTGATTGGTAAAAGAAACAGGTGACATCAGGAAAAACTTTTCTACGCAATGAGAGGGTTCAAATTCGGAATGCACTGCCCGACAGGGTGGTGGATACAGATTAAATACTAGCCTTCGAAAGGGACTTGGATGAATACTCGAAGGAGAAAAAATTGCAGGGATATGGGGAAAGAGCGGGGGAGGGGGACTAACTGGATTGCTCTTCGAAAGACTCAATGGGCCGAATGGCCTCTTTCTGTGCTTTACTATTCTATGATTCTAACTACTCCTTCTGTTCGCGAGTTCCATATTCTAACTACTCTCCTGAGGTTCTCCTGAATTCCCTATTGGCTTTATTAGTGACTATCTTATATTGATGGCCTCTAGTTCTGGTCTCCCCTGCAAGTGGAAACATCTTCTGTACGTCTACCCTATCAAACCCTTTAATAATCTTAAAGACCTATATCAGGTCACCTTTCAGATTTCTCTTTTCTAGAAAAAAGAGCCACAACCTGTTCAATTTTTCCTGATAGGTATAACCTCTCAGTTCTGGTATCATTCTAATAAATCTTTTTTGCACCTACTTCAGGGCTTCTATATCCTTTTTATAATATGGAGACCAGAACTGTTCATAGTACTCCAAGTGTGTTCTAACCAAGGTTCTATACAAGTTTAACATAACTTCTCTGCTTTTCAATTATATTCCTCCAGAAATGAACCCCATGTTTTGTTTGCTTTTTTATGGCCTTATTAACCTCTGTCGCTACTTTTAGTGATTTGTGTATCTGTACTCCCAGATCCCTCTGCTCCTCTACCCCATTTAGATTCTTATTTTCCAAGGAGTATGTGGCCTCCTTATTCTTCCTACCAAAATGTACCATCTCACACTTAAATATATTGAAGTTTATTTGCCAATTACATGTCCATGCTGCAAGTTTATTAATGACTTCCTGTATTTTGTCGCAGTCCTCTGTATTAACTACACCCCCCAATTTGTCATCCACAAATTTTGAAATTGTACTTCCGATTCACGCATCCGAATCGTTTATGTAAATAGTGAACAACAGTGGTCCCAGCACTGATCCTTGTGGAACATCACTTCCCACCATTTGCCAGTCTGAGTAACTACCTTTAACCCCTACTCGCTGTTTTCTGTTTTGTAGCCAGCTGGCTTTCCATTCGGCTATGTGACACCTGACTCCACATGCTCTGATCTTAGTCATGAGTCTACTATGGGTACCTTATCGAAGGCCTTTGGAAATCTAAATATATTACATCTACTACATTACCCTTATCTATCCTTTCTGTAACGTCTACAAATAATTCAATAGGGTTGGTCAAGCATGAACTTCCTTTTTGAAATCTGTGCTGACTTGTCTTTATTATATTATCAGTTTCTAGATGTTTATCTATTACACCTTTGAATAAGGATTCCATTATCTTTCCTACCGATGTTAAGCTAATTGGTCTATAGTTCCCTGGACTTGTTCTATCTCCCTTTTTAAATATAGCAATCACATTAGCTGTGCCCCAGTCCTCTGGCACTATTCCCTTTTCTAATGAATTTTTATATATGTGTAATAGTGCCTCTGCTATCTCTTCCCTAACTTCTTTTAATATGCACGGATGCAATCCATCTGTACCAGGGGGGTTTTACCTCTTTGACCAAGCTTTTGATCATCTGCCCTAATTTATCCTTATGTGGATCGGTGTCAAATTTTTTGTCTTAAAATACTCCTGTGCAGCACCGTGGGACATTTTACGACGTTAAAGGCGCTATATAAATACAAGTTGTTGTTGTTGTTGTTCTAAGTTGGATTAGTTTATCAATTATCTCCCCCTTTCTATCTTAAATGTCTTTATATATTTTTTGATTTCTTCTTCTAATGTCATGTCTACCATATTAGTTTCCCTGGTAAGTACTGAGGCAAAGTAATGATTTAATATTTCTGCCATTTCGCTGTCATTACCTGTGTGTTTATCTTGTGCATCCCTTAGTGGCCCTATCTCTATCCTGATTTATCTTTTGTTATTGATGTGTCTGTAGAATAGTTTACTATTTCTTTTCATATCTCTTGAAAGTTTAATTTTTTTAGTCTCTTTGCCTTCCTAATTATTTTTTTGACTTCTTTCCTGAGCTTTTCATGTTGCCTTATGTCATCCTGTCCTTGTCTATCTACTTAGTGTATGCCTTCTACTTTAGTTTCAATTTTGCCCTTATTTATTTATTCATCCATGGTGTGTCATTACAGGCTAGTTTGTTCTTGATTTTTAGTGGGATATATTTCTCCTGGACTCTATTGATCACCATTTTAAATGTTTCCCACTGCTGCTCTATTTCTTTGTTTGTCAGTAATTTTTTCCAGTTTACTTTCTCTTGTTCCATTCTCATCCCTTTAAAATCAGATTTTTCCCAATTTATTACTTTAGTCTTTGTCTTACTTATGTCCTTCTCAATCTTTATCTTAAACCTTATTAAGTTGTGATCGCTATTGCCTAGATGTTTCCCAATGCTAACTTCTCTTATCTGTTCTGGTTCATTTTCCATTACTAGATCCAGCATTGCTCCCTTTCTTGTGGGGCTTTTTCCATACTGGGTAAGAAAGGAGTCCTGCAAACACAGTAAACAACTCTATTCCCTGTACCCCTTTTGCTAGCTCTTCTTGCCAGTTTATTTGTGTGTAGTGAAAATCTCTCATGATTATTATTCTATGTCCTTTAATCAGTTCACATATTTGCTTACGTAAAATCTCCATTGGCTGGAGTCATACCTAGCACAAAAGAAGATGGTTGTAGTTGTTGGAGGCCAATCATCTCAGCCCCAGGACATTGCTGCAGGAGTTCCTCTGGGTAATGTCCCAGGCCCAACCATCTTCAGCTGCTTCATCAATGACCTTCCCGCCATCATAACGTCAGAACTCCTCAGATAATGAAGCAGTCCATGCCTGCATGCAGCAAGACCTGAACAACATTCAGGCTTGGGCTGATAAGTGACAAGTAACATTTGCACCACACAAGTGCCATGCAATGACTATCTCCAGCAAGAGAGAGTCTAACCACCGCCCCTTGATATTCAACGGCATTACCATTGCTGAATCCCCCACCATCAACATCATGGGGGGTCACCATTGATCAGAAACTTAACTGGACCAGCCACATAAATACTGTGTCTATAAGAGCAGATCAGAGGCTGGGTATTCTGCGGCAAGTGTCTCACCTCCTGACTCCTCAAAGCCTTTCCACCATCTACAAGGCATAAGTGAGGACTGTGATGGAATACTCTCCACTTGCCTGGATGAGTGCAGTGCCAACAACACTCAAGAAGCTCAACACCATTCAGGACAAAGTAGTCCACATAATTAGCACATCCACCACCTTAAACATTCACACCCTCCATCACCGACGTACCGTGGCTGCAGTGCGTACCATCTACAAGATGCACTGCGGCAACTCGCCAAGGCTTCTTCGGCAGCTCCTCCCAAACCCACAACCTCTACCGCCTAGAAGGACAAGGGCAGCAGGTGCATGGGAACACCATCACCTCCAAGTTCCCCTCCAAGTCACACACCATCCTGTCTTGGAAATATATCGCCGTTCCTTCATTGTCGCTGGTTCAAAATCCTGGAACTTCCTCCCTAACAGCACTGTGGGAGTACCTTCACCACAGGGACTGCAGTATTGAAGAAGGTGGCTCACCACCACCTTCTCAAGGGCAATTAGGGATGGGCACTAAATGATGGCCTTGCCAGCAACGCCCACATCCCATGAACGAATAAAATAAAATATTTCTTCCTCCATATCCTTTCCACTATTAGGTGGTCTGTAGTATACCCCTATTAGCATGATCGATCCCTTCTTATCTTTTAGTTCAATCCATATGGATTCTGTTTCTAACCTTCTGTTAGTTGTCCATATGGATGCTTTTTCTAACCTTCTGTTAGTTATGTTGCTAGGGCAGAATAGAGGTAGCTTTACTGGCCATTTAACTCATGATGCACCCGAGTCCCATCTGAGGAAAAGTAGAATGAATATTACAGTGCACCAAAAAAATTTTGACCTTGGAGTACTTGATGGAGCAGAATGGAGAAAGCTTTACTCTACATCTAAACTGTTCATTACTTGCCACTGAGCAATTGATACTAACACATCTCAAACCAGCAACCTCAAACATCTAGAAGGACAAGGCAGCAGGTCCATGGAAACACCATCACCTGCAAGTTCCCCTCTAAGTCACACACCAGCTGGACTTGGACATGTATCACCATTCCTTCATTGTCTCAGTCAAAATCGTGGAACTCCCTCTGCTAATGTTAGTCCGATATTTAAAAAGGGAGATAGGAATAGAATTGAAAAGCAGAAAAGTTATGTTAAACTTATATAGAACCTTTGTTAGACCACACTTAGAGTACTGTGTATAGTTCTAGTCTCCATATAACAAAAAGGATGTAGAGGCACTAGAGAAGGTACAGAAAAGATTCACAAATATGATACCCGAACTGAGAGGTTATAACTATTAGAACAGACAGAACAGGCTGGGTCTCTTTTCTCTAGAAAAGAGAAGGCTGAGGAGTAACCTAATAGAGGTCTTTAAAATGATGAAGGGTAGATAGAGAAGATGTTTCCACTTGTGGGGGAGTCCAAATAGAAGATAGGCAATAATAAATCCAATAAAGAATTCAGATAAACTTTTTTACCCAGAGAGTGATTAGACTGTGGAACTTGCTACCACATGGAGTAGTTACAGCGAACAGCATAGATATTTAAGGGGAAGCTAGATAAGTACATGAGAGAGAAAGGAATAGAAGGATATGCTGATAGGGTTAGATGAAGTAAGGTGGGAGGAGGCTCTTGTGGAGCATAAACATCGGCATAGACCAGTTGGGCCGAATGGCCTATTTCTGTGCTGTAAATTCGATGTACCTGTAATTCTATTTAACAGCACTGTGGGAACTCCTTCACTATATGGACAGCAGCAGTTTAACAAGGCTCACCACCACCTTATCGGGGCAACTAGGGATGGGCAATAAATGCCGGTCTTTCCAGTACGTCTACATCCAAAGAATTAATTAAAAAAATTAAGGAAAGTGACCAAAAAATAATCCATTCTCTGACAGTGACGTAGCTCATCAACTTGAGGAGCAGAAAAAAACACCCAATTTAAAAACAACAAATTAAATAAAAATGGTAACCACAGTTTTAAAGGAGAATTTTTCAGTCAATGCATCATTTCTGGGAACAGCTCACAGCAGCCTGCACTCCAAGTTCTGCACTGTGATGGGCATTATTACAAGTTCAGGCTGTGGCTTTCTGAATGCCATTTCAATATTTTTGTCTTCGTTTTTATTAAAACAAGATTAAAGTTGACTTATGGCACAATGATATTGATGCATCACAGCACCCTACCCTGTGCTGAAACTCAATTACGAGACATTTAACTGTGTCAGCACAACCCTTTAACACTGTATAAAATTAATTAGACAGAAAACAACTGTATAATCGTTGCCCAACTTGTCCCTAACTGCAATGCCCAGTAGTTTCAACAACAGGAATCATCAGCATCATCATCACTGGGACATCAGATGAATTGAAATTAAATATGCAACCATTATTTATAAGATGGCCTCAGGAGTGGTAAAATAATACCTTGTGACACCACTTTGTTTCGTATATTACAACAGTGACCACACTTCATAAAAATTACTTCATTGGCTGTAAAGCGCTTTGGGATGTCCTGAGGTCGAGAAAGTCGTTATATAACTGTAAGTCTTTCTTTCTTTCACTTTGTCACAGGTCGACTTTCAATAATCGTGACATGTACCAAATAGCCCTGTTTCCACATTGCTGCTACCACTTCTCAGCATTCAAATTTTGGGGGGTTGAAATAAAAAAGGACACCTGCAATACAATGTTCAAATGAACTTCAATGTGCAAAATAACATTAAAATACCTAAAACATAACATTAATCCAATGTGATCTACTTCTTCACCAGCCATGTTCCAGTATACAAAACCACCAAGGCCACAAATCTAGATAAAGTGCATAATCGCAACAGTTTCCACATTCGGTTTCATAACGCAGCCCCTAAAGTCCTTAAAATTCCTCAAGCTATTTTAGATTGATCCAAGTACGATAGCTTATTTAAATAAGGGATAGACCCAACTGAACGGAGCACACTCTGCTATGTGCTTAGGTTCATTGGCTTAACTGTGGTACTGGGATCCTGTGATTCCCTTTATGAAACAGATCATCTGTAAATGACTCAACGCAAAACTAACATATGTAAACTTCCAAACTGTTGAAAGTCATAAAACGAAAGCCTCTGACCCTCGAGGACATCACCTTTGAAAAGTAATTCAGATGGTGTTATTTTTCTTTACTCAGAGTCACCCGCATTCTCTTTGCAAGTTCTAACATTTGCGATATTTCATCTCCAAGCCCGCCAGCTCGCCTCGGGCCATCGATAACACACCAAAGGTGTGAAGGTTCACGGTCAACTGGGGTTAGAACGCACTATGCTACCACCAGGGTGCGAAGCATTTCTAATTTCATAATAACCTTTATTGAGAACATTTATATATGCCTGATAAATATTTAAGTAAAAACTTCATTCAGTGTAACAGTTTTGCATAAAATACCTTACTCCAATCAAAACATGATTTAAAAATAGAAATCAAACAATGTATGTAACAGAAACATACACAGTGTAATGCGGTCTTTGTGTAACCACCTCCCCCCCAACCCAGTAATATTAATTCAATACTGGTCCTTTCCCAGGGATTTTTAAAAGACACGCCAATTACATTTTACTGTAATCTTTGAAGCATTGGAGAAAATAAAATCATAAATGAATCCCAAAACAGCCTGTAGGTGTGAAATGCAATCAGGCATTTTATTTTTTGACTATACTCACCGAATCTCTCGGTTGCTGGGCTAAAATGGCGAAAGTGGCCAGTTGATTACAGAGACATTTAGTGTGTGCTGCTTGTGTATGCACTGTTTCACAGCCCTGAGGGTCCCAGCGCCCTGGACCAGAGTCCCTGCGATAAAGAGAGGGAGGGAGAGAGAGAGAAACGTGAGAGATCAGACAGTAGCCTGCTTTCATTCTGCTTAAATGAGCGATCAGCTAAGCACTGTTCAGTGATGAAGAGAAGGAAACGGGTAAACAAACACACATTAACATCAGGCAAGTGTTGTTACATCAATCATGAGCAGACAAGACCCCCACACTCTCCGTATCACCGTAGGGATCGCGCGCACGCTACCATAACGTAAAAGCTCTTTAATGAAAATTTTAAAAATCTTTTCAGACCACGTTTAGTCTGATGATCGGTGTCTTTTATTCTTCAGTTGCCCACCTTTGTCACTTCGCGCAACTTCTTCTTTCCCGCGTTGAGCTCAGTGCAAGTGAACGCACCGCCAGCAATGCCAACACGTTAGCCGGCACTCGTTCAATGCTCAGCGGCGAGCTGCCAAAGCCACTATCGCTTCCAGTCATCTCCTATCTGGGCGATGGATCGCGCCGCTGGATCGATTCTCTCCCCCTCCCCCAGCAAATCTCTTTGCAAATGGCCTAGATTCTGGCGCCGCTCACGCTGGATTGAACCAAGTGCTCACGAACTGAAGTATCAGCAACGGCGGAGAGTTTGGGGGAATTAAATCGAGCAGTAGCTACAATGCAATTCATCACCTTTCTCAATGACGATGGTCTCCCAGCGTCAGCCCAGAATATACGCCAGACGCAAGCGTTTTTAAACTATGCGTATTGATTCCGTGGCAATAAAATCTGCCCGACTTTAATTTAGTCCTTTTGGAAAACAATTTGTGAAGGATCGGGCGTCCGTCATTTAATGGTAACATTTGAAGCAGTGCATGTCAGCAACAAGACCGAAATGAACATCCAGCTCAGAATTTTCCCTGCCCTTTGGTGGTTCAAATAATCATTCCCCAAAATGTTGGGAGGACCAAAGATTGGGAGTAGTGTAAACAATGCCTACCTTGTTTTGACAGGGGTGCACAGCTCTTCAGACCAAGTTAAACGGACAAGCGAGAGAACCCCGTGACATTCACTCCCCCGAAACCCCTTTGGCATGGAACATAGCAACATAGGAACAGGAGTAGGCCATTTAGTATCATTCTGGTGAATATGCGCTGCACCCCCTTCAAGGCCAATATATCGTTCCTGAGGTGCGGTGCCCAGAACTGAACATGGGAACATTTAGCCCCTGGAGCCTGTTCCACCATTCAATGAGATCATGGCTGATCTGTGACCTAACTCCATATACCCGCCTTTGCCCCATATCCCTCAGTACCTTTGGTTAACAAAAATCTATCAATCTCAGATATAAAATTAACAATTGATCTAGCATCAATTCCCGTTTGTGGAAGAGAGTTCCACACTTCTATCACCCTTTGCTTGTAGAAGTCTTTCCTAACTTCACTCCTGAAAGGTCTGGCTCTAATTTTTAGACTATGCCCCCTAGTCCTAGAATCCCCAACCAGTGGAAATAGTTTCTCTCTATCTAACCTATCAGTTCCCCTTAATATCTTGAAAACTTTGATCAAATCACCCCTTAATCTTCTAAATTCCAGGGAATACAACCCCGGTTTGTGTAATCTCTCCTTGTGATTTAACCCTTGGAGTCCAGGTATCATTCTGGTAAATCTACGCTTAACTCCCTCCAAGGCCAATATATCCTTCCTGAGGTGTGGTGCCCAGAACTGCTCACAAGGGCTAACCAGGGCTTTGTATAGCTGTAGCATAACTTCTACCCCCTTGTATTCTAGTCCTCTAGATATAAAGCCCAATATTCCATTAGCCTTTTTGATTATTTTCTGTACCTGTCCATGACATTTTAATGATCTATGTGCATGGACCGCCAAGTCTCTTTGGACCTCCACTGTTTCTAGCTTTACACCATTTAGAAAGTACTCTGTTCTATCCTTTTTAAGTCCAAAGTGGATGACCTCACATTTACCTACATTGAAATCCATTTGCTGGCTCTCTCTGATCAGCGGAAAATTTTCACGGTGTTGAGTCAATCTATCACTAATTATAGACTCTAGTAATTTTCTGATAACAGATGTTAGGCTAACTGGTCTATAATTCCCTGGTTTCCCTTTCTCACATTTCTTAAATAGCAGAGTGACATGCACGATTTTCCAATCTAAAGGAATGGTTCCTAAATCGAGAGAACTTTGGAAGATTATAGTTAGAGTATCTGCAATGTTCTCACCTACTTCCTTTAAAACTCTGGGATGGAAACCATCTGGCCCTGGGGATTTTTCACTCTTTAGTGCCATTATTTTCTTCATTACTGTTATTTTGCTTACGTTAATTTTGGTGAGTCCCTGTCCCTGATTCAATATTAGTTTCCTTGGGATGTCCGGCATGCTATCCTCTTCCTCTACTGTAAACACTGACACAAAATAATTATTCAACATATCTGCCATTTCCTTATTTTCATTGACAATATCACCATTATCAGTTTTTAAGGGGCCCACATTGTTCCTGACTACCCTCTTTTTCCTAATATAATTGTAAACATTTTTTGTGTTGATTTTGATATCCCTTGCAAATTTCTTTTCATACTCCCTTTTTGTAGTTCTTACTATCTGTTTTGTCATCTTTTGTTGTTCTTTGTATCTCTCCCAGTTGCCAGGATCTCTGCTAGTTTTTGAATTTTTGTATGCTTTTTCTTTTAGTTTTATGTTGTCCCTTACCTCTTTAGTCGTCCATGGCTTTTTTTTTGGCAAATAGAGCGCTTGCCCCTTAGGGATATAAACTGGTTCTGTATCATATTAAATTATTTTTGAACACCTCCCACTGATCTTCTGTAGTTTTACCCATTAACTGATTTGCCCAGTTTACTGTGGACAGTCTCTGTCTCATTGCATTGAAGTCAGCCTTACCTAAATCTAGAATCTTAGTAGCTGTTTCACATTTCTCCCTTTTGAACACAATGGGCCGTATATTCCGATGCCTACGGGTGTGTACGAGCTGTGTACACACCCGTAGGGACATCGGAAATGCCGGTTTCAGGCATGCGAAGCGCATACGCTGAAACCCGGTATTTCCGATCTGTCAAGAATGCTCTTGACAGATCGGACACCTGCCCTAGAGAAGGGCCTCTGCAGGCGGATAGTTCCGCTTTCTGGAGAACCTCCTCCTGCAGAAAACCCTTAGAAATCTTACGCCTGGTAAAAGCAGGCGTAAGGCCTGTTTTTACCAGCATAAGAGTTGAAAAAAGTAAAAAAAAATGTTTTCATTCATTTATCATTTAAACATACTTTTAAAAAAGGCAAGTTTATTTTTAGCCTCATAAAAAACTTTAATTATTGTTTTCAAAAAATTAAATTTTTGTTTAAAATATTTAATTTATTGTAATTTCAACTCATTTAAAAAATGTGATGGTTTTTTAAAAATGTATTTAATGTTTTACTGTGTTTTTGGGATGATCTCCATTCATATATTTGACAGGTCTATCTGTCAAGTGTATGAAGGGAGATTCCCTTCTCCTATTGGCTCCCCATGGCCCACGTGATCCCAGGGACGCTTGCGAACTGCATGCGCCTCTGGGATACGTGGGCCCTGCGCATTTCGAGTTTGGAGAGGTCCAGGAGTGGAAGTATACGCACCTCGGGAGCCCTCAGCTAAGTCCGTAGAATTTTTCCAGATTGGAGGCCTCCGCACGCAGGAAACCTCCGATCGGAAAATACGGGCCTATGTTGAACATGAACAGGTTATGCTCGCTATTAGATAAATGTTCACGCACAGTTAGACTGTTAACTAAATCTGGCTCATTGTTAAATGTAATATGGCATGCCCCCTTGCTGGTTCTAGGACATATTGTTGCAGAAAACTATCCTGAACACACTCAAGAAATTGACATGAGCTAGTCTGCTTATCCCAATCTATATGAAAGTTAAAATCCCCCATTAAAACCACTCTGCCTTTACTACATGCTTGTCTAATCTCTGCATTTATACATTCTACCACTTCACAGCTGCTACCAGGGGGCCTATACACAACTCCCACTACAGTCTTAAATCCTTTTCTATTTCGTAATTCTACGCATAAAGTCTCCACTGCCTGCTTACCTCCGTTATATCCTCTCTTATCATAGATGGAAAATTAAAGCATCCCCATCATGTGACTGCAGAGCTCCTAATCAGACCCTGGAGCACATCATTGAGCACTGCCCTCAGAGGAAATTCGCAGGCAGCCTACAAGATATTCACGCTGTTACACCGGAAGCTTTGGCCTGGATATCTGACTTAGATATTGACATTTGATTTGCTTTGTTACTACCATACGAAAGAAGAAGATTGAAGTGATTTCATCCTTAATCACTAAGGCTACGCCTCCCCCGCTAATATTTTCTCTATCTTTCCTGTAGTTCTTATAACCTGGTATGTTTTGAAACAATCATATGGTCCATCAAAAAAAAACTTGAACACTTTTATTTGTCAGATATAAAAGTATTGGAGATGGGGAAAAAAGTCTGTTTGATTGGGAGGTCATTGAAACCTCCAGGAACACATCCAATCAGAGTTGTCAACCCTACCACCTATAGAACTGACAAGTTCCATAAATTAATACCAATGAATTATTGAGTAAAATGAATCCCCCCTCCCCATCATCTCTTTCCAACTCTTCCTCAGTCTCACCTAAACAAAATTGTCAATAACACTCACACATCTGGCTCAAACAGCCATGGTTTCATGCCCCAGTTTGGGATTTAAACACAGATTATGGGTAATGCTCCAGGAGGAAGGGCTACTTCGTGAGGGATGCTGTCCTTCTGATGAGACTTTAACCCAGATTTTGCGTTAATAACAATGAGTAAATCAGACAGCAACTTCCAGAGTTTGCACATGCATAGTTAAACGTGGAAATCTGGAAGTTACTGTCCAAGTTGCCCTGCTCCTCCACAAGCTTTGCTGCACCAGTGCCTCGCCAAGAGATTCGGCATTAAAATACATGAAGAGCATGAAGTTGCTGTACTTACCCATTAAACACACCAGAAAAAGTTAGGGCTTGTGCATTAAGGTGTGAGCGAATTTTTAAAGACGTGTTAAGTCTTAATTACTGCCAAACAACCTCTGTGGCGCTGAAAATTTACTTTTGCAAGTGTGGATTCGCATTCTTTCAGATTTTAATTATTGTTGGAGATTTTAAAAAGTTAAAAATTGAAATAATTTTTTTTAACATTTTCTTTCTGATTCTTTTATCTCGCTCTTAATCCCATCTTTCTTTCCCTCTCTTTATTTCGCTTTCTGTACATGATTTTACTTTGAACTAAATATTCTAATTTATACTTTCTGGTTTAGACTCTGCGGCCGAGATTTTCCTTACCTCGGCGAATCCGGTGCGGCCAGCGTCGGTGGCAGGTCACAGACCCGCTGCTCGCTCCATTCTGCTCTGGAAAATGATTTTCCGTTGATAGGGCTTGTTAAGCCCACTCAGCGTGTTTCCCAGTCCAATTAGAGGAAGTGGGTCTGGTGACGTCATTCACGACGCGTCATCAGCTGGTTTCCTTAAAGGGACAATGGCCAACTTTATTTTGACATTTGTGCTGTCAGTGTTTTACAGCACTGAAGTGGTGCAAACACTGACAATGACTGCACAGAGGTGCAGTGCTGCACCCAGGTTCTCCCATGACTCCCTCCATATGCAGGGAGGTCCTCTTCCCTTCCGATGTGCGGAAGACACCTCCCCAGGAGACCAACACAGCCGGCTTGCACATTGCAGAGGAGGTCACAAGCAGGGATGTGGTCAGGAGGACCTGGGTGCAGTGGCACAAACGTTTCAATGATCTCATTAGATCATGAAAAGTTAGTACAAAGCCACACTCACCTTCATTCTGCTGTGCCTCCCATCACTCTGCATTCCCTACTCTACTCCTGCACATCCTTACTCACACCAACCTACCTTGCACCTCCACCCAACCCTCTCTATCTACATTATCACATCCCCATCTCACTAGCCACCCCTCACACTCACCCTCATCCTAGTGCAATCATACCAACTAATAACACAAGTGTAACCACTTGGGTGTTTTATCCAATGTTCATGTAAAGTTTCTGTTAATGAGCTGTCAAACACTGAAACCTTTATTTTCAACACTTTGCATTCTTGGACAGATTCGTGTTTACCTTTGGAAGTGGTTTAGTGAGTTGCAGTGAATGGTGAGATATAACCGTACCCCCCACAATGGTGGTGAGTGTGAAAGGAATGGCTTGGACACTGTAGGGATGCTTTATGGTGTTGGTGTGGGGTGGTGCCAACCTGGCGCATCATGTGGCAGCCAGGGTGTACAGCGTCAAGTGAAGTAAATCTGGCCATGGTGAGGCCATCCCTGGCATCCCGGACAGCAATGTGTTCGGTGCTGATGCCCTCTGTCCTGTGCAACATCAGTTGATTGCGGAGAAGGTTGGTGTTGTTGTTGGTGCTGCTGGTGTGCCTGGTGCTGCTGGTGTTGGGGCTGATCGTAGTGGGATTCTGAGGACCAAGGTGAGATAGTTTCAAGGGCACCGATGCTGATGGAATAGATGGCAGGTGAAGTTGAGATGACTGAAGTCAATGGTGAGAGACGTTGTTCCAATGAGGTGACACTGGATAGAGAGTTTACTCCAAACACTTGCAACCTGCATAAAGCTCAATCTGTCTTCCAAATGCAGTAGGCAACAGCTTCTGAGCTTGGAAAGTGAACAGCTGTGAGATGGGAGCTTTTAGAACACATTTGTATCTGTCAAGTAAAGAGATCATTTCATGGTAACACAACTCCCGACCTCCTTACCTGACGTGATCCCCGAGCAGCGTGGACCCCATGGGCGACCTCATAAAATTTAAAGGTGAGCTCAAAATACTTTTTAAATGGCTCTTAACAAGGTCATAATTACCTAAATGCCTTCGCCGCTGCTGCATATCGGGTCTGTTCAGCGTTGACAGACCCGACATCTGGGAATGTCGTGTGGTGGCGGGTTGACAGCAGGTTCCCCACCCGCTGTCAAAAATGTTTTTCCCACCCGACCCGCCACCAAACGAACCCACTGAACCCCCTGAAAAATTCTCCCCCACGTCCTCCTGACCATATCCCTGCTACTGACCTCCTCTCCGATCCCCAGCCATGCCCTTTTTGTGTTTTTGGGTGGTCGTTTGCGATGATCGCAAGAGGACCTCCCTGCGTGCTCTTACGGCCTGCACCAGAAGTTCAAGGGAGGCATCATTGAATCTTGGCGCAGCCCTCTGCCTTGTCTCCTTGACCCACAGTTTTATCAGTTTTATCACGTTACTGAGACTTCTGGATACTGACTTATTCACTCCTACATCAACCTTCAAATGAGATGTGTGCAATATCCACGCAAGAAACGAGTCATCGATGATGTCATCAGACCCGTTCCATTCAATTGGGCCGGAAAACGCGCATGACTGTTTTAATTGGGGCCATTAAGTAAAACTCGCACTGCAGAACGCACTGTTCACATCTTTGGGTTCCCAACCCGCTATGCGGCCCGCACGCACGCAACCCGACTCCAAGGTAAAGATTCCAGCCTTTATTTTCAATAACTATGTCCATTTACTTGTGGAAGTCTGGCTCACTGTCTTAAGACATTTCTTCATGGTCCACACACTTTTTCTCTTTTACAAAAATGAACAAAATCCTGCTCCATGTTTGCACTCCTCCTTTGTCTCACTTGACCACAAGAATGGGAAGGTAATCCACTTCCAAGGCAATCTAGCCTGTGGGATAGACTTAAGAAATGGGAAGGGAAATAGGAAAATTCTTGGTATGCATTACAAGATGAGATAGAGAGGAACATCTGCAGACAACTGATCAGTTAAGTCGGAAAAGAAAGCAAGAATTTGCATTTATGTGGCACTTTCCACGAACTCAGGATGTCCCAAAGCGGTTCACAGGCAATTAAGTACCATTTTTTAAAGTGTAGTTATTGTTATAATGTATGGAAATGCAGTAACCAATTTGGGCACAACAAGGTCCCGCAAACAACAATGAGATAAATGACCAGATAATCTGTTTTTAGTAATGCTGGTTGAGAGATTAATGTTAGCTAGGACATTGGGAGGACTCCCCTGCTCTTCTTTGAATAGTGCCATGAGGTCTTTTAAGTCCACCTGAGACAGCAGATGGGGCCTCAATTTAATGTCTTATCCGAAGGACCAGTAATAATAACAACAGAGTAGTAACATTGTATAATTTTAACTATCCCAAGGTAATTCACGTCATCAAGTGGGGAAGACTTTTTAGAATGCATCCAGGACTGCTTCCCAGATCAGTATGTTTCTATCCCAGCAAGGAAAGAAGCACTCCTTGATTTAGTTCTAGGAAATGAAGTGGGGGCAAATAACTGACGTAACTGTCGGAGAACAATTGGGAAACAGTAAGCACGGCATAGTTAAATTCAATGTAAGAATGGAAAAAGATAATGAAAAGTCAAAGAAAAGGGCGCTGAACTGGAAAAAGCTAAGTTTAGCGAGATAAGGTGGCATCTGGTCCAAATTAACTTGGCAGAAAAGTTAGCAAATAGGTCAATGGATCAGCAATAGGAAATCTTCAAATATTAGATGGATAGAGGACAAAATGTATTCCTACAGGATGAAAAGGGGATGCATCAAAGAATAGAGTTCCATGGATAAATAGAGAAAGAAATAGATATAGGAAGTGTAGTGGACAAGTGAAAAGGACATTTGAAGTGTTAAAAGGGAATATGAAGAAAGACTTGCAGATAATAAAAAAGGAAATAGGGCTTTTATAAATATATAAATGTAAAAGTATTGTTAAAGAGAGGGTGGATCCATTCAGGGATGAAGAAGGGAGTTTAAGGTTTAACAGAGATATTAAATATGTATTTTGCATCATTTTTACAAATGATGGTAGAAGTGAGAATGTAGGTGTACTGCAGGAGGATATGGAACAATTGTAGAAAAGCAAATGGGGCTGAAAAGATTAGCAGAACTCAACATGGATAAGCCACCAGGGACCAATGACATGCATCTAAGCTGTTGAAAGAAGCCAAAGAGTTAATCGCAGAGGCTCAGGCTACTATTTTTAAATTCTCCTGAGATATCCAAATTGGAGAGCAGCCAATGTACTATCTTTGTTCAAGAAGGGAGAGAACAAAAAAACAAAGCAACAAAAGACCAGTTAACCTACCATCAGTTGTGGGCAAGCTCTTAGAATCAATCATTTGAGATAAAATTAACATGTAGAAATGCAGGGAGTAGTTAAAGCCATGATGGATTTGTTGAAGCCATGGCATGTTTAACACATGAGGTTATTTTTTTAAAGTGACCAAAAGGACAGATAAAGGAAATGCAGTTGTTGTAGTGTATATGGATTTTCAGAAGGCATTTAATAAGGTATCTCACACTTATCAGTAAAATTCAGGCATAAGGTGTAAGAAAAAATGCAGCAGCATGCATAGAAAGTTGGTTGGCAGACAGAAAACAGAGTTAGGGTAAATGGGTATTGTTCAGATTGGATAAGGGTTGGAAATGTATAGCCCAGTGGTCATTGTTGGGTGTCCTTTTGTTCTCTGTATATATAGATTTTGATTTTGATATATGGAACACAACCACAAAGTTTGCTGATGACATAAAAGTAGGAGGCTTGGCAAACAGTAAAAGACTTCGGGGGAAAAATTCGGTTGCTTTGCGCCTCCCGTTAGCGCGCTAAGAGGGCGCTAACGGGGCGCAAAGCAACTAGTGCCCGGGCGCGGCAGGGCCAACGCCTCCTGCGAAATTCAGTGGGAGGTTAGCAACGGTGGTAACCGTTAGCGCCCTGCGGTGATGCGCCGCCGGCGATGATGTCATCGCCGTGCGCAGCGCCCCGCTCGTGCCCTGGCCGTGATCTTCGGTAGCGCCCCCTGACTTACCACCGGACGCTATGTCCGATGGGGTCAGGGGGGCCTACCTGCGGCTGGGGTGGCACTATTTAAAGGCGAGGTGCCGGGCGGCCATTTTTGTTGCTGGCCGCCTGCCAGCACCTGCCTCTGCTGCCGTCCCTGGCCTCCTGAGCACCGCCCCCCCCCGCGGAGTGTCGGCTGCGCTTCATGAGCCCGGCACTTCTCTTGAGTGCCGGGCTTTTTTGCCGGCACTCCGATCCCGGTGGCCCAGCTGGGCCCCGGGTCGCGCTGCGCAAGGCCCCTCCCCTTTAAGAAGGGGAGGAAGGCCTGCAATACCGCGGCACATAGCGCCGTGATATTCCCTCGCAGCGCCCCAAGAGGGAGGCAGGGCGCTTCCAGTAGCACCCCGCTTCCTTCTTGGGGCGCCACCACTCAATTTCGGCCGCAGGGGTGCTAATTTTAAAGTAGCGCCCCGGTGAAGTTAGCGCCCCTTCATGTTAGTAGATTGGGCAACTGGTGGCAGATACATTTTAAAATAAATATGAAGTAATGCATTTTGGGAGGAAAAACAAGGAATGAGAGTATATATTCAATGAAAAGACACTAAAATGTGTGAATGAACAGATTGGCCTAGGGGTTCAAATTCATAATTCCTCAAAAATACCAGTGCAGGTAGATAAAGCAGTAAAAAAGTTAGCAGCATTTTGTGTTTTATAAATTGGGGCATAGAGTACAAGAGTAAAATAGTTATATAAAACAATGGTTAGGCCCCAGTAATTGTGAGCAGTTTGGACACTCCATTATAGGAAAGGCATTAAAGCCATAGAGAGCGTACGGTATCGATTCACTGGGATGATGCCAGGGATAAGAAACTATAGCTATGACAAGTAACTTGAGATATTATGACTTTTTCATTGGAGCAGAGACGCCTAAGAGAAGATTTAATAAAGATTTTTAATTATGAAGAGTTTTGATAGAATGAAGAGGGAAAGATTATTTCCTCTGGTTGGGGAGTCAGTGGAGTGGGTTGGTCAATGTAAATTTTTAAATAAGGGAGTGAAGAGAGAGGTTGGGAGAAATTTCTTTATGCAGATGGCTGCCGGGGCACAGAAAGCTTTGCCACAGTGAATGGTTGAGTCAGATTATTGCACCTTTTAAGGAAAAATTGGATAAATATTTGAAGCAGAGGAAAATAAAGGGGTGTGGGGAGGCAGTAGGCCGGTGGGATTCATTTTGGACTGCTTTAGCAAAGAGCTGGTACAAACATGATAGGCCGAAAGGCTTCCTCCTGTACTGTAATCTTCTGGCAGATGTGTAGTGGCAGTGCAGGAATGGCTAGTCCTCTTGGTTTTTCTAAAAGGAAAGTGGCTAACACTGATGGAACAGCTATGATTATAAATTTGTCAAGCAAGTTACTGTGGACAGATTTCCAACTGCACCACTGAATGGCTCAGTAAATGGTACACCAGTCTGTTACACGATTGGACCAACTTGAGGTCAAGATTTGTCAACCTCAGCTATAAATGAACAGAAATTCATTTAAAAAGAACACAAGAAACAAATCCCCTCTGTCATACAAATTTCAATAGCTTTATAGACTAGTTAGCCTAACATCTGTTGTCGGGAAATTACTAGAGTCTATAATTAAGGATAGAGTGACTGAAAACCTTAAAAATTTTCAACTGATCAGAGAGAGCCAGCAAGGATTTGTAAAGGGTAGGTCATACCTGATGAACCTGATTGAATTTTTTGAAGAGCTGACTAAAGTAGTGGACAGGGGACTGTCTCTATGGATGTTATTTATATGGACTTCCAGATGGCATTTGATAAAGTCCCTCATAAGAGACTGTTGGCTAAAGTTGAAGCTCAAAGAATTGAAGGCAAATTGTTGACCTGATTAGGAAATTGGTTGAGCGGCAGGAGACAGAGAGTAGGGATAATGGGCAGGTTCTCAAATTGGCAGGATGTGACTAGTGTCCCGGAAGGATCTGTGTTGTGGCCTCACCTATTCACCATATTTATTAACGACTTAGATGATGGGATAGAAAGCCGCATATCCAAGTTTGCCGATGATACAAAGATAGGCGGCATTGTGAGCAGTGTAGATGGAAGCATAAAATTACAAAGAGATAGTAATAGATTAAGCGAAAGGGCAAAACTGCAGCCATGATTCCAGCTCCCCAATAAAGTTCCCTCTATTTGGTTGTGCTTTTCAAATAAACTGGATGTACACAGTTAGCTAAGAATGAAGGAGGCATGTGTTAATCTATGGTTTTGACTATTCACTATAGGGAGGATTTTTCATGCACTGCAGCATGATCATGAATGATGTCACACTGAAAATAGTTCAATATTCTTGCCTTCCTAGATCAGAACAGCTGTGCATGCTTGTTATGCCCAAGACTGAATAAGCAGCATCCACAGTTTAGTAAATCACATCTTAGAGCCATATGGAGTCAGAGTTCCGATTGATTATAGCCATCTTCATTACTATTATACAGTGCCAGTGGAATCATAACACATTGCACCTCACAAGATCAGGAACATGTCGAATGTGACATTTAATCAATTCATTTAGTAGTCAGAGAACACAGACTTATTTATTTAGTTTAGCAACTAATGGTGTGAAATGCAGCAGGTACAGATGTCTCATTTACCAGGGATTTCCTTTCAAATAACTGCATAATGAATGCAAAACCTCAAAAGAATCACCATTAGCTTAGAAACTAGTGCAAGTTAGTGAATTTTTCCACATGGCTTTATAGTGAAGAAAACTGAAATTACATTAAAACACGGAATACTTTACTGCAGTGCATGTCTTGGCTTACACTTCGTGGCGGAATCTTGTCTGGCATTGCTTGTAGTATTGAATTAAGAACAGCAACTGAGTACTGATGAAACACATTTGAAATGTTTAGACCTAGGTCAGATATAGTACAGGTTAGATGTAGAGTAAAGCTCTCTCCACATTGCCCCATCAAGCACTCCTAACTCAGGTAAGGTCCATCCAGATGCAGAATGTAGTTATCGCCATGCTTTTCTATGTATGTAAGTTCCTATGCGTCAAGCAGTTGCATGCCAGTTATAGCCTTGATTAGATGCAGAATAATGCTCTATCTGCTTTGTCCCAAGAATGAGCCATAACCCCAACCTCAAAAGGGCATCATCTACATCTAAGGGATCATTGTGATATTTCCACATTGCACCAACCATCCTCTGGCCTGAATGAGATTTCCAGTGACAAATTCTGCTCATATAATTTGTTAAGAAGGGGTACTCAACTCCAGCCCTATGTAATCTTGGACTCTGCCCCTGTAATATTTAGCTACAAGCAGCTGCGGAATGCAACTAGGATTATAATGCAGGAAGTAGGGATTTATAAATGTCTGAAGAGGATTGCCAGCAGGCACCTGAGAGGGCAGTAGCCAGGCACAGACAGCACTGATTTTGAAAGAATAAAATGACAAGTAAATCTTCTTCGCTACACTGTCCTGGTGGCAGGATTCACTGAGTCAGAAAACTAGTTTTAACTTCAGCTCCTGCTGTGGCAACAGCTGAATTGCCAGCACAAGGGGAAATAATATTGCACAAGCATACATTTGCCTTTGCCAGTGTGGTTGCAGAAGAAGAGACCCATTTTGAGATCCTAGAGTAAGCGTCATTGGGAATAATGTGAGTGGGGCTGGAAGTGAGGCAGGCTGACCATGCAAGATTTTACCACGTTTGGCCCCTAAAACTAATCTTAGTACATTTCCTGCATTAGGTTCTAGAAGCACATAGTTGGTTAAGAAGGGTGGGATATTCAGAGCGGTAGCAGCTCTTAAACAGTGGGTGCTTGCAATTAAAAGGAAGCAGCATTATTGAACTTTGACCCATTTGGAACCTTTGCCGTGAATACGGGAGAAAGAATTTTTTTTAAATCTGTTCTTGGGATGTGGGTGATGCTAGCAAGGCCGCATTTATTGCCTTCTCCTTGTTGCCCAGACAAGGTGGTGGTGGACCTTCTCCCTGAACTCCTGCAGTCCCTGTGCTGCTGGTGCTGCCACAATGGTGTTCGGCAGAGAATTCCAGGATTTTGACCCAGTGACAATGAAGGATGGTGTGTGACATGGAGGTAATGGTGTTTGCATTATCTAGCTCAAGATGGTTGGACTGAGGTCAGTGCCTTGAGAAATTCCTGCAGTGATGTCCTGGGGCTGCAATGATTGGGCTCCAACAACCAGGCCAACCTCCTTTGAGTCAGGTATGACTCCAGCCATTGGAGGGCCTTCCCCTTGGCACCTCAGTTCTGCTCAGGTTCCTTGTTAGCAATACTCAGTTGAATGCTACCTTTATGTTGAGGGACACTTATTTGCACCTCTCCTCTCACATTCAGCATTTGTGTCTATGTCTGCATCAAGGGATCAAGGCTGTGACAAGGGCAGAAGCCAAATGGTTCTCGCGGAACATGATCGGACTTGTTGGCGAGCAGATTATTGGCAAGTGTCGCTTGACCATGCCTGCTCTTTGTTTTCTTCAATGAGCACTGGATCTTTTCTCAAATTTGGCTTCCAAATTCCTGGACTTCTCTGGACATCAAGACTACACTTTTGCACTGGACTACACTGGACTACACCATAAGACTCAGCTGCTGTGTCTCTGATCTGCTGCTCAGTTGCTTAAATTTTTACATCGGATTACATAGGATAAGCAGAACAGAAACAGGTCATTTGGCCCAACCGGCCCATGCCGGCGTTTATGCTCCACTCGAGCCTCCTTCCGTCTTTCCTTATCTAACTCTATTAGCATAACCCTCTATTCCCTTCTCCCTCATATGCTTATCTAGCCTCCCCTTACATGCATCTATACTATTCGCCTCAACCACTTCCTGTGACAGCGAATTCCACATTCTCACCACTCTCTGGGTAAAGAAGTTCCTTCTGAATTCCCTATTTGATTTCCTGGTGACTATCTTATATTGATGGCCTCTAGTTTTGCTCTTAACCACAAGTGGAAACACTCTCTCTGTATCTATCAAATCCTTTCATATTTTAAAGACCTCTATTAGGTCACCCTTCAGCCTTCTCTTTTTAAGAGAAAAGAGACCTAGCCTGTTCATCCTTTCCTGAAAGTTATACCCTCACATTTCTGGTATCATCCTTGTAAATATTTTTTGCACCCTCTCCAGTACTTCTATAGCCTTTTTATAATTTTAAAGTAACTTTGATCAGCTTATAGCCCTTCCCCCACAGCTGCTGTTACCTGTTGAGCCTGTGACTGGCCAACTGGTTATTCAACTTCAGCTACAGTCTGGTTCCTGGCTAGAGTTTCACGGTGGGGCCTGTCTGTCCCGCACCAGGGGTTTCACACTCCTGGGCGAAGTACATTTCTCTGCCGCTTATCTGCCGCCAACTTTACCACCATTTTTTTCTGCCCCGCAACTGATTCTGCACACCTCCTGGATCTTCATTCCCAGGGAAATACCTCCATCAGTGCATCCTCCTATACTCTACCCTTCAAATAACTCCCTGAATTCACTCGCCTGCTACACCTGTCTCCAAACTTGGACAACAGTTTGTTGATGTACCATGCCGACTCCACCCTACCTACGTCAACTTTATCCCACCACGGGACCTTTGACTTTAACTCTGGACTCCTTCCTATTGTCTCCTCTCTATTCCCCATTTACTACCAGGATATATGTATCTAATAATTGCTACATAACCAGGCCTATGTAACTTGAGTTTTCCCTGTGTTCATTCGTATACGCGTTTTGGTTACTATTTCCACTTTTTTCTTCCCCTTTTTTACTTCTTTTCCCTTTACCCCTCCTAGAGCCCTCTTTCTTGTCATCATGTCTCCTTTTATTTCTCTCCTCTCGGCTACTCTGCCCTCTCGAATCCCTACTCCAGTCCTTCAGCACTCCTCCACCTTCCTACTCTCGTGCCGCCATCCCAGGCTCGATTTCCTCTTAGATAAGCCTACAGCTTCCCTCTGTGCCTCTCAGCATCCTCTGAAGGGCCCATCGAAGCACTCGTCAATGCCTCCTTATAAGCAGCAAACTCAACTGCCCCATCCAACTCTCTCGCTGACCTTCCCGGCCTGCACGCCCGCTGGGGGTTAATCTTACCAATCTCCTTCCCGTCCAACCCACCCCTCCCAGTGCTGACCCTGTGGACTCTGCCAGTGGATCAGCTATCACTGCCCCTCTCCGCATCTACCTTCAGAGAATGTGGGGGGCATTTTCCCAGCCCTGGGGAGGCGGGTAAAATGGCAGAAACTGGGAGCGGGTACCGACCCCGCTCCCAACCCACCTCCGTGCCATCTTCCCAGGAGGCGGGTCCCCGAGTCGCGCAGGGACCCGTCTCCTCGAGGGGGAAAGGGGATTAGAGCCAATTAACTGCCTGTTAACAGGTAGTTAACAGGCAGTTTTGAGGCTATTCCCCATTTCACGCCTGCAATTGCGGGCTTCCCGACGGCTGCGAACCTTGCCAGGGTCAGCGAGGCGAGCAGTGGGTCTGCGGGGGTGAGAGTGGTTGAAATGTCAGCTGTAGAGGTGAGTGATGGGTGCAAGTGTGGACAGGTAAGTATGAGAGGTGAGTGCAAAGTGTTGGAAAAAGTTTCCTTACCTTTGCTTCTTTCTGCAGGCTTCAAACTTTGAGGATCCAGAGGTGCCTCATCTCAATGGCAGGGATGACAGAATGGCTGCTGCATTCTCAGATGCAGCAGCCATCTGCTTTCTGCTGAGGAGAGAGGTCTTGGTGAGCCTGTGTGCAAGGGCTCACCTTAGAACAGAGATTGTCAGTGTTTGACAGCTTCTCAAAGCTGTCAAATGCTGACAATTCATCTGTCAAAAAATTTTCGACAGATGAAGCGTCAAAAACTGACGTCATCTGTCACCGGGTTTCCCTTAATCGGCCAGTAAGCCCGCAGGGCAGGCTTAACAAGGCCAATCAAGGGAAAATAGCATGGGTTGGTCAGACGTCGCTGGGGGCGGAACTGAAACCCGGAAACCAGAAGTCCCGCCTCCAGCACGTCTCCATTGAGAAATCCAGCCCTGTAAGGCCCTTGTCATCCATGAGCTTATTGTGGATGATTGCATCGACATCATGGCCTTGACAGAAACCTGGCTGAAGGGTGAAGACAATTTCCCTCAAATAAAGTCTCCCCACCTGGCTATACCTTCCACCACTTGCCTGGCCCAGACCGTTGTGGTGGTGGTGTGGCTCTTATCACCAAATCACACCTTGGTCAGTCCCCCTACTAATCTAGCACTTTCTCCTCCTTTGAGCCTCTCACGTTGTTCCACTCCTCTCACCTCTCATTTAAAATCTTTGTTCTTTACTGCCCACCCAAGCACCATAAAAATTTTCTCACTGAGATATCTTCACTGCTTTCCTCCCTTAGCCTCTGCACCGAGCAACTTCTCATCCTCGATGATTTCAACCTCCATCTCAATTCATGATGCTCTCTCTCCTCTGAGTTCACTGCCCTCCTATCCTCACTTAATCTCTCCCTCCATATAAACTCCCCTACCCATATTCACGGTCACCCCTTGACCTTGCCATTTCACGTGGCCTCTCTACTCTCATCATGTCAATCACAGATAAGGCCATCTGTGATCACTTCCTTGTATCGCTCTCCATCCACATTCTCCTTCTCCTTCCCAACCCTACTTCCTTCTGTGTAAGGCCTTGGAAAAAAACTCTCTCCCAATTCACTTACAACTGCACTATCAAAATCCCAACTGTCCAGCCTTTGGCCCTCCAGTCACCACAACATTTCTGCAGCTACTGATCTGCTCAATCACACCGTCAGCTCCACCTTTGATGCCCTAGTCCCCCTTAAAACCATTACTCTCTCTCACCCTGGCTGTTACCCCTGTTATGACCCTCATCTCTGCTCCCTTAAGTTCAAGGGACGCAGATTTGAACGGATATGGCGGACAACTAATTTAGCCAGAATTTAATCAAAACCTGCTCTCGTCTGCCAAAACTGCTCACTATTGCAGGATCATCCTGGAATGCAAAGAAAACCCTCAGCTTCTTTTCTCTACTCCAAACTGTCTTCTTAAACCCCTCTCCCCATCTCCTCCACCCACACCTCCATCAACAAGTGTAAGGAGCTCATGGACTTCTTTGTCACTAAGATTGAGACCATCCGATCAGCTGCCTCTGCCACTTCCCTCCCTTCCCCTAACCCACTGGGCCAAACTTCCTCTAAGGTTCCCCCTGCCCGAGCCCTGGGCATCTTTCTTTAGATTCTCTATCTCCCCTCATGCCCTCTCTGAGCTAATTTTGTCCATGACACCCACTTCCTGCTCCCTCGACCCTATTCCCACTAAACTGCTGACCACTCAACTTCCCTTTGCTGGCTCCCATGTTAGCTGATATTGTTAACAGTTCTCTCTCCTCAGCTACTGTCCCCCCTCCCCTTCAAATCTGTCGTCATCACCCCTCTCCTCAAAAAAACAACCCTTGACCCCTCCGTCCTTGCAAACTACCTCTTTGACCAAGCTTTTGGTCATCTGCTCTAATATCTCCTTATGTGGCTTGGTGTCAAATTTTGTTTGATGACGCTTCTGTGAAGCGCCTTGGGACGTTATACTACATTAATAGGGCTATGTAAATACAAGTTGTTGTTGATGGCATTGTTGATTACTTCTTCAATCACTGCTGATGACTGGGAGGAGGCTAATAGGGCTGTAATTGTCTGGGTTATATGTCCTGCTTTTTGTGGAAATTTTTCCATGTTGTCAGGTAGGAGCCAGTGACATAGCTGCACTGGAATAGCTTGGCTGGGGCGCAGCTACTTCTGATGTGCAGGTCTTCAGCAGTAAAGCCGGGATCTTGGCACTTTTGATTGAGGATGCTTGCAAACACTTCATCCTCGTCTCTTGCACACATGTGCTGGCTCTGCTATAATTGAGGATGGGAATGTTCATGGTGTCCTCTTCTATTAGTTGCCTGACACTACCATTCTCCACTGCATGTAGTAAGGATAGAGAGCTTTGCTCTGATCCATTGGCTGCGGGACCGCTTAGCTCTGTCCATAGCCTGTTGGTTCTGGTAGCCTTGTATTGAAGCTTTTGTTGGAGGAAGTGCAGTAAATGAGGGTTAGCCTCATCAGGAATAAATGGTGAGTGCAATCTTATTGCTTTCACTGTAATGTCACCCACTCACTCGATTCCTAGCATACTCTGCAGGTAAGTAGCATGGCACAATGTCTTGGTATGCTACCTGTATGAAAAGCCTTTTCATAGTGCAACCATCATTACACATTTTCATTTCCTCTTTGTACAGGGATTTCCCAAGATGAAGTCAAAGGCCTCAGCGATGTTCAAGACACCACTGCATCACAGCAACAGATGTCAATCACTGCACCTCGCACAGACACCAGCTCAGAGCTATCTACCCAGGGGCACCGAGAGAGTGAGGGTCAGTCGGAGCACCAGTACACAAATCTCTAGTGAAGAGGAGGAGGAGAAAATGCAGGTGGTAGCTGAGGAACCAGAACCAGATGTTCTTCTGTTGCAGGGCTGATGGATGCTAACTTCATAGGATCCATCTATAGAAGGTACTCCTTGATCAGCAGAAGTGCTTTTAAAGTCCTTTCAGTCTATTCACAACCCCCTGCAAGTACTGATGGACAATGTTGAGAGGTATCAGTGATGTGGTGAAGGATGGTTTAAAAGACCTGCAAAGCACAATGGAGCACAAGAGAACATCATAGCCGTCTGCAGGGGAGCCCCCAAGGACAGATATTCTAAACAACAACTTGTATTTATATAGCGACTTTAACGTAGTAAAACGTCCCAAGGCGCTGTACAGGAGTATTTTAAGACAAAAAATTTGACACCGATCCACATAAGGATAAATTAGGGCAGGTGACCAAAAGCTTGGTCCAAGAGGTAGGTTTTAAGGAGCGTCTTAAAGGAGAAAAGAGAGGTAGCGAGGTGGAGAGGTTTAGGCAGGGAATTCCAGAGCTTAGGGCCTAGGCAACAGAAGGCACGGCCACCAAAGGTTGAGCGATTATAATCAGGGATGCTCAAGAGGGCAGAATTAGAGGAGCGCAGATATCTCGGGGAGTTGTGGGACTGAAGGAGATTACAGAGATAGGAAGGGGCGAGGCCATGGAGGGATTTGAAAACAAGGATGAGAATTTTGAAATCGAGGCGCTGCTTAACCGGGAGCCAATGTAGGTCAGCGAGCACAGGGGTGATGGGTGAATGGGACTTGGTGCGAGTTAGGACACGGGCAGCCGAGTTTTGGATGACCTCAAGTTTACGTAGGGTGGAATGTGGGAGGCCAGCCAGGAGTGCGTTGGAATAGTCAAGTCTAGAGGTAACAAAGGTATGGATGAGGGTTTCAGCAGCAGATGAGCTGAGGCAAGGGTGGAGACGGGCGATGTTACGGAGGTGGAAGTAGGCAGTCTTTGCTATGCTGCGGATATGTGGTCGGAAACTCATTTCAGGGTCAAATATGATGCCAAGGTTGCGAACAGAGTGGTTCAGCCTCAAACATATGCTAGGGAGAGGGATGGAGCCAGTGGCTAGGGAACGGAGTTTGTGGCGGGGACCGAAAACAATGATTAAGCCTATTAGCAGGTTCCCTCATGAAAACTATTACTGGTCCTATAGTGACGATTTATAAGAGGCTCCGAATTCTGGATTTGAAAGGATAGGGATTGAGTTGGGTGAACTTTGCTGGCAGACATTAGGCCCATCACGGTGCCCAAGGATCTGTTCCCACGCAGATTTCTCGACATGCTGCAGGACAGTCCAGTGGCTGGATCATGGCAGGAGGAGTCACAGATAAGACAGGTTGATGTCATAACCAGCCAAACCCCTCCAAGTACTGAAAATGTGGGAGGTAGTGGGCAGCAGCAGGTAGCTAGTACACTTTCAGAAATGCTGCCAACATTTGCAATACAGTCTAATGACCTAGCAAGCATCTCATGAGCACCCTTGACAAACAGCAGCCTAACACCATACTTGCTCCCCTCACTCATATAGCACTTACAGGGTGTACAAGAATAGGAATTAGCAGACATCGCTTACATTGTCACTATGGAGAAGCACCAGGTTGCCAGACATTAGACGCACATACAATATTCACTATATGTGGGAAAAAAAGTATTGGCACAATTAGAATGTAGTTGTGAACATTTACTTCAGAAGGGCTCCAGATGGAACGATTGGCATTGCACAGTAGTGGAGGTAGAGTACATAATGGACGGCCTGGTACTCATATATCCTGTGCATGGTAGTACTGTACTGTTTCTGCAGGGGGCGGCTTGGTCAATTAAGTGAAGGTTAAGTCAGTTAGTGACTGGTACATGAGTCTTCCAGCTGAAGATTCCTTTTATCTATGTCTTCTTCCTCATCATCCTTTGCCAATGGTTGTACCTGGGACTCCTGATCTTCCAGCTGCATCACAACTCATTTCTGGATGGCAAAGCTGCAGCCTACAGCTATTATCTTTGAGATCTTGGCAGGAATATAAAGCAAGACTTCTCCAAATAATGGAATCTTTGTTTGAGCCAATGGTATTTTCCACCAGAATTCTGATGGAGACAAGAGCATCATTCTATTATGTGGTCAGGATTTAAACTCATTCCTGTTCATTCAGGCCATATGATCAGTGGTAGGGGCCCAGATGGCCACATGTGGCTTGTCTATGGGAATGTGCACTTTTGGGAATTCTGCTCCAAGATAAAAGTGCTGTGTTTTCTTCTGTGGTTACTTTCTTCCCAATGATGAAAGTGTTACCCCTGGCAAATGTCCCCACTGGTGGCTTGGATGGATTTGGTGACATAGAAATTTGATTCTGTGTTAACCTTCACATCCACAGACAGAGCTGTTCCTGTGGTGGAATATGTCTACAGGTTTGGGCCAAGGAGATAAAGTAGCTCTGTGACAGCCTCCCTTGTAAAGCAGAAGTGGCAAAGATAGATCTGCTCCCACATGGCCAGGTAGGACTATTTAGATCCCCTGGAAGGGACTCGTGCATACTTAATGCAGATAAAGCATGATTGTAAGACAAAAAAAAATGACATTTTCCGTTTTACACTGTAAAGCCCCCTTTAATGAGATTTTTCAAACAATCACATGCCTATTATTTGTAGGTGAGCTGTGCTATGGTGAAAGAGACCTCTTCAAAATTGTGACGTACGACATGGGGCCATTTACCATGCATTTCAAACTACAAAAACTAAAAAAAACAATCCTTGTAAAATACATTGGGTGTGCAGACCTCTGCAGCTGATTCTGTGACCCACATTCTTGATCAGCGAGGTTCCTTGTTGGGGGCCCATAAAATTTATCCGAAGAAGCGGTATAATAAGGTACGCAATGAGGTGAGACCCGTTCCGACCTACTTTAACAACTATTTATATTTCTTACAATTAAAAATTGGTTTGAGCCTGCCAAACTTATTTTATGTTCATTCCAATCAGTACTGGCAGGGCTTATACCCATCTGCCAGCGTAAAAGGAAAGTGTGTTAATCTAATACACCATCCTCCTTTCTGCTATGCTGTGGCTCAGTGGGTAGCACTCTCTCTCGCCTCTGAGTCAGAAGGTTGTGGGTTCAAGTCCCATTCCAGAGACTTGAGCACAAGAATCTAGGCTGACACTCCAGTGCAGTACTGAGGGAGTGCTGCACTGTCGTAGGTGTCGTCTTTCGGATGAGATGCTAAACCGAGGCCCCATCTGTCCTCTCAGGTGGATGTAAAAGCTCCCATGGTACTGTTTCGAAGAAGAGCAGAGGAGTTATAACCTGGTGTCCAGGGGAATATTTAACCCTCAATTAACATAACAAAACAGATTAACTGGTCATTATCACATTGCTGTTTGTGGCAGCTTGCTATGCGCAAATTGGCTGCCACATTTCCTACATGACAACAGTGACTACACTTCAAAGTACTTCATTGGCTGTAAAGCACTTTGGGTCGTCCAGTGGTTGTGAAAGGCACTATATAAGTGCAAGTCTTTCTTTCGTTACGCACACCAAGTCTAATGTGACAGTGTTAATAATTTCTGTAGAAACAAGATTCAAACTCAGACAGCACATGAGCCACAAATGAAAATAACTGAATTCCAATTTCCAGAATGTTTTTAAATAGCTGTTATTCCAGGATTTTAGAACATAGGGGTTGAATTTCTGCGGGAGTTCTCCCGATTGTCCATCGTAACTTCTGCGGATGACCCGCGGAACCCCTGGAGAAACGGCGTACACACCCATTTCTTCGGGGTTGCCACAGATCTTCCGATGAAATTCTGGCAGACGATTGGGAGAACTCAATCCCATAATCTACGCTGACACTTCAGTGCAGTACTGTATGAGTGTCGTATTCTCAGAGGCATTAAATAAAGGGCCTGTCAGCCATCTCTATGATGTTTAATTCTATGAATCGTTTTATGATTCTATCTTGAAGGGGAAAATTTGCAGGGCTGTGGGGAAAGGACAGGGGAATGGGACTAATTGGACAGCTCTTTCAAAGAGCCGGCACAGGCACGATGGGCTGAATGGTCTGCTTTTGTGCTGTATTATTCTATGTCAGGTGGACGTTAAAGATCCCATGGCACTGTTCGAAGAGCAAGAGAGTTGTCCCAGTGTCCTGGCCAAAATTTATCAACTAACAACATCAAAACAGGTTAAGTGTTCATTTATCTCATTGCTGTTTGTGCGCTTTGCTGTGCGCAAATTAGCTGCTGCATTTGCTTACGTAACAACAGTGATACACTTCAAAAGTAATCCATTGGTTGTGAAGCGTTTTGGGATATGATAAGGTACTGTATAAATGCAAGTTTTTATTTCTTTCAGTGGCTGAAAATCCATCTGCTACAACCTATATTAATATACTGTGGCTGTTTAAGCTTTAACAAATCAATTTTGTAATTCTGGGCCGTATTTACCTTTTGTGTATTGCATTTTATTCATTGCGCCAAAGTGCGAAATTACAGCTGATATTCTGAATGTGTGCTACTGGTGAGGAGCCTCACCGAGCAGCAGTGCATATCGGTAAATTATGGTATGATTTCCCAATATCCATGCTAATGAGTGAGACCAACCATTGGTATAGGCATTCAGAAAATTGGCCAATGGGTAAGGTTCCCCACCGGTAGGAGCATTTAGAAAATCGGCCAATGGGTGAGGTTCCCCGCCGGTATAGGCATTTAGAAAATTGGCCAATGGGTGAGGTTCCCCGCCGGTATAGGCATTAGAAAATCGGCCAATGGGTGAGGTTCCCCGCCGGTATAGGCATTTAGAAAATCGGCCAATGGGTGAGGTTCCCCGCCAGTATAGGCATTTAGAAAATTGGCCCATTGATGTAAACCTAAAGAAATGCCAGTGAAAACATTGACGGTATAATGTATCCTGCTGAACATTCAAAGGCTCTAAATGTTATAAAGGGAGAATTGTCTACACTTGTCGATTATTTTCAGTCACTCCTTGTTAATCATGCCTTTGCTTTAAAGCTGCTAATCAGAGCCAGCATGTGGACAGCATTCTGAATTTATAATGTCATTGGCTATGGGATTCTGAACAAATGTCTGCTTCCAGGTTGCCTCTGACCAACAGTGGTAAGCATGAAGCGGAGGAAGAAGGGAGGACTGAGAGGCACTGATAAGCAGACATTTATCTCACTTTATAGCAGTTAGGACTATGTGCCAACAATTCATCAGAATACCTTTCCACTTCAAACTTGTTTTCTGCTCTCGAGCAGGAAAGATTTATCACTTATTTATGATTTTTAAGTTATCTCTCTGAGTTACTATTCTGACAGCTAACAGCTCCCAGTGCTGAAGAGTTGAAAATTCTGAACCTGCATTTTACATTTATCAAAACAATCCTGCTTCCCACTTTCCATATAAAGTGTTCCAATGGATGATTGTCATGGGTCATGCTGAGAAAAGCATGGCTCAGAATTAGCATATAAAATCATGAGTTGAGAACAAGAGGCCAATAAAAATATGGCAATGCAATCAGGAGTAAATGCACATCTAAATTTAAACCATTTTGTTAGTCAGACGGGTGTCTGATATGTAAAAGCCATCACCAGATTTAAGCGTCTCCAATCTAATCTACTGAGAAATCCACAAAGGTAGTTTTCCCAAAATCAAGTGCAAAGCCTCTCCATAGGGATATACTCTACCTAACACCAGATAGCTTAGGTGCAAATTGGTAAGTTCCAAGGCTTCAGGACATTGGGCTTCTCGTCCTCGGTTATCTGCAGCCAACTGGAAAGAATCCCAGCCCCCATTGACAGATCTTCCTCTCCAGGTCCCATTAATGAACCAGGCTGGCTGCTCAGTCAACCGTGCCTCGGAATGCTGTGGACCTGTATGACTTGGTAATCAGGTATAGGATTATCGAGTCTGCTACAGAGAGTTTATTTGGTTCGAGTCTTCCATCTCAAGGCATGTCATCCTGCCAGCTCAACAAAGAGACCCTGCTTACCAGCTCCCAAGGAGGATAGTCATGAGCCGATCATTAGACGACTGACAAGCTCGGGTCTAAGCCCTTTCTGGGTGAACGTTAGGTACCAGAAACTCCTCACAAGTGGGGGTGAGCAGCACAACTCACCATAATATGTGTGACTGCATTGCCATCACTTTCTCACCACAGCACAAACACAAACACCATATCCTATCAAAAAGTGCTTTCACCAGTTAGAGATATGGAGATTCAGCAGCAGTTGTTTGTCCCAATCACTGTAGGTACCAAGCTTTGCAAATATGAGCACCTATTCCCATACCCAACCTCAAGATAGCTGCTAATGTCCCAAGTTTCAGAGTATCAGCTATACACTGAACATTTGCTTTCAGCATGGTGAAGAACCTATGTATAATGTCTTGCGATGTGGCAACCACCTAAATGTTCTAGACATCCATGTCCAATGCTGTGTACCTAGCTCATCTGTCATTAACTGGTTGATCCAAGTTTTCATGTGAGGGACTTTGACAGCGACATGCCTGTCATGAGGCAGACTCCCCCTTCAGGGTGCTCAGTGACCGGATGGTGTAAGTCACAGCTCTCACACCATGCAATTGTTTCCCTGTTAAAAATAAGTTGTGTACATCAGGGTAACAAGGCAAAACAGAATGTTGAAGCTTCCCTTCCCCATTATTCCGACCAATGAAAGAATCAGAAATCAAGACATGCATTTGAAGCAGAGAAAGATACAGGATTGTGGGGATAGAGAAAGGCCGTGGGACTGGTTTTGGATTACTCAGACAAAGAGCCAGCACAGACAAGATGGGCCTCCTTCTGTGCTGTAAACATCTGAGATGGACCTATTGACAAAGACCCAGGCATCATATCATTACATGACTTAGGCAGTCTCAACCCAGTCAACCTGCAAAGTCCTCTTCACTAACATATGGGAACCAATGTTTGGAGAGCTGTTTCACAGATTAGTAAATCCTGACATACTCGCAGAATTATATCTATCAGCCAAAATCCTAGACTTCTCCATCATCATCTCTGGATATGTCCAGTCCTATCTGCAGAATAGATCCACCAAGGTTGGGGGCAAAGTTAAATACAGTCAGGTGTGAGTGGTACTGAGTATTCTCAACATGGACTCTGGATCTCATGACATCTCATGGCTTCAGGACCAACAAGGTCAAGGTCAAGGCTACCTACTGACCTCTATGCAACTGATGAATCAGTACTCCTCCATTATGAATGTCACATGGAAGAAGCACCAAGGAAAGCAAGGGCACAAAATACATTTTAGTTGGGGTCTTCAATGTTCACTACTAAGACTGGTTTGGTTATACCATCACTGTCTGAGCCGGCCAAGTCCTAAAGGACATAACTGATAGATTTAGTCTGCATCAGATGATGAGGCAATGAACACCTTTTTGACCTCATCCTCAGTAATTATTTGTCACAGACACATCTCTTCATAACAGCATTGGTAGAAATCACCACCGTACAGTCTGTGAAGACAGCCTTATCTCCACAGCGAGGACATCATCCATTGTGTAGTGTGACACTCATGCTATGCTAAGTGGTACAGACTAAAGATAGATCTAGCAGCCAAAACTTGACATCCAAGGGGTGCTGCAGGACATCAGCAGCAGCAGAATTGTATACCACCACAATCTGTAACCTCAAGGTCCAGTACATCCCTCACTCCTCACTCAATCACCATCAAGTTGGGTGATCAAACATGGTTGAATGGGGAGTGTAGAAGGTCATGTCAAGAAAATAATCAGTTGTACATTAAACGTGCCAATTTAGTGAAGCTACTACACAGGGCTACTTGCATGTTAAACTCCAACAGAGCATGCAGTCCAACAACTAACAGATCAGAACAAAGCTCTCTAGACTGATCACATCTAGTGCAGGATAATGGTGGACAACCAAACAACAAATGGAGGAGGAGGTTCTATGAGCACCCATTCTCAACCATGATGGTGTCCAGCACATTTGTGCAAGAAACAAGGCTGAAGTATGTGCTCCTGGAGAGTGAGGGACACTGTTAGTAGGACCTGCTCCTGGAGAGTGAGGGACCCTGTTAGTAGAACCTGCTCCTGGAGAGTGAGGGACCCTGTTAGTAGGACCTGCTCCTGGAGAGTGAGGGACCCTGTTAGTAGGACCTGCTCCTGGAGAGTGAGGGACCCTGTTAGTAGGACCTGCTCCTGGAGAGTGAGGGACCCTGTTAGCAGTATTTAAGAACATAAGAAATAGCAGCAGGAGTAGGCCATTCAGCCCTTCGAGCCTGCTCCGCCATTCAATGAGATCATGGCTGATCTTCTGCCTCAACTCCATTCACCGGCCCTATCGCCATATCCCTCGATGCCTTTACTAGTCAGAAATCTATCGACTTCTGTTTTGAATATACTCAATGACTGAGCCTCCACAACCCTCTGGGGTAGAGAATTCCAAAGATTTACCACCCTCTGTGTGAAGAAATTTCTTCTCATCTCAGTCCTGAATGCCCTACCCTTTATCCTGAGGCTGTGGCCCCTGGTTCTAGACTCCCCAGCCAAGGGAAACATTCTCCCATCATCCACCCTATGAAGCCCTGTAATAATTTTGTATGCTTCAATGAGATCCCCTCTCATTCTTCTGAATTCAAGAGAATACAGGCCTAGTTTACTCATTCTCTTCTCATACGACAGCCCCGCCATTCCAGGAATCAATCTCGTGAACCTTCGTTGCACTCCCTCTATGGCAAGTATATCCTTCCTTAGGTAAGGAGACCAAAATTGTACACAGTACTCCAGGTGTGGTCTCACCAAGGCCCTATATAATTGGAGTAAGACTTCTTTACTCCTGTACTCAAATCCTCTTGTAATGAAGGCCAGCATACCATTTGCCTTCCTTGTGTGGGACCTTATCGAAGGCCTTCTGAAAATCCAGATACACCACATCTACCGGTTCCCCTTTGTCTACTCCACTAGTTAAATCCTCAAAGAACTCCAATAGGTTTGTCAAACAGGATTTCCCTTTCATAAATCCATGTTGACTCTGCCCAATCTTACTATTAGTTTCTAAGTGCCCAGTTATTGCATCTTTTATAATAGATTCCAGCATTTTCCCAACTACTGATGTGAGGCTAACAAGTCTCCTGGAGAGTGAGGGACCCTGTAAGCAGTACCTGCTCCTGGAGGGTGAGGGACCCTGTAAGCAGTACCTGCTCCTGGAGAGTGAGGGACCCTGTTAGTAGGACCTGCTCCTGGAGAGTGAGGGACCCTGTTAGTAGGACCTGCTCCTGGAGAGTGAGGGACTCTGTTTGTAGGACCTGCTCCTGGAGAGTGAGGGACCCTGTTTTTAGGACCTGCTCCTGGAGAGTGAGGGACCTTGTTAGTAGGACCTGCTCCTGGAGAGTGAGGGACCCTGTTTTTAGGACCTGCTCCTGGAGAGTGAGGGACCTTGTTAGTAGGACCTGCTCCTGGAGAGTGAGGGACCCTGTTAGCAGGACCTGCTCCTGGAGAGTGAGGGACCCTGTTAGCAGTACCTGCTCCTGGAGAGTGAGGGACCCTGTTAGTAGGACCTGCTCCTGGAGAGTGAGGGACTCTGTTAGCAATACCTGCTCCTGGAGAGTGAGGGACCCTGTTAGTATCAGCTCCTGGAGAGTGAGGGATCCTGTTAGTATCAGCTCCTGGTGGGTGAGGGTCTCACCTGCCATCATGTGCTCCTGGCCTGTGAGGTTCCTTGTTAGCAGTACATTGATAGATGCAGAGCTGGGCCGAAAAATGGCAGATGGAATTTAACCCTGATAAGTGCGAGGTGATTCATTTTGATAGGGCAAATTTGAATAAGGATTACAGGGTCAACGGCAGGGTTCTGAGGAACGTGGAGGAGCAGAGGGATCTGGGGGTTCATATCCACAGATCTCTGAAGGTTGCCACTCAAGTGGATAGAGCAGTAAAGAAGGCCTATGGTGTGTTGGCGTTTATTAACAGAGGGTTTGAGTTTAAGAACCGTGAGGTTATGCTGCAACTGTACAGGACCTTGGTGAGACCACATTTGGAATATTGTGTGCAGTTCTGGTCACCTCACTATAGGAAGGACGTGGAAGCATTGGAAAGAGTGCAAAGGAGATTTACCAGGATGCTGCCTGGTTTGGGGGGGAGGTCTTATGAGGAAAGATTGAGGGAGTTGGGGCTTTTCTCTTTAGAGCGGAGGAGGATGAGAGGCGACTTAATAGAGGTTTATAAGATGATGAGGGGGATAGATAGAGTGTATGTTCAGAGACTATTTCCTCGGGTAGAGGCAGCTGTTACAAGGGGGCATAACTATAAGGTGCATGGGGGGAGATATAGAAGGGATGTCCGAGGTAGATTCTTTACTCAGAGAGTGGTTGGGGTGTGGAATGGACTGCCTGCTGTGATAGTGGAGTCGGACACTTTAGGAACTTTCAAGCGGTTATTGGATAAGCACATGGAGCACACCAGAGTGATAGGGAGTGTGATAGCTTGATCTTGGTCTCGGACAATGCTCGGCACAACATCGAGGGCCGAAGGGCCTGTACTGTGCTGTACTGTTCTATGTATCTATGTATCTACTTCCTCATGGTGGCTGTCTGTCCTACTGGCAGTACATGTTCCTCAGAAGAGAGAGTTCCTGCTGGTAACAAGCACTCCTGGCTGGTGAGGATCCCTGCTTGCGGTACATACTCAGAATTTAAGGATGGAATTCCAGAGTTTAGGGGCCAGACAGCTGAAAACATGGCCACCAATCGTGAGGCGACAGAAATCGGGGATGCACAAGAGGCCAGAATTGGACAAACGCAGACTTCTCGGAAGGTTGCAGGACTGGCGGAGGTTACAGAGATAAGGCAAGGAAACCTCCTGTTGATTACCACCTACCGCCCTCCCTCAGCTGATGAATCAATACTCCTCCATGTTGAACACCTCTTGGAAGAAGCACTGAGAGTAGCAAGGACACAGAATCTGCTCTGGGTGGGGGACTTCAATGTCCATCACCAAGAGTGGCTCGGTAGCACCACTGCTGACCGAGCTGGCTGAGTCCTGAAGGATATAACTGCCAGTCTGGGCCTGCGACAGATGGTGAGAGAACCAACTGAGGGAAAAACCTACTTGACCTTGTCCTCACCAATCTACCTGTCGCAGGTGCATCTGTCCATGACAGTATTGGTAGCAGTGACCACCGCACAGTCATTGTGGAGACGAAGTCCCGTCTTCACACTGAGGACACCCTCCATCGTGTTGTGTGGCACTACCACCGTACTAAATGGGATAGATTCAGAACAGATTTAGCAGCTCAAAACTGGGCATCCATGAGGCGCTGTGGGCCATCAGCAGCAGCAGAATTGTATTCCACCACAATCTGTAACCTCACGGCACAGCATATCCCTCACTCTACCATTACCATCAAGCCAGGGGACCAACCCTGGTTCAATGAGGAGTGTAGAAGAGCATTCAAGGAGCAGCACCAGGGCGTACCTAAAAATGAGGTGCCAACCTGGGGAAGCTGCAACACAGGACAACATGCATGTTAAAAAGCGGAAGCAGCATGCGATAGATTGAGCTAAACGAACCCACAATCAACGGATCAGATCAAAGCTCTGCAGTCCTGTCACATCCAGTCGTGAATGGTGGTGGACCATTAAACAACTAATGGGAGGAGGCGGCTCCAAGAATATCCCCATCCTCAATGACGGTGGAGCCCAGCACATGATCTAATTGGGATTACGGAAACATGGTTGCAGGGTGAGCAGGGCTGGGAGCTTAACATACAAGGGTATTCAGTATTTAGGAAGGATCGACAAAAAAAGAAAGGGAGGAGGGGTAGCATTGCTGGTAAAAGAAGGGATAAATGCAATTGAAAGGAAGGATATTAACTCAGTTAATACAGAATCTATATGGGTGGAGCTAAGAAATAGCGAGGGGCGAAAAACATTAATAGGAGTGGTATATAGGCCTCCAAATAGTAAAATAGAGGTTGGGGAGGGCATCACGAGGGAAATTAGAGAAGCGTGCAATAAGAGCACAGCTGTCATCATAGGTGACTTTAACTTACATATAGATTGGAATAGCCTAATCAGTAAAAATAATGAGGAGGAGGAATTCCTTGAGTGTTTAAGGGATGGTTATCTGGATCAATATGTCGAGGAACCAACTCGGGAACAGGCTATATTGGACTGGGTACTGTGCAATGAGAAGGGACTAATTAGTAATCTTGTTGTACGGGGACCCTTGGGTCAGAGCGATCATAACATGATCGATTTCTCACTCGAATGGAGAGCGAAGAAATTGACTCAGATACTAAGGTCCTGAATTTAAACAAGGGAGAATTATGATGCCATTAGACGGGAACTGAGTAGGTCTGATTGGACAACGTTCCTGGGAGGACTGGAGGTAGATAACAATGGCAAGCATTTAAAGGTAGAATGACAAAATTGCAAAAATTGTTTATACCAATCTGGCATAAAAGGAAATCTAAAAAGGTGACTCAACCGTGGATAACAGGGAAATTAGAGACAGCATAAAATCCAAAGATAGGGCGTATAAATTAGCCAAAAAAAGCACCAGAGCGGAAGATTGGGAACAGTTTAAGATAGAGCAAAGGAGGACAAAGGGCTTAATCAAGAGGGGCAAAATAGCTTACGAAAGCAAGCTGGCGGAAAATATAAAAACTAACTCCAAAGCTTTTATAAGTATATCAAGAGGAAAAGACTGGTGAAAACCAAAGTTGCCCATTGCAGTCAGATACGGGGGAATATATAACGGGAAATAAAGAAATGGCAGACCAACTAAATGCATACTTTGGGTCAGTCTTTACGAGGAAGACACAAAAAACCTCCCTGGGATATCGGGAAAAATAGGGACATTTGCAAAGGAGGAACTGACGCAAGTCAAATCTCTAAGGATATGGTGTTAAGGAAGCTAAAGGGATTGAAGGCGGACAAATCCCCAGGGCCTGATAACATGCATCCTAGGGTGCTGAAGGAGGTGGCCCTTGAGATAGCGGATGCACTAAGTATGATTTTTCAGAATTCATTAGACTCGGAACAGTGCCCATGGATTGGAGGGTAGCTAACGTTACCCCACTATTCAAAAAGGGGGGTAGGGAAAAAGCAGGTAATTACAGACCTGTAAGCCTTACATCAGTTGTGGGCAAAATGCTGGAGTCCATCATTAAGGATGAAATAGCGGAGCACTTAGCAAATGGGGACAGGATAGGACAGAGTCAACATGGATTTACAAAGGGTAAATCGTGCTTGACTAATCTATTGGAATTTTTTGAGGGAGTAACTGGTAAAATAGATGGGGGAGAGCCAGTAGATGTGGTGTACCTGGAGAACTAGCCGCGCCTCTAGCCAAGTTGTTCCAGTACAGCTACAACACTGGCATCTAGCCAACAATGTGAAAAACTGCCCAGGTATGTCCTGTCCACAAAAAGCAGGACAAATCCAACCCAGCCAATTCGCGCCCCATCAGTCTACTCTCAATCATCAGCAAAGTGATGGAAAGTGTCATCAACAGTGCTATCAAGCGGCACTTACACACCGATAACCTGCTCACTGATGCCCAGTTCGGGTTCCGCCAAGACCACTCGGCCCCCGACCTCATTACAGCCTTGGTTCAAACATGGACAAAGGAGCTGATTTCCAGAGGTGAGGTGAGAGTGACTGCACTTGACATCAAGGCAGCATTTGACCGAGTATGTCATCAAGGAGCCCTAGTAAAATTGAAGTCAATGGGAATCGGGGGGAAAATGCTCCACTAGCTGGAGTCATACCTAGCACAAAGGAAGATGGTTGTGGTGGTTGAAGGTCAGTCATCACAGCTCCAGGACATCGCTGCAGGAGTTCCTCAGGGCAGTGTCCTAGGCCCAACCATCTTCAGCTGCTTCATCAATGACCTTTCCTCCAACATAAGGTCAGAAATGTGGATGTTCGCTGATGACTGCACAGTGTTCAGCGCCATTCACAACTCCTCAGATAATGAAGCAGTCCATGCCCGCATGCAACAAGGATGACGTTCAGGCTTGGGCTGATAAGTGGCAGGTAACATTCGTGCCACAGAAGTGCCAGGCAATGACTATCTCCAACAAGCGAGAGTCTAACCACCTCCCCTTGACATTCAACGGCATTACCATCCCCCACCATCAACATCCTGGGGGTTACCATTGACCAGAAACTTAACTGGACCAGCCACATAAATATTGTGGCAACAAGAGCAGGTCAGAGGCTAGGTATTCTGCGGCGAGTGTCTCACCTCCTGACTCCCCAAATCCTTTCCATCATCTACAAGGCACAAGTAAGGAGTGTGATGGAATACTCTCCACTTGTCTGGATGAGTGCAGCTCCAACAACACTCAAGAAGCTCAATACCATCCAGGACAAAGCAGCCTGCTTGATTGGCACCCCATCCACCACCTTAAACATTCACTCCCTTCACCACTGGCATACCGTGGCTACAGTGCGTACCATCTACATGATGCACTGCAGCAACTCGCCAAGGCTTCTTCGACAGCACCTCTCAAACCCGCGGCCTCTTCCACCTAGAAGGACAAGGGCAGCAGGCGCATGGGAACAACACCACCTCCAAGTTCCCTTCCAAGTCACACACCATCCTGACTTAGAAGTATATCACCGATCCTTTATCGTTGCTGGGTCAAAATCCTGGAACTCCCTACCTAACAGCACTATAAGAGTACCTTCACCACACGGACCGCAGCAGTTCAAGAAGGCGGCTCACCACCACCTTCTCGAGAGCAATTAGGGATGGGCAATAAATGCTGACCGTGCCAGTGACGCCCACATCCCATAAACAAATAAAAAAAATGATAGTGAGGGATGAGGCCATGAAGGGATTTCAACACAAGGATGAGACTTTTAAATCTGAGGTGCTGCTGGACCGGGAGCCAATGTAGGTTAGCAAGCACAGGCGTGATGGGTGCGAGTCAGGATATGGGCAGCAAAGCTTTGGACGAGCTGAATTTTACGGAGGGTGGAAGATGGGAGGCCAGCCAGGAGAGCATTAGAATAGTTGAGTCTGGAGGTAACAAAAGCATGGATGAGAGTTTCACGAGCAGATGAGCTGAGGCAGGGTCAGAGACAGGCTATATAATGGAGATGGAAATAGGTAGTCTTGGTGATGGAGAGGATATGGGGTCGGATGTTTAGCTGAGGGTCGAATAGGACGCCGAGGTCGCGAATGGTCTGGTTCAGCCTTAGACAGTGGCCAGGGAGGAAGATGCAATTAATGCCTAGGGACTAATAAGTCCCTAATCCCCTACTAATAAGTAATGAAAAAACCCTATGTTGTCTAATTTCATAACGAGACAAGTGATACACTATTCAGACATTTATTATGATTAATAAAGTAATTACCATATGATTTCAAAAACTGACCTATAATTATCTGTCTTATAATTACTCTTCACCAAAGAGTACATTAATTGATAACACAAGACAAATCCTTTGCACTGTTCTATTCTGTTCACCCACATGCTTTTTCTTTCTTTCTCATTCTTAATTTGTATTTAATTTACACTGTGCAGTGTGATTTTTTTTCCGTAATTCGTATCAGGTTTAATAAAATAACAATGATTAAGAACAAAGTAATTAAAATGTCACACTTCAAGAGCCAAAGAGGTGTAAAGATATGTCAATTTGATAAAATGTGTTATGGTGACAGCGAAACCCTCAGCTCATTTTGGAGCATGCTCATAAGAACATGCTGATTATATGATTCAAGGATTGTAGACATTAAGGGCTGAATTTTGCCGGCGCTCAGAGTGCAGGTTTGGAGGCGGGTCCGCTGTCAAAATCACAAAGATTGACAGCGGGTCGGTATCCCACCGTAAACCCGCCTCCTTGACAGTTTCCCAATTGTCGGGTCTGTCATCTCTGAACAGACCCGACACAAAGCGGCAGGTCAGCCAGTTTAGATAGTTAAAAGCTTCTTAAAATGTAGTTAAGAACCATTTTCCCATGTACTTACCATTTTCCCAGGTTTTCAAGGAGGTTCCTGGAGAGCGGCTATCACGTCAGGTAAGTATGTCGGGTTCTCAATGACTGTGGATTGGTGTGAACAGGTGAAAGCTGCAAAAGTGGTATAAAACCAACCATTTCACAGCGGTTCACTTCCCAATCTTTGAAGCTGGAGCATTAATGATTTGGAACCCACTTTTGAGCTTTATGCACTTGTGAAGTGTTTGGAGCAATCTCTATCCACTGTCACCTCCTTGGAACAACCTATCTCAACATTGACAGTTTACTTCTGTCATCTCAACCTCACCTGCCAACTATTCCATTACCATCGGTGCCCTTGTAAAAATCTCACCTTGGTCCTCAAAATCCCAACACGATCAGCCCCAGCACCAACATCACCAGGCACACCAGCAGCACCAACAGCTATACCAACCATCTCTGCAATCAACTGATGCTGCACAGGACACAGGGGATGTGATGAGTGGCACAGCAGGATGTGGTTGTGTGGCTTTGCAGTAATGTTTCGTGATCTACTGCGATCATTGAAAGGTTTGCGCCACTGCAGCCAAGTACTCCTGACAACATCCCTGCTTGTGTCCTCCTGTGCAATGTGGAACCAGGCTGCGTTGGTGTCCTGGAGAGGTCTCTACCGCCCAATGGAAAGGAAAAGGACTTCCCTACGTGCTGTGACTCCCTCCATAAGCATATGGAGGGAGTCATGGGAGAGCCTGGGTGCAGCCGTGCACCTCTGTGCAGTTGTTGTCAGTGTTTACAGCAGCTCAATGCTGTAGAACACTGACAGCACATCTGTCAAAATCAATGTGGACATGGCCCCTTTAAAGAAACCGGCTGATGGCGCATCATCAGATGACGCATCATCAGATGATGTCATCAGACCCACATCCTTTTAATTGGCTGGGAACCTCGCAGAGCGGTCTTAACAAGACCAATCAGGGCAAAATCACTTGGAGGAGGCGGGATGAAGACGGGTGCAGAGTTTGAGGCCGCCATCGACCCCGGCCGCACCAGACTCGTCACCGCTGGCGCAATTACGTCCCAGCTGTGCAGAAGAAGACTGTTCAGAATGAGCCTTACCAGTCATATTATCAAGCACACTGTAGTGACGAAGTGTGAGAAAAATTGGGAACATGATCCTATTAATATATTAATTGATCTCATTCACTGTCGTCCCACTCAAGGCAACAATGGGGCATCTAAAAAATCCATCCAGGAAAAAAAGAGACAAGAAGACAACAGCGATCAAGCTTGGAGGGAGACTTCGGGGGAGGGAGTTCAAGGGAGCCAGTCTGGGGAGGGGACAGCACAGAGGAGATCTAAAGGGTTCAAACCTGGAAAAAGGCAACAGCAAGTGAGGGATCTAAATTGATCAAGCAATGGGAGAAGGAGGGAGCAAAAGAGGGATTTAAAGGGATCAAAACTGGGGAGAGGGAGACAGCAAGGGAGGGAGCTAAAGGAAATAGGCCTGGGGAGCCGACTGGAGGTAAAGGAATCCTGGCTAGGAGAAGGAGGAACAGACGGGGAGGGACCTTGGAATAAGAAAATGAAAGAGAATGATAATTTGAAACAGGTTGTGCACAGGATCTTGGGAATAATTTTAAATCTTGTTCATTCGTATCCTCATAACCTGTGAAGTACAGCCACTCAGTAGCAATCCGAATAGCAACCTGTCAGTAATGATAACAATCAACTAGTAATAGGCACCTCTTCATGAGTATTTTATGCAGAATCTCGTGCTTAACAAAGCTAAATGATTGAGATAAACATTTGTATGCTGTGTATGAGAAGTGATAGCAAAGTTATTATTCTTGGCACTTACATTTTGGAGTCATCCCAAACAACACAGTGTGGGTCAGATGTTCCCTGTAATAATAAGAATTAATATTTATATATAGCAAATACATATCACTCATGTAACATAATAGTATATATGTAGGATAATGGACATGGCAGAAAGTTAGAAGCCTGGAATAAAAACAAGTGATTCTGATGGTTTCATGAACTGCAAAAGTACAGCTAGAACAATTCATGAATGTCAGCACAGCCCTGACATTAAATTACAATGTTTAACTATCTTCTCTGCCTCTTTATCTAATTTAAATTGTATATTTATTGTTTTGTCTTTGTCAAGATGAGAGATGTCAGTGTTCAAAAATGGAACATTTTTCAATTTTTGCATCTAGTGTACAACACAAACTGGATGTAGGGTAAAGCTCATACTAAAGTGTCCCAACAATGTGCCCCAAAACAGCATCTGCAACCACACCAGTATGGCATTTCTACTTACCACAGCAACCATCCTTGTGGCCCTCTAAAGTGAGATTTAATATCAATTTTTCACAAATAATAGACATCAATGTAGGAACGTAGGAAGGAACATAGAAACAGAAGGAGGCCATTCAGCCCTTTGAGCCTGTTCCGCCATTCAATTAGATCATTGCTAATCTGTAACTGTTTAAATGTGGGCTGTGGACTCCACCCACCAAACTCATTTCACTTTGGAACCCTGCAGCTGTCCGAGAAAGGAGGCTTTCATGCTTTTAGTGTGGGCTGCATTCAAACCAAGTCCTCAGAGATAAAAGGGGAGATTTTCCACTTCTAATGCACGTACATTCATAGGCTGTGGGTGACAATCTCCCAATATGTGCTACCGGTGTGCGCAAGGAGTGTAAAGTGGAGAATCTTCCCTAGTTTCGGTCTACACACTCACATTTTTAAAATAATATATCATATACCAACTGCACACATAACAACACAGAAAAGAAGCAGAAGCTTCAAAAATGAGTTAAACTGTCTGTACAGCAATGCACACAATGTCTGTAATAAAACAGGGGGGCTGGAGGCAATCATATGTTGTGTGCAACCAGACATAGTAGGGATTACTGAGACATGGCTACAGAAAAATCAAGACTGGCAATTAAACATTGCAGGGTATAACATATTTAGAAAAGATAGGGAGGGACGTGGAGTAGCTGTACTTATTAGGGATAACATAATGGCAGTAGAAAAAAGTGACGCAGATATATTAAATAAATTAATCAAACTCAAAGAGGATAAAACCCCTGGTCTGGATGGATTGCATCCACGCATTTTAAAAGAATCTAGGGAAGAGATAGCAGAGGCATTACTACGCATATTTAATAATTCATTAGAAAAAGATATAGTGCCAGAGGACTGGCGGATAGCTAACGTAATACTGATTATTAAGAAGGGGGATAGAACATGTCCAGGGAATTATAGACCAGTCAGCTTAACATCGGTGACAGGAAAAATAATGGAATCCCTACTAAAGGAGAAAATAGAAGAACATCTAGAAACCAAAAATATAATAATGAATAGTCAACATGGATTTCAAAAATAATGGAATCCCAACTAAAGGAGAAAATAGAAGAACATATAAATATAATAATGAATAGTCAACATGGATTTCAAAAGGGAAAGTCTTGCTTGATCAACCTTATTGAATTTTTTGAAGAGGTAACAGCGAGAGTAGACAATGGTAATGCAGTAGATGTAATTTATTTGGATTTTCAAAAGGCCTTCGATAAGGTACTCCAGAATAGACTGATGAACAAGGTCAGAGAATGCGGAGTCAGGGGACAAGTAGCAGAATGGATCGCTGGCTGGCTTCAGGACAGAAAGCAGAGAGTAGGAGTAAAGGGTAGCTATTCACAGTGGCAGAAGGTAGGTAGTGGTGTTCCACAAGGATCAGTGCTGGGACCACTGCTGTTCACAATTTACATTAACAATTTAAACTTAGGAATCAAAAACACAATTTCTAAATTTGCGGATGACACCAAATTGGGGGAGATAGTCAATACTGAGGAGGACTGCAACAAGTTACAAGAGGACATTAATAAACTTGCAGAATGGGCATATAATTGGCAAATGAAGTTTAACACAGATAAATGTGAGGTATTACATTTTGGTAGGAGGAATAGGGAGGTCACTTGTCACTTGGAGGGTACGAGTCTAGGTGGGGTGGAGGAACAAAGGGATCTAGGAGTACAAATACACAAATCACTAAAAGTTGTGACACAGGTTAGCAAGGCCATAAAAAATGCAAACCAAGCACTAGGATTTGTTTCTAGAGGGATAGAAGTAAAAAGTAGGGAAGTTATGCTAAACCTGTATCAAACCTTGCTTAGACCACACTTGAGTACTGCGTACAGTTCTGGTCGCCATATTATAAAAAGGATATAGAGGCACTGGAGAGGGTGCAGAGAAGATTTACAAGGATGATACCAGAAATGCGAGGGTATACATATCAGGAAAGGATGAACAGCTGGATCTGTTTTCTCTTGAATAAAGAAGGCTGAGGGGTGACCTAATAGAGGTCTTTAAAATTATGAAAAATTTTGATAAAGTGGATAAAGAGAGAATGTTTCCACTTGTGGGGAAGAGCATAACTAGAGGCCATCAATATAAGATAGTCACCAAGAGATACAATAGGGAATTCAGAAGAAACTTCTTTACCCAAAGAGTGGTGAGAATGTGGAACTTGCTACCCCAGGGAGTGGTTGAAGCGAATAGTATAGATGCATTTAAGGGGAGGCTAGACAAGCATATGAGGGAAAAGGGAATAGAGGGTTATGCTGATAGATTTAGATGAGGAAAGACGGGAGGAGGCTCGTGTGGAGCATAAACGCCGGCATGGACTGGTTGGGCCGAATGGCCTGTTTCTGTGCTGTATATCCTATGTAATCCTATGTAAAAAAAAATTAACTGAAAAATAACCCTGAATATAAGCCTATGACACGTAGTTACACTGAAAGTGCAGTGGGCACATACTTATCAGTCCTTAAGCTGCAGGTATACCCAACATTCCTCACTAGTACAGTGGAAGATTGCGGCAAAAAAGCATTGATTTTCCTTCCGTTATTGAAGAACGATTTAGGTTATTGTGGATGTGTACTAGCAGACATTGCTGCTAAATCTGATTGTTAAGTTGTTTTAAAACCTTTTAAGCAGTTGTTGAAATGACACAAAGACATTTTTCTTCCCCCTCCCCTGTTCATGCTGTCATTTTTCTCTCATTTCCTTCAGTTCTTTTCCCCCACCAATTCCATGATGGCTCCCGCCTCCCCACTCAGATCATATCTTTTCCCTTTCCTCTGTTAGTTCACAGCAGCACTCTTCCACTCCACTTTATGCTGACATTCTTCTTCTCCCTCCACCCTCAGCTCACTTAAGCTCTCTACTTACAACCCTTATCTACAGGTCATGTTAGCACTCTCCTTCCTCCCTTCCAATCTCACAGGCACAATTCTCGTCCCCTTCACTGCAATCCCCAGCTCCTACATGTTGATGCTGCTGCTGCTCCAAGGGATGAAATTCTGTTGCTCGCTGTGGGTGGGAATTTTTAATCTTACAATACCATTGTGATAATTCCTACCCACAGTGTGGAGTAGCGTCCCATTCCCCAGAGAAGCAGCATCAGGTAGGAGCCAGCAGTACTGAGTTTCACCTGTGAACACAGACATGCAAGCACTGATTCCAAAAATTCTCATTGTGTGAAACACAATGGTCATCATGTATGTAACATCGTATTGCTTACTTTTTTAACACATAGCTTGATAAAAGGAGCTTTCTTTAAATACATTAAGTTTCTTTGCTGTACAGTCACAGTCATGAACTGGTTCACTTCCAATATTATGGGTGTGTCTGACATCACATCACAAGATTTGAACAGCCATTACCATATTGAGGATTATTGGGTCAAATTCAGTTTCTGAAATATGTAATTCTGAAACCGTTTTCACCCAATTTTCTACTCTCCAAAGTGACTGTACTGGAGTACATATCCATGTGCTCTGGTAGCCTTCCAGTTCATCGCCCAGGTGTACATTCTT